>CM035806.1:131653366-132253366 GCA_020466095.1 Chlorops oryzae
GGAGTAGTCCTGGATAGAAGACTAAGCTGGAACCCCCATATTGACCATATATATGTATTTAACAAAGCCTCAAAAGCACTATACGTATGCCACAGGCTCCATGAGAAAGCTTGGGGAATACCCGAGCAGAACACAAGAATACTTTGCAACCAAAATCAGTTGCTGAATAGTCGTAAAAGGAGTTTCATGAAACCAATCCAGTTGCCGAGATGTCAAAACAGAGGTTTTCTGTAACTTCTTTTTTAAGGAGTCACACATAACTATATTTTGAAAACAAGGCCGGAGTAAACGGTTTCTAAACTCTAAAGCGCAAAAAAAAATTCAAAAATCATTCATTTTTATTCTAGGTATTTAAAGCATACTTTTACGGGCTAGCTTAAAAAGTGAATGATTTTTTAACTTTAAACGACAATAGTTTCCAAACGTGGCATTTTATCTTAACAATGTTTTGGAAAGAATTACTTGGCACATCTCAAGGTACATTTTGATGCTAGTTTGGAATACGGAAGTTCAACTTTTCTTTTTTTTTCGACTATTACAGTGATATTATTTGAAGGTATTGTTAGCCTTTAGCAAAACTAACTTTTCGAAATTGCCATCTTCCAAACAACCACGTCGAGGTGCTAGAACAATTGCAGCAAATGAAAAAAGTCGCTCGACTGAACCAGACGACGTCAGTGGAGTGTT
Source organism: Chlorops oryzae (assembly GCA_020466095.1). NCBI lineage: Eukaryota > Metazoa > Arthropoda > Insecta > Diptera > Chloropidae > Chlorops > Chlorops oryzae. The sequence continues at coordinate 131,654,054 of CM035806.1, forward strand.
GGACCGCTCAAACACTCGGAGAATAGTGGGATAGTTATTTAAGCTTGCAAGCGAGGTGTCCCCGGCGCACAAGAATCTTCGCAGCTCAACTTCGACGCCAATGTTATTTTGAATAGGTTCAGAGGGATCTGTGTATTTAGAATATTATGAAAACAGCTTTGAAACTTTTTTTGAAGTGTTATTTTACCTTGGAGGCTATCGTCATCGAAATCAAATATGTGGCACAGTTGCGAAGTGGTAGGGCTTGCCACAATAGTTGGCGATGCATACAGACTGTACTTTGTGGCGTATTCCTTAAAAATGTTGCACATGTCCTGCTCGGTTTTATCTGTCATGTAAGATATTGGATTTAGCCACTTCTATTTTACAGCAGGATGCGACATAGCTGCAACAATTAATTCCATGTACGTTCTGAAGTCGTAAATGCAGTGTATAAAAATAGCACTTCATGACAGTATTTACTGGAGAAAGTGATGAAATTCTGAAACAAGCTAATTGCGCCTATAGTGGAAATAGCCCCAAACATTTATTCATTTGTGATTGTTGGGGTTAACCTAAATATTAATAGAATAAATATTTCGCATTTACGAATATTTTATCAATCAATTTCTTATCATATTATGTTCCAGGCCCGTAGCTTCCATAGGGGCAAGGTGGGACTTTTCCCCCCACGCGTTTTTCAAATAAATTTTTTCCCCCATTTGTTTGCAATATTTATTTTGACTTTCGATATTTTCTTCTCATAGTATTCGCTTTTATCCAACTGAACTGTTTGCGGGGAAAAAAATTGTTTCGACCCCCACGCAAAATTGCATAGCTACGGCAAATTTTCAATTACAATTACAAGTAATTGTAATTGAAAAACTCCAATTACAATTACATGTAATTGAGTCGACAAATTTCCAATTACAATTACAAGTAATTGTAATTGAAAAACTTCAATTACAATTACATGTAATTGTAATTGAAAAACATTCGATCACAATTACAAGTAATTGTAATTGAAATATTTTGTAATTGAGTCTGCCCAGGTCTGGTTTGGTATAGGAAATTTTCTTGCTGCTTTAGAGCGTAGAGCCCTTTAGCGCACATGCAAGTTACATACCGGCACAAAAATATTCTACGGCAGCATTTTTGTCTGTATTTGTATGAAAATTTCCCTTTTAGCTGCATTCAACTTAGGTGCACATTCGCTTTAACAGCATCCTGTTTTTGGTTTTTGAAATAAAATTTCATAGTAAAGTGTTCCTTTAACAGCCCTGTTGAAGATTTATCTTTTGAATTTCAAACGCTTTCCTATCGACCTAAAATGCCTTTGCTTTATTAGAATTTTTCAAAAATGTTGATACAAAGTTAATAAACCTGGTTTAAACTCTCATAGCGACTATCATTTGAAAGTTTAAACCATCAAAAAGTTTAAGCTAGTTTGAAGACTCAATTTTTTTTCATTTAATATTATTGCATTTTTTTATTTCTAGTCAGTTATGAAAGAATTTTCCTTTTGTTACAAATATTAAATTTGTTTTTTGTTAATAAAATTAATATTTGGACGGTGTTCTTTTAAGCGCCTTGCAAGTGTTGTTAAAGACATTCTGATATGTTCCTCAAAAGTCCAGCAAGAAAAATCGGGTAGGTGCGTTTTTCGCGTAAGTGCATAAAATTGTCTGGAAAATAATTGAATGCAGCTAAGCAGAATATACTGTATCGCATTTTCGCTTGTGAAAAACAGTTGAAAACAAGTAAGGGTGTTATAGTCAGGCGAGCCTGACAATAGAATACCCGACACAGACACTTATGTTCGAATAATTTTTAATATCAGGAGTTGTTTAAGGCCATAGGGGCCCCAAATACCGACTTTTGTTTAATTTCTTTATAAAAACCGCCCATTTGCCACGCCCAATTTTTCAATTTTTTTAGGATTCTAAACGGACCCCTATATATACGCTTAAATTCTAAGTTTCATTGAAATATTTCAATAAAGTCCGCTTTTGAGGCATTTTTGGGATTTTTGTGACAGACCCTAGTACTAGAGGTACCCTTAATAATGGTTCTATCGAATTTTTGGGGAGGACGTTACTGGCTATCAAGGAAGCATACGTGCCAACTTTCGTTCAAGTCCCATTTGTATTTCGGGTGTAGGAGACAATTTTCGAAAAACGCCCTTATGCCACGCCCACTTTTCAAATTTTTTGAAATCATATTACTTACCTTTAAACATGTTCAAATACCAAGTTTCATCAAAATATCTTGAAAAACTCAGGTTTTAGAGCAGTTTTTGTGATTTTCATAACAGACCCTAGTACTGGAGGTACCCCTAAAAAAGGTCCGATCGGGTCCATTCTCGAACTTGTTCTTACTCATGTCCCCGTGAGCACGCATACCAAATTTTGTCAAGATAGCTCAACTCCTTCGATAAGATAACTGTATACAGACAGACGGACAGACAGACAGACGGACAGACAGACAGACGGACATGTCTAAATCGAATCTCCTGGTGACGCTGATCATTTCTATATACATTTTGTATGGTCTATCTCGGCTGGTTCTGGGTGTTACACACAACCCAACAAACGCAATATACCCTCGACACAGAGTGTGTCGGGTATAACAAACAGTTGACAGTTAAAAGTTTATTACCATTAAGAATAAAATTACGCACTTATTAGTATAATTTGCTGCACAACAGCAGAACAATAACCTTCGATTGTGCATTTTTATGTTCAAAAACACAAAAGGAATGAAAAGAAGTTTAGTCCTATGGTCGTCTTGTATTCATATATTTTTCGATTAATAAAAACAATTGTTTTTTGCGAAAAACCTTGCTGCGAATTATATTTACTAACATTTCTAAATACCATAATTAACTTCGTGCTTATCTGGTGTCCTATGACACAACTCAACTTGTTTTTTTTTTCTGTGTATGATAGAAGCTCATTAACGGCAACTCAGTTCGAATTCGTCGTGAATTGCGAGTGCAAGAGATATTTTTCAAAATCAACATTTTCATCTCAAGGTTTTCCTTAATTTTTCAATTTTTGTTTTTGACATGATTAAGGGCCAATGTTACCAAGCTATTTAAAAACGATTTAAATGGAAAAAAACCAGAGATCCTAAATAACTATTAAAATTTTTTTAGAATCGAAAAAATTGCCTTTAAAACGACGAAAATTTTTTACGTTAGTCGATAATATTTATGATTGGGATTTTTTTGTTTTTCGTTGCTCAAAACGTTTATTTTTTGATAAATATTTTTTACGTTGCTTCGCAACGTTTGTGAATGAGAAAAAAACTTTTCCGTTTCTTATAAGCTTTTATTTTCAATAAATAGTTTTTAATTTATTTCGTTAAGAGAAAAAATATATGTATAGTGGTATACTGGTGATACCATTCTACTGATATCATTAATAGCGCTGTTGATCGCCGTGGTTATAAGGCAACGTAAAAAATATTTATCGAACGATTAAAGTTATGAGCAACGGATTTAACATTTGAAAACTGAAAGTTCTATTGCCCATTTATTGTCGCTTGATTTCGGTTCTGTTCGGCAGCCGTGTATGCTCTCAACAAAATCACATTCCCCAACTCTACTCTAGATAGATCAGTTTTCTAAAATCTTTATTAGACGCTATAGTACTCCAATGATTTGAAGAAAAGGCATTGTAACTACAGCACTATAGAGAGAAGTGTGTGAAAGACTTACTTAAATCCGGGCCTGAACTACCTTAGAGGGCCTACAATTTCTGAGGGTTGTGTGCAGAGCAAAGCAGGGCAAAATATATCTCTTTTTTTTGGCTGTACATTGAAGAGTCGCTGAGTTTGCTCTTTTGCCTTCAAATTATGCTGAAGGCATCTGTGCTTCCTCTAAGGCGAACCCGAGCTATAAAGCATGCATATGATTACTTTAGGACTTTCTTTTCGGCTTCCACTTTCCACATTATTCACTGAAATGCGTTCTTGGTACACTCGTAGTATTTCTCGATAGTTGCTGGCACGATTTGAATTGTAACGCATTGTAGTCCAACGTTCAATCAAAGTAATTAGTGTGATCAGGTTCAATATCAATAGGTTAATTAGCCGAAGCACAAATTGGTGTTGTAAGGTATTTAGGACGTTGTCTCTCTCTCTCTCTCTCTCTCTCTCTCTCTCTCTCTCTCTGTCTCTCTCTCTCTCTCTCTCTGTCTGTCTCTCTCTCTCTCTCTCTCTCTCTCTCTCTCTCTCTCTCTCTCTCTCTCTCTCTCTCTTATTTTAAGACTACATCAAAATAAAAGAGAAACGATCCATTTTTTCACATTAAAGGGCAAAAAACCGTGATTGAAACCAATGCAAATTGACTCATCAAAATAGTCCCAGCTCTTTGCTCTTTACCTTAGCGAGTAGGTACTTGGTTATAGCAGCAGGTTGTCGTTGAAAAGTATCTCACAGCGTCAATATGTTGATTTTTCTGCCTGCTACATGCTGCACGCTGCATGCTGCATCATGTTATATTGCTGCCGTTTCGTTTTCGTTTTCGCTTTCATTTCATTTTATTGGCACAAAAAGTCGAAATGGTGGAAAATCGTTGATGAAAGTAGCAGCAAAAAAAAAAAAGAAAAAAAAAATTGAAAAGAAAATACAAGAGCACCTGTTGGAAAATTGGAAATTGACTTTGAAATTTTTATAAAACCACATCGTAGAAAAATCCAATGGCCAGTTGGCATCTGCGTGCCATTGGCATAAAGAGTGAAACCCATTGAAAACGCACTTAAGGGAATTCAAGCAATTCACACATTCGGGAGTATAGAATAATTAAATTCATTAAACTAATTTAATTTATTTAAATAATAAAAAAAAAATCAAAACGATGAAGCCCATCGAAATTCACTTGATCATTTTGTGTCTGAGTATTATTCTTCGATCTGTAACGCAAGGCAAGACAATTTTCGACAGAATCGATCTGAGAGAACGCCTCTTCGCTGATGAAATCAAGGATAACGACAAGGACAGAGATCACGCGACATCGTCATCGTCAGTGTCAAATTTGGGTGGAGCGAAGAGTTCAGTTCGATTGACGCCACTCGGTTTGGCATTCAATGACATAGACGACGTTATACACATCATCGAGCCGCCACGACATTTCCAGGAGATGAAACGACGACGCAGGCTGCAGCAGCAGCACGGTCCAGTGCCAAGTCCCCCGAATGTCCGCGCGCGGCAAGCCAAACCAAAGGCAAACCATGCGAAACATGTTGCAATGACGGCGTCGCAGGCGCAGGCGCAGGTGAAGGCGAAGGCGAAGACGACGACGACGACGAAAGTGAAAGATCGTCCAATGTCTGCGAAAGTTGAAAAGCCTGAAATATTTGGACGTCTACACCGAAATAATCGAAAGAAAGCAGCTATCAAAGCCACAAACCTCGAAGCTGCCACTCATCATGATCTAATGATGCAGGGGACGCGGCTGCGCGCCGAAAATCAATTGCCGCAGGAAGCAATATTTCCATTGGAAATCTTAGCATCGGTACGTAAGACAGAGCGTCTCAAGCATAACGTACACCATCAGCAGCAGCAGGGACCGCTCCCACGTCAACGTGTCAAAATGCAAAAGACGCATACGGTCATCATGGAACGGGGCCATGAAAAGTCGCGATACGCTCAAGGACACGAGAATCGTGCCGGAGGATTCGAATTGACTCAAAAATCATCGCACAAAGTGCAGAGGTCACGTCGCGATGTTGCAAGGATCGCCTCCGTCGATATTAATTCGAATATTGAGCATGCCCAGCAGGCTGCAGCATTGAGTTTGGTGCAGGGATCGCAGCTGCTGGCGCGCTTAGATTCGCTGCTCAAATACGCTTCGCATTATGTGCCCGACGACAGTGAGACTGCGACGCATAACGGCGTTCTCGATGAGCTGCGCACGCGCTTCCAACACGAATTCGAGCCAAAACAATTGATTGGTGAAATCGAGCCGACACCACCAAAAGCCGTTGCACCCGAACACGAACTCATCGAGATCTTGGAGAGTTCGCTAAATGCAACTGGAATGATAATGCAAGAGCTTATGCAGAAGCAAATCGGCGGCAATGCATTCCAAGAGAGCAATAAATGCATCGGAAGTGAATCCTCATCGAACGAGGTGCGCTCCGGCGATGTCGGCGACGGTGATGCACTGCAGCAATTGCAAACGAAAATCGATTGCATGCGACAACAATTGTCGGCAGTGCGCGAGAAGAGTGCCGTGCGGGAAACGTCGACATACAAAACGACAGTACCATCAACAACAACGACAACAACACCACCACCACCACCACCACCACCAAAAACAACATCGGCCAGAGGTAAGAAACGCTTTACACCACAGCGCACGCGTGCCAAAACGATTCACAAATTCGTAGCGACCACACTTCAACCGGGCAACGCAAGCACTTCGAGTCCATTTTTTAAACGCGCACGTGCCCAAACCGAGCGGGCGACAACAAAATTCGAGCAAACCGTGCAGCCGAAAAATCGGCAGCAGAGCATTTCCCCGCATAAGGTTAGAGGCCATACGGATGCGGTACGCAATGTTTCGACGGCGGCCGGCGTTTTGCTCTACGATGATATCATGACCAACATTCGGAGTATGCTGGAATTGGGGAACACTCCAACAACGACAGCAACGCAAGAGTCACGTTCAATTGATGAGGAAGCCGATACGGCTATCGGCTTCATTGATGCGGCATCGACAACGAATTCACCTTCGACATCGACACCGACACCGACACCGAGCACTGGAGCGAATAAAGACTCGAATTATTTCCGCGACTTGAATCTCTATTGGAATGAGGTGCAACGTATCGTGACGCATCTTCCGCAAGCGAAGACGCAATCAACTGGCAGCGGCAGTAGCGCTGGCAGTAGTCGAGCCAATTGGTATTTGATAAACGAAGATGGCAAGATTTCCGAGACGCGACAGCAGCCGAACACAGTCATCTTCCATCGCTTCCCCGATATACCGAATGCCTCCGTCTATGCGAAAAATCAAGCTGCACTGCGGACGGCTTCATTGACTTCTACGAAGCAACACGAGGAAACGTACGTTTGAATTCCGTTGGTGTTGCTCGCTCTCGACCTTTCGAATGTGAGAAGAAAAGGAACATGAGGCGGATGAGGATGAGTGGCGGAAGATGGCTAAGTGCTAATTCGCATTCTATGTACAAATCTGGCTATTAACTTCAAGTTGTTTGAGATTAAATTAATTTCAATATGAATGATTAAAGGAGCATATTTTTTAAATTCCTACATAGGCACACAAAAAGAATTGTTCTGTTACAGAAATATCAAGTACCTTAAGGCTTAAGGTACGTTTTTCGGTGTGCCACAAACGAATCGGAAGCTTGCATTCACACTTCACATTTTAATTTCATCCCCATTACCCCACCGAACTTTCCAGCACCACCTAAAGTGTAAAGGTAGAAACACTCACGCACTGCGGCGCACTGCGTGGCATGGCATGGCATAGAGAAAACTTGTAGTAAACAGTGACGCACAGCAAAATAATATGAAGATGAACCAGAAAGGGCAGCTCTCCAAACAATGCAAGTCTCAGTGCAAGTCTCCAAACAATGGCAAGACTACAGCTGTCAAATTAGCAAAGAAATCTAAAATCTATAGAAAGCTATGCCATGCTATGCCAAGCAATGCCATGAGTGTCTGCTTTAATACATTTTGATTTCTATGTGACAGATGGCACTGGCACTGCGCTGCAGTGCGTGAGTGTTTCTACCTTAAGATTTCCAGCATATAGCATATATGATTTCCACATGGGCGTAGGCAGGGGGGGAAGGGGGGTGCGCTTGCCCCCCCTAGACTTAAACGAGCACGCCTAGAAAAAAATTTTAACAATAATTTGGAAAAATAATTTTTGCCGACATAAAAATTAGTATTTTGATAAAACTCTGCGCATACTTTGTTTTAAATAATTGTTAAATGAGTTATAACAGACCACATACAAATTTATAGAGCTACTCAAATTTTCTACACTCTCAGTCGCAATTGTTGAACACCAAGGCTGCCAGCAGACGAGCGGTTGTCTGCAGGCAGCCTAATTGTGTTTTGGCCTTTGAAATTGCTAAGTCGGCCTTTACATTGATCGATTGTCGATGCGATTTTAACGATTTTTTCGAATTCCTTTTTGAAATCGTCTTCTAGTACTATTTAAAACAACAAGTGTTGATTTTTCATTTAATAAATTTTTTTCCAGCCCCCCCTAATTCAGATCCTGGCTACGCCCTTGGATTTCCAGGTTCTATTCAAAAAGACGTCTTTGCTGTAAAATGCGAAGTAACCCTGCAGCAAGTAAAAGTAGTGATTTACTAGTTCATAAACAACCAGTTCCAGTTTTTTTCTATACCCCCGCCGTCATGCATATATTTGTAGGAGGTTGTGTGTATGTCTAGCGTTTTCAAAGCAGTAAAGTTAAGAAAATTTCTATTTTCGAATTCTCTTGTTCGGTTTCTTATATGCGTGATGAGTGTAGCAAACGAGCCGAAGTGATTTATACGATGTTGTGCTTCTCTTTTATATGGGTAAAACGAGAAATTTTTTTTAGGTCTATCCGAACTCTATGCGCCTTAAGCATAAAACGATATATCGGTCATGAGTTTTGTTCTTTAAAGATAAAATTTTATGTTTTTATAATAAAATATTTATAGTTTAATTTTTCGAATATTTTGATAAAATTGAATGTTTTTTTATGTCTACAAACCGTTTAGCGTCAAATATTTAATGACGTTAAATTTGGTCTTAATCGTCATGAAAATATACAATATCGGGCATGTCACAGAAATCGAATACGATTGAAAACGTTCGAAATCAATGAAATTTCCAGACAAATTTATGCGAAATCGAACATTTTCTGTCGTATTCGATTTCTGTGACATGCCCGTATATCTTAAAAACACTTCTTTAAAGTGGTTGAAAGAGTTTGAAATCAACCCACGTCGTTGTGATATCATGCACACTAGACCGTACCACCTTATATGGAAGAAAAAAAAAGTGCGCCGTATACCAGCGAATATGACGCAACTTCGGCCAAAAGCTATAACGTGGTACACCACACTTTCTATTACGTGGTTCACCACAACACTCGACTTATGGCGTGGTTCACCTTAGTTGAACTTTTTCACCAAATCATGCCATAACGCGCCAAAATTTGGCTGAAGTTGCAGCTATAGTTCTATATGCTGAAAAGCCTATAAGTAAAACCCCTGCAGAAATATGGACTAACCCAAGTGTAGCTTTCGGTCAGTCCTTCATGTTATCAGTACTAGTCCTCTCATAGTTCCACTTATAATGTATTCAACTGACCTTTTAAACATGGGCCTGTCATTGGAGAGGGACTAATCCGCAAAACGGCCGACCCTAGATCAGTTCTTTTTGGGTCAATTGTCGTAATTTTGTCTAGTTTTAGGCTAGTCAAATTAGGAATAAAAAAAAAAAAAACAAATTGTTAAATATTTTTGATTTACTTATTTAAAACATTTTTTTTTTTCGTTTTAAATTTTTTTTTTTCACAGCAGCAGTTTCTTAAAAACTTATAAGTAGAAAAAAATGTTAACTAAGGGCCAATATGACCAAGCATATTTAAAAATTTTTTTAATTAAAAATCCGCTTTTGGTTTTTACCATTCCAATTTTTAAAAAAATTTTAAAAATATTTTAAATCACCTCGGCACTGCGTTTAAATATGACATCAAATTTGAGCTCGATTTTCAAAAACCAGCTGTTTGGAAAAATTCAAAGAAATAATTTTCAAAAAAATGCAGTTTTGGAAATAACTCAATACGATAGACAGGACTAAAAGCTTTGGAGTCACAGCGCAGCAATTAGGAGTACGAAACAATCGTTAGAATGGCTCTGTATAGAATCCCTTTTTAAAAATAACGATCTAATCAGCTGTCAAATGTACTCACAGCCCTGGAAGTAGACGGTGCTGCCGTATATTTCGATGCTTAAAAAAATACGATATTGAAAATGAAATTTATTTTAAACAAATTTTAATTTTAATTTTAAAAATTTTTTAAATATGCTTGGTAATATTGGCCCTAAAATTTTGTTTCTTTTCTTTTAACAAAAAGTAATTTGATTTTACATTTAATCTGTTGCATTTATTGGCAATAAAAATAGAAATTAATTTTAATGTTTTTATTTACACGTAAAATCTAACAAGCATCTACTTGTTTACTCATTGATAACGTCAGTTTGTTAAGCGGCTCAAACATTTCGCACTGTGCTGGCGTAATTTAATGCTTATCCTTGCTTTGTGAAAGATGAAAAAAATATTTTTTCTATGTGCCTTTTACAGGCTACCCTTAAACGAACCCATTTATTACCGACCGCCGGCTAGCCGAATGCCATGGAGCGAACTGCCATAATTTAACCGGTAGCGTTTGGAACGGTTAAAGGCCAGTCCTTCCTAAGAAATTGACCGGCTCATTTATGCAGGGGAGTTTAGGGGTCGCTACAATAGGTCAAAGTGAGAGATAAGTAAAATCTTTAAAAAAGCGTGCCTAAAAATATGCTATGAATTTAATTTTATTTATTTCTTACTCAGTATATTTTGAATGTGACTTAAAATTGAAAGAATTTTTGTTTTTCGTTTTGTATTTTAAGTTAGCATATTTTTAGGCAGGCAAAAAATTTTCAAATTTTGAGTCATGGTAGCGAACCCTAAAACTCAATAATAATAAAAAAAAAAAATAATGAGTTCGTTTTTTAGGAAGTAGAACCAAATAACGAGATAGCCTGGCAACTTTCAAAGGGTCTGGCGAATTAAGCAAAGGCATGCGGGATCATGAAAGGAACTTTTAAATTTTGTTGATTTTTTTATAGGTGGGCCAAAATTCTTTTTAATGCCTAAACTTCTGTCCCTGTCAATGAAATTAAGTTTTCATGAAGGAGAAAATCAAATTACTAACAAATTAACTTTAGAAAAAAATTTATTCATAACAAAGTAAAATACTCTAGTCGAATTGAAAAAAATCAAATATAACCAAAACTCCATTTTGTTTACTCGCAAATTACAGTAACATTGTTGTCATCTCTTGTGTTGTCTTGCCAAAAAAGATTTTGTAATTTGATTTTCTCCTTCATGAAAACTTAATTTCATTGACAGGGACAGAAGTTTAGGCATTAAAAAGAATTTTGGTCCAGGTGTCATCTAAAAACACTGTGGAGACTACTTTTTAGATTTTTATTTTGAACGGTCCTTGAAATATCCTTGAAATCCTTTTTAATAAGCCTTCTTTCAAAATTTTCAAAAACTAATTAAGATAAGAAGATGATACAAACGTTGGCCGATTGCTAATATAACAGGAAATCAAAAAAATTCCCAGTTTGCCGAAACTCTACAATTTTTTTTTTTTTTAAATACCTGTAACTTATTTGCTTTCTTTTAAAAAAAAGTTTCATTCAAATTAAATGGCGCAACAGTGAGATATTCAAAAAATTACAAGTGCACATAGATGCTCTAGTACTAATATCCAGTAAAAAACAGTAGCGTAGTGAGAGGGGAGCGAAGGGGGCAGTCGCCCCAGGCGCCAAATCATATTTCAATTCTTATGCAGGTATTTTTATTGAGACCGATTGGAGGGGGCGGCATTTCCTGCATCTGCCCCATTCCCCGGGCGCCAAAATGTCTCGCTACGCCACTGTGTACAAATGTGCGAAAATGATACAAAATACATTGCTCATACGGCATGTTTTTAAAAATTTAATATCTCCTGAAATAATCAAAACAGAACGCAACGATTGCGCTTGACAATTATGCGCTCGCTTTGTCGTTATTGAGCAAAACATGCTAGGTAAGCATCTTTAAAGCTGTATTTGGAGCACTAATCATGGTCGGCCCATTATGATTTATGCATCATTTTAAAGGGGAAGAACTAAGCTTTATTTCAAAATTAAAAAAAAAAAATAAATAAAAAAATAATCACGTCTCTCCTAGAAAATCAAGAAATAAAACTAAAATGCAGAATTTTTCTCATTTACCGTTATCCAAAAATCTTTTAAGTATTGTTTTCGAATAGTTCAGAAAATTGTTTTTAAGAAACATTCGAAAAATGTTTGTAGCGAGGGGATTTTAGCCCCATTGTAATTCAATGAAGTATGTTCTTCGGAGCAAAAATCTAAACTTTGACACCCAGTATCTCGGCAACCTGTGATTAAAATTTACTCTTTTTGTGCACATTTAACGTACTCTTAAATCTTAACAACTGTACCAAGTTTCATCCAAATCGGGGAGAAAAATTTTTGCCGGTGGTACACTTGACGTGTTTTGCCCCGTATATGGTATTCGATAAATGTTTTTTCGTTTTCCAAACTTTTCTTTCGTAACTAGTATACTATTGAAAGTAGATAAGCAAGAAGAACTTTACGATTCAGGGTAGCGATAACCCAGTACCGGTGGCTGTTCAGAGTGAGCATGCGGGCCCTCAGACCTCGTCACCAGGAAACCGTACACTTTTATTGGTTGGTGGCTTGGCCTGTGGAGATGTTAGGACTACAAGAAGATCAAATAATAGTTAGACTAAGATACCGATAACTTTTGCTACGTTTGTTGTAATTTTGAAATTTTGAAATTTTGAAATTTTGAAAACCATTTGTTTCGGTTTCGTTTCCTTTTTTTTGATCCCGTGTGAACGCTGCCTTCGGCAACCTAGATTGTGCCTTACCCTGCGTCTCGACATTCAATTTTGCATGGCATACCATCTGTAAAATTTATGTCTTAACATTGGCAATATTGCCAGGGTGGGCTTGTTTATGTTATGCCATCGGCGTATGTGAAATGGCGACGAACAAGCTAATACGCTGCACTCGATGATTTAAAAAATATTTGTGATTTATTCGAAGAAGAAGAAGAAAGGAAAAAGCCGAAATATTGGGTGAACCCGTTTTTAGAAGGACGTGACGTGCACAATTTGGAAACGCATCTATTAAAAGATATTTTGTGGGAAGATAGTGGAGAATTCCAAAATTAACTGCATAATGTCCGATGCATAGATTATTTTAAGAAAAATTAAGAGCGGACCTTTTTAATATAGGTTTTAATGCATTTTTTTTTCATAAATTTTGTACATACTTAAACGGTATTTTATTTTAATAAAAATAAGGAACATAAATAATCGCTGATTATAAAGTAATCGTTTGTACCACTTTTATCGCTATTGACCGCTTCACGCTGCCGTAAGAAAGAGAGAAAGAATTTTTGTCATATTTCCGACGAGTTTTCATTACAAAATTATATTTTAAGAGCGTCCAAAGCTGTGATTTAGAGTGGCCAATTTTACATTAAGAGTGGCTAGAGCGGCCAGAGCGGCCGCCTTAAAATAATCCATGGTCCGATGCACGCCACTCCATTTTTTTCGTTCTTCGCACTTTGATATTTTCTGTATAATGATTTTCAGCTGTCAAAAAAGCAAAATGGCGTTCATTGCCAACTTGATGGCAAGCAATATTGCAAGACATAAATTGCCATCTTGCGGTCTCCATTGGCAATATCTACACCTTGACAGATGGCGTGCCATGAAAAAATGCGTGTCGAGATGCCGGATTGTGACAGCGATCATACCCGTTGAGTCAAAACGAAACGATTTGTTTTCGTATGCTGCGTTCCATAGATACCCAGCAGTTATTTAGGGAGTGCATTACAAAATAAATGCAATCTGATCGATTCCAAAGCAATGCAAAATTGGAATGCAAAATAAGTTGAACCAATTTGCATGGAGAGGTAATCGAAAAGATCATGTGTAGCCGAATGTTTTTACTGCGAAAGCAAATCATAACCAATAGCAGCGGGCGAAACAAAATAGAATGTGTACCCATCCAGACTTTTTGTCATAAAGGGCAGTCATTAATTTTTTAACTCGGGATATGAAAAGATAAGTTTGGGTACTGGTCAAAGGTAATGACTTCGTTATCGAGAGAATATTAAAGTAATCTAAATTTTCAATGATAAATTTGGTGTAAAATGTGGTAGGGTCATCGGTCAAATGTCATGTTCTAGTCATTAAATGTTTCACCATGATTTGTCCTATTGGGTAAGTAAATATGTGTGGACGCATGTATGTATGTATATACGTTCGTTGGCATAACGCCGCACAGTGGGATCGCTTCAAACATTTTATGGAAAAAAGTAGAAGGAGTAGTCCTACACTGATGTCCAAAAAATTGGCCGAGGGCACTTTTTAGAGTGTAGTGGCACTAGCAAAGCGAATTAAAAAAAAATAAAAATGAGGATAAAGAGAACGATTAAAAGCAAAAATTTTATACCTACAAAAACAACAATTCCTTCCGCACAGATTACGTTATGTGCTTTTGATTGTTTTTTGGGGTGTCCAATGAATTGGCCTCTCATAGACCCATATCTACTGCTTTGTATGGCAGGTACCTCTAAAAGTCAACCGATTGCAACAAAAGTCGGTCAAAATGTTGCTTATGTAAAAATATGGCCGTGTACCAAAAATTATTGAAATTGGTCAGACCCTAGGGGTACCACCCTTGAATATATGTAAATTTTATACATCATTTTACGCTTTCTTTTAAGAATTAACAAAATTAGTTCAAAATAATGACAGATTTTATTATTTAATTATCATTTGTTTAACTACAGTATACCACGGATATATGCACCGTCAAAAATGCATGAGGAACAGTGCATATAAGCAGTGAGTGCATATATTGAAACCCCGGTTATAAGCACAGTCAGTGCATATATTGAAACCCCGGCTATAAGCACAACCAGTGCATATACATGAAAATCATTCAAAACAAATTTCGCGTAACATATAATATTAGGTGTAGTAAAAAGAAATCCATTATTTTTGCATTAAATTGAGGGCTTTATTTAAGATAGTTAGAATGACCCAATTTAGGTCAAATATGCGCCGTTTTGTTCGATAACTTGTTGCCATTTTAAAGGTAATTTCATTATGCCTCTCTCATAGAAGCCCTCGTTCCTATTAGCAAAAAATTGAGACAGTCGAAATTCAGAAGCCTCTCTTGAAGCGAATGTTTCACCAGCAAAATTGTTCGCCATGGACAGGAACAGATGGTAATCACTTGGTGCCAGGTCCGGACTATAAGGTGGATGCAGAAGAACCTCCCAACCAAACTCCCGGAGCTTCTGGCGAGTCACTATCGAGGTGTGTGGCCTGGCGTTGTCCTGATGGAACACAATTCCTCTTCTATTGGCCAAAGCTGGCCGCTTATGGGCGATTGCTTCCTTCAGACGGTCCAATTGTTGACAGTAGAGTTCCGAGTTAAGAGTTTTTCCGTATGGGAGCAGCTCATAGTAGATAATTCCCTGCCAATCCCACCAAACACACAGCAAAACCTTCCTGGCCGTCAATCCTGGCTTGGCCACCGTTTCCGCCGGTTCACCGTGTTTCGACCACGACCGTTTTCACTTGACGTTGTCGTAAGTGACCAACTTTTCATCACCAGTCACCAACCGCTTCAGAAATGGGTCGATTTTGTTGCGGTTCAGCAGCGATTCGCAGATGGAAATTCGGTCTATGAGGTTTTTTTGCGTTAACTCGTGTGGCACCCATACATCGAGCTTCTTTGTGTATCCAGCCTTATTCAAATGGTTCCAAACGGTTTTTTGTGCAATCTTTAGCTCTTTTGCAATCGAAACAGTGCTAACATGACGGTCGGACTCGATAATTTCCATGATTTTATCGACATTTTCGACAATTGGCCTTCCAGTGCGTGGTGCATCCTTGACATCGAAGTTACCGGAACGGAATCGACGAAACCAAAATTGCGCATGATTGGCTGTTACAGTATCAGGTCCATAAACGCTATTCACATTTTCAGCCGCCTGGCTTGCGTTTTCTCCCTTATCGAAGAAAAACTGTAAAATGTAGCGAATTTTCTCTTTGCTGATGTCCATCTTTGACAAGCTCTCAAACAAAACTGAATCAATCAATCAAAAAAGTGTCAAAAAAGCTTTTTTAGTAGGAACTGTCATCTTTCTTATGCCCCCTAGCGGAACACGATCGGACTTATACAACGCGAGATGCAGATAAATAACGCCGTCTATTGGAAAAATAATGGATTTCTTTTTACTACACCTAATATTTGAGCTTCATTTAATTTTAAAAAATAACTTTATTAAAAAAACAAACAAAAAAAAATTGGCTTTCAACCAAAAATCACAAATAAAGTTTAAATTATGTTACCCGTACATATTTACGAAAAGTAGTCAGATATTTTGGATTGTGCTTTTGTCTTTTGGCAAAACTCGAAATAGAATTTTTCAATAGTGGGACTCATGCAGCTTCGCAAATTGTGGGAAATGAGAAATTTGTCACACAACTGTCAAAATTTATATGAAAATTTACGATGGGAAAAGTTGCAAAGGCATTTGCGAAGCTGCATGAGTACTACTAATATTTTCTATTTCTTGAATAAATTGATTTGACGGCATAAGCGCCTTCCGTCATACGATTTTCAGCTGGTGCTTATAACAGGGGCTTTTTGTATGAAAGTGGTAGGAAAATGGCACAAATTCGCGTGCATATAAGCGGGGACTGCTTATAAGCGGGGTGCATATATCGAAATAATTTCAGTACAATTTTGCTGAAAAAACATGAATGCACGTTTGTCAGTTCATATAACCGGGGAGTGCTTATATCCGGGGTGCATATATCCGTGGAATACTGTATATCATCAAGTTCTAAATGATGCTTGCGAGGTAAATAAAGCTCAATCCTAAAAGTATGCAACAAATTTTTTTTTGCTTTAAAGCGTTGAAATTTTCATGCAGTTTCTTCAGAAAATTTATAAGTTTGTTCAACAGGTGCAAAAATTCGCAGAGTTTTATTGTTGAAATTAAAAGAACATACCCTTACCTTGAATTTTTTTGTAGTAAGACGATGTAGCTCGATGTAGCTACATTTTTTTTTCTCTAACGAAAATTGCAATTACATCATTTTTTAGAGCTATTTTGTATCGCACATATCTATTAAACGAGTTACGTTAACCAGTTTGCTTACCTTTTCTATTTAAAACAAAATGCTATATTTAAATAATAATATCATTCAAACTTTTTGAACAAACATTTCTTCCACATACACGTTACTTAATTACATGCAAGTTTTCATTACTTTTTGCCGTGGAATTCTGAACTGACTTCTCAGCCCTTTTTATAAGGCTAAATATAGTATTTTAGGGAAACCAATTATAGATTTTACTTAGCCAAACTATCCTCTATCGAACTGCATCATTAGATTTTTGAAAACGAATAGTCGAAAAATAGACTTTTTTCCATGGAAATCCCACTGTGCGCCGTTTCAATGGAAACAAACGAAAAATATGTAAGTATGTCATGAATAAACGGTAACGGGATTTGAAAAAATTATCACTTTTGATCGAATTTTGTTGATTTGAAGGTGCAAGTGGAGTTGAGCCGACAATATTAATACTAACAAGTAAGAAAGCTAAAGTCGGTCAAGCCCGACTTTGAAATACCCAGCGTCCCGACATTATTGGCGCACTATGTTACGAAAAATTTCTGGGCGTGGAAGTGGACGTGCCACATAATTTTTTTTCCATCACCTTCATTTGCCTTGGTCAACCTATGTTATGTTGCAAATTTGAAGCTTCTACGCATTTTACTTCGGAGGTAACGAAAAATCTTCATTTGTGGGCTTATTTGTGGGCGTGGCTCGGGGAGGAAGGCGCCCATTTTTTTCTAGGATATGTCCCTTTTTGTAGTTTACCAGTACACCAAATATCAATGAAATGTGTTGAGTGGTTCGCAAGTTACAAGCATTTTATTGAAAACACATTAAATTCATTTATGGGCGTGGCAGTGGGCGGATGTCTCCCATTTTTACTTAAGTTCATACTCGGACCCCGATATACATGTGTGCCAAATTTCGACTTGGTTGGTCTAGCCGTTTCGGAGGAGATCCGAACACAGACGGACGGACAGACAGACGGACATGTCTAAATCGATTCAGTTTTTGATCCTGATCAAGAATATATATATATACATATATATGTCTATATCTACGGAACTTAGTTCTAGCTGTTACAAGATTCGCACAAAACTAATATACCCTGCTTACGCTGGGTATAATTACCAGAGAACTAGTTCATTATATTTTTTTTTTTATAAACTTAATCGAAATAAAACCAAAATGAATATGTATAATTGAAATATTTTTGAACGTATTTTTATAAGTATTCCTAAAAAATTGAGGCATAATTTTAGGCTAGAATTTAAAACCCTAAATTTAAGCAGTTTTGCATTACTTCAGAATACAAAAAAAAAAGGAATGCACTTAAAAGTCGATTACTTGTCCTACAACTAGTAATGCAAAAGTTCATGCCTTACTTTTCGTAGGACATCGCCGTGTTAAAAATCATCGACTCCGGAATGCGTAAACAGTAAGCCGTTTACATGACATTTTGCATTACCATACATGACACATAACTGCTGGGATTATTGAGGAGCTCACAAGTGTTAATGAAGTGTTCGTCAAAAAGACTACAATTTTGGTTTTTTTTTTGTAGTTTTCTTTTAGGGTTTGGTTGCAGAAAATATGTTTTTGAAGAAAATATAATAAGGGTCCTACAATCCATTCGATCGTCTTTGGCAGAACTGAAAAAAAAAAGAATCTGTGTTAAGGAGAAACAAAGGATATGAAAGCATTTTTCAAATAAGGAAAGTTTGTAAGGAAAGAAAGCTTTTAAATGAATCGGAGCCGATTGACCCCTATGTTACTTCTCTAACTGCAGCTGAGTTGGCACTTTTTATATTTTGCCCAGTAACCTCGTCGGATGTAGAGCGTACATTCGCAGCCTACATTACCATTTTAACCAGCAAACGCCGGTCGTTTATATTGGAAAACCTTACGCAACATCTTGTTATATACTGCAATTGAAATAATGAAGATTTCGAATAAAAACAACAAAAAAATGAGTGCATTTTTTGGGGCATTTTTATACGTTTTTCGTGCATATTATATGCGAATTTTTTGGAATTTTCGGGGCATATTTTTGGTTGCTCTGAATGAAACGAAACGAAACGAAACGAAAAAACGAGGCGAATCCAGAAGTCATGTTTTGTTACCGATAACTAGCCTCTTCGTTTTGTTTCGAACACACCAAGCGAAACAAGAAAACAAAACGTTTTGATTTTGACTTTTGGTTTCGCTTGGTGTGTTCTGAAACCAAAACCGTTTCCTTGACTAACGAAACGAAAACGTTTCGTTTGATCCCGTGTGTTCTCAGCCTTAGGCACCTATGCTTTCTCGCAATAGAGATGAATTTGTTTATTGAACAGCCAGCCAAACCCTATCTAATCCATTCGTATATACAGGAAACCGCACGTCCTGATCTTAGCTAAACTATTATCGTTTATCGATAGTCGAATAAAGATTAATCGAACGAACAAAAGCTCCAAGCAGCTATTGAGAAATATTAGGCGATAATTGAATTGCGTCAAAGCGAGATGACTTTGAAGGGTGCTAATTCTTATAATTATTTTAAAAATATTATTCGAAAAGCGAATTTAAAATGAGACCACAATCAGCGAGATTTCGGTTATTTTATTCAGTGATTTATGGTATCTCTCTCACATCCGGAAGGGATACCATCAAAGTGGGCTTATTACCCAGAGGTGGGTAGACTTTAAGGTCCTAGCTACGCTAATAAATGATCATATTGGAAAAGAAAATGTAACAGACATACTTAATAAAATTTAAATATCGCACACTTAACACAAAACCGGCACAAGTCAAAGTTTTCCAAAATCGACTTTTTTTCCATAAGTAAGTTCGCAATACACATCTCTTACCACAAAAAAAAAAAATGTCTTCCCCATACCTATCTTCCTTCACTAAATAAATATTTTTGTGCCAGTTTTTACGTTAGTTGCCTCGACTCTGCAATTTCAATTAAAACGAGATATATTTAGTTGCGTCCAGGTTCCCAAGCAAAACTGATAAGTTTTGATACAAATAAAGCGAGTCATTTGGAAATGTGCCAATTTCACTGTAATAAATGATAAATTTTGTGTTGTATCATTTTGTATTGTGTCTTTTTAGTTGAAGTGACTACTATCGACTGTATTATTCTTATAAGTATGTACCGTTTTGTATATAATTATCTTGATCGTCATAAGCTTTAAGGAAAATAAATTGTTTTAAATCAGAATTAAAATAAAATTAAAGATCCATTGGAACCAGAAATTTGTTTATTTATACTTATTTCTAGAAGGCATTTAAAAAAAAACAAAATTTTTTCGTTTTTTGCATTTGTGTGTGAAGCTTAAGCCAAAATCCAATTCTATTTAAAAAATTTTGAATTGTGCCACCTTCACTGAAAATATCAACGTCGTTCTAAGTTGTGTTATTTTAACTGAAAAAACCAGTCACAATTTTTAAATTTTGCTACTTGCCAACGGCAAAGCAAGCAGAAAATATGTAAACTAACTTACTACTTTAAACATTTTCTTTTCCATCACTCCCTTCATTCAATGAAAAATATCCGTTTGGTCTATTTTGAGGTAAATTGGATTTCTTCTGCATTCTCAGGTTAAATCGCACAATGCATTAAAATAAATACGATATCGGATATCGTAAAGGGTTCAATTTCGCTTTTTTATAGGTTTCCATATTTTCTGCTTGCTTTTTCTCTATAGGGCAAATATTTTTTGTAACGGTATTACTTTTTGCGTAAAAAGTTGTGCCGATTTAGTGTTTAGTGTGCGATATATCAAAACATAACTAGTGTAAAACAAAGTCGTCCCGCTCTTTAAAACTACACAACGGATTTTTTAGTTGATAGAGTCACCGTGAGTGTCTGCATATGAGGGGTTTCACTCTAAGTATAATACAAGTATAATGTCGTAGAAAAACACTCATAGTTTCGAGGTTTCTAATGTGGTGTCGTAAATAAGTAAACTTTCTTGCGCTTTCATTGCAAACGCTGCCTTAACAATACGAGATAAGTAGATCAGAAAAATTAACTACAGCAGTGTTGGAAAAGTTGGTGTAATTGTACCTTTTTCGGCCCTGTTTTTACTTCAAATTGTTTTATACATTTCCTAAAATAGGAAGCATAATGCTTCCAGTGCAGACTAGGTGCTAGATGTTTTGATGTTTCACCTTCTTGTATTTTATGTTGGTCTAGAGCAGTGCTGTCGAAATGCAACTATAGTAGTTTTTTTGCTCCTTTTTGTCTTGCCTTACTACTTTACTACTCCTTTCGCTAACATACTACTATTTGGTTGTAAATCAATTTTGTTATAGCTTTGTGCGGTGAAAATTAACTGTCTGGCTATCCTATATATATACATATACTATAAACAACTAGGACATGCCATTAAAAGTTAAAAGGATTAAAAAGCCTTCCTGGTTTACGGGTCTTCGAGGTTTTTAAACTAGCCTAACTACGTTTTCTTTTTCTTCTATTGTTTAAAAACTCTTTTTTTTTTAAATATACTCCTTTTATTTTATAAAAACTACTATTTTAAAGACATTTTGCTACTTTCTCAGATACGAAAACGACAGCACTGGTCTAGAGTCAGACACACGAACAAATGTTCTGAAACAATGAAGTAAGTAGAGAATGACGTGCGAAGCCAAGAGACGTATGTTTGTTAAATGCTCTGAGCTTCTCTTTCTTTCTCATGCAATCAAATGGAATCGTTCCGGAACATATTTGTGAGTCTGACTCTGAACTTGGCATTGCCTTCTTGAAAATAAGAAAATTTCAAATGTGAAACGTGTTTGTGAAGTCGTTTCGACGCATTTTTCTTTAAATATCGCAGTCAAACTAGAGGTTTGATGCAATGGATAAGTAAGACCATGTAAATGACAATGTCATCAGATTTGAGAAGTACTCAAATTTTCCCCTTGATATCTTCGGTGAAAACATTATTGAATATGCCATTTGTGACAAAAATTCCGGCTGGGTATATTAGGTACACTTTACTATATTTAGGTACAATTTATGGACCATTTTAGGTACATACTGAAATGTTCATTTTCCAACACTGAACTACAGTATTGGGGACCATAAAAAGGTAGGGGTAGAGAGAGGGTGAGAGAGAGAGAGAGAGAGAGTGGGAGAGAGAGGGAGAGAGTGAGAGAGAGAGAGGGGTGAGTGGAGAGAGAGGGTGAGTGAGAGAGAGGGTGAGTGAGAGAGAGGGTGAGAGAGGAAGAAGAGAGGGAAGAGAGAGAGAGAGGGAGAGAGAGGGAGAGAGAGAGGGAGAGAGGAGAGAGGAGAGAGAGGGGAGAGAGAGGGAGGGAGAGAGAGGGAGAGAGAGGGAGAGAGAGGGAGAGAGAGGGAGAGAGAGGAGAGAGAGGGAGAGAGGGAGAGAGAGGGAGAGAGGGAGGAGAGGAGAGAGAGGAGAGAGAGGGAGAGAGAGGGGAGAGAGAGGGAGAGAGAGGGAGAGAGAGGGAGAGAGAGGGGAGAGAGAGGGAGAGAGAGGAGGAGAGAGAGGGGAGAGAGAGGAGAGAGGGAGAGAGAGGGAGAGAGGAGAGGAGAGGAGGAGAAGAGGGAGAGAGAGGAGAAGAGGGAAGAGAGAGGGAGAGGAGGAGAGGGAAGAGAGAGAGGAGAGAGAGAGAGAGAGAGGGAGAGAGAGGAGAGAGAGAGGGAGAGAGAGGGAAGAGAGGGAGGAGAGAGGGAGAGAGAGAGGAGAGAGAGGGAGAGAGAGGGAGAGAGAGGGAGAGAGAGGGAGAGAGGGAGAGGAGAGAGAGGGAGAGAGAGGAGAGAGAGGAGAGAGAGGGAGAGAGAGGGAGAGAGAGGGAGAGAGAGGAGGAGAGGGAGAGAGAGGAGAGAGAGAGGAGAGGAGAGAGAGGGAGAGAAGGGAGAGAGAGGGAGAGAGAGGAGAGAGAGAGGGAGAGAGAGGGAGAGAGAGGGAGAGAGAGGGAGAGAGAGGGAGAGAGAGGGATAGAGAGAGGGAGAGAGAAGGTCCAGAACTCTTGAAGACAGTTGGAAGTACTAAAAAGGACCCCCCCCCCCTATGCTATGCTTAGGATTGCATGCGGTCCATATATCATTCCGGACGTAAGCGATTTCAGGCATTCTTCCAATCAAATCTCACCGAACTTCGCTAACCACGAAAAACTTTCTTAAATCGAGTAGACACTCACACGCCTATAGGCATACGAATTTACAAAAGAACACACAATTGTGCCAGCGAATTCAACAACTTAAAAGCTGAAAGAAAGAGAATTTAATGTGCCTAATTTCAGTTTTATCGGTGTTTTGATCGTTATTTTTATTCGTTTTTTTTTTAAAGAATTCCCCGTTTTGCTCGATTTTGGAACTCAAACAATAGATTTGCATATATTTTCAAACCTGTCGCAACGCCTTTCTAATTATTTTGGTTTTTTTGGTTTTTATAGTATCTTGGCGATGTTGGCTTGAGACGTGCATGGATTCAATAGGAAATTTCGATGTGTTCGTGTGCGTGAGGTCTGGGTGCTTGTGTTTGCAACAAGGACGTTCGGCTCGTGTTTACACAAGTTTGAGTGCTTAAGACTATTATTTAAAATTGAGATATATTCACGTGGGATTGTTCCCTTCGTTCGGGTCACTTACCCTAAATGGGCAATAATTTATCAAATTTATTTACAAAATCGATCTCGAATCTGAAAGGGCAGCGGGTTGTCTTGTGAAAGACTTTTGCTCAGGAAAAAACGAATGTCAACAAAAGATTCGATTGAGGTTGATAAATTGGTTGATAAAATGCGCTAATTTAACCTCCCCAAGAGCCAATCAAATTAACTGTTCTTTGAAAAGAAAGCTGCCATCTCGTCACATTAAAAATAATATGAAGAATTTATAATTTATTGTGCTGCTATTATTTTGAACTGTGCTGATCAAGAAAGTTTCTCGTTTGCATTCTTAGAAACCGACTCAAAATATCTCAGCGCGAAGTTAATGCTTTTGGCGGCCGGGCCATCAGTCCAGCAGGTCCTTGAGTAAAGCCAGAAAAAGAAACGTTTGAAGCAAACGGAAAAAGGTTTCCTCGCCTTGTTACTTACAGTTCGATAGTCTGCGTGGGGGCTTGGTCGAGTTACCCCAGCTTAAGATGGCGAAGACTATGGGTTGAACTTCGACCGTGGCGCCGCGGTCTGGCTTTTTTCAGTTCTGTCATTCTCTGCTTCCCGTTTCAGGTCAAAGATCTCTCGTTGTTGTGCCCTCTACGACCGATATTATACATGGTTCAGCGAATTCCCTGATTATATATTTGCTTTAAATGTAGCTAGGGCAAAGCTGCTGAACGTCATCATTCAAATAAAAGATTTATTCGATCCGATATAAGCGGGCTAATGTATGTATTTTGAAATAGATTCGACTATTTATCAAATGTCAGATTAGAAAATTCCTCAACAATTCAAATGGAATCCATTCGAAGCATAGACACTGTTAGATGCCAATTCGAAATATGTATTTTATTATCCCATTGAATGTAAATATTCCATTGACGTACATGTAGGTTGTTACTAATCAGCTTTGAGAGCTCTTTCGCATACATCGTGATATGTATTTATGTATACATTCTGTGTATATATGTATTTATAGTTGAAGCCCAAGAATTTTGTGGAATTACCAAATTTTATGAAACCTGAAATATCGATAGTCCAAAGATGAGTTAACTTAATTCGAACTATTTGATTAAACGCAAACACATCCGCACATACATATACATACATTAGGGTGGGTCGAAAAAATGTTTTTTGCGCAAAAGTTGCCGCATGCTTAAGGAAAACAAATGGTGTAAAAATTTTTGAAATCGGTTGTCATCTTGCGGCCGCGCATCGCACTCAAAGTTTATAAAAAAATCAAACTTTTAGACAAATTTTTAAAAATTTGACCTTTGAACCCACTTTGGCTCCCATAATCTTCAAATACTATTTTTATACCCAGCGTAAGCGGGGTATATTAGTTTTGTGCAAATCTTGTAACAGGGAGAATTAAGCTCCGGAGATATAGAAAAATATATATAGAAATGATCAGGATCAAAAACTGAATCGATTTAGACATGTCCGTCCGTCCGTCCGTCCGTCTGTCCGTCTGTCCGTCTGTCCGTCCGTCCGTGGTCGGATCTCCTCCGAAACGGCTGGACCAACAAGTCTAAATTTGGCACACAGGTATATCGGATTCAGAGTATGATCCTACGTTAAAATGGGAGACATCCGCCACTGCCAGCCCACAAATTAATTTATTGTGTTTTCAATAAAATGCTTGTAACTTGCGAACCACTCAACACATTCCATTGATATTTGGTGTGCTGGTAAACTACGAAAAGGGACATTTTTTTGCAAAAAATGGACGCCGCCCTCCCGAGCCACGCCCACAAATAAGCCCAAAAATAAGGTCTTATCGTAACTTCCGAAGTAAAACGACGTAGAAGCTTCAAATTCGCAGCATAGGTTGACCAAGGCAAATGAAAGGTGTAGGAATAAAAATTTATGTAGCCCGCCCACTGCCACGCCCACAAATAGAGAAATTTCATAACTTCCTAAGTAAAAGGCGTAGAAGCTTCAAATTCGCAATCATAGGTTCACCAGGGCGAATGAAAGGTGTAGGAAAAAATTCTTATGCGGCCCGCCCACTGCCACGCCCACAAATGAAGATTTTTCGTAACTTCCGAAGTAAAAGGCGTAGAAGCTTCAAATTCGCAACATAGGTTCACCAAGGCGAATGAAAGGTGTAGGAAAAATTTTTTTTTGCCCCGCCCACTGCCACGCCCACAAATAAGATTTTTCGTAACTTCCGAAGTAAAAGGCGTAGAAAGCTTCAAATTCGCAACATAGGGTCACCAAGGCGAATGAAAGGTGTAGGGAAATAATTTATGTTGCCTTCCCACTGCCACGCCCACAAATAGAGAAGCAAAACATAGTGCGCTCATAAAGTCGGGACTCTGGGTATTTCAAAGTCGGGCCTGACCGACTTTAGCTTTCTTACTTGTTTTTTTTTTAATTCTATTATATCATATATTTTCAAAACTATTTTCATAAAGCAAATCGAATTGAAAAAAATAATGTTATGAGCCGAAGAGGACATCAAAAGCTTTGAAATCTGTAAAAGTTATTTGTATGGGGAAAATACCTGGGCTGTGTAAGTTTCATTAAAATTTGAAAGACATGATATCGTCGGCTTAAAGTGTAAACCTGCTAAGTCCACTTTTAACCGATTCCGACTTTTCGATGTCATTCGAAAGAAAAAAGAACACTGCATCGTCAGGCAAAAAAATCTTTTTTAATTTCAAATTCTAAATACGGAGAAATTGGTGATGAGTAAAACTGCTAGGTCCAACTGTGGTCAAAGTTCACAGCTAACACCAACAAGTGACTCCAAGTAGACTTTGTATGGTGCACAGAATCGAAATTAGAAGAGACTTCATATAGGAACAAAATAAACCATCCATATTTTGGGTCTCCTTCCCTACTTTGAAGTCTTGAAAAAAAAGTGTTTTTTGTTTACCCTGTAAAGTTTTGAAATTGTTAGCTAGCAGGTTTACACTTTAAGCCGACGATATACCTTTTGTGATCCAAGTGTGAATGTTGCTTTATAGAGAACACATTCACTTTTCTTTTAAGCAGCAAAACAATAAAATCGGTTTATATTGGCTTGACCTGCGACCACTAAAATTCAAAATTTTGGGATATGTAAGAATTATTAGCCTTTTTTTTTAAGCCGAATTCTGGGTTACTTCTCCTAACGGGGCAAAAATTTTTCATAGTATCAAATAACTTAATTTTCGACTTAAATGCTCAGGACCTTAATTTGTGATGAATTTTTTGAGACTATAATCATTAAAATCGGTTAGGAATTTCTATTCATAAACTTATAGTCAAATATACAAATATTTTTTGAAACGCAATTATCACTGTTTTCATCTTCGTGTCTTGAGTCCATGCCTGTCTCTCTCGCTCTGTATGCATGCAAAGGCTCAAGACAAGAACGTGAGAATCGTTTCAAAATTCGAAAAAAAAAACATTTTTTCGACCCACCCTAATATTCATCCATGTTTGTATATGAGAAAAGTAAGAAAGCATTAATGATTTTATTTTAATGTAGCTCAACTCAGAAGCTTGGCGTTGAGTTATATCATTCAAATAATTGAGATCTTTTTATACAGACACACTCAGTGGCGACTTAATATTCCGTTTGTGCGCACGTTTGAAATGCCCAGAACCATTCGAGACATGTATAGAAATGATGAGTGTCACCAGGGGATTCGATTTAGCCAGTTCCGGCCGTCCATTTGTCATGCGTCTGTCAGTTTTTGAGTCCGTTTTGGTGTCTGTCCATCAGTCCATCAGTCCTTCTGTCCGTATATTGTTTTCTTATCGAAGGAGTGGGCTATTTTGATGAAATTCGATATGCGTTTTGGCGAAGACATGAGTGAGAATGAGTTGGCGAATGAGCAGGACTATTTTTAGGGGTAACTCTCGCAGGGGCTGATGTTAGGTATTAAATCCCCATCCGAAATGCGAGAAATGGCAAAACTACTCGAGAAAGTACGGAGTTTTGCTGTGCCTTGAGTACCTCGTACATCAATTTTCTGTGTACGCGCCTGACTACCTACCACTATTGCGGCCTGTTATGAAAATCACAGACTGAAATCTGAATCTCTTGAGAGCTTTTGATGCCATTTAAAGCCTGAGCATCCTTTTAGGCCTCTATTGTGATATCAGAAAACTAGAAAAGTAGGCGTGGCATACTATCTTTTTTCGAATATTGTGTCTTAGATGCACCCGACATTCAAATGACATTTGGAATATCAACTTCTTTTATAGCTCTTAAGATTTTCAACAAGAAATTTTGGTTCATGGGGGCACCGCCAGTACTAGGGTAAGAAAAAACTGATCTAAGATTTGAATTTTATTGAGATATTTCAATGAAATATGAACAGAAATTTGGCCGAATCGGTATTAGAATTGAACCGATATCGACTTATGACGCTCTATTATGGCCATGAAAATCTTCATATAACTTCAGATGTGGGTAAAAGAAGTATACAAAAATACTTAAGTATATATTTATTTATTTATTTATTTCAGTCTATGAGTTCATATTCTTACAGACAAGCACTTACAGACTATTTAATGTAAACAATATATGTATAACAATTAGGTAATTAAAAACTATTCGAGTACATTAAAATCGACTTTAATTTATCTCTTGAAAAGTCAAAATCAAAAGCAACAGAGGAGGAAATAGAATTAAAAAGATTAAGAGCTCTATAAATTGGAGCATACATGGCATAATTAGTTTTCTGGACAACTAAATAAAATGGATCATTATGCCTTAAACCTCTAGTGGGCACATTAAAAGAAATAAGCTGGAGCAAGGCAGGACAATCAATCCGTGCACTAATAATGTCGGATATAACGAGAAGAGCATTTAAGGAGCGACGCGACTCAAGAGTCTTTAAACCAATAAGCGCACAACGGGTTTGAAAGGTTGATAGTTGAGCATAGGAATAAAGCGATCGGAGTGCAGATCTAGTGAAAGATTTCTGCATACGCTCTAGACGAGGAATATGAACATCGTAAAATGGACTCCATATAAATGATGCATATTCTAATTTGGACCTGACTAAAGAGACAAACAGAGCCTTCCAAGTATAAGGATCCGTAAAATGAGCTGAATTGCGCCTAATAAAGGCAAGCATTTGATAAGATTTTGAGATAATATAATTTAAGTGCTGGTTAAACTTAAATTAAGAGTCAAACACAACACCTAAATCTTTGACACAGTCCGATTTATTAAGAATATGGCCACCTAGTTCGTAGGAGGTTACTGTCAGTTGGCTTGACTTAGAAAAAGAGACAACCGTACACTTATCAAGATTTAAGTACAGATAATTTTTAGAACACCATTCATATAAAGCATTCACATCTGCCTGCAGGGATAGCGAATCATTTTGATTACTAACACTTCTGAAGATTTTCAGATCATCAGCAAAAAGCAAGCATTGCGAAGATGTGATGGAATGAACTACATCCATTTATGAATAAAAGAAATAGAAGAGGCCCCAGGATACTTCCTTGTGGTACCCCAGAAGTAGCAATAGGATAGGATGTGACACCGAATTTTCAATTCTGACAAATGAAATTCTATTCATTAAATAAGATTTCAACCAAACCAAAAAAAATTCAAGTGGAAGCCTAGTAATTCAAGCTTTTTTATTAGGATCTTATGAGAGACTCGATCAAAGGCTTTAGAAAAATCTGTGTAGATAGAATCAACACGAGATCCTCGAGAAAAGGCAGACAAACAATATTCAGTGAAAATTTTAAGATTTGTGACCGTAGATCGACCCGAAACAAACCCATGTTGCAACGGAGTAATGATGTTTTTCACCGCAAACCAAAAACTTCAACTGATTGTTAACGCGATTACAAATCAAGCAAAGACACGTCATGTCAATACCGATGTCGATGATACACATATACAATGTAAGTATGCGTCCTAATTGTATTCTCAGGCGCGATGGACTATAACACCCTTTCTTGTTATAGCTCGACTGGGACTAGAGCGACACTTCCAGCTCATTTTAAGGCCATTTGAGCGCTTTGGGAGAATCGATTTCAATTTTGGAAATTTCATTTCATTTGCGGAACGAGTTGGTTTTATTGTTTTCCTGTGGCTGTGCATTTTAATGAATCAATATTCATTAAAAGTATATTTTTAAAAAGGTAATTTTATATTTCCTCGATCGACATAACAAAAATGGAGAGCACTTACTATTGCGGGAGTCAAGTTTTCTTAGAAACCTTAGTTTTTTGGAGAAAACGGAATAGGGACGTTTGTTTTCTACGAGCTCCTAAGAATATTTGAGCGATCTACTTGCAAATAATTAGAATGTCAGCGATATCTGCTTTAAAAATTATAATCCGTAGTCCATGTGTTCACCCCATCGAGGTATTCACTCTATACGGGACTAATACTATCTATACCTGATTATTTATATACATATCTTTATATTCCCAGTTGTAAAAAAAAGAACGCATCCCAGTAGAATTCATGATTCATGCGTGCATGATCTTGTATAATTCATGAATCCTTGAAAACACATGAAACATTTTTCAAACACTTTTTGTATATGCGTGAATTCTAATGACAAGCCTGTTTAAAAAAGAAATTAAAAGGCATTAAGCATTGGCATGCATGCATAGCACCCTTAAGGGGCATGATTCGTGCATCCTTCATGCATATTTGTTCTACTAGGTTGGTATAGAAATATCCTATTAAAAATTAGAAAATTATGTGCTAAAAACCCCTTGTTAATACCAAAATGTGTCCCGGAGTCACAAAATGTAAAGAAAATCTCCAAATTTTTACATTGATGGCAAAATAATCCTTACAACTGTAAATAAATTATACTTAGGGCCGGTAAATAAGTTAAAGTTTACACTCAAGTTTCTAGTTTAAACTACTTGAAATGAAAAAACATGTTTCTCAGTTGTCGTTTAGAGCAACAATGATAGAATATAAGATCACGACATGCGCAGATTTTACTTCTATCCGAGCACTTGCGACGTTTTTGTTGGAGCTGCCATTAAGATGTGTACAATTTTAAATAAATTTTTGTGAACATTTTTATACCCAGCGTAAGCGGGGTATATTAGTTTTGTGCAAATCTTGTAACAGGGAGAATTAAGCTCCGGAGATATAGAAAAATATATATAGAAATGATCAGGATCAAAAACTGAATCGATTTAGACATGTCCGTCTGTCCGTCTGTCCGTCCGTCCGTGGTCGGATCTCCTCCGAAACGGCTGAACCAATGAAGTCGCAATTTGGCACACATGTATATCGGGGTCCGAGTATGATCCTAAGTAAAAATGGGAGACATCCGCTCACTGCCACGCCCACAAATGAATTTATTGTGTTTTCAGTAAAATGCTTGTAACTTGCGAACCACTCAACACATTCCATTGATATTTGGTGTACTGGTAAACTACGAAAAGGAACATATCCTAGAAAAATTGAAGCCGTCCTCCTCGAGCCACGCCCACAAATAAGCCCACAAATAAGGGCTTATCGTAACTTGTGAAGTAAAAGGCGTAGAAGCTTCAAATTCGCAACATAGTTTCACCAAGGCGAATGAAAGGTGTAGGAAATAATATATGTTGCCCTCCCACTGCCACGCCCACAAATAGAAGAGCAAAACATAGTGCGCTCATAATGTCGGGACGCTGGGTATTTCAAAGTCGGGCTTGACCGACTTTAGCTTTCTTACTTGTTTAGTTTTACTATTAATTTAAATTATTAATTGATTTTTGTTTTTTTGATAATTTAGTATTTTACAAGAATATTTTATTGTAAGGACGATATTAGTATGTAAAAACCAGGTTTTGTGAAAGTTTCAACTTGTTAGTATCTTTTTCGAACTTCAGCGGCAACGCTGAAAACATATAAATTCTTTAATTTAAATTTTTTGCCTTGAAAATTTTTATCTGTTCAAAATTTTCAATAATTTCAACCAATCAGAATACTTTTAAAGCTACGTCACAAGTGTACATGCGCAGAAGAATCCAATTTTGAATTCTGATTGTCGTAACCTTATTATCTATTATCCTTGGTTTAGAGGAAATATATGTGATTTAACCTTTCAAAAATTTAAACGAACAAAAAAAGGGCGTTTAAAAAATACATTTAATTCGATATCACTGTCAGAAAATTTTCATAAATATGATTCCTAATCAAGAAGACGAAAGCGAGGAAGAACTTAACGGTCTTATTTCACCTTTAATAACACAAATTTGGTAAAGTTGGTGAGATGAAAAGATGAAAAATTGCAGCTTATTTCTGCTCAACCGTTTTCAGTTTTCTTTTTTAGAAATACCACAAGAATTCCAGTGTTTCCTGGTGGTTCTCTCTAAAATGCTCCCTAAATCCCCTAGATTCGAGATGTTCCTCCTAAATAGCACAAAATTCGCAATGAACAATTAAAACAAGTAAGGGTGTTATAGTCAGGCGAGCCTGACAATAGAATACCCGACACAGACACACATGTTCCAATAATTTTTAACAGCAAGAGTTGTTTAAGGCCATAAGGGGCCCTATATGCCGACTTTTGTTAAATTTCTTTACGAAGACCGCCCCTTTGCCACGCCCACTTTTCCAATTTTTTGAATTCCAATCGGAGGCTTAAATATACCCTCAAATTCTAAGCTTCATTGAAATATTTCGAAAAAGTCCGATTTTGAGGCAGTCTTGGGATTTTTGTGGCAGACCCTAGTACTGGAGGTACCCTTAATAATGGACCAATCAAGGAAATTTTTTTGGAGGATGTTAATGGCTACAAACGACCAAATTTCATCAAAATAAATATCTTGAAAAACTCCGATTTTAGAGCAGTTTTTGTTGTTTTCGTAACAGACCCTAGTACTGAAGGTACCCCTAAAAATGCTCCGATCGGGTCCATTCTCGAACTTGTTCTTACTCATGTCCCCGTTAGCACGCATACCAAATTTTGTCAAGATATCTCAACTCCTTCGATAAGATAACTGTATACAGACTAGTGATGTAACGAATATTCGCATTCGCATTCGCATTCGCGAATATTCGCATATTTTTTCACATTCGCATTCGCATTCGCATTCGCAAAATGTTGCGAATATTTTGCGAATATATAATTAGCAGAAAATTGACCAAAAATGTAAACTTTAATCGAATTTTTAAATTTAAATGCCAATATTTTAAAGAATTTTTTATGTGCTACCGTTACACAGATATTGCACTTAAAATCTGCTCTCTCACACACACTTGTATTTTCAATTTTGCCGATCCCTGAATTAAACGCATTTGGAATGCCTTTAAGTTCCTTCACATAAATTTGCATACAAGAACGACCGTCTGAGGGCTGCTAAACGAAAAACGACAATAACATTGCGTATTGCGCAGGGGCGTTATGCTTGCACGAAATCGTCGGATTAGTTTTGTTGTTGTCATGTGACTGTTTGTTTTAACACTTTGAAATTTAACATCGAAATGTGTAATTTATTTTACTTATGAATGAATTATTTTTTTCCAAAGTTGGTGCGCTATATAAATAAATGAATTGATTTGGTGATGTGTGCCAAATTTGAGATATAGATTCAAAAACTGAATATTCGCATTCGCATTCGCGAATATGAGTAGGCATTCGCATTCGCATTCGCGAATGCTAAAATTTGACATTCGTTACATCACTAATACAGACCTACAGATAGACAGACAGACAGACAGACAGACAGACAGACAGACAGACAGACAGACAGACAGACAAACAGACAGACAGACAGACAGACAGACAGACAGACAGACAGACAGACAGACAGACGGACAGACAGATAGACAGACAGACGGACATGTCTAAATCGAATCTCCTGGTGACGCTGATCATTTATATATACATTTTCTATGGCCTATCTCGACTGGTTCTGGGTGTAACAATAAACCACACAAACGCAATATACCCTCGACACAGAGTGTGTCGGGTATAAAAACCTAATCAAGAAAGAACAGCAGTTTGACAGATTCCCTATATCGTTCTCGAGGGAGGCACGTGGAAGAGAG
Source organism: Chlorops oryzae (assembly GCA_020466095.1). Taxonomy (NCBI): domain Eukaryota; kingdom Metazoa; phylum Arthropoda; class Insecta; order Diptera; family Chloropidae; genus Chlorops; species Chlorops oryzae. The sequence goes on from CM035806.1 coordinate 131,687,620, forward strand.
AAAAGCTTCCATAACACATCCCCAAATGTCCTCCACCAACTTTGTTGCCGGTGATTTGTCGCCTCTAGAGGAATCCCCTTTCTTTATATGGGCATTACCACAGAAATGTCAACCGCAGTCAAAAAATTCAAAGCCTATAAAAGTATGTTGTTTTAACATATATTTATAGAGAATCGATCAAATTTTACTAATCTAAACATATTCCACATATATTCATAACACATTTAGAAATATTCAAATGCAAAGTCGCACAAGTGAAAAAGTTATGTTTTGAATATTTCTCTTCCCGTTTTGTTTTGATTAATGTTCGTAATAAAATCCACTATGCTTTGATATTTGCACTTTTAAATATCGTTTTATATTTGAGGAATGTAAGAAAAATGCAAAGGGAACGATGCAATCGCCAATTACGGTAAATTTTTTCTTTACTTTATCGTTTATTTTGTTGTAGCGTGCGACATTGAAAAATAACATTTGTTATCAGTGAGTCAAAGGTGTTTGTGCAACGCGCCTCAAATATTCGCAGCAAACAGCAATTTGTATTGCAATTAAATAAAAAAAATTTTGTTGCAAAATAATCAACGCTTTGGCCCTGAGACATATTTGAAATTTGTAGCGTGCGACATCGTAAGTGTAAAATTTATAAATTTCGCACCCTTGCTCCTAAACCCATTTCAAATTTTTTATTTTCAACCACATTTTTCTGCAGGAAACTCAACACCTAGAAAATTTATGCTCATATGGACTGATACAATAGTCGATTAAGAATAAACTAAGTTAAGAAAAATAATTATTTTTTGCAAGTTTGAATAGAGAATGAACGATTGTTCCAGAAATGCGAAATTTTGAGTTGTACCGATTTAGTAGCAAGGGTGCGATCAACTTACCAAAAAGGAGTACTCTGAGTTACCCCAGAACATGACTAGTCAAAATGTAGAGTATTTTGTGTAAGACAACTGACCTCTAATTCACCACAGTAGGTCTATTCGTGGAGTAGTTAAATGTGGGAGTGGTAATGCCTCAATGACAAGCCAATGTTAAAAATACAGTTTGAAGCATCGGTTGGCATATTAAGAGGGCAGTCATGAAGGAGCTAGGACTGCATATTCCATTAAAAAATCTTTATTTAATATAAGTAATACTATTCACAGTTAAGTTAGTTTCTATTCTTTATTTTTTATGTAAAGGATGAATATTCTTATTTATTTTTATTTTTTCTTGGTTGAAGATATTTTAAGTTTATAATTTTTGTTGTGAAAATAAATGTATTGAAAACATTAAAAGTCATTTATCATCATCTTCTTCATGTCCAATTAAATGAAAAGTACACATTAAATTAAAACGTATGATGCAACAAAATGTAGCATTCGACATGTAGCGTGCGACAGTGATTAAAATAAAATAAAAAACTAAACTGTTTAATATTTTTGAATCAAATAAAAACCAGTTCTAAGATTCATCAATGTACAATATTACAAAATTAGTCGCATTAAAATATTGCCTCAAGTTTCGCTGAAATCAGTGGTTGAACTGTTCGCCTCAAAACTGACTTCTGTTTTTGTAGCGTGCGAATGCCTTAGTTTTTTGTAATTATCTTGAAAACGAACAATTTCCAGAAATCAACATTAGCACCAATTACAGTGCTAGTCAAGAGCTATAACTTCCGCCATTTGTCCAAATTAAAAAAAAATTTCGTATATTTCTTTTTCCACTGAGAATGCATGCGAATGTCGCGTTCGACATCATGGAAATGCCCATATATTCCTTTCAAAGTTTCCTTAGCCTACTTTGCAAAAAAAGCAGTCATTGTCTCGAAAAAAATATTTTTTTTAAACATATTGGGAAATCAAAACTAAATATTTCCCATTATTCTTAATACGTAGTTTAGTAAAACTTCAAATTAATATGCTCTGAAAAACAATTTCGTTTTAAACTTTAGATTAGATTTTCGATTAAGTTTAATAAAACTTCAGCTTAAACTGTAATTTATTTACCGGCCCATAGAAAGGCCCTGACAATTGGTTGTTAAATGGTTTTAAGATCTTTATTCTTAAATCTAACCCAGCAGCGACAGCGAGTACTTCAAGAGTAACCTTCGCGGACTCCCAAAAGGAGTACAAGTACTCCCTTCTAATTTGCCGTTACATGTGATGAACTGTATTTTTTTTTTTTAACATAATGGTGGAAAACCACTACTCGCAATTTAGGCACAAAAGGGAGCACTCCTGGGAGTACATATTACTTTACCTCAAAGGAGATTAGTTGATTTTCTTTTTTGATTTTTGAAAATTAAAATTTTGACTTAGGGCCGGTAAATGAGTTACAGTTTAAACTGAAGTTTTCTTAAACTTAAACGAAAATTTGATCTAAATTTTAAAACAAGTAAAGAAGTTTACATCGGCAAAGCCGATTGCACACATACCTTTTCCTCAGCCTAAAATATGTTAAAACATTACCTTAACGAAAATTCCTGCCGTTTTCGTTGTTCTAGCTTGGATATCTATTTATAACTTATCTGTTCTTCGATTAAGCTTCTAAAATTCGAGATTATTATTAAGCACAAAATTTTCGCGAATGGTGGTCATGGTCAAATTTTAACCGTTAGAGGACATTATGTCTAGCTGCGAAATACTGAATTGAAAATAGTGAAAATCAATTTTTTGCGAATTTCGCGAATGGTGGTCTTGATCAAGTTTTAACCGTTAGAGGACATTTTGTCTAGCTGCGAAATACTCAATTCAAAATAGTGAAAATAAATTTTTTGCGAATTTCGCGAATGGTGGTCTAGATAAATTTTAACCCTTAGAGGACATTTTGTTTAGCTGCGAAATACTGAATTCAAAAAAATGAAAATCAATTTTTTGCGAATTTCGCGAATGGTGGTCTAGATAAATTTTAACCCTTAGAGGACATTTTGTTTAGCTGCGAAATACTGAATTCAAAATAGTGAAAATAAATTTTTTGCGAATTTCGCGAATGGTGGTCTTGATAAATTTTAACCCTTAGAGGTCATTTTGTTTAGCTGCGAAATACTGAATTAAAAATAGTGAAAATCAATTTTTTGCGAATTTCGCGAATGGTGGTCTTGATCAAGTTTTAACCGTTAGAGGACATTTTGTCTAGCTGCGAAATACTCAATTCAAAATAGTGAAAATCAAATTTTTGCAAATTTCGCGAATGGTGGTCATGGTCAAATTTTAACCTTAAGTGACGACTTTATTTGGCGGCAAAATACACAATCGGAAGAAGCAAAAAAAAATCATTTTTGTATACAGATATGAGAATAAGAGAAAGAGTGTTTTTTTCTTATATGTAGGATGATGACCATAATTATAGCGATGTCGCAATTTTTTTTCAGCGAAAGTTTAAGTCTACATGGTAGCTATACACACACCAAATTTCAATAAGCTGGGATGTATAGTAAAAAAGTTATCCAGGAAAAACCTTAAAAATCGTGATTTTTGAAACTTTTGAACCACTTCCCACGACCCAAGGAGGGACTACGAAAACAATTTTTATGTAGTTTTTTGGACATTTACCTGGTTCATGTCCATGCCGAATTTCAATATGATATCTTTCATGGCATAGGAGTAAATTACGAAAAACTGAAGTGTGACCGACAGACAGACAGACAGACAGACAGACAGACAGACAGACAGACAGACAGACAGACAGACAGACAGACAGACAGACAGACAGACAGACAGACAGACATGGCTAAATCGACTCCTCTTGTCATCCTGATCAAGAATATATATATATGTCTATATCTATCGCGACTCTATTGGTATGTTACATACTCCGAGCCAAACTTAATATACCCTTTCCTTCGGAAAAGGTATAATGAAAGTGTTTTTCAGCGCATTTTAGTTTGAAGTTTTACTAAACTACAGATAAAGCATAATGGGAAATATTTAGTTTTGATTTCCCAATATTTTTAAAAAATATCTTTTTTTTTCGAGACAGTGACTGCTTTTTTTTCAAAGTAGGCTAAGGAAACTATGAAAGGAATATATACACAGCTAACATTTTTTGAAATTTTTGATCAAAAGCGAGTCTTTTTCGAGTCGCCTTCCTGGTTAAAAAGACCAAATTAGCGCTCGTTTTCTGATCAAAAATGATACTTTTGTCGGGAAAAATTGGAACCCTAGCCGCGACTCTTCTAAGGGAGTCATATTTGATATCATTTGCGAGTCGTTTTTGAGTCATATTTGCTTTCATTTTGGAGTCTTTTACGACTCATATTTATAATCGGTAGCTTTCCAAAAATAAAAAAATCAGTCCACCATTTTTTGGCTTTTCCGTGTATATTTGTATGTTATATTATAGATTCAACAATTTTTTTTCTCTTGCCTTATGTGGGATTTGAACCTAGGAACTCACTTTTTCTAGTCCTGTGCTCACCCGTCGACACCAAGCTTTCCAAATCGAAAGTTATGGAAATTTTTCGTTTATAACTTTAAAGTCAAATTCCATTCAATTCAATTTTGAGTCAAATATTGAGTGAAATATAAGATAGCAACAATTTCAATGATCATATTTCAATCCCATACGTAATTAATTGGCGATTGCTCTATATTTTATTTTTGTAATTTGAATACGACTCGCTTTTGAAACATATTGGAGAGTCGTTTTCGAGTCTTCTTTTAATCATGCATGTGTACAATCATTTTCTAATCGTGAAGGGGGCTCGAAAAAGACTCGTAAATGAATCTTCTCATAAAACAGTCTTCCAAATGTTGGGTGGGTAAAGAAAGAATTCCTCCGTGTTACCTATGTAGGGGATTCCCCTAGTGACGACAAATCACCGGCAACAAAGTTGGTTTTATGGTGAGGGACATTTGGGGATATGGTATGGAAGCTTTTTTCTCTTCCCCGTGCTTCCTTCACCATCGACAGATTTTCTTTACGGTGATTTGTCCCCTAATATGAACGGCGACATAGGTTTTTTTTGGCTCTTAGGGGGGACTTTAGGGGGACCAATTTTTAACGCGTGTATAAACATATAACATGAAGTGCGAAGTTTATTGTGTTTGGTATAGGGAATCGGTCAAACTGCTGTTCTTCTTTCTAAATTAGGTTTTTTGCTTGTTTGTTAATTGCGATTTTTGTACTACTTATTTGGGGAAATGAAGCTGCATTATTTCATCTTTTCATCTCACCAACTTTACTAAATTTGTCTTATTAGAGGTTAAATAAGACCGCAAAGATCTTCCTCGCTTTCGTATTTTTCGTCAGAAATCATATTTATTTTCCGTATTTTCTGACAATTATATCGAAATAAATTGATAAATTGATTTTAATCCTTAGATTAAACGACCCATTTTGTTCGTTTAAATTTTTGAAAGTTTAAACCAAATTTTTTCTTTAAACGACAACTGAGAAACATGTTTTTTTAATTTCGAGTAGTTTAAACTGGAAACTGAAGTTTAAACTGTATCTGATTTACCGGCCCTTAGAAATGTATTTATTTAACGTTATTGATAAGATGTAATAATAATAAAATATATAATTTTTCTTCCATAGCCCATTTCCTCAATTTTTCCTGAAGTGTACACTGCTTTTGTTCCCCATTTAAAAATGCATCTTCTTCTCCTCTTTGCCTCTCATCGTGTTAAGTATGGAAAGCAGCAAGCGTTCATTAATGAACGAACTCATCCGCCTTGGATCTCAAAGGGAGTCAACTTTAATAACATATACTCGCCTTTCATATGTGAATCTGTTTTATTGTGAGCACTCCGGTACGGAGTTACATTTGATGAAGCTAAGGATGCTAGTGATGAATGACTCCAAAGTCATGCTCAGTTCACTGAAGCTAGATTAAGCTCTGAATATTAATAGAAGATTCAACCTTGGTGTACAACATGGCATCAGGGTGCTTGAGAGATATATTTGAGAGCATCTCTTAATATATTCTTTTCTCGCTCTTTCTTCCTCTCTCACTCATTCACTCTAGCTTTCTGAATATGCGTCGCATTAACTGCCTACGAAGGCATACAGTTTTGAACTTTGAGAAAATTTTTTAATTAAGAAAACCTTACAAGCTTTCATTTGCTGTTGTTGTCACTAATTGGTGCCAGTTTCTTTAGCTTTGACATTGGCCTGACTCCGCTAGTCCGAAGCAATAGCCGGTAAGCTGTGTTAAAACTAACAATTTTCAAAATTCCATGAAGCCGAAGACAAAATAAAGACATAAATAGGGTTAGCGAGGGGGCTAGCGGGTAAGAGGGAGGCACAGAGAAAAATAAAAACAATACGATATAATTAGTAATCGGTCATGCAAAAAGCTAATGTTCCTAAATTATTCACATTAAACGAATAAGAATACGTGAATGAAGAAGAAGAAGAAGATGCAGAAGAGAATATAATTCGCCACCCGCTCGCACGATTGAATTAGTCGCTTAGGCATGCACACACACACACACACACACACACATGCGCACACATCAATCTGTCTACGGTGTTCGCAAGCTACCAAGGGATCACCCCACACCGAAGTGACTAAGCACTCGGAATCGGAGAAAATGCAAGGTTTGGGCGGTCAGTCGAATAGTGTACTTTTCGATTTTGATTGTACATAGCAGAATAACTGCCAATGATTTTGCCAGTCGTTGCCGCCAGTTGCGCTGGGTCGTTGGGCTCCCTGACTCCGAGCTAACGACACTGATTATGGTTGATTGAAACGCAAAGCAACGCAACACTTGCGCGCTCCATTGATGCATTGCCACGCAATTGCCTAGAAGAGCTTTTAAACATCGCATGCGACACAATAAGTTCCAAGCAACAAAACATGCCCAGTCGATTGCTTGCTTACATGCTACAAAAATACATTGGGCCTTCACAACGACTTAGCAGCAGTTTCAATTCCAGTGGTGTTGTGCAAAGGTGCAGCCTCAATGGGCACCCACGTAAAGAGGAATATTATTTTAAATGCGAAAACATTTCAAGTGTTGAGCTGACCCTTTGCGACCCCCTTATGAGGAACTTGCACTCTTTATACTAATTTATTCTGATTTTTTTCTTAAAATTAAAAAAAAAAAAAAAAATTTAACTCCGAAAACCCACTATGACACTGATTTGTCTTAAGCATGGAACTTTTTCGGCGCACATGTTATTATGAGCTACACAAATGGAGGCGGCATTCTTAGTTATTTTTCCTCGATATAACATAAAATAAAAAATATGCCCCCAATAATCAGCGGATCACAAAAATATCCATCGATTATCAGTCATAAAATTACAGTTGTGCTCACTACAATAAGATATCCCAAAAAAATAGCACGAGTCTCAAAACAAAACTCTTCCTGAATGAATTTTCCTTATATCGTAGACCCTAATAGGAATTTTTATAAAGGGTTTTCATCGTGCTCGACACAATTTCTAACGTGCTTATTTCTTTGTATGGTCTTATTTTTATACAATCTGTGTTAACACATTAAGATTGAATGATTTTGAAGAAGCCTCGCGGTCGAGGACAAAAACATTTCTTTATCGAATGTAGTGCTTTCAGTAGTCGACTTGAAAACTGGGAAAAAAAATTTCCTACTCAATTTTCACATATTCACGTAACCTTTTTGTGCTTTGTTGATTTCTCTTCGTTTTTCTTTAGCAAAAAACGAAACAAAAACTTTTCTTACAGAGCTGGAAAATTGACAGTTTTGTTGTTGTTGTTGGTGTTGTTGTTGTTGGTTTGTACAAAATTTTCTATGTAACGTTGTGGCTGTTAGCTGCATTGTTCTAAGACCCCTGATCGTTTTGGTCTTCTGCTTATGTATAAAAGCGGCATCCATTGACAGTGCTCTTGTCAGTCGATTTTGTCACGGAGCTGGTCATTTATTGCAGTTTCAACAATATTCGATACAGCAAAGTTAAATTATTTCTCTTTCCACTGCGTGCGCAAGGACAACACGACCAAAGTGCCTAAATAAGAAAAGAAAAAGAACAAAACAAAAAGAGGGAAATTATACGGCAAGGAAAAGAACCGTTGACACAAAATGAAGAAACTGGGATTTTCAATTTTCTACGCGATCTTGGCTTGTTCCCTGATTTTACTGCAAGCTCATACGACAAGAGCTGCACCGCGGCCACAGTCACAACCAATTGGAGGCGAAGTTGAAGATTTGGAAACGGGAGCGGCCGACAGTGCTGCCGAAACAGAAAAGGATGATCTCCAAGGCTCGTCGTCATACGGCTATGGCTACTATACATATCCCTATTTCGATGGATTCTATGGCGGTTACTATCCCTACTATTCGGGATACTACGGTTTAGGTAAGCAGTTGTAACTTAAATGCCACAACTAATTGGAATTCAATAGTTGTGTTCATTGAACTAGAAGGCGTGCACTTAGAAGTCAGGACTTAGCATCGGTTTTTCTAAGATATAACAAGAGAATTTTTAAAAAATATATTTTTGATATTGAATGCTTTATTTTTTTGCACTCCTATTGATTTGAATATGGCTGAAACCGGTTTCGAGGGCATTTGTCAGAATTCTTATGGAAAGGAATCACTAAATTCGGATTAATTTTATTTTAAAATCAAACGAATGAAATGGTTATCGCAATTGTATTTCATTTAATTTGGATTGGAGCAGGTTCGACTTTAGAAAGCAGTTCAATCGTTAGCACTTTTTTTTTTTTTTTTGTTATTGCTAAAAATGCTTTCTTGCTTTTTGATTTTGTAACTCAAACATGCACTTTAATTATAAACGAGAACAAGGCATTTGATTTGTGAACGCAATGACGATTTTTTTTGTGTGAATATTTTCAGGTTATCCATACTACTTGGGCGGCTATTATGGTGGCTATCATGGATATCATGGTCATTATTTCTGAATCATTGATGGGTTACTTTTGTAATTGCGAATTCAAATTGAATAATTTTCCATTCCTAACATTAAAAAAAATTTAAGAGTATTTTTAAGAACTTTTTTTAATGCAGCAAGGACCGCAAGGGCGGAAAATAAATGCGTCTTTAAAGCGATATATTCATGTGGTCAAAATATATTTTTGGATGCTGGAGAGTGGCCCTTATTTTACAATTTGGCTGTGCATTTTATAATTTATCAGAAAGAATTAAGCATTCTTGTCAAAGTTTCCAGCTGCTGCAATAATAAGATCATTGAGAAGTTTCTTAACTTAAAGCATTTAAACGAAAAAGAGGGTGAACTAGGATTGCCAACCATACTATATAATATAGCATCCTACTTTATTTGTGAACGATATACTTTATACTTTCTTAGAACAATAAAGTATCCTAAAATACTTTCGACAGTTTTGAGATTGACAACATGCTCAATCGCAATTTTTGCAACTTAGGTTCATACTAATTTATTCCAATATATAGAATAGAAAAATCATGAGAAAACAAAGAAAAACAGAAACAGAAAAATTGAAACAAACATCCGCGACCTGAGCTAGGAGTAGAACCCCGAGACTCTCGCTTTGTAAGTGGGCATCTCAACCAACTACGGCACAGAGGCCGGCTATGTTTTTATAAAAAAAAAACTCAGTATTTTTCTCGATACGAAATGACTCGAACCAGAGCCCTTGTTTTGCTAGGCGTAGGCAGTTTTGTTTGTAGGATTTTAGTTTACGGTTGTAGAAAATGACGTTTCGAGAAAAACGCGTTTAAATTTCCAAGAGCGTTCTGCAAGCCGCGTCGGTGATTTTGAGCTGCATCTTTTTTAACACAAGGAATTTCGGTCCGATTTTTTTTTTTTGCGTGTTCCCAATACATTTAAATACCGATAGAAATGTAAGGGAATGAAATTTAAATTCAATAGTAATATACTAATATAATATTTTATAGATTACTGAAATGATCGATTATCGAAATTGTGGATTTTTTAAGTTACCCAATATTGTAATGATCGATTATTGGAATTATCAATTATTTGATTTATCGATTATTGAAATTGTCGATTATTTTAATTATCGATTTTTTAAGGATCGATTATTTAAATAATCGGTTATTGGAACTATAGATTATCGAATTGTCCTTTATTAAAATCATCGATCATTGAACCTATCGAATATCGAAACTATCGAGCTATTTATTCGCGAACTATCGATAGCTACCGAGATCTATCAAACCCGTAAATTAGAGAAACTTACACACCTTGCTACATCTCCTCGTGATATATGTACCTACATATATTCAGAATTTCTTCTAGTCTTATGTGTCCCATTTTACAAATCAAATGAGAATTATAAACGTCATGCTAAACTGCGTATACTATGGTTATAAGTAGGGCAACCAAATAATTGATCTAAAAATTACATTTTTAGCGCTAAAAATATGCCCTTATATCTACCAAATTGGCAATCAAAATTAGCATTTAAAAAAAACATTTTTTATGGTAAGGAATCACATAGACTTATTTGATTTTGTCATTAATTCAATCAATCATACGAATAATAATAAAAAGGTACTGAATTATTCGATATTGACACACCAAATGAGTAACCAATGAGTGCTTGAAAAATTATATCAATACTGAGCGTGGATCGCTAATCTTGCATTTGAAAAAGAAATAGGACGTGTTTGAGGGAGATAAATGTTTTTGCAGTTTTTTTAATAATTGTATAATTGTATGCTCAAAGTATATAAATTACGACGTCGCAATATAAAAACCTTGTGAATACCTCTATGGTTTTTACAATAATTTACGGAAAAAAATTTTCGATAATTTTTCCTTTAGTATCGAGTATTGACTGATACTGGAAAGTACCGAAAACTTCCACCACTAATCGATGGCGCTATTAATGAAAAATTGAAATTTTTCCCGTACACTAGTCCACTAGGCATATATTTTATATGAGGAATTGTTTGGTGCGGGTAAAAAGTAGGCAAGCTGCCCGTCAATGCTTTGCTTCTGTCGCCGAAAGTTGGGCAATTACCCTAGTGTTCATCATGATTCAGCCATTGATACTATTGATGGTCTACACTATCAGAAGTTAAACACTATCAGTACTGTCGACCGATCTAGTTTGGAGCGTGTTCTTCGGAAGTCGTATTCAATATAATATAAGACAAAAAATTGTCTTCGTAATAATGTAATAAAATTATTTTTCTCTATTTTATTTCGCTAGAAATTTGGCATTTATTGCAAATTTGGCAAAAATTGGCACTAACATAAGTTAAAGGATCTACTATGGATCCTTATAAAAAAATATTTTCAGCGGACCCAACTAGTCCGCTTCCACTAAAAGAATTTAACAACAATTTAAATGAACGTTATAATTTTATTTGACCGGTATTGACGGCTCCTGGAATTAGACTGATTAACATATGAAGTCAAACTTAAGAGCTAACTTAACCTAATGTTGCTGCGTCGGCGTTTCCCACGGCTCCCGGATGCGCGTGCAAGTAACCAAACGCAGTCTCAGCAATCACGTTGTGCATGCACTTGAATTTTAGGAAGGTGCAACGTGATCGAATCGGTTGTGCAATAGCGGTGAATGACCGAATTGGAATTGATTGTGAATATCAAAAAGAAGTTGGCGAGAATGGTTGCGTAACACCATAGCCAAGTGCTTAACTCATATATAGCCCAAAGTATTCAAAATTTTTCAGGAAGTTGTTTGGCTCTATCAATTCTGTGATAGCTTCTCTAATAAAAAACTTGCTTTTGCAAGTTTTTAGTTGCCCTAGTTATAAGTTATGGAAAATTGTGCAAGAAAATGTGACGAATTGTTCAGCAATCGACTCAAATCTGTCCGCTCCCGTTCTAGGCCGACATGTTTTCGTAAAAATTTAGACAATTTCATTGCCAACGAACCGAATTAAGAAAAAATAACATTTATCAGTTTCTTGAACTCCAACGCGTCTGAAAAAATAGTTAAAGTTGCAAAAATATTTGTAAATCGAGTACTTTCAGCTTTTTGTTGTTTTTTTTTTTTTTTGCTTCGAAATGAAGTTCCGCATTTTTTCGCATTGTTCTTGTTTTTATTGCCAAAACACGCAGTCATGTATTTATTTATTTTTTTTTTTCTAGATGTAAGCAGCTCATTAAAGTCATGAATTTAAGGGGACGTACTGTTGTCTTCTTAATAGAGATTTTGATCCGGAATGCCTCTGATGGAGGTAAATTTATTGAAACAGAAAAAGGCAAGGCTGTTCGGAGGAAGATATTTCATCGATTTTCCACCGAAATTTTTCGTCCGAAAATTCTGGTTGTAGATGGAGATATACGTGGCAATTGATTCCCGATTGAAATAGAAATAAACGGGTGAATAAATAAGCTATGGAAATAAAGAAGGAATAGTTCTTGTTTTTTCGTGATCAGTCAGAGAATAGTTGGAATCAAAGCTGGGATGGAATCTACCTACATATATTCCACAAATGAAATTCTTCTAAGCCAAGAGTCGTTCGTTGTAAAATCGATGGCCGCTAGCAAAAGACAAACTCACGCAATGACTTCATCGATAACTGTGGACAAGAAAGTTAATTCTCAGTGAATTTGTTTTTGGTTATTGCCAAATCATTAAAAACAATTACTCAATTTGAAGGCTAATTACATTTTTGTTTCGATAGATTGATGGATTTGCGCGCAGCCACAAAACCACAATTTACGAGAACGTTCACAAAAGTAATTCGCCAAAATCCGAAGCGTTTGAAAAACAGAAATCTAATTTTGGGAAATTCTTAAAATCGAAGGCAATTCATGGTCTTAGTTGGCGTTTCAGCAAACTTTGCGCAAACAAATTAAAAATGATAAAAAAAAAAACAAATAAAAAATCGCCGAATAATCTCAAGACGACAAGATTCAAGTGCACTTTTCAATTAATTCAATAATCCAGTTCAATCCAACGTGAGAGCGAGAACGCCTCCTCACAGAGGAGCACTCAATAAAATCAAAAGCTAGAACCATAAAAATTAACAACGATTTGAAGTAATTAGGTAAATCATCTTGTAAGGCCTTATGTCGATATGTATTCGGTCGGTCGGAAGAGTACAGAAGCAAAAGTCCGGACGGCTTCCATATGTAGAAGAGCCTCAAATTGAAGAGGCACTCGAAATGGCGATTTGCAACTCGATTTTGAGAATCCGATTTCGAGCTTATGCGTTTTCTTCTTCTTTTATATTCCCACTCCAGAAATTTTATGACAGAACAGAACTGGTATAAGTGTTTCAAAATAAACTCATCTGCTCCCGTTCGTCTTCCATCGTTCCAAGTCGAAACGTGATTTGCACACTTAAGACATTATATAAGACATGAGACACAGAAGACGAAAGAGACGTGGGGCGACAAAAGCACTGCAATTAAAATGGAGCGGAACAATTTTTTTTTTCATATTCAAGGTCGAAAAAAGTAACAGCAACGAGATTTTTTATTTATACTTGCACAAATTTCGCATTTTATTCATAATAGAGATCCCAAAACTCCATGATTATTGTGATGTTCAATTATACTGAACACACCTGTAAATATTTCCCAAGTTAGAGGAAGTTAGATTACTACTTTTTTTTTGGATTTATACAACCCAAGTGTTCCATGACTTAATAAAATTCTATACCTATCGGCAACTATTCCCAGAGAAGTGTGTATCGGCCCATTATTATTTATGTCAAATGTTTAAAATGGTTAAAAGATAAAAATTTAGAGCGATGCTTTTAGTTATATTATATTGATTGCATGCATCTCCCTCCTAGACGCACTTGGGTACTATTATTTGGAGGTCTAAATAAATTATTCCTGTTTATTAATTCATTCAATAACACAAGTCAACAGTGGTTTTGGTGCCGCGATTTCGTTCATTATTACGGATACCACCCTTGTATTGGTAATACCAAAAATATTTTTTTTCGTTTTTTCCTTGGTGTAGTTTTTGAGCTACCATCAATTTTGTGTGAGGTCTTTAGTTGTTTCGCTTTTAAAAGAAAGGAAAAATATATATTTTACTGTTTTGCTAATTTAGCACGGTTGGTATCCTATTAAAAGTAATACCACGGCCTATCAAATGACACTTTTTTCATGAAGATGGAGCTTGTGGTTTTGAAGGTACGAGCTTCGCATTTGTACAAAATGAGAATTTTTTTTTAAATTTCTTCGATTTTCGGAACTTTTTTGACCTTTTATGGTACGAAAAAATTATTTTTAAATATTCTTTGTGCATGGTTTGAAAGGTGTTTATACTAAGTCCCGAAGATAAATTTTTTAATTTCGGATTTAAAAAGTGGAAAAAAAAGGCCGGTACTACAATAACATAATAATAATACATATAACATATATACGGAAAAGCCCAGAAATGTGTATTGATTTAAAAACATTTTTTTGTTTTTTTTATTTTTGGACAGCAATCGATTACACTAGTTTACAGAATTTAAGACTTTCGCGAGAGCAGAGACGAAATGGTGGTTTTTAGACTAAATTGGGGTCGCTGATCACGAAAATGGCATTCGTTTATTTTTTTTCAAAGAATAGTTTTTGAGATATGCGCAAAAAACGTGTTTTTTGGTTACTTTATGAGATTTTGCCGAACAACTCAAAAACTACCCGCCTAAATAACTAGTGTTATAAATATGAGTCGTAGAACACTCCAAAATGATAGCAAATATGAGTCGTAGAAGACTCGAAAATAGTAACAAATATGAATCGAAAATGATAACAAATATGACTCGAAAACGACTTGCAAATGATATCAAATATGACTCCCTAAGAAGAGTCGCGGCTAGGGTTCCAATTTCTCCCGACAAAAGTATCATTTTTGATCAGAAAACGAGCGCATATTTGGTCTTTTTAATCAGAAAGACGACTCGAAAACGACTCGCTTTTGATCAAAAATTTTAAAAAATGCTAGCTGGGATATGAGCGGAAAAAGGGTCTAATATGAGTGCGATAGGAGTCATGTATGGCTCATATTAAGAAGGAAATAAGTGTCAGATATGAGAGCAGTAAGAGTTATATATGACTTCAAAATGTTCTCCTTCGTTATATGACTTCGGACTCATATAAGACGACATTCGCAAGAATGGAAACACGCTCTTTAAGACTCTTAAAAGAGTTCGTTATGAGAGCTCCGACTCCTAAAAGGATTCATAAAAGAGTATTTTAGGACTCAGAATGTTTGCTGGGACGCTTTTGATTGTAATTTCTTCTATATATTTGTATGTGGTAAATGTTTGCAGGAATTGATGCGGAGGAGTTCCTGCACTATTGGAAATCAGGCTTAATCAAAAATTTTTCTAAAGTATAGAAGGGAAAATAAACTACTTGATTAATTCTGTTTAAAAATTTTGGGACTTGTACTTTTTTTTGTACTTTAAAAATGAGAGCTTAATTTTTTTTCACAATTCGTACCATAACCTCCACTTTTTAAATCCGAAATCAAAAAATTTGGCTTCGGGACTTAGTAAGTATAAAGAAATACCTTTCAAACCATGCACAAAGAATATTTAAAAAAAATTTGTTCGTACCATAAAAGGTCAAAAAAGTTCCGAAAATCGAAGAAAAGTTAAAAAAAATTCTCATTTTGTACAATTGCGAAGCTCGTACCTTAAAAACCACAAGCTCTATCTTCATGAAAAAAGTGCCACTTGATAAGCCGTGATATAAGCTTTGCTACGATATCAACCGTAATAAATTAGTAAAGCAGTAATATATATATTTTTCCCTAAAAGCGAAACAACTGAAGACCTCACACAAAATTGATGGTACGTCAAAAACTACACCTAGGAAAAAACTAAAAATAATATTTTTATCCGTAATAATGAATGAATCGCAGCAACAAACGAAAATATTTTATTTGTTGAGCTGTGTAATTGCCTCAAGATTTTCGAAGTCTTCTTAATGTTTTTGTCAAAAAGTAAAAAAAACAAAGAGAAGACAGAAAAACTAAAAAAAAAAAACAATAAATTCATAATTTAATTATTTGCTATATAAATAAATAAATATATATATGTTTATAAAAATTTATAAATAAGTTAAATAAATATATATATATATAATATTACAATAAAATAAATAGATAAATTTAAAGTAATTCAAATACCATAAAAGAAAGACCGAAATGAAATGTCTGGCGAAAGTGTTTGATGTGATTTGATCGCTTTTGAGTTTGAATAATTTCCAGTTTCGATCAATTCTTATCGATTCGATTGGTGTCGTTTGGTTTCATTAATTCATTCATTCATTAATACGGCAAATACTTCTCTTGATCGTCCAAGTCGTGATTGCGTCCACGTTCAATTTCATCGAAAGATCCGTTTAATTTGTGCTCAGAGACATTAGCAGCGGTAGTCGTCTCCAGAACCCGATTTGAGCCATAAATTTGGCATATATGGAACATGTTCTTTTTGTTCCACTTTTTTCTTGTCTCATCTTGGTTAACAGGGACGCTGAAGAGTTTGTTAGAAAGCCGGATCTACTTTAGCGAAAAGGAGAATACAAGAATAATTATTTTGGATTCGCCAGAATGATGAAGCCATTAAATTATCACTGTTCACAAGCACTATTATGAAATCCAGTTTCGCTTTATATTTTCTAGTTAATTCCAAATCTTTTCATTCCAAAATTATTCGATAATAAAAGATTATTTTTCTAACTGTTGAGTCGGGCAAGTATCGCTACGCACTTTTTAAAATTGTCGTCAAAAAAATTCCCACCTCCCCCCGCCCCCAATTTTTCGCATATTTTCTTTTAAGCTTTGTGTAATGATGTGATTACTTTCCAAAACCATTCGCATATGATTTGGATAAAGACACAGCATTATTAGTATGTGGCTCCACATTTCCAGCAATAGTGCTTAAATACTACAAACTTACATTGATAAGAATCGCTGCTCCGAAAGAACATTGCCAACCATTTGTATATATTTTTTTGAGATTCTCCATCAAAACGCATAAAGAATTTCGTGTTGACATTTACCCTTTGCTCTGCATTTTAAGCTCTTTCAACCGTTTGTAATTCATATATTCGAATTTTACAGTATTTTTATACCCGACATTCTCTGTGTATATTGCGTTTGTGTGGTTGTGTGTAACACCCAGAACCAGTCGAGATAGACCATACAAAATGTATATAGAAATGATCAGCGTCACGAGGAGATTTGATTTAGACATGTCCGTCTGTCTGTATACAGTTATCTTATCGAAGGAGTTGAGCTATCTTGACAAAATTTGGTATGCGTGCTCACGGGGACATGAGTAAGAACAAGTTCGGAAATGGACCCGATCGGACCATTTTAAGGGGTACCTCCAGTACTAGGGTCTGTTACGAAAATCACAAAAACTTCTCTAAAACCGGAGTTTTTCAAGATATTTTAACGAAATTTGATATTTGAACATGTTTAAAGGGAAGTTATATGACTTCCAAATATTGGAAAAGTGGGCGTGGTAGAAGGGCATTTTTCGAAAATTGTCTCCTACACCCGAAATTCAAATCCTTTGTAGCCATAAATATCATATCCAAAAATTTCTTAAAAAATTGTTTTTTGAAAAAAATATTGATCAGTCCATTATTAAGGGTACCTCCAGTACTAAGGTCTGTCACAAAAATCTCAAAACTGTCCCAAAATCGGCCTTTTTTTCAAGTATTTCAATTAAATTTAGAATTTGAGCGTACGTTTAAGCCACCCATTAGAATTCAAAAAACTTGGAAAAGTGGGCGGGGCAAAGGAGCGGTTTTCATAAATAAATTGAACAAAAGTCTGGGTCAGGCACGCCTGACTATAACACCCTTACTGGTTTTATATTATTACTAAGTGCTATGGCCCCCATACAAACGCTGCATATTATAGAATGATTTGATCTAAGACATGTGTTTACTTTGCGGGGGGTATATCGATGCTAAACTATAATGACCTATCAACCTATATTTATGTTAAATGTAACAAGAGTTTGTCTCAGCCTAAGGTCAAAATACGCAAAGCACGATTTACTTGCAATGTGAGTTATCAATGTGTTAACCTGCAGAAGGTCGATTTGTTCAAAAATGCGTTCATCCGGACTACTGCGAGGGGATTAGTAAAATATTAGGAAAATTTGAGTCATGTGAATCGACTTGGCTCCTCAGTTTCACCGAAAAGGTCTAGTAGAAGAGCAATTACTGAATACTTTGGAGATATATGCGGCAATCGAGCCCCAATTGACCTTCAGGGGCCTGTTCTTGAAGTAGTTACAATTGGGATGGGTTGTGTTTTTCTTTTTTTATCTCAACGTCTGGCCAACATAGAAATTTAATACTGGTTAATTTTTGGCTTTTGGGAAAGTAGTTCGGGAGTACCTACTCGAATTTACTGCAGGGTAGTTTATGTCCTCTGATAGAACCATTTGAAAGTTTATTGACTTTAGTATAGTTTGGGTTTTTTTTAAACGTTTTTTAATTGAAAAAAAAAACATTTTTGGCACGTTCTAAATTTGTTATACAAAACCGAAAGTCTGTCGGCTGTGTACATACACATATGAAAATATGTATTTGCATATGCAGAAAGAAAGCAGCAAACCAAAATGATTTGGGCAAGCAATGAAGGTGTGAGTTTCAATCTTCAAAATCGATACTTAATTATCAATGTTATTCATATAGGTATACAATATGTATATATGCACATGTAATATCATAAGAAAACACAATGCCTCAGAAAAAGGTTAAATCAAAAGTAAACGGTTAAATGTAGGCATATCGGCGTTTGAGACTAATTTGAGTGAATAACCTTTTGCGAGTTCATTATGAAGCTCGAAATGAGAATCCCTCAATAAAACATGTTCACAAATAAGTATTTATCGATAATAAAACTAAATCCGGTACATAAATTTTTCCTTTTATTGTTATTATGAAGATAAATGGGAGTTTATTTAATTGGCTATTAAAATAACATGAAAAACTTAATGGTATTTGCTTTAAAAATGAAGTTTTAGCTCCGAGCGTTTTGGTTTTTTTTTTGTTTTTTTTCTTTGTATTTGTTTTTCAATAGATACTGTAGTGTACAACAAAACACTTTTTAAAACAAAAAAAAATTAATAATTATTTTTTCCTATAACCGTCGGTCGTCATAACACTTTTGTGCTACTAAGTTTTTTTATTAAACGTCGTTTTCAATCATCCTTATGAGTAGCTTTAGCTAATTTGCCTTTTTTTGCTGGCTCCTTGGAGGCATAAGAGAATCGATGCAAAGAAATCTCAGCTATATACGGAAAGTTTTTTTTAATATTTAAGTTGTACTTGAGCTTGGACTTGTACGCTGAAACAAAGCGGTAACAGCGAAGCATGAACAAAGAATTATAACAATAGATAGGGCTAAATTGTTATTAGGATACAAGACAATTAATGGATGGCAAAAATAAGTATCTTCATTGTCAAAATGTCATCGCGCTCTAATGGGCTGTAATTTGTTACTTTGCAGGTTGGTATGTATATATATGTACATGCGTTTGTATGTTTTTACGAGAATCAACACAACTTGCGCGATTAGATTGCAAGTGCCCACGACTTGTTCAATTGAATTGGTACGATTTCAGTAGTCGCAACTGGCAGAAGACCACTCTGAGTGTAAATGAGCTTTAGGCTGCCATACAAAAGGATAGACAGACAGACAGACCGTCCGACCGACTGGAAGTCATACGGATCGTTGGTCCCACTGGCAGGCACACAATCAGATGGAGTGCAATTTGTGGTAAGCCATAACAAGCTGCCACATCGAATATCATTTCTTCACGCACTTGAGAGCTCCTAAACGCCTACTTCATTCAAGTCGATTCAAGTTGACGATGTCTATTTGAACTTGTATTTCTGTTTTTATTTTTATTTTTCCGCTTCTCTGCTTTTTCGGTTTTTGTTTTTTGTTTTTCGCTTTTTTTTCTCTTTTTATAAATTATATTTTAAAGAGCCTGAAATATGGTTGAATATAAAGTTGAAAGCAGTAACGTTGCTTTTAAAAAAATTAAAGGCTTAAAACAATTTTTATTATTATTATTATTTTTTGGATTGGTTTGACTAAAAAAAGCGGACGAGTGGCTTGAAATTTGGCAAAATAAAATACATAAAAAAATAACAGATTAGTACTCATATATTAGCATATATTTGTTCCTTTTGTTGCGATAAGTTCCATATTTATTTAGATTATTCTTTATTTTTTCTATTATATCCTCGATTTGGAGAAATTGTGTCTTTGGTCATGTTTTCTTGTTGGTAATAACTATTATTCCTAACCGAGAAAGCTCTTAAGAGTTTTACATCTGTCTGCCACTGTCTTAAAGGTTTTCTAAGCTATCACCAGAAGACCCTGGCGCCCTAAGCCACTGTTGCTAAATGAATTAAGACAGTCCACACCACGAAAAATCACCCTGAAGGGAAGGATGATGCTGGCACGGAGATAAAATATTGTTTTAAAGTCTTAATTACTAACGAGATTGAAGAAAAATAAACAGTTACCTTTTTCGAAGACATGTTATACGAACGTCCACGTTTGATACTGTTAGCCATTTTTCATGGAAGAAAGCACAACTAATGAAATCGTCAAATAATTAGAAGATTCTTTTTTATTAAACTTTTTCTGTTTTAAGCTCTTCAATGCCTTGAGTTAATTTTTCTTTATCCGTGGACTACTGTGTATTTTGGGAAGGATTTTGCAATCTTTGTGCAGTCTCGGAACTGTGTCAAACGGGACAGGTCGTCAAATTAAATAAATTACGAAAAAACTTTTGATGAGAGGGGTTTTCAAGGGGATACGAGACATTTGGTATTGAATATTTCTTGGCGCAAAAAAAAAATACCCAAAAATGTTGAGAATGCTAATGTAAGAACAATTTATTATAACGTTTGTCAATGAACCAAAGAGATTCTAGAACTCCATATAAATCTTCAGGACGAAAATTCCCTTAATTTTTGAACTATCGATCGACATGTAATTGACTGGCCAGCTGCATATTCCAAGGTGAAGAAGAAGCCTTTTTTATTATGAAAACTAAGCGATTTACATTTTTCTAAAGAATCCATTTCGAAAAAGATTTTGCCAAAAAAACAAGTTCGTGTCTTAAGTCTTTCGTTTTGCTCAGCATACATTTTTTTGGGGCGAGATACTTGCTTGTGAAAAGTGAAAGAGGATAAACAGGTTGAACGTGTAAAAGGAATACATGTTGACCTTGTGGTTACTTCCTTGAAGAACGGGATGTGTCGCTAAGTCAGAGTCACTTTGCACACACGATGGTACCGTAACGCAATGCGGGCACTTGTTCGCTTCAAGGTATTTATGCATGAACTTACATGAACCTCGAAAACATAGCATTCATTCAAAGCTCAAGGGGATGTGTGTCCTTCAGAAGATATGAGATCCATGCTGCAAGTATTCAGTTGACAGTTGAGCGCTTAAAATATAGTACGAAAATTATCATTTGACCGTGAAGTATTTTATGTGCAACGAACTCGGTTTTTGAGTGCTTTGCCGGCAGATTGACCGGTTTCGCAGAGAGCGAATATAGAACGTGAAACAAAGCATTTAAGGAATTTTTTTTTTTTTTTTTTGAAAATTTGATCGCTCAAAATCGAAGGCTGCCTTCCTTGCATGAGTTTAAATTCGGCTATTTTTCAATGTAAGCGGAGAAATAAAATTTTGAGCTTCCATTGACGCGATTCAAAAAGCTGCAATTGGCAAATAGTGAAGGAATCACTTCAAGGATCGGGTTGTAATAAAATCGATGCCTAAAAATGTAGTGCGAAAGTTATTAAAATAATCGAGTTCTATTTATGAAAATTGAAATGTACATATTGACATACATATCCGTACCCAGCAAACATTCTGCGTTCTAAAGCAATTAAAAAGGACTTCTAATTTCGAGTCAGCATCCCATATGGGCACGTTTCATACATTTGAAGGTCTTAAATATGCTTTGTTAGAAGAATTGAGAAAACACGGCATGTTTATCTTCCAGACTAGTTGCGTGTTCTTGACGAACGTTCGTCCAAATATCGTCTAAATATGTTCTGGGAAGAATCATATTGTATCTCATTTCGGTCTCCATATCTCACTCTAGTTTATTTTCAATTAAAAATTATTTCTCACCTATTTCAGACTCAATTTTCTGAGCTGAAATTTTGTTTTTAACTTTTGGACTAATTTCGGACTTGTAAATATGATCACAGGTAAAATGTTTCCTGTGTATAAAGTGAGAGTGTTCGTTGTCTTTTTACCAGAAGTTTGATTTGAAATGTATGTCACTGTCCGTACACAGAAATAGAATTTTTGTTATAACTAAAAGGGACTGAAATATAAATATATTTTTATTAATGACCATAGACTTAAATGTATACCTATATTGCAAGGTCCATTTTAAAGAGGTCACATTGATATAAAAATGTTCAGCAACGACTGCAAATTAATTAAAATTGGGCTATGGAAAACTTAATTTGTAACAATAAGGAAGGTTTTGTATTGAGCCTTACGTGCCCAATAGTATAGGAATCTATTTTGCCGATTTATCGATATTAATTTCTGCCAGCGCTTACGTGAGTTTTCCGCGCAGGTCAAGCGCGCATACAAATTAACACATTTTGGATTAGTGGGTTTTTCAAAGATTCTTTATTATTATTATTTTTTTTTTTTTTGTAAGGTCAGACAACGGATATACCTTACGACCGAATTAAGCCAAGAGTCTTAGCAACGAATACGACGACGCAAGCATTGTTAAAAAAAAATAAATATGTGCATCCAAGCAGAAATATATTTGGAAAAAAGAAGATGTTATTAATTAAAAGAGATGAGCAACTCGCCGGCAGGAGTTCAAAGCAATTCAAAGAAGTTTATCTACGCTTCGACAATTCTTAGTTTTGCAGGCTTTAATTTCACAAATTAAATTATTCTGCTTAAAGCTCGCTGTGAGTGCATCCGCCTCAGAATGGGGTATTATTCTCAAAAAAAAAAAAAAAAATAAATAAATAAAAATATGGAGTGTCCATTATTTGCCTCTTTTCGTCTAGATTTATGAACACTCTTTGAACGAGAATTAAAATTGATACGATATATGATAGGATGGAAAATTATACATTTACCTATTCACGGGATTATTATGTATTCTAGTTGCGAATAAGAATATATGTATGTATATTCGCTGCCGTTTCCAACTTAAAGCTGTATTCCACGCAATAGTGGTCATTATTAAACAATAAAGACCAAGTTTTTCAATTAAAAGATAGCTCCATCAAGGAAACGGGTGCTCAAATTTATGCTCTCTGGAAATTTTCTATTCTGCTGATATCCGCGTATGCGTATGCACACCTAATTTGTTGAACATTACTATAAGGCTTAAATGATTCAAATGCTTCAAAAGCTTCAATTGTCAGAGCATCGTAATTGCTTTCGATCTTGAGCGTTGTGTGAGTGGCTTAAGCCTGAATTGAAGGCGATTCTCTCGGTTGTGGAATGGACTTTGGACCCTCGACTGTAGACTGAATAAGTATGAATACATTCGAAGGAAAATCTGATGCTAGGGAAATGAAACATTAAAATGCATACAATAATTTTAATGCGCCATCGTCATAGCGCTTAGAAATTTCGCCATTAAAATGCAATCATTCGAATTTTTAATTAATACTTTTGCTCATTGCGTTGTGATTCACCTTCGTTTCATTTTATCTTCGTTTTGTTCGCGAATTTGTTAATTGATTAGAACACAGTTTTTACATTGGATTTCAAAGTGAAGATGGGAAAAGAATGTCAATTTCAATTGCGAAATTATTGATTCCAATAAAATCTTCATATTATGTGATGCTCTTTGTCCATAACTGTCAATGAGAATTAATAGGTTAAAGCAATAAATGTCATCGGACAATATGTGAACGTTATTGTATTTTGAGGTGAAATGGTTTAGTTCGTAATTGTGTTTGGAGAAAAAGTGCGGCGGGCGTTAATGACCTCGTTTAAGTCGTTTGATTTGTTATAATTACCAGCTTAGAGTCTTTTTTTTTTTAAATAAATGAGTCTAGTTTTGGGGTGGGGGGAAACGATTGATTGAGTATTTGTTTTTGCATGGAGGAAAATGATTTACAAATTTTCTTTATTGTGCTGCAACACTTTATTTATAGCTCACAATAAGTTCTTTCGGAAATTGATTAGAATCGATTCTTTCTCGGATCGAGTTCGGTCGATGAGATGAATTCTTTTTGCTTGAGAAAAGCTAATCTATGCATTCAAAAACTTTTCCTTCAAAAATCGAATAATTACTATTTGAACAATTGATTTGACTTATCGACGTTCCACTGTATATAGTCTTCTATTCATTTCATATTAACAGACTATAAAGAAATAATTAAAGATCAACACTACCGTTTATGGTCTGGCAGACGCCGTAAAAGCAATTAAACAAGACTAAAATAGATATTATCGCTCGACTAATCTATTATTTGAACATGTTTTTGGTTAAAAAAAAAAAAATTAAAAATTAAAAATATTTAAAAAAAAACACAATAAATATATAAATAATTATATGAGTAAAATCGAAATTTCAGCTTGTGTAATCGTGGCGCAAAAAGTTTGTGCTATTAAACAAACAATTCGGCACAATTGATTAATATTGTTTTTAAATGAGCTCGGTTTTTGTCGTTAGATGAATCATTTATCAAAATCGATCGGAATGGATTTCGAAGGCGATTATTAAAAAAAAAAAAATATATATATAAAATAGTGGAGGAGGCGTAGACGCATGGTGAATAAAATTTGGAATCTAATTTATGAAAATAGTCAAGCGAACTAAGAAAAATGTAGCTTCTAATTTAGCATCGATCGTAATTAGTTTTCTTTGTTTGCGCTCTTTAACCAGGAATTTGAAGAATTCGAATCGCTTTCAATTTTGATTTTGGAATAAAAAGAATTTCCAAAACTTGTTTAACTGAATTTGCGAAATCATCTCAATTGTAAGAGCTTGAACGGTAAACCTGACAAGGAATAATCTTTTCATTTACTCTCGAACTAAAAACAATAGATGAAGGATCAATTCCTAATGTATCGGTTTATTTCATCGACGTTAACCCTCTATTACTAATATGCAGTCTTACAGACCGAACAATTATTTAAAGCTTTCTGAACACCAAAGTTCAGCTTCTTGAGCGTTCGCTGTTTGTTTAGATTTGTCTTGACCAGTGCTCTTGTTGCTTTCAATGTGTAAAGGGATATATACTTAATTTATTTTTATACACAATAAAAACGGAAAAAAATTTTAAAATTTAGTAGAAATGTGTGGGAATGTTTATTTCGATCTGAGAGACCGATGTAAGTAATCGTGTAATGAAATTCATGTTAGCAACGGAGGGTTAATATGGATGGCAGTCTGTCACAGTCTTGAAACTAGTGATGCCGCGAATGGTGGATTTGGCCGAATACCGAATACCGAATATTCGGTCAACCTTCGGCCGAATAACGAATATTCGGCAACCGAATATTCGGCACGTAGTAAGGACAGCTTGAGCCTACTCGCGACTATTTAGCTGGAGTCAAGGCAAAAGCTACCGCTGAAAAATTTGCCCACTGTTTATAATGTTTTCCAAGAAAATTTAGAAGAAACTAGCGTACATTTAATATTTCTAAAGAATAAAAAGCAAATCTGCTGTATTTTTAGATCTCGTTAATTAAATTTTTTTAACGTTATTGTGAGAAAAACTTAATTTGTAGTTACTGCTGATTTTTTTAATAAGTTATTTCTACTATTCGGTATTCGGCCGAATATTTTAACTATTCGGCCGAATACCGAATACTGAAAAATGACGCCGAATAGGCCGAATACCGAATAGTGGCCGAATATTCGTGGCATCACTACTTGAAACGCTTCAAAGGTAAACATGTATCAATTAATCGCTTTTTTGTCATCACAAAATGTCACTTACTATGTATGTATGTATGTAAGTGATTCGAATATAGTAAGGATATTCTTGATATAAAAATCGTTGGATTAAAATTCACATTCGACCTATGGTTCATTCGGCATAATTATTAAGTATGGCCAAAAGAATAGTTTTCTGCAAGTAAAATAGGATGTTAACAAATCGATACACCTTAATGTATATAAGTATTCTTGACCAGAATCGAAAGCTGTGTTGATTTAAATATGTCTGTCTATACGATTATCCATATGTTTTTCTGTCTGTCTGTAGTCGCATCTGCTTCAAAACGTTTGAACCAATCATGTTGAAATTTCGATTGTGGGCCTGTTAGTTCCAGAGTATTAGCCCAAGTGACAGTATACCAGTATATATTAAATAATTGTGCATAAAATAAAATGATTCGTCTCGTAAAGAGCTGAACACTTTTCATTGATATTTAGAAAACTCAGATGAAAGACTAGGAGCGCAATTTTCCCGAAAAAACCAGCGTGGCTCTCCCACAGCGATGCCACCAAATAATGGTTTTTTCGTAACTTTCATACGCGAAGTCGTAAAAGCTTCAAATTCGAGGCAAAGATCAACCACGACTATTGAAAGGTGGTGCGCCGATCTCGCCTGAAAGTTGGATATTTCAATGGCGGGCTTGACCCGAGTATGCAGGCCCGAATCGGGCCCAAATGATGCCTAAAAATCAAAACGCGCCCAAATCGAGCCCAAATGAAGCCCAAAATTCAATACGCACCCATACCAGGCCCTAACTGGGCCCATATAATGAACAGTATTTCGCCCAAATTGAGCCCAATGCGCGCCCAAATCAAGACCAAAATTGAAAAAATTATGAAAAGTTCAATTTGACTTTAAACTTATAAACGTAAAAAATCCAATACTTTCGATTTGGCAAAGACGGAGTCGAGGTATAGCACATGACTAACATTCGAGAGTTCCCAGGTTCAAATCCCACTACGAGGAAGATCAAAAGCGAGAAATTTACAATTTTACAATAATAGGTATTTGGAATTTTAAATAGAGAAAAAATATTTGAAATCAAATGTGTGTACAACGGGACTTGTTAAAGAAAATTTTTATACCCGACACACTCTGTTTAGAGTGTCTCTGTCTGTCAGTCTGTCTGTCAGTCTGTCTGTCAGTCTGTCCGTCCGTCTGTCTGTCTGTCTGTCTGTCTGTCTGTCTGTCTGTCTGTCTGTCGTCTGTCTGTCTGTCTGTCTGTCTGTCTGTCTGTCTGTCTGTCTGTCTGTCTGTCTGTCTGTCTGTCTGTCTGTCTGTCTGTTGTCTGTCTGTTGTCTGTCTGTCTGTCTGTCTGTCTGTCTGTCTGTCTGTCTGTCTGTCGTTGTCTGTCTGTCTGTCTGTCTGTCTGTCTGTCTGTTGTCTGTCTGTCTGTCTGTCTGTCTCGTCTGTCTGTCTGTCTGTCTGTCTGTCTGTCTGTCTGTCTGTCCGTCTGTCTGTCTTTCCGTCTGTCTGTCTGTCTGTCTGTCTGTCTGTCTGTCTGTCTGTCTGTCTGTCTGTCTGTATGTCTGTCTGTCTGTCTGTATGTCTGTCTGTCTGTCTGTCTGTCTGTCTGTCTGTCTGTCTGTCTGTCTGTCTGTCCTGTCTGTCTGTCTGTCTGTCAGTCTGTCTGTCTGTCTGTCTGTCTGTCTGTCTGTCTGTCTGTCTGTATGTCTGTCTGTCTGTCTGTTTTGTCTGTCTGTCTGTCTGTCTGTCTGTCTGTCTGTCTGTCTGTCTGTCTGTCTGTCTGTAGGTCTGTATACAGTTATCTTATCGAAGAAGTTGAGCTATCTTGACAAAGTTTGGTATGCGTGCTCACGGGGACATGAGTAGGAACAAGTTATAGAATGGACCCGATCGGACTATTTTTAGGGGTACCTCCAGTACCAGGGTCTGGCACAAAAATCCCAAAACTGCCTCAAAATCGGACTTTTTCGAAAAATTTCAATGAAACTTAGAATTTGAGTGTATATTTAAGCCCCCGATTAGAATTGCAAAAAAAGTGGAAAAGTGGGCGTGGAAAAGGGGCGGTTTTCATAAAGAAATTTGACAAAATTCGGTATATGGGGCCCCTAATGGCCTTCAAAACCTCTTGAATATTCTTACGTAGTGGTCCTCTTTTTTGGGCGTGGTTCAAAAATGATTTAAGCATGTGTGTCTGTGTCGGGTATTTTATTGTCAGGCTCGCCTGACTATAACACCCTTACTTGTTTTTTTTTAAGATTGCGTTTTAATTCATAAAGGCTCAATTTGGGCTCGTTTTTGTTCGATTTCGGCTCGATTTTGGATGCGTATGTTCACTACCCATGCCCGGTTTGGGCTCGATTTGGGCGCGTTTTTTTTTTATTTGGGCCCGGTTTGGGCTTGATTTGGACGCGATACTCTTCATTATTTGGGCCCGGTTTGGGCATGCTTTGGACGTGCAAAATAAATACAAATATTTTTACTCAGGGACCTACTGTATCTTTCTTTATCTGCTTGTTTTCATTATTTTGCAATTGAAACATATAGATACAGTTTTTTTAATGGCAAGGTCATAAGTGGTTGATGTGAAATAAACATTTTTATTAGATAGGTTTGGAATGCTTGACGCCGCAGGTTTGCGATTCATTCGGTTCACCTGTCATGCCGGTTTGCTCCAAAATTTTTTTGTTCTTACTATTTTCGTTCTACCGATTTGGACCGATATGAATTTGAAATTAATTAGTTTAATTTTTATACCCGACACACTCTGTGTGAGATTGACCATACAAAATGTATATATAAATGATCAGCGTCACCAGGAGATTCGATTTAGCCATGTCCGTCTGTCCGTCTGTCTGTCTGTATGTATACAGTTATCTTATCGATGGAGTTGAGCTATCTTGGCGAAATTCGGGATGGGTGTTCCTGGGGACGTGAGTAAGAATAAGTACGAAAATGGACCCGATCGGACCATTTTTAGGGGTACCTCCAGTACTAGGGTCTGTTATGAAAATCACAAAAACTGCTCTAAAACCGATGTTTTACAAGATATTTTGATGAAATTTGGTATTTGAACATATTCTAGGCCAATTAATGTGATTTACAGAAAAATGGAAAAATGGGCGTGGCAGAAGGGCGTTTTTCGAAATTTGTCTCCTAGTCCGGAAACGCCTATGGGACTTCAACGAAAATTGGCACTTATACTTCCTTTGTAGCCATAAACATCTTGCCCAAAAATTTTCTTGATCGGTCCATTATTAAGGGTACCTCCAGTACTAGGGTCTGCCACAAAAATCTCAAAACTGCCCCAAAATCTGACTTTTTCCAAATATTTCAATGCAACTTAGAATTTGCGCGTATATGTATTTAAGCCTCCGATTAGAATTCCGAAAAATTTGAAAAGTGGGCGTGGCAATGGGGCGGTTTTCATAAAGAAATTAAGCAAAAGTCGGTATATGGGCCCCTTATGGCCTTAAACACTTCTTGATATTAAAAATTATTTGAAGATGTGTGTCTGTGTCGGGTATTCTATTGTCAGGCTCGCCTGACTATAACACCCTTACTTGTTTAAATTTTTTTTTTGTCTCTTGACAGGCGTGTTAATTGCTTAAGGCCTTTGAAAAATCTCTCAAAATGTGGCGCCAAAAAATTAAATTGAAAAAGGGCGGATCATAGATTCGCTCGAATTGTTTCAAGTGTGAAATTCCTAATTGATGAAATGATGAAGTGAGTGAGTATTCAACCGAAGAATTCATTATTGAAGCGTTCGATGGAGCTCGAGCCAATCGAATTGTCAATGAGCGAAGCGATAATCAGTCAATGCGGAAAATAACCCGTCTTTATTGTTGTAATTATCTTTGCATTTAACTGACCGACCGATGTAAAGATGACCTCCATGAATTTTTATTAAAAAAAATTTTTTTCCAAATTTTTCCTTTTGAATTGTTTATGAAATTTTTAAAATTGGTCTGACTAAATACAGACATAAGCGTGGCTCATAATGCGGGGATTACACTTGAAAACAAACAACACAGAATTCAATTTCGGGCTCTTAATGCAACGAACCTTGATGGAAACATTTTATTTAATTAATAAGTCTATAAAATTTATTAGTAACCATTTCTTTTAAGTGTTTTTTAAAAATCTTTTTTATGTAATACAAAATCGGAAGTTGTTCAAATTAGGGATGATATTTTAACGATGCGATCTCTTGCTCTTCTAAGAATATCGGAACTGATAAGACTTTAGGGGTCGAGAAGTGTTAAATTTGGTTGTATTTTTAAGTGGGCGCGAAGCTTCTGATTTCCTAACAGCCAAAATCGAATGAAAATGAAAGCAGAAAGGCCAAAGCCAGCAAAAAATAAAAAGTTCCAATATCATAAAAAACCTCAAATCGACGGAAAATAGTTTTCTTTCATTTTCAGTTTTTCAGCTGCAGCTAATTTCTCTCAGTTAGCAATATTTTTGAACCGAAAGGAGTCAAATGATGTATTGCGTGCCCACCATATTTACCACAAATTCCCCGTAAAGAGTGGGAACCAGTGTTTCCGTAACATTGATCAATATTACTTGCTTCACAAGGCAAAGATGGTGATGTGCAATATATTCCTATTAAGGCTAAAAAAAGAACCATCACTTTTCCCCGCCTTTAGGCCTCTAACTATATACCATTTTAGTTCCAAGCAGTAAATGGGACCGGTCCAAGGTCGACCGCGGGTCGGTCGTAAAGAAGTCAGGACCGGTCGCCTTTCCACACATTCAACTCACCGCTTTTAACATGTCATTGAAAAACAACCGGTCGCTTTTCAAAGCGTGTGGGGTTGGTTGCGGGTGAGTCCCTTTGTCTGAACTCACTCAAAACCGCTCATTTTGGGACTAGAAGAGGGTGAATCCGATAGAGGTTAAACCCAGACCGGTCGCGTTTCATATAAATTTCATATAAATTTTGGGTCGGTCCTAATTGGACGCATGGTCTGTTTTTACCAAAACCCTTTCAATACTACAGGGCTGTTCTCGTGGTTTCATGTGTTTGACGCCCGGCCAGCGATACTAATTTGAGAAAATTAACGCATTTTGGGAGACTTTTTGGATATTTTATTTAACCAAAAAACTTTTCAAATGTTCGAAAGACAATTTGAGACAAAATTCTAAAAACAAAAACACTCTTGATCAGCGCTCAATTCTTCAAACGGAACTTCATCTCTTCACTCGCTTGGTCTAAGAAAAATTACTAAATGAAGGAATTTGCAAACCAATGAAGAATTTCATCATTTTATTTTGATAATGTCAATTGAATTTTTCGGTAAAGAGTATTACAAAATTGAAGCTTGATTATATGAATTTTTTTATTTGAATTTTTCGGTATTTTTCGCAACGCTTAATGAAAACTTGTCGCTTCCTTCGCTCACGGAAAATACTAAGAATTTTGATGGAACACGTCGTCGTGATCCGCATGATCTGCGGCTTAACCTTCTTTTATCGGCTTTGAAAAGACACTCAACAAGCTAGAATGAATTCCAAATCGCTCTCTGCAAGGCCGGACGGACGGACGGACAGACAGAAGATCGAACGAACGCATCGGTCGCCTCTAAACTCAATTAGAATGTGTTCGATTAAATTAAGTTTCGAACTTTTAATGTCAAATTTTACTTAGCCATACGCAAAAACAAAAAAATTTTTCTATAAATTGTGGCACGTCATAAATGAAGAAGAAGAACAAGAAGCAGTGAGAATTTCCCACTGTGAGAATCTCGTACTTAGGCCACAACCGGATATTCACTATGCGCGGACAGTCATGCAAACGCACTGTGCAAATTAAATTAGGAAAAAATCTTCATCGTTTTTTGTTTTCGCCTCCTTCGGCCGATGTTGAGTAATGCATGCGACAAAAAATAAGTGCACCAAAAAGCCACACTTCATCAGCGACTCGAAGCTTCAAGCCCGAAGCCCATCTCGTACAAGTCACAAGCTGAGAGCAAGTTCGTCTCTCGTCGATGGCACACATCCATCGAAACGCCATCGTTCGATTGCTCGTTTTACGGAGCGTTGCGGTAAACGCTGAACTTGGGTCTGACTCTTGCAGGCAGTATTCAAGAGGAGACAAGACACACCACCACTGCCACCACCACCACCTTCTCGTTCGATCGTTCGATCGTTCGCTCGTTCGTTCGTTCGTTCGTTCGTTAGCACGTTCGTTCTTCCAAATTCGTGGTCAGAGCCGTTCGTTTTGTTGCTGCGACTTCTAGTTCATCGGCGCCACAACGAAAGCGAAAACGATAACGAAAACGAAACCGAAACGTTCTCACTTAATCGTAATATGCTGCGCTGTCGCTGACGCTTTTTGCTGTCGCAGCCATTACCGCTGCGTCAGAGCCATTGCGCATGCGTAACGCGTTCAAAAGTAAGATTTTCATATCAGGCCCAAAATGCTCTTTATAAATACAGCATGCGCCGGCGCAGTATCTGTTATTTGATTTTCAATTTCGCTCGAGTTCGCTTCGCAAAAAAGAAAAGAGCAAAAGCTCAACCTCAAAGCAAAGCCAAAGGCAACGCTCGAGTGGCTCAGTAATCTTTGACGCGCGATTTTCTTGTCGCTGAGAACAAAGCAAGGTACCTTCAAAATCTGTTAACAATACCAAGAAAAGAAAAATGAAGAAAAAATAAAACCAACAAAAAGCATTTACAAAATTAAACTCTCGGTTGCGTGGGTGACGAGGACGCGTGGACCCGAAATGAATTTTTGAAGAGAAAAACACAAAAAAAAAAAAAAAAAACTCAGCAAAAATTTTTCGCGAAAAGAGAAAATTTCGATATAAAACATTCCATTGGTCTTTCGCTACGCGGTGAAAAGCAAAACTTCAAATTCTAATACATTCTAAATTCTCTTGTAGGCCACGCAACATTTCGGAAGTCATCTCTATCGATACTGGATTAAATATCATCCCTTCTTCCTGTTCTCTTCACACTTTGGCAACATTTAAAGCTTTGCTGCATTTCGCATAAAAATGGTAAGTCTCAAGTGCCATCATTCGTCCGTCGATATTTCTAGAATTTTTTGTTTTTACCTCAGATCAGTGTAGGTATTCGAATTACTATTGAAAAAATTGTTCATTAGGAACATAGGAAGCAGAGTACTATGAGTGACCGAAGGGGAAATCATCGCACAATGTTTTCTTTTCCCTCTTTACTAAATCTGAATTGAAAATGCACGATCATACCAGTGTAAGCTCATGCGAAGCAACATGAATCCCTGAAACATTTTAATGTACATAGGTAAGGTAGCTTGTTGTGGTCTTGATAAAAACACGTTGAATACCTATTCTTGAGAATTTTTGGCAATATTTTGGGTCTGAATTTGTGGCCTTCAAGGAAAAAATCGCCAGGAATCTGTGACTTTAAAATAAAAACTCTTGACGTAAAAGTGGAAGTTGCGATACGAATGCCTATCAGATACATATTTAGCCACATCGAACCATTAAAAGTACAACGAAGAATATGTTCAAGCTTTAAAGGGTTAAGTCGCCGAATGTTATCTTGTAAGAAATATTGATATATTTTTTGCACATATTTAGAGAGATATTTAGGAGATTTTTTCATAATTTGATTATTTTTTTTCTTTTTTATTTAGATTTTTTATTTTATTTTAAAT
Organism: Chlorops oryzae; assembly: GCA_020466095.1. NCBI lineage: Eukaryota > Metazoa > Arthropoda > Insecta > Diptera > Chloropidae > Chlorops > Chlorops oryzae. The sequence goes on from CM035806.1 coordinate 131,721,044, forward strand.
TCCTTATTTTTTTTTAATTTGGTAAATTTTTAAAAAAGTTTTGACCTACCTATGACTTTTTACAATTGTTTTCAGGGGGTTTTTTTTTTTTTTTTGCTTTAAATTTCATTAAATAAATTTATTTTTATTTATTTTTATTAATTTTTGTGATTTTTTTTGTTGTAATTTTGTAATTTATATTTTTATTTTTTATTTTTTTTTTAAATAAGCAGTTTTGATTTTTGATATCACAACAGTGAGATCGAAAAACCAAAGCAGCTTCCTCAGGAAAGTTCAATTAGAGCAGCTAAAGCATAAATCTGCTTAAATGAATTTAAATTTACATTTGAGTCTACCATGGGGGGAAACTTTTTTTCCCTACCCCTTCATACGACGAAATTCCACAACAAAGCAAAGCACACTTGCCGTGGGAAGGTAAGGTAAAATTTTTTCTTGAGTGCAGGTGTTTTTGAGACGAATTTAATAAACAAACCAGAGTCTGATGAGTCAAAAGGCAAAAAAAAAAGAAAAATTAAAAAAAAAAGAATGAGAAGAAGAAGTAGTAGAAGTAGACGTAGAAGTATAAGAAGAACGTAGTTGTAAAGACGTTGCGGTGACCCTACCCACAGGTATGATTGCATTTTAAAATTTCGCATTGCACACAGTCAAGCCCGTGAAGCGACCGATTCAAGCCGCCGGAAGTATATTATGAGTGCGATTACTAAGCCCAAAAAGACGAGTAAATTAAAGCGCGATACAACGATGCCATGAGAAAGACCAAAACCAAAAAGAAAAAAAAAAAAAAGCAAAATAAATAGAATGAACAAAAACAATAACAAATTGAAAAGAAAAAAAAAAAAAAACAGAAGAATTAAGAATAAGAAACAATTGAAGTCTCGAATGGAATGGTTTTCACGCTCTAGGAGGGCTTTCTGTTCATAAGCCGGAGAATTTGTGGTCACTTGCTTGATTCGTTGACATTGACGATAACCTCAACAATCCTCTCTCTCTCTCGCTCTTGCTGGTCAAAAAAATTTGATTTTATGTCGAAGAAACAAACGTTCGAACGTTCTAAGCAACATTTAAGTGGAGTTTTCGCACATTCAATTCGTTGGCAACAACTTCCTTTGAGTCTGCAGCATGCTGCTTCTTAATAAGTCACATAAATGCTGTGTATTTCGACTGAATTGAGTCAACACAGCTGATGGCCATATTACAATTTAATTACTCTCTGTATACAATTAATAGCTTCTTTGCATCTATCCATTTATGTATAAACATACATACATATGTATGCCATCTCCTTATGTTATTATGTTTTTGTCTTCTTATGATCGAGCGTAGCGTCATGTTTGCGGAGGTGTTCCTTTCATTCAGGCATCTTAGGCAGCAGTATTAATTGTATTCTTTGTTCAAAACAAAATAAAACGTTGACTTCTATGCAATGCACGTATGTATGGCTGCATGTACGTATGTGCTTAAGAAGTAAAATCGTGCTTTTGTAGGTGTTACGATGTGTTCTTGTTGTTATTGTTTTGGTTTCGTGATGATCGTCATTACTTTACGAAATAACTTTTAATTAATTGTATGACTTTGAACTTGGTTTTCTCATTTATTTTGCATATTTCTAAACGAGAGTAATCGATATTCGAAGAGAATGAAAATTAAAATAAAAACTAAAATTAAAAATAAAATAAAAATTAAAAGACGGGCTTTAATTTGAAACGAAAAGGTAATTAGCTGCAATGAAATGTGTTTGGCCTAGTTTTGAATGATTAATTGTGCGAATTTTTGGAATTTTTGCTTAACACGAAGCACCTTATAAAAAGCATGATCTTACGATACGAACAATAATTCAAATCAGATCAATAAGAAGTTCTTCGATTCGAAGCATGAAAATTCTAGCAAGTTGATGCGCGTCACATAAGACACTTGACGGAAAATCTCTTCACTGCCTTAGCCACTTGAATTCTCATTAGTACCGCTAGAAAACAACTACTTATTCAATGGTAGTTAGGCGTTAAAAAATCAACGTTGAAAAAATTAAATCCATTGTTAAATAGGTTTCTTAACCAGTATTGGCAAAACCTTTGTTGGAATTTAAGTTACGCTCTCTTTTCATTGGGGCTTGCTCCAAGCAAAGCCCGAAATATCATATATATATATTAAAAATATATTATATATATATATATATAACTATATATCGATATGAAATGAAATAGATAAAACACAGTGCTACCAGGGATTTTTTACAATGTGAGGAGATTTTTTTGGATGTTATTGTTCAATAAAAGGCCACTTAAAAGTAGATTTCTTGGAAGTAGTCTCTTTGGGAGACATTGCTCGAATTCACTGGCAGTGCTATTAAAACTCAAGAATTTCTATAATTTTTTTATTCTTATCGAAAGATTTATCGATGTTTTTCCATCACAAATTCCAAATTGGAAGAAAGTCCCTTTTGGAAATAATTGAAGCGGAGCCACGAATAACGTTGTAAGTGACAAATTTCATACACAGTAAAAACTACAGGTTTAAAATTAAAACCAATTGGTATAAAATTAAATCTTTTTAGTATTAAACTTGAATAACAATACCAAAAAGTTTTATTTTAATGCCTTTTGGTTTTAAATGATCTCAAAAACGAACAAAATTCTCAAATTGTTCTCGCGATTATATTGCTTTCATATATACATACGAGGCGTCTTTAGTTCGATTTTATCGAACGTTGATATAATAAATCCAGCAAGCGCGAATTATATCGCTTGTTAGCGTACTGGAAGCGTTTTTGCTTAGCAATCTGAAAGGTCCGAGTTCGAACCCTGTCGCAGACGAAAGAAATTGTGGAAAAATTGGGGCTTGGAAAAGGTAAAGTAAATTTTGATCTTGGAAAAAGGAAATATTGATGTACTCGGGAAGGAGAAAACATAAGTTGCCAGCGATAAAGTTGAATTATCGATACACTACCTTCAAAAACGTGTGTGTCTTCATTCATGTCATGCTGTTTCAAGAATTCCTATGAGAATTCTGCTGGAATCTTTCTTTTTATTTTTTTTTTTTATTAAAAAGATTGGTTGAAAGCTCTTTATTACTCTTAAATTTTTATTATAATTTATTATTATTACCTACTTATTCCTCAAAAAACAAAAAAACAAAAAATAAAAAAATGACGCTCGCCTGACCGGGGATTGAACTCGCCGACATCAGATTGTGAGGCAATGTCTCTCATTTCTTTTCGCTCTACGCATAAATTTTTTTTTCTAATTCATATGAAAAATTCTCAATTTTTTCTCTCTCTTTATTTAAACCAAAAAAGCTTTAATTTAATTCCTTTTTGGTATTGTTATATATAAACACCAAAATTGGTATTAAAATTAAACTTTAGTTTTTACTGTGTATATTTGAAAATTGTTCATGCCAGTCAGTACAAAGTCCTTTCACAGAAAAAAAAATTCTTAAATATGAGCCACTATTGAGCTACGAAATAATTCGTAAATTGTACGAAACAGTTTTTGTACATATTACGAAAATGGGCGACGAATGTGATTACGAAATTTTCGTACAAACTACGAACACATTCGTAATATCTGCAAAACTAATTTCGTAATACTTACGAAGGTATCGTTAAATGCACGAATGCTCCTATTATTTGCACACTGAAAAAAAAAAAAATAAAAATTGATGGAGTACAAATTTCTATTTTCATTTTTATCAAATTTTTATTTTAATAACTGTTGCCGCAGCGTACCAGCTGTCAAGCTCTCAAAAACAAAGCTTTTACACAGTTTTCAAGTATTTGTCCTTTAATCGAAGGATTTGAATACGTATGTTTTGTACATAGTTATGTTAGGAAGTAAATAAGCACAGAGGAAATTGTGGTTTTTTTAAAATCTAAATTCAATTTGTTTTTCGAAAATGCAACTGCAAAAAATATTAGGTCTTTTTCATTAGCCAATTTTTTCTGATCACATTGCTCAAAATTTCCGCTTCGTTGGCAACCATAGTACTTTAAAAATTAAATTGATTCCTTGGCCACTTTGGGAAAAGAGAAAAGATTTCAATAAAACAAAAGGAAACTTAATTATAGTGGAATCTTTTTCAACGCCTCGAACCCTCTTGAGGGAAAATCCAGCGATTCAACACATTGGGATGAAAACGTATGTTCGAGGAGCGATGCGTTAGGGCTTCACTGTATTTGCAGCAGAATTAGAACACATAGAAGAAGTTATAGGAATAGTTTTGCGCCGTTACGAGCGGGGAAAGAGCTTTTAAGCTTAATCTTGCCAGAAAGGGCATAATGAATATGAAAAAATTTGTTGTTATTCAGGCATGTGCTAGAATCCGAAAGCTGACGGAATCGGAAGTAAAATCGACCAAAGTTTCATATGCTTAGGAACTATAGATTTTTTTCGGTTTTGGGTCGGAACTGCTATTGGTTGTTTATTGCACAGAGCCCTTATCCGCTTGTCTATAAGATATATGTACACACATATATGAAATTTCAGTTGACTTAAATATCAATTCCGTCAGTTTTCGAATTCTAGCACATGCCTGGTTGTCACACCCGTCACATCCTTGACACTCCCTAGCTCATTATAACGGATGTGAACTGTGGGGTCGTTTTGCCCGTTGGTGACTACCTATAATCAAACGAATAACATAAACGTGGGCATAATACATCACAAAGTCAATTTTGAAAATTGAACTCATTTATTCGAAATTTCGAAGCATCCTCCTGATTTAATGGCTCTGCTAAGCTTTCCACGCTGCAACGCTGCGATAAATCATCATTCCATTGTTCTCGGAATTCCCAAAATAATCTTCGTGGATTCTATGAAAAAATGTATGTCCAAAAGTTTTCTGAATGCTGTAATTTACGTGTGAAGATCTACAAAAACATGTAGCGACAAAAAAATAAAAACATCAATAATAATGATCAAAAAGAAAAAAAAAATTCAACAATCAAGCATATACATTCAGCGGAAATTGCCTTAAATAGTAACGAGAACAATTTCGAGCACTCGTAGTAATTGTCGTCAGTTGGTACGCATGCGCGCCGAGTGTTGAGCTTGATTGGATCATCTCTCGACGCGACGCAACGCGACGCGACTCGACTCGACTCGATTCGATTCGTTTGGAGCAGTGCGTTTAAACAATATTAACTAAGAGCATTTATAAAATTTTACAATTCAAAAGCGATAGCATGAAAAAAAAATGAAGGCAAAAATTTTTTAAAACGAGAATTTTTATTTTAGCCTGCCCATAAAGTAATTCACAAACTCGATCTGGCAAGAATCTTGCTTTGGGGCATTTTCTCATTAAAAACAAAAAAACAAAAAAATCAAAATCAAAAAATTATTAAATGTATAAATCTTTAAAAAATATTTGCAAAAAACGACAACGGTTTCTGTGTGGGAGTCGTTGCCATTCACAGAATTTCCAGACGATTTTTTTTTTTTTCAATTAATTGCTTTAATGGTAGCAGAATTTTGTTTCTCTTCGAATGAATTGATTGTTTCCTCGAAATTTAAGGCCTCGAATAATGACATTTTGACCTTATCGGAAGCTAATGACACTTGTTGGTGTAACTGTCCTCATATCAGTAAAATTGCGAAGAATGCTTCAAGCTCAAATTGTAAAAATTCCTTAATAACAAATATATCGCACACTCCCTTCTAAGGTGACACAACTCAAAAATCGTCAGTTTTGAGTTAACCCATTGCAGTACATTGATGCCATATGGCATCACTTTGTCACGTTGCAGCTTTTCGGGCAATACTCACTCATACATGAACAAATTCACATTGACACACATTTGACAGTTTTATTTTCTAGAGAAATGTTTGGCGCGTCTAACATTGACTTTATTTGAACATTTGCTTTTGAACTTTCGTCAGGAAAGCATCATAAACACGAAACTCGAAAAAAAAGAAAAAATGCCGGTCTGTAATGGGTTAACATATGGAAATTGTTCATAGTTCACCTCGCTACCTGCACGAAAAATTCTACTCCGTTTTTGTTATTATAAAAAGCCGAAAAACCCCGTCAATGCCTTTCTTCTTGCTTTGATTGAAAAATAAGAAATTTTGAGTTGTGTCTCCTTAGAAGAGGGTGTGCGATATGTGGTCTTGGAAATTCGAGTGTGCAAAGCTGGTAGAGGGGGTTCAAAAAAAATATATATGCTCCTGAAGAGGTTCCCAAAACCAGAAGGAAACGTTGGGAAAAATTAGTAAACAAAGAAGTTTTTTCACATCAACCCTAGGACCAAAAAGCTCACCATAAAAAAAAATTTCAAAAGGAAATTTTCTAATTTTCCAGGGGAGATTCAGGGTAAATATTTTGTAAAGATTGTTGTCTTTTAAACTACATACATATGTATGATTTTATAGAATTACACTTTCACAAAATACGGTGTTGATGCTCTTGAGTTTGCCTTTACAAAGGGGCTGATATTCCTAATTGAAAGACACTAGCTCGATTTAAAGTAACACGTTTTTAGAAGCAAAAGTAAGAAGATTGAAGAATGTTGAGAATTTTTTCAAGTAAAATAGAGAAATATTTGCTTTCCGAAAATTCAAATAAGAATAATTTGCCTGCTGAAACTGTGGTCCTGATCTTTTGTATAAGAACATTCCACATTCTCGAGGGCGTATATATTTCAAAGTCTGCGCCTCGTTAGAATTAAACGCAATTTTTGCAATAAGGAGAAACAAATAGCGCACATATTATAATTGAGACAGCTGTGGAAAACTTTTTCCATACAAATCAGGTTTGCACAGTCAGAAACTTTACCAGGGTGCAAGTTATGCGGTCTTGATTCAATACCATTACAATTTTATTTCTGCATGTGTATCAGAAGGTTTATCTCCACTCACAAGACCAAAGAATAGCAGCATACTTAGTTGAAAAGCATTCGTTCAATCTGAATCGGTTTGAAAACTCCCGATTTGAAGATTTAATGATTTTATAGACCCGCAATAACTCTGAGCAAAAGAATATCTTTTGTGATGGCCAGATGTGATATTTGATTAAGTTGTTTCATTGGAAAAGTCCAAAAAAAGACAAAGACCGATAATTTCATTAAAAAACTATTAACTTTTGAAAATAACAGTGTGAAAGCTATGGCAAATACCGATGATTCCCCAGGGTCAGAGGTTAGATTCCCGGCACAGGCGAAACGGAGTGTAATGTTCCAAGCCTAGCACTGGTTTTTCAAAAAATCGCATGTTAGGAGCACACTACATAAAAAGACATACACTCACACAAATACAAGAAAACCTCCTTGGTATCACAATGGGCCGATTAACGGCCTAAGTGGCAGCCAGTTCAACCTACCTACCGATGATTCGTTAGAGTGTTCTATTTTAATTAAAATCAGTTGAAAACACAAAGTACTTCCATCACAAATAGTGATCGCATAGATTAAGGAGTTATCGAATCGTTTCAAATTAAAAGAAGCTTTCCATTTACTTGATATATTAATGAAAAAGTTATCGTCCAATTTTTTTTTAAAAGTATTTAAATTTATTTCAAACTTTATCGAACCAATGAATAGTTTCCATCATTACTAAAGTACTATGTGGGCCTTAATTGGGACGTCTCAGAGCCGAATTGAAGTTCAACAATCATTAAATTAAATTTTTTCTCCTGTTAAAGATTATATTAGCAGATTTAAAATTGTTGATTTTCTGTCACTAGGATGTGACAGTTATCCCAGAATAATCGCGATTATTCACTGATTATTTCACTTCTTTCTTTTAATACTCTTCCAAATGACCAAGTGAAGAACAAAAGCACTGATTTGCACTGCTTTTCAATTTTAAAATTCTATGCTTTTTTAGCTGCTCCATTAATTTCATAAAATTTCGATACATTTCTCACATCTCTAATAAAGAAAGCTTTCTTCAAGGGTCAAGAGCAGGAAAATTCAGCAGAGAATAAATCGGGTAATTTCTTACTCACTCACAGTCTTGACCATTAAAATATCAGTTTTTTTTTTTTATATCTCTGTCATATAACTTCTCCCAGTGGCGAATCCAGGATTTGGGAAAGGGGGGCCTCCAAAACTCTACCACTATTTTTTGCTAGAGGCAGAAAAATAATTTTTGTTTATTTTAAATAAATTGCACAGCTTCATACAAAAAATTAAAAAAAAATTGTTTGTCCACTCCTTGGCCCACATTTATGTATGAGTATGAGTTGAAGTTTCGTACTCTGAGCTACCATCAATATGTACTCTGAGGTATGCTAAGTAATAATTCCCAAAACACTCTAATGCATATACATATTTTACGAGTTTTGGCCTTGCTACCTGTGACAACAGCAACTCCTGGGGCCTTACTCTGTATTGCGATGCGATACGCAAATCGATGCGATAGCTTATTTCGAGTCGGAATTGGAACGGTTTTTTAAAGCTTTTGATTAGTAAAAATGAACTGAAAGGTTCGGAAATGCATTTCCAACACACCAATTAAACTGAAAAAGGAATTAAGTGCAAACAACCATTCCAATTGCGACTTGAAATAAGCTATCGCATCGATTTTCGTATCGCATCGCAATACAGAGTAAGGCCCCTGAACGGTCATTTTCGACGTTAAGACGACTTAAGTCTTATTTAATAAGCACAATGGGACAAGAGCGTTTGAATGGTCTTGCAGCCCTGAATATTCACGCAGGAATCGCACTCAGCGAAGAAGAAATTCTGCGTGAATTCTTCCAAAAGCCTGGAAAATATACAAATGTTTCAAAGTGCCTCGCTTCAGCATCATTGTTTTCAAATTTCAATAAAAATATAATTCGTGCCTTAAAACAACTAATGATTTTCTAATTGATTTAACATTTGATTTAACATTAATTCGAAACTTTTTTCTGAAAAATAATCCGGACCCGATAACGCAATCCCCCCGCCCCCGTGCATCCGGCACTGACTTTTCCATATTAGCATAATAAAGCAATTGCTTCATACGTCTTAATAACTTTAAATCGAAATTGTAATAAAGCTTTAATGATAAATTCAGAACCGTTAATCACAAATATACGATCAGATAGTTAGAAAAAAAAAAAAAATTATTTTCTTTTGAGCGAAACCAGATCGCGAAGGAGCCGCTTGAAGCTTTACTTTAAATAATTTATTAGAGAAAACGTTTAAATTTTCTTTAAATCATTTTAATGAGGTTTGTTTTTATCTCTTAAGACGGTGACTACTAGATTACGTGTGACTTAGTTCTAATGAAGCAAGTTAAATGGACAAAAAATTCTTTTATTTCGTCGTCATTTTATTCTTCTTCTTTGTCTTTTTATTATATTTCTATAGATGGAAACCTTACAAACTTGGGCAATGTCATGGAAACTGGTATTAACGAGCTTTAACAATATATTTATCAGTCGTTTTGGTCTTCAAAAAATTCATTTTTTTCATTTATTTTTTTTGACTTGTTCATTCACGCCCAATATTCAATAAATTTTTCAGAGGCTGATTTCTTTATGGGCGAATTTCGAATACATTGTTCACCATTGTCTTGTTAATTCAGACTCCCATTGTTAGCTTTTATTTTTTATTAAATGCTAAAAGACCATGATGTGATGTCCAGCGAGGTCTTGGAAGATGCACTTGAAGGGGGCTTTTGAATTCTGTATAACCATTGAAGTGTATTTTTAAAAGTTTATCAGCATTATTTTTAATCGGAAAGTGACATTAGAGCGGCTCGATCCATTGATGTACTTAGGTACAATTCTTACAAGTTTAATCTTTAGACAGTTTTTTATACCCAGCGTAAGCGGGGTATATTAGTTTTGTGCGAATCTTGTAACAGGGAGAACTAAGCTCCGGAGATAAAGACATATATATATATAGAAATGATCAGGATCAAAAACTGAATCGATTTAGACATGTCCGTCTGTCCGTCCGTCCGTGGTCGGATCTCCTCCGAAACGGCTGAATCAATCAAGTCGAAATTTGGCACACATGTATATCGGGGTCCGAGTATGATCCTAAGTGAAAATGGGAGACATTCGCCCACTGCCATGCCCACAAATGAATTTATTGTGTTTTCAGTAAAATGCTTGTAACTTGCGAACCACTCAACACATTTCATTGATATTTGGTGTACTGGTAAAGTACGAAAAGGGACATATCCTGGCCCTCCTCGAGCCACGCTCACAAATAAGCCCACAAAAAAGGGTTTATCGTAACTTGTGAAGTAAAAAGCGTAGAAGCTTCAAATTCGCAACATAGGTTGACCAAGGCGAATGAAAGGTGTAGGGAAATAATTTATGTGGCCCGCCCACTGCCACGCCCACAAATAGAGAAGAAACACATAGTGCGCTCATAATGTCGGGACGCTGGGTATTTCAAAGTCGGGTTTGATCGACTTTAGCTTTGTTACTTGTTTTTTACTGATTTGGGATGGGAACATAAAAGTTGTTTGATTAATTTAAAACATAATACAATAATAGATTAATTTTCGTATCATGTACAAGACCTGTGGTAATGTTGTTTTGCACAATAAGTACGTAATGAAGAACTTCTAGGTTAACCCGAAGTTTAAAAAAAAAAAACGGAACTTTGGGACGCATCGTCAAGGACACGATATTGTTTTGCCATCGCTAGTTTTCTAAGAGACGACAATTTCGCACACAGAAAAATTGGCTACGAAATATTCCAATTCTCATTAATAGCGATTCAATGGTATTTTAATTAGCACAATTAAAAATGCCAAACAAATTAATAAATTTTAGAAAAATTTCTAATTTTTAATTTGAAACAAAGTTTTGTTTGATTTTTTTTCTTTGTTGTATTAAACACCAATGATAACCAGCCGAAAATGTCCCGATGACAGCATCGAAGACTTCAGCATGACATTGGAGCCGCGACTACTCCCATTTCTTACCCACACTTCTAATGACATTTCTACATGAATGGCATTGGCGGTCACTGGTGTCACGTTCATTAGTTGTTCATCGAAATTCAGAAAAATCGCCGCCTTTTTTTTGGAACAGTAGATAATTTAACATCTAAATTTTTAAAAAAACTGAGAAATAAAAGATTTAACCAAACTTTTTATGATTAAAAAATTAAAAAAAAGATTCTATAGGAATTTTTTGAAAGAGCTTGTGCATAACGTTTTGGATGGCGCGATGAAAGCAACTTTACTTATTGGTTGGCGGCAACTTATTTTCTGCTCCCCGTATCTTTTCCTTGAAATTTACTTGCCCGTTTCGTTCTCCACTTCTCCGCAAATTCCTTTGCCTGAGACAGGGTTCGAGAACTCGGACCTTCCAGATTACAAATCTAACACACTTCAACTTCGCCAGCGCGAGATCTCATTAGAGCTTGCTACATTTATAATACCAATGTATGTGCAAAAAACTGCTTTGTATTTTCAAACTATGGAATGAATACGGAATTCATATACTTTTCTAAATCAATAAGTCGTGCTTTTAATATTAAAGAGGCTCCTTCTTAAAGCGTTTTTCTTCCAATAAGGATATCTTATCAAAACGTCATTTTTATAAGAATGTCATATAGTTTGATTGATATGGTCACCTTATTATTTGACTATATCAAGAAGTTTTCTATATTCTTCAACAGAAATAATAAGATATTCACATGAAATATATGAGGATATCTATTAAAATGTTTCAATACGATTTTTTCTGTGCATTCAAAGAGTTTTCTCTATGGAAAAAGCATATTATTCATATAGTTTGAGCAGATTTCTCTATAAAATCGCTCAATAAGGGGATCATCTTATCGATTTTATGTGGTCATCTTTTTTTGTGTGAAATGGCGAAAGTCAGGCAGCCACGTATTTTATTTAAAAATAAATTTTTTTTTTTTTTTGAATTTTACCATTCTTCCACATTTTTTTCACCTGCGACAAGGATCGAACTATCGCCCTTCAGATTTCTAAGCCAACACTCTTCCATGACACTATCGATTTATCTGACTTACAGTTTGCTACGCTATTACAATAACGTTGAAGCAAAATTGAACTGTAGGCGTCTCGTTTACCGTGCCAGTAGTTACCCAGCAAACATTTGCATAAGGTGCTTACTATTCATTTGTTTCCAAGTAATTTTCCGAACTTTTCCCAAGCATATATGTGCTATATTAAATTCGCAAACATTTCCCAAACGCTTTCCAAATTTTTTTGGAACATTCCTTTGGCTTTTTCAGCTTCTTTAATATTTCTAATAAAACCAATTCAATTTTTATTTACAATTTCTCGATGATATCCCTTGCGCGATTTTTAGTTGTCAACCTCCCCAGCCGGACACTATCGCATGCATGTAATGAAAACAGCGGCCATCTCCCAACAAACTTCATTAACAGTTAGGGTTAGTAATGCGAGTAGCCGCAGTATGAATTTTCACCACTTCGGAAGTAGATCAGAAGTAGTGAACTTTCCGGCTGGGTCATATAGTAAACTTTAACTCGCTCGAAGCTCATATGATCGCTTTGAGTTAAAGCATATAGAACTATAGCTGCAACTTCGGCTAAAAGCTATTACGTGGTACACCACAACTTTCGACTTATGGCGTGGTTCACCACAGTTGAACTTTTTCACCAAATCATGCCATAACGCGCCAAAATTTGGCCGAAGTTGCAGCTATAGTTCTATATGAGTTAAAGTATCGGGTTAAGAGATTAACCCCTATAGTGAAATAGTTATCAGATTTCGTACATGCTATAAATTACATGCAACCCTACCTTGGGGTAGTGATATAGGTACCAACGAGTAAGCACCGAAATAGTTAGCCCAAATACGGCAATCGCCACTTTCCGTATTGAAGGGAGGCTATAACTTTACTAATATAGTGGTCGTCCAATATAACGAACACTCGCTTTTACGAATTCGTGATTTAACGAACAACTTAAAATTTTGCATTGAAGGTTCTATATTACGAACGAAACGAAAATTTTGTTCGATATAACGAATATTTTTTTTTTCAAGCCAATTCCTTGTATTTATGACTATGTAGGCATGCTTGTGTATTCAATTTATGTATGTCGCCGTTATATTGCGTGACAAAAAAAAAAGCATCGACACGGCGTTTGTTGGCAAAGAACGTTCGGGGTAGAGTACCCCGGCGACTATGAGTGCAAGCATATTTTCGTATTGTTAGCGTTTAGTTAACGGTTGTTTTTTGTTTTGTTCTCCGAATTGATTTACATTTCTATGCACGTGTCACTCATTAGATGTCAAGAGGTCTTTGCATTCAGATGTGCGTAGTATTTGGTCTAATCTGTGTAAACGGGTACTTTTTATACCAGACACACTCTGTGTCGAGGGGTATATTGCGTTTGTGTGGTTGTTTGTAACACCCAGAACCAGTCGAGATAGACCATACAAAATGTATACAGAAATGATCAGCGTCACCAGGAGATTCAATTAAGCCATGTCCGTCTGTCTGTCTGTCCGTCTGTTTGTATACAGTTTTCTTATCGAAGGAGATGAGCTATCTTGATGAAATTTGGTATGCGTACTCAAAGGCATATGAGTAAGAACAAGTTCGAGAATGGACCCGATCGGACCATTTTTAGGGGTACCTCCAGTACTAGGGTCTGTCACAAAAATCTCAAAACTGCCCCAAAATCTGATTTTTTTGAGATATTCCACTGAAACTTATATAAAAATTTCGAAAAATTTATTTTTTCTCCAATAACGGGAAAGGTAGATTGAAGTGGCTGTTAATCGGCCCATTGTGATACCAAGGAGGTTTTCTTGTGTTTGTGTGAGTGTATTTGCCTTGTTGTGTAGTGTGCCCCTAACATGCGATTTTTTGAAAAACCAGTGCTAGGCTTGGAACATTACACTCCGTTTCGCCTGTGCCGGAAATCGAACCTCGGACCACGCATCCCCAACGCTATCCCAGAGCCACAATAACGGGAAAACTAATAGATAAAAATTTTTTTTGCCATTTTCATAATCAGCGGAAAATTTAACTAAAGAATTTATACTTTCGGTCTTGGAGAATTTTGGTGTAAACTAGTGTTATCGTCCATAAACTGACTTTACAGACTCCAATTTTTATTACGGAATATGTGGATGCGGCAGTTTTTTCCTTTTTTATTTGCGCCTTAAAGCAAAGTTAAGCCAAAAATTTAATTTAAAAATGATTTAAAAAAAAAAGAAAAATTTAGTTGAAAATCCATTCGGGTTTCAATGAATGTAGTTATTGATTCTACAAATATTTGTTCAAAATAATTGCTTGATTTTTAATACTTTCGATGGTTATTATTACAAAAAAATGGTTGAAATATTTCCTTGAGTGTTAAAACTTTGCTTGCTGATGTTATATTGATTAAAAACTTGGTTGTAATAACGCTCAAACGTTTTTCTATGTAGAGAAGGCCACCGTTTCCCAATTTAAAAAATCGTTCTCTTCATTAGATAAAGGAAAAAACTAATAAAAAGAATGAAAATCGAATTGGTGATGTGGATTTCTTATCAAAAGTCTCATGGTTAAGTGAAATGAATAAAATTTTAATTGATCGAAGTAATTACTCCGTAATAAAAGCCGATAGTTTACTTCTTTATGCTCTCTTGTGCTAAAATATATCCATAATTACAGTGATGCCAGATCAGCAGATTTTCTGTTAGATCTAGCAGATTTGGAAGTTGGGCAACTGAGAAAAAATCGTTATTGCGGATAGCTGAAAATCTAGCGGAATTTTACTGTTGATCGGCAGATTTTTAGGCTTTTGCAAAAAGATGAGAAAATTTTATGTTCCATTGGTAATCAAAGAACCACATTTTGAGATCTTTCCCCTACGAGACACGAAAAAGCGTTTGAGATTAGCCAGAGAAAAATTTTCCTGATCTGGAAATACTGGTCAACTGCTTGCTTATATATGCCAATAACGGATTGTTTTGAAGCGTTGGGGGATATGTGAAAATTTAGTAAAGGAGCTAAAACTGATAATAAAATTATGATATATCGTAAAATAAATATTAAAATAAAAAAGTAACCCATGGTTTTACCAAGCTTTTTAAATAAAATTAAATAAAAATTACCTTTTATTTATATGCGATTAGAAAGTTCGTTTCATTCAAGTTTTATTTCAATAGCTTGGTGAAACCGGGGGTAAGATTTTTTTGTTTGTTTTCAAGCGAATGAAAGAATTGCAATGATTGAAGTAGTTAACTAGAAGACAGTGTCATACCTTTTTTTTTTTAGTAACGACCTAAAAAATTTTCTATACGAAAACTGGCATTTTTGAATTCAGCTGAATCTAGCTCAAAATAAAGCACTGTATAGCAGAATTTCACAAGACCCATCTGGCAACACTGCATAATTATTGTCTGCTGGCTACGGTCGGAACCATATATAACTATATATGTCACTCAGGAGCCGTTTCGGTTTTGGCTCGTTTCACCACGGTCTTGGGTACCCACCACGGTTTTGGGTACCCACCAAAATGAGAATTTTGCACTGAGGTGCTCACCAAAAGTATTTCTCTCTCGCTCTTCTTTTGCCTGTCGAGTAACATCTCTTTCTAACTGGCGCGAAACGTCCCGCGCAATATCTCTAAGAGTGACATTTATTGTTATATATGGTCGGAACTTTAAATGCGAATACCATAAATCTGGTTTATAGAAAACCGGAGGCTAGTTTCAATGATGGACTATAAAATAATTCATAATTCAAACAATAAAGTTTCTATACTTAATTTTTATAAAAAAAAGAAATCAAACCATTAATGTGTTGGAATGACGTTTATGTGTTATTTCGTCGCACGATACTTTTATCTCACTGGCGCATCGAACGCGCTGAAGAAGACCAGTTAAAGTTCACCATCTTCGATTTGTGACTTGTGATCGTGGAATGACATTGGTATAGGTTGATGAAGAGCGGGAAACCTGCTTGACCCCACTACAAGAAGGTGATACTTATGTAATTGCACAACAATATCTCTTTTTATTTAATATATTAAGTTTATGGCTAACAGGGAGCTTTGTCTTTTATAGAAGAGCTTTAAGAGAAATTAGATTTAATATTTTTGGTGATTTTATAACGACAGTCAGCACAATTTAGAGGATGAATACAAAATAACAGCCTTTTCTCTGTTTCTTTGCAGCAGCGTCTGCTGTTTGGCCTTTTCCTGGCCTTATCCGTAACGTCAAGCTGGGCGCAGTATGGCTATGACTACGCTTCGAGCAATGAAGGCTATGACTATCCAGTGCCGAATGAAATAACATACAATGAGCACTCTGGTTATGACTATCCAAAACCAGTAAAACCTTTCGCGCCAGCAAGATATGTGCCGCCACCACCTCCACCACCACCAAAACCAACACAAGGATATTCATATCCAAGACCGGAAGTTAAATTTCCACCACCAACAGTACCACCAAAATATATTCCACCGCCGCCACCAACACCGAAATATATTCCACCACCACCGCCGCCGCCACCACCACCAACAAAAGGATACTCGTATCCTAAACCAGAGAAACCATTCCCGCCACCAACACCGAAATATATACCACCACCACCGCCGCCACCACCACCAACAAAAGGATACTCGTATCCTAAACCAGAGAAACCATTCCCGCCACCAACACCGAAATATATACCACCACCACCGCCGCCGCCACCAACACCGAAATATATACCACCACCACCACCGCCACCACCACCAACAAAAGGATACTCGTATCCTAAACCAGAGAAACCATTCCCGCCACCAACACCGAAATATATACCACCACCACCGCCGCCGCCACCACCAACAAAAGGATACTCGTATCCTAAACCAGAGAAACCATTCCCGCCACCAACACCGAAATATATACCACCACCACCGCCGCCGCCACCACCAACAAAAGGATACTCGTATCCCAAACCAGAGAAACCATTCCCGCCACCAACACCGAAATATATACCACCACCGCCGCCGCCGCCACCACCAACAAAAGGATACTCGTATCCTAAACCAGAGAAACCATTCCCACCACCAACACCGAAATATATACCACCACCACCGCCACCAACACCCAAATATCTTCCACCACCGCCACCACCACCACCACCACCAACAAAAGGATACTCGTATCCTAAACCAGAGAAACCATTCCCACCACCAACACCCAAATATATACCACCACCACCACCACCGCCACCAACACCCAAATATCTTCCACCACCGCCACCACCACCACCACCACCAACAAAAGGATACTCCTATCCTAAACCAGAGAAACCTTTCCCACCACCACCACCCAAATATATTCCACCACCACCAACAAAAGGATACCCCTATCCTAAACCAGAGAAACCTTTCCCACCACCACCACCCAAATATATTCCACCACCACCAACAAAAGGATATTCGTATCCTAAACCAGAATTAAATTTCCACCACCAACAATAGCACAAAAATACGTTCCTCCACCACCACCATCCCCCCCAAAGAAATAATACCCCACCACCACAAAAACCCACAAGGCATTCATTCCACCACCAAGTCCCTTTCCGCTTCCTCCAACCAACCACCTCCCCACCAAAATACATTCCACCACCCAACCAACAACCCACCAGCTTCCAAAATATATTCCACCTCCACACCAACAAAAACCCTACCCACCAAAATACCATTCCAAACGCCAAGCCAACGCCCCTAAATACCTCCTCCACCACCACGAAAACCCACCTAAAAAAGTACTCCAAACCCAAAGCCCCAATCCGCCTTCCACCAGACCGAACAAAAAGCACCCCCAAAGCCAAAGTGATTCTATTTTGACACAAAAACTTTAATTATTTTAAGGAAAAAAAAAAAAACTCAGTGATGACATGTCCTCCCCCGCTCTTTCGGTCAGGGATATTTGCATGCATATCTCACAAATGTATAGTCATTTTTATTAAATCTCGGGACCTATTCGTTGAACCCTTCTTCGCCGAACTCTAAGCAATACGACACCAGGTGCTCTACATCGATGAACTCACCTGTATTCATGTTTAAGTCTACCTCTCCCTTTAGGACGCGAAAACTAAAATCAATAAAAAAGCAATATTGGTATATAATATTATTTTTTTATTTTTAAAGAATAATATGCTTATATGCAAATGAAAAAGATCTGAAATTGTAATTATCTGTGTATGTGAAATAAAAGTCTAAAATTAAAAAAAAATGAATTAATGATGGATCAAGGAAAATCAATCGATTAAAATCCACAGCAATCAGAATAGAGAAAACTTTCAATTTAATGGTCAGAGGGTTTTCCGTTCATTAGGGTATTGCAATGAGTAGACTACGAAGCTCACTTGATTTTGGTGAATTTTGATTAACCTTTCCGTGACAAGCATCCCAATGGGTAGGCATTTTTCAAAGAAAATACAATGCGCAAATTAAATTTGGTTTAGGAGTATAATTTTTTTTTGGTTTTATATGGCTTGATTTGCTTATTAAGGAAAACTAGGCTTAAACGAAAGAGAGAAAATTTTGCGATAGTCTGTCGAGAGAGAAAAGGGTGTTGGATACGGTCATAGCTTCACGTAGGAGCCCAAAATACCCGAGAAAGTTCTTCGTAAAAGGCGTAGTGGTCGTATTTTCCTGTCAGACTTTTGTGTTTTTTGGCGAAGGGATCCAAAAGAAGGAAACCTTTCCGGACTCCAAACAGTACACACGAATGCGGCGCCCTTAAAGAGATTTTAAAGTTTTGTTGATTTTTGGATAGGTACTACTTAAAAGCACTGTAGCATCCGAATTTTAGGTTCCCATTGCGCAGTGTCCTTGAAATATCTTTGAAAAATTCTTTTGAGTAGGTAACTCCTTTTTCAAAATTATTCTAATAAAGATAGAAAGATGAAACAAATGGCAAGCGATAGCTAAAAAAATAAAAAATATCCCCTGCAGTCAAATGGACTGACCCAAGTGTAGCTTTCGGTCAGTCCTTCATGTTATCAGTACTAGTACCCTCATAATTCTACTTCTAATGAATTAAACTGACCTTTTTAACATGGGCCTGTCAATTGTCGTAATTTTATATGGATTTAGGATAGTCAAATAAGGAAAAGAAATAAAAAACCAATTTCTTGTATATGTTATAGTCAAACCCCGAAGCTCCGCCAATCCTAGGTTTGCCTAGTCAAACCTCAGGTTTGACTAGAAGACTTAGTCAAAGTCCGAAACAATATCTTTATTCTACCTTTGACTAACGATTTTTGGTCAATCCTAGGATAGACTAGTTGGGCCAGTCAAACGCCGAAACTCAATTTTATGAACTCGGGGTTTGACCAGTCAAACCTAAATTAGGTATGAAAATGTGTTAGCTTATTAGATATGTAGGTGTAATAACATCATATTTTTTAGTTTTAATGCTTAATGTTTCAATCAGGGACCGTAATAATTATGACTTTTAGTTTAAAAATCAAAAATGAAATATGAAAATAAATCTTATTATTGATTTTTATTTTTAAAAAATCGAAATAAAAATCATTTTGCTATAGCGCTGCTCATTACTCATTTTCTTCATAATGATTTTTTTGGTTGAAAATCAATGCCATAAGGCTACAGTTCTGCTAGAAATACCTGCGGAAATTCAATCTTTTAAATTCTTTTCTATCACAATTAATAGCTCTGAACTCATTTTAAATATTTTTAGTCACCAAACCCAAATATATTCCACCACCACCAACAAAAGGATATTCGTATCCTAAACCAGAGATTAAATTTCCACCACCAACAGTAGCACAAAAATACGTTCCTCCACCACCACCATCACCACCTCCTAAGAAATACATACCTCCACCACCACAACCACAACCCACTAAGGGCTATTCATATCCATCACCTAAGGTTCCCTTTCCGCTTCCTCAACCAACACCTCCCGCACCAAAATACATTCCACCACCCAAGCCAACAAGTCCACCAGCTCCAAAATATATTCCACCTCCACAGCCAACAAAAGGATACGCCTATCCTACACCAAAAGTACCATTCAAACTGCCAGAGCCAACGCCTAAATACCTGCCTCCACCACCACCGCCAAAACCCACTGAAAAAGGCTACTCCTACCCAAAGCCCCAAGTCGCGTTCGTCTACTAGACGAACAAAAGCAGCCCGCTCATTGTGAGCCGAAAGTGATTCTATTTTGACTACGAAACTTTAATTATTTTAAGGAAAAAAAAAAAAACTCAGTGATGACATGTCCTCCCCCGCTCTTTCGGTCAGGGATATTTGCATGCATATCTCACAAATGTATAGTCATTTTTATTAACTCTCGGGACCTATTCGTTGAACCCTTCTTCGCCGAACTCTAAGCAATACGACACCAGGTGCTCTACATCGATGAACTCACCTGTATTCATGTTTAAGTCTACCTCTCCCTTTAGGACGCGAAAACTAAAATCAATAAAAAAGCAATATTGGTATAAAATATTATTTTTTTTATTTTTAAAAATAATATGCTTATATGCAAATGAAAAGATCGAAATTGTAATTATCTGTGTATGTGAAATAAAAGTCTAAAATTAAAAAAAAAATTAATTAATGATGGATCAAGGAAAATCAATCGTTAAAATCCACAGCAATCAGAATAGAGAAAACTTTCAATTTAATGGTCAGAGGGTTTTCCGTTCATTAGGGTATTGCAATGAGTAGACTACGAAGCTCACTTGATTTTGGTGAATTTTGATTAACCTTTCCGTGACAAGCATGTGCTGGGTCGCTAAAGGGTTAAGTATAAGAGATTTACATGATCAAAACTGAAGTGCAAATATCAAGCCTACCGACAGCGTTCATTACATATAAACACTGAGAGGAATTTTTTTAAATTTTTTTTTGATCAGTCACCTATCTATTCATGCTGTGGATATGACAATATGTGTGTCTTTCACGCAACCTTCACCTATATTTTTTTATCACTTAGAAATCACGCCACTCTTTCTAGATTCCGTCTTAAACAATAGGCAAATTCCTCTTGTGCAGCGATCAATGCAAGTAATTCAGAGAAGGTCGGTCAAAAGAAGAATGCAGAAATGGAACAAGAAAAAAACCGCATTACACTTGTGTTCTCTCGCTACGTATATAGCTGAATGTAAAAAGAGCTTTTGAAACCTTTAGCTATAAAACGCACTATTGATCCTCTCTTCGATCATTTCTTGAATATCAGTCTTTTGAAAAGGTGAACTCGTGCAGTGTTCGTAAAATATTTGTACACGTGGGAAAAAAAAAAAAAAAAAAAATTTAAAATCACATTTTTTGAAAAGGAGATCCTCAAATTCCATCACTCCTTTAAAACCAAATTAAAAAAACTGAATTAGTTTCAAAAATTAATAAAAAAAATAACCGAAAGTGGTGTTGTGTCCACGCCCTCGTTGCTTCAGAGCTAAGTTTTGTGGAAAATCGTAAGTTTCTGGTCTATCCTATTATATATTCCGATAAACCATGATAATCCTATTATAGGATTTCTGGCTTTTTTTAATCGATTGCGATCTCTTTTGCTGGAAGCCGCTGCGATCCGAGTTGGACATTTTTAGATAGCCTGGGCTTTAGGAACTCGCCCAGGCTCACATTTTCTCCCTAGCACGTGTGTGCCGTCGTCTATGTATACCACGTGATTTCTAAGTACCGTCCTGGATTATATAACCTTGAGGGAATCTCTTTTAAAGTCCTCATTGAGTTCGATTTGGATCTCAATACTTCTTCAATCAAGCCATCATTCTATTCTGTTCGGCGTAGCCGTGATCTAATTCGAACAGGAAAAGTCTTCGGAAACCGTCTCCAACTGATCCGTTCTAACAGCGTTGAGGACCACTGCGATTTCCTACCAAGTCATTTTTATAATTCTTTAAACCCGGGTAGTATAAGTGTAGCCTAGTGTAAGAATTCATCATCAGGTAAATTTGAGTCTATTGCTTGCCGATTCTCTTAAGATTAATTTTTTTTGCAAATTCCTGCATATCGTCGTTTAGCTTCGCGTAAATTCATCGTCACTGATGCTGCTCTAAAGGAAGGCCTTCTACAGGAGACGCAACAACAACGATGCAAGTATACTAAATTGGAGTTGTAATGTAAGTCCGAATGTTTCCAATATTAATGTGATGAAAAGATAGCTCGTTTTTTTTTGCTATTGCTTTTTATTCCCACTGCTTTTTTTTTGCTTCTCGCCCTGGCTGAATTGACCGTGATTGTTCAAAACCAAAAAAAAAAAAAAAAAAGAGAAAAAAAAAAACTAGAAAAACTAAAGAAGAATTTAAAGCTAATTTTACTACAAGCCAGATGATGAATTTTTTTCTTAATGTTATGTTTATGAGTGTAAAGAAAACCAAAAACATAATTTTCGTATAGTTGTGAGTCTAGCTTCTTTATAATGTTTTGTCAATAAATATCGCTCTATGATCTGAAATTTAGAGTTTCGGCGTGATATTTCTTTGGGGATTCAACTTATATCTTTCGGATCCAAGGATGGGTTTGGGCAAGGGGTAGCTCCAAAAATTAGATGCTACCAGACATAGTGTTGTTCGTCGGTAAAGTTAGCGGCGTTGATTTTTTTTGGTTTATTTGTTCGAGTCCGTTTAAAGTGATTCGAAGGTTTAGATATCTTTTTATCGTGTGCATTATTTCCGTTAAGGTTACTGTCTCAACCAGATTTTTGTTCATAAGCGGTTCGGATCGAGCCCACGAGACTGAAGCAGCCGGATTCTGCCAGTGCACACGGGACCGTTTAAGAACGAATTTATATTTCAAACCATCTTCATTATTTAAAGATAGGCAACCATAACAGAATGGCGCCCAACGTGGGGCTCGAATGAGAGTTTCTTAAAATCTACTAATACAACATCAGGCGGCTCATTTAAATTCTTCGTAATCAAAAAAATTGTTAGCTAAATTCCGCAAACATTTTTTACAATTTTTCGTTGGTTTAAATAAGGTGGATTACAGACTGTGTTGGTTTAATATCATATCTTCTGACCCCTTTTCAAAGCTAACTAAATATACAGACATATGGATTTAATATCAAAATTCAATTTTTCGGATAGTTTAGTATTGGATTTGGGATAGATAAGGCTCGATGCTAGTCTATGCTACCGACTAAAGCTTTCCTTTGTTTTCTTTCATCATTTTTTTTATATATATCTCCAAGATGAATAGAGGAATATTTGAATTTTCGACTTCAATAGTCTGGTTCATACCGTATTCATCTCGTGAAGAATATATTTATTATTAAAATTTTTTTTTCCCCTCAAAGCCAGTGAAATTAACCGTGATCAACACTATATTTTTATGCACGCTCGAATACTTCTAAAGAGTAGGATCATACAATTTTTGCATTTTTTCGCTTTAAACTTTTTTTGAAAGAAAAAAAAAAAGAGAAAAATATTTCTTCGTGATAGGATTATTGTATCGTTAATTATTCAAGAAAAACTTAATTTATTATAATAACCATGTCAGTCCGTCATAGTGGGGAAAATTTGCCCAACAACTGTTTTGTATGCAACATAGCAGTGCTTGAATCTCATGACAGTTTGGTAACTCCGTGTCAACATTTATTCCATAAGCAATGTATTCTCAGTGCATTACACCGAGAGCGTTGTTGCCCACAGTGTAAAGAGCCTTGCAATATTAGGGATAACTCCACACATTCCAATGCCAATCGACCTCAAACTAGATCAGTTTCAGCTGCTAATCAAGCTTCCGCTATGCAGAGTTCTGCTAGCTCATTGAGCGCACAAAATGCTCAACCGGAACAAGTATCGGCTGCAACAACCCCGCAAGAAACTTTGCAACCTAACTCTACAACTCAAAACAACAACAATGGAGAGGAAGCTCGAATCAGGAATATTGTAGGTGCGTTATTAGCAGCTCGTCAGACGACTATGTTTGAAAATCTTGAAGCGCGAGTAGCCGCAATGATTTCCAATACATTAGAGAGTTCGATAGATACCATTATTAGCCGTTACAACAATCAAAACAATTTTCCTGTACAGATGCCCACACAGCCTTCTCGAAATGCAAATATCAATCTACCAGAGGAGTTTATGAATCTTCCTAATTATTCGAATTCTCCGAATTCCAATAGAGTAAATAGAAGTCAGTTTAGTAACTCCACATCTGCAGCACAGGCAGCGAAAAATGCGCAACTTATCTCGAGTTGGAATATTAAATTTGATGGTTCCCCTAATCTCACTGTCGAAAATTTTATTATGAGAATCGAATACCAAGTACAAGATACACTAGGAAATGATTTTTCGATTTTGTGCGAACACATTCATAGCCTTTTCTTAAACGAAGCTCGCGATTGGTATTGGCGATATAGGCGCAGTGTAGATCGCGTTACCTGGCCGGCATTGTGCGAAGCCTTGAAGATAAATTTCGGTGATCATCGCTCAGATACCGACATAAAGGAAACTATGCGTTCGCGGAAGCAAGGTCAAAATGAAACATTTGATGAGTACAAAAATTCAGTGCTCAAAATTTCTGAAAGTCTTTCATCTCCTATTTCTGAAATCGAGTTGGTCGAAATTTTACAGCGAGGATTAAAGCCAAGAATTCGGCAACAACTTTTGTATTTCTCTATAAATTCAGTAGCAGAACTTCGGAAATTTTGTTTAAAGGGTGAGTGTCTTCAGCAAGAGATCACCAAATATAATATCAATAATCCTTCAATTAGTGCTAATCGTAATCCAATACCGCGTAGGCCAGTTGCGGAGATTTCTGAAGAGGTTACAGCTTCAATAAGCGAGGATGATCCCATTGAAGTTTCTGAAATTGCCAATCGAAATATTTCCAAGACCAAACTTACCTGCTGGAATTGTAGAGTCGAAGGTCCATAGGTACCATGATTGTGTAGAGCCGCGCACGATATTTTGTTACGGATGCGGTGCCGTTAATATTTATAAGCCACAGTGTCCCAAGTGTTCGGGAAACGCTCATGCGAGCGAAGGCTCTTAACCGATTCTTCGCTCAGAATCAATTTCGAAAATCTACCATCTAGCTTAAATTCAGAAACCCCTTTATTTCATAAAATAATTCCATACCAGGATAGATTAAATGCATATCTAGCAAAACGAAAAGAAATTTTTAGTTCAAATCCAACATTGTCTAAAAAGGCTGTTCGAAGTTCAATGCGGATTAGAAATTATTGGATAAATTTAATTACAATGCAACATAATGTCAAAAAGTTCATTTGCTCAGTGCAATCAAAATCGTCTGATTTAAGACCATATGCTTCAATTCTTTTGGAGAACAAAACTTATTTAGGTCTGCTTGACAGTGGTGCTCAAATTTCGTGCATAGGAGGAAACTTAGCCAAAGAAATAGTAAACAGCTCTCATTTTAAAAAGCTGAATACTGCAGTTCATACCGCTGACGGCTCGAAACAAATCGTTTTTGGAAAAGTAAACTTGCCTATTACGTTTGAAAGCAAAACGGAAGTCATAAGCTTTTACGTAGTGCCATCTATTTTGACTGAAGTTATTCTCGGTGTAGATTTCTGGCGTAAATTTCAAATAGCTCCGAATTTAATTGCATCCCTCGAAGTTGATTCCGAAAACAGTGATAGCTTTATAAATTTAACAGGTGACCAACAAAAGCGACTTGAAGTTGTTAAAAATCTGTTCCCATCTTTCGAAAAAGAAGGTTTAGGAAAAACTCATATGTTAGCTTATAAAATCGAGCTTGAACCGAATGCGAGGCCTTTAAAGCAACGTTATTATCCTATCTCACCGGCAATTGAAAAATTAGTGCATGCCGAAGTTGATAATATGCTGCGTTTAGGAGTCATAGAGGAAGCTCCCAACAGCCCTTGGTCGAGTCCTGTAGTGCTAATAAAAAAGCCAAACAAACTCAGATTATGTTTAGACTCAAGAGCCGTTAATAAAGTGAGCATAAAGGATGCTTATCCTCTTCCGCACATCGAAGGCATACTTAGCAGGCTTCCTAAAGCTTCATACATCTCATCTTTGGATTTGAGGAGGGCGTTTTGGCAAATTCCTTTGGAAGATTCTTCTCGTGACTTGACGTGTTTTACCGTCCCGAACAGGCCTTTATATAGGTACTGCGTAATGCCATTTGGATTATGCAATGCTCCTCAAGCATTATGTAGGCTTATGGATAGAGTAATACCGGCCGAGCTAAGAACGGAAGTCTTTGTCTACTTAGATGATTTACTCATCGTTTCCTCAACATTCGATAGACATTTAGAAGTGTTAACAGACGTAGCTCACCATTTGCGAAAGGCAGGATTAACCATTAACGTAGAGAAAAGTAAATTTTGTTTGAGAGAAGTCCGTTATTTAGGTTTTATCGTTGGAAATGGAACTTTAAAAACAGACCCGACAAAGTAGCTGCCGTAGAACACTTTCCCGCTCCTAAAACGTTGAAACAACTGCGTCGATTCTTAGGAATGGCTGGGTGGTACCGACGATTCATTAGCAATTTTTCTTCAATTACCGCTCCTCTTACTGATCTCATCAAAAAGCGAAATTCTTTTCATTGGTCTGAAGAGGCCCAAAAGGCTTTTGAGGCATTAAAAAAATGCTTGATTACAGCTCCAGTCTTAACCAGCCCAGACTATAAAAAGGAATTTATCATCCAATGTGATGCGAGTAAATTTGGTGTAGGAGCCGTATTAGCTCAACTAAATGATGACGACGTAGAAGCTCCAATAGCATATTTTTCAAAAAAATTAATAAAAGCCAAAGTAATTACAGCGTAACGGAGTTAGAGTGCTTGCAGCTATATTAAGCTTGAAAAAATTCCGAGCTTACGTGGAAGGTCAGAAGTTTAAAATAATAACCGACCACGCAAGTCTCCAGTGGCTTATGAAGCAGGCTGATTTAAGCGGACGCTTAGCACGATGGTCATTAAAACTTCAAGGGTTCAAATTCCAAATAGAACATCGCAAAGGTTCACTGAATATTATTCCTGATGCTCTTTCACGCCAAAATTATGAGGAAATTGCTGAGCTTAGTTTCGTTCCTATGATAGATCTAGATTCGGATGAATTTAAGTCTCAAGAATATGAGGAGCTTAAAAAGGATGTAACTGATAAGGCCAATATTCTGCCAGACTTGCAGGTTGTAGGCAATCATGTTTATAAACGTGTAGAATATGCTGATGGCAATCCAGTTAGAGAAGCTACAAATTGGAAATTGTGGGTGCCGAAAGCGTTAGTAAACACGGTTATTTCATCTGCTCATGTATCGCCAAGCAAAGGCCATGGAGGTATAGGCAAGACGCTTGAAAGATTGAGAAGAAATATGTATTGGCCGCAGATGGCTATTTCGGTGAAAGAATTTGTTGAGAAGTGTGATGTATGCCATCAAAACAAAGCACCCAATACCTCATTAAGACCACCTATACAGAGCCAATTTTCCGTTGAAAGACCTTTCCAAAAAATCTATATGGATTTTCTTGGGCCCTATCCAAGATCGAAGACAGGCAACATAGGAATTTTAATCGTTCTTGATTATGTCACTAAATTTCCTCTTCTTAAAGCTGTGAAAAAGTTTTCATCTAACGTCGTTGTTGAATTTCTTAGAGAGACTGTTTTTCCCATTTTCGGAACTCCTGAATTTGTAATCACAGACAATGGAAAACAATTCAAATCTCTGTTTTTGAAAAACTTTCTTGGCGAACGGAACGTCAAACATGTATTTACTGCACTTTATAGCCCACAAGCTAATGCGAGCGAACGAGTCAATCGTTCTATTTTATTTGGCATAAGATCTTATATTTCAAATGACCAATCGCTCTGGGATAAACACTTAGCAGACATAGCTGAATCGTTACGCAGTTCTTTCCACCAAGCGATAGGTTGTACTCCTTACTATGCTTTATTTGGTCAGTCCATGGTCTCTCATGCCAAAGACTACGAATTGCTTAAATCCCTTAGAATGCTCAATCACGAGAATATTGAAAAAAATGACAAATTTGTGCTAATACGTAAATCCTTACAGGAACACATAGCCTCTGCTTTTAAAACTGCCGCGAACAGATATAATCTTCGAAGTTCGAATCATAAATTTAAATTTGGTGACCTAGTTTTCCGCCGAAATTTCATTTTAAGCGATGCTTCAAAACGATTCAATGCTAAGCTCGCGCCAAAATTTATTAAAGCTAAAGTCATCGGTTCCAAAGGTAATAATATATACCATTTGGAAGACGAAGACACCAAACGACAAGAGTTTTACCATCAAAAAGACATAAAGCCAAGAAAAATCTAACAGATGTCTATTCACGCCCCTTTTTCAAGTTTTTCGAAAAGTCCTCAAAACTTGTGGTGTGCTGGGTCGCTAAAGGGTTAAGTATAAGAGATTTACATGATCAAAACTGAAGTGCAAATATCAAGCCTACCGACAGCGTTCATTACATATAAACACTGAGAGGAATTTTTTTAAAATTTTTTTTGATCAGTCACCTATCTATTCATGCTGTGGATATGACAATATGTGTGTCTTTCACGCAACCTTCACCTATATTTTTTTATCACTTAGAAATCACGCCACTCTTTCTAGATTCCGTCTTAAACAATAGGCAAATTCCTCTTGTGCAGCGATCAATGCAAGTAATTCAGAGAAGGTCGGTCAAAAGAAGAATGCAGAAATGGAACAAGAAAAAAACCGCATTACACTTGTGTTCTCTCGCTACGTATATAGCTGAATGTAAAAAGAGCTTTTGAAACCTTTAGCTATAAAACGCACTATTGATCCTCTCTTCGATCATTTCTTGAATATCAGTCTTTTGAAAAGGTGAACTCGTGCAGTGTTCGTAAAATATTTGTACACGTGGGAAAAAAAAAAAAAATTAAAATTTAAAATCACATTTTTTGAAAAGGAGATCCTCAAATTCCATCACTCCTTTAAAACCAAATTAAAAAAACTGAATTAGTTTCAAAAATTAATAAAAAAATAACCGAAAGTGGTGTTGTGTCCACGCCCTCGTTGCTTCAGAGCTAAGTTTTGTGGAAAATCGTAAGTTTCTGGTCTATCCTATTATATATTCCGATAAACCATGATAATCCTATTATAGGATTTCTGGCTTTTTTTAATCGATTGCGATCTCTTTTGCTGGAAACCGCTGCGATCCGAGTTGGACATTTTTGATAGCCTGGGCTTTAGGAACTCGCCCAGGCTCACATTTTCTCCCTAGCACGTGTGTGCCGTCGTCTATGTATACCACGTGATTTCTAAGTACCGTCCTGGATTATATAACCTTGAGGGAATCTCTTTTAAAGTCCTCATTGATTCGATTTGGATCTCAATACTTCTTCAATCAAGCCATCATTCTATTCTGTTCGGCGTAGCCGTGATCTAATTCGAACAGGAAAAGTCTTCGGAAACCGTCTCCAACTGATCCGTTCTAACAGCGTTGAGGACCACTGCGATTTCCTACCAAGTCATTTTTATAATTCTTTAAACCCGGGTAGTATAAGTGTAGCCTAGTGTAAGAATTCATCATCAGGTAAATTTGAGTCTATTGCTTGCCGATTCTCTTAAGATTAATTTTTTTTGCAAATTCCTGCATATCGTCGTTTAGCTTCGCGTAAATTCATCGTCACTGATGCTGCTCTAAAGGAAGGCCTTCTACAGAGACGCAACAACAACGATGCAAGTATACTAAATTGGAGTTGTAATGTAAGTCCGAATGTTTCCAATATTAATGTGATGAAAAGATAGCTCGTTTTTTTTTGCTATTGCTTTTTATTCCCACTGCTTTTTTTTTGCTTCTCGCCCTGTCTGAATTGACCGTGCTTGTTCAAAACCAACAAAAAAAAAAAAAAAAGAGAAAAAAAAAACTAGAAAAACTAAAGAAGAATTTAAAGCTAATTTTACTACAAGCCAGATGATGAATTTTTTTCTTAATGTTATGTTTATGAGTGTAAAGAAAACCAAAAACATAATTTTCGTATAGTTGTGAGTCTAGCTTCTTTATAATGTTTTGTCAATAAATATCGCTCTATGATCTGAAATTTAGAGTTTCGGCGTGATATTTCTTTGGGGATTCAACTTATATCTTTCGGATCCAAGGATGGGTTTGGGCAAGGGGTAGCTCCAAAAATTAGATGCTACCAGACATAGTGTTGTTCGTCGGTAAAGTTAGCGGCGTTGATTTTTTTTGGTTTATTTGTTCGAGTCCGTTTAAAGTGATTCGAAGGTTTAGATATCTTTTTATCGTGTGCATTATTTCCGTTAAGGTTACTGTCTCAACCAGATTTTTGTTCATAAGCGGTTCGGATCGAGCCCACGAGACTGAAGCAGCCGGATTCTGCCAGTGCACACGGGACCGTTTAAGAACGAATTTATATTTCAAACCATCTTCATTATCTAAAGATAGGCAACCATAACAAGCATCCCAATGGGTAGGCATTTTTCAAAGAAAATACAATGCGCAAATTAAATTTGGTTTAGGAGTATAATTTTTTTTTTGGTTTTATATGGCTTGATTTGCTTATTAAGGAAAACTAGGCTTAAACGAAAGAGAGAAAATTTTGCGATAGTCTGTCGAGAGAGAAAAGGGTGTTGGATACGGTCATAGCTTCACGTAGGAGCCCAAAATACCCGAGAAAGTTCTTCGTAAAAGGCGTAGTGGTCGTATTTTCCTGTCAGACTTTTTTGTTTTTTGGCGAAGGGATCCAAAAGAAGGAAACCTTTCCGGACTCCAAACACTACACACGAATGCGGCGCCCTTAAAGAGATTTTAAAGTTTTGTTGATTTTTGGATAGGTACTACTTAAAAGCACTGTAGCAACCGATTTTTAGGTTCCCATTGCGCAGTGTCCTTGAAGTATCTTTGAAAAATTCTTTTGAGTAGGTAACTCCTTTTTCAAAATTATTCTAATAAAGATAGAAAGATGAAACAAATGGCAAGCGATAGCTAAAAAAAATAAAAAATATCCCCTGCAGTCAAATGGACTGACCCAAGTGTAGCTTTCATTGGAGAGGTACTATTCCGCAAAACGGCTCACCGTAGGTCATTTTTTTTGGGTCAATTGTCGTAATTTTATATGGATTTAGGATAGTCAAATAAGGAAAAGAAATAAAAAACCAATTTCTTATATATGTTATAGTCAAACCCCGAAGCTCCGCCAATCCTAGGTTTGCCTAGTCAAACCTCAGGTTTGACTAGAAGACTTAGTCAAAGTCCGAAACAATATCTTTATTCTACCTTTGACTAACGATTTTTGGTCAATCCTAGGATAGACTAGTTGGGCCAGTCAAACGCCGAAACTCAATTTTATGAACTCGGGGTTTGACCAGTCAAACCTAAATTAGGTATGAAAATGTGTTAGCTTATTAGATATGTAGGTGTAATAACATCATATTTTTTAGTTTTAATGCTTAATGTTTCAATCAGGGACCGTAATAATTATGACTTTTAGTTTAAAAATCAAAAATGAAATATGAAAATAATTCTTATTATTGATTTTTGTTTTTAAAAAATCGAAATAAAAATCATTTTGCTATAGCGCTGCTCATTACTCATTTTCTTCATAATGATTTTTTTGGTTGAAAATCAATGCCATAAGGCTACAGTTCTGCTAGAAATACCTGCGGAAATTCAATCTTTTAAATTCTTTTCTATCACAATTAATAGCTCTGAACTCATTTTAAATAGTTTTAGTACAAACCGACCCGAAAAAACTGTATCTAGTAGGTGCAAAATGCAAAAATTCCTAAAATTTGACGAGTTTTTTTTTATCATATTTTAATTTGTATGGCCTATACCTCTCAAGGCAATAAACATTTTATCAAAATTTTCTGATGCAAATATAGAAAGATTATAACTGAACAACTTCTTCATATACACAAACTGCATCCGCGCACTACTTGATACCGTTTTTCCGCTGCAAAGCTGAACAATTTTTACCAAAAATCTGATGAAAAAACGCAAAATCACCCTTTGGGTATGCACGAAATTGTTCAACCCAACGCAAATGGTTCCGAACCATGAAAATAATACGTAACCAGTGTTGCACTATTTTCTTTTCTGGATAATCTGCCAAGGCAAAAAGGGATTTAGGGAGTTTTTCCACGTCAAATTAAAAAAAAATAGGCATTTTTGAAATTTGCACCCACTAGATAGAGTTCTTTCGGGTCGGTTTGTACTAAAACTATTTAAAATGAGTTCAGAGCTATAAATTGTGATAGAAAAGAAATTAAAAGATTGAACGGATTACGAGAAATAGCCATAAGTAAGTGAGTAATGTAATTCTCGGCCCCACTTTTTGAAGTCTATTTAAAAACAAAAATAGAGGTGACTTGACAAAACTGAGTATGAGGCGTTGTTATACTCACCGAGCACTTTCAAAAACAGCCGTTAAATTTTTGTTTACAAAATCGTGTCGCACTGTGTAATCAATACAGTCAGCTATAAATTCATTGCCTACTTTTATGCGAAACAGAAAAACATTGCAACGGTTTTCATTGCTCATGTATTCGCTGGAAGGTCTCTTTTACGTTTTCAATACAACTCCGAAGATTTAAAGTTGGATTTCAAGCGGTCATGCGGTGAGATATTTTTCGATGTTCGCCTAAATGTGTGCTTAATTTGAACTCATTTCTATTTTCAGACATCACTGAAATCACCCTTGAAGTGCTCAGAAAGTGTAAGCGCCGCTGTGCGTATGACTGTTGGAAAGTACATTGATTCCAATGGAACACATTCATACGCCGGGTAGTCCTTGCAACTAGAAACTAAGTGCCATTCATAAAAGATCTACTGTTGTGGATTCAATTTCCAATTCGAATCTATAAGAGGCTTCGTAAGATGGCTTAGGCTTTATTATTGAACGCTAATGAGGCTGAAAGGCAACTGAATCGTAAAAAATTTGACAATATTCACAAACTTATGGCCCATTTACACTTTTGACGTTTGACATCAAAAAAATTTGACTTCAAAATTTAAAATGATTTTTCGATTCAAAAAACGATTTTGATGTCAAAAATTGTTACGTGTACCCTTTTTGAAGATTGTTTTGACATAGATTTTGACAAAATTGTCAAATGTGTAAATGCCCGCTTAAGCTTCAGAAAAAGGCATTTTGAAAAAAATATAACTTATAAAATTAGACTGCTTTTAGGCAGCAAACTTGAATCCGAAAGCTTTAAAGCTTTAAGCTTTCTTCAATGGTTTGAGTCTTCATTTTAAGATTTTTTTAAATCAAACGCTTTCCGGTTGTATTAATAAGAAAAGCTACAATTTTTTTGATTAGAGCATCTTATGGCATGATATCGAAGGGAATATCGCTCCACATAAATGTTTTAAGGAAATAATTCGCTTCGAGTTTTATTCGGTTATTACTTCGAAAATATACAATACTTGCAAATATTTCTCAAGCTCGCAATAGAGCAAATTTAATAACGGAAACGGCGGCGCACGACCCGGCGGCGGTGTGTCTTGTAGCGATATCCATCTTGAGATGAAAATGAATGCGCAGGCTCTGGTTCTGAAGCAGCAACGTCAAAGCTCTGTGATGGACCCGATTGGAATGATGGGGCAGATTGGTATGAAGGAGCAGATTGGAAGCTTGGAGCGGCTTCATAGCTTGGAGCTGGTCCCGAAGGAGCTGCAGCAAATACTGGAGCTGGCGCAGAGTATTGGACTGGCGCTGACGCGGCGGGAGGTAAATAATCGACGGATGGAGCAGAGCCAGCAGCCTGCGGTGGAAGGTAATCATTTGATGGTAAATGGCTTACATCACGACGACGACGTTGACGGAAGACCCGGCGGCGGTGTGTCTTGTAGCGATATCCATCTTGAGCTGAAAATGAATGCGCAGGCTCTGGTTCTGAGGCAGCGACGTCAAAGTTTTGTGATGGGGCCGATTGGTATGATGGTGCCGATTGGAATGATCTAGCAGACTGGAAGCTTGGTGCGGCTTGATAGCTTGGAGCGGGCGCTGAAGGTGCTGGAGCAAATACTGGAGCAGGAACCGGAGCTGGAGCTGGCGCAGAGTACTGGACTGGCGCCGGTGCGGATGCCGCAAATTGGAACGATGGTGCAGGAGCGGGCGCAGGAGCTGGAGCAACATGAACTGCCGCTGGAGCCGAAGCTGCAGCCCTGAATGTTGCTGCTGGCGCTGATGCAAATGAACTTTGGAATGCCGGCTCAGGAGCTGATGAGGCTCCTTGCAGGGGTGGCAAGTATTCCGATGATGGTCCGGCAGCTTGGGCTGCAACAGCCAATGCCAAAAAGCAAAACAGCAATATCTGAAATTAATTTAATCGTTATTTAATTAATCCTTCAATAAGCGCGAGACGATCTTTCGAACCATAATTCCGTATTTTGAGTTCTTATTTACTAAGGAACCGCAGCAAAATGATGCTGTTCCCCAAATTCGCAAGTCTTTTATATGATTCTTCCAAAGTACTGCGAAGCCGTCGATATATTCAATTGTTCTTTTTTATGGTTTTGCTTTTGTCTAGTGAATAATACGTATGCTATTCCATTTAAATAGTTTTCTAAATATAAAATTTGACACGTTCAAACATGTATTTGGACCTCATGAGTCTGTGTGCATAATGTTCTTTGCCGGAATACGCAAGACATCTGCAATTAATAAGGTTTTGAATAAAATCGGTAATTTATGAGCTCTCACACTGCAAGATGTGCCGCGGCATGCGTTACCTGCAAGCCGGTTTAGTGTTTCGCATGAGCTTTCGCTAACAAAACCAAAATAAAATAAGTAAGGGCGTTATAGTAAGGCGAGCCTGACAATAGAATACCCGACACAGACACACATGTTCAAATAATTTTTAACAGCAAGAGGTGTTTAAGGCCATAAGGGGCCCTATATGCCGACTTTTGTGAAATTTCTTTATGAAGACCGCCCCTTTGCC
The DNA here is from genome assembly GCA_020466095.1 of Chlorops oryzae. Lineage (NCBI taxonomy): Eukaryota > Metazoa > Arthropoda > Insecta > Diptera > Chloropidae > Chlorops > Chlorops oryzae. The sequence continues at coordinate 131,755,811 of CM035806.1, forward strand.
ACGCCCAATTTTCAAAATTTTATGAAGTCTAATCGGAGGCTTAAATATACGATCAATTTCTAAGCTTCATTGAAATATTTCGAAAAAGTCCGATTTTGAGGCTTTGGGATTTTTGTGCCAGACCCTAGTACTGGAGGCAGGGCCGGCGAAAGGGGTATGGTGGGTATGGAGTGTACCATACATGGGACTCAAGTGTGTGTGGAATACCATACGTGGGAATACTCAATATACGTTAAATGTACACAGGTGTAATAAGAAGGATTGCAGCCAACAGTCAACACTGCACCATTTGATCTTCGGGTGATAGTGAACACACAAATAAGAAGAAAATCTTTGTCATAAGAAAAACAGTAGTGTAGATATCACTGGATGATGCGATTAAGGGCCCATTTCAAATGCTTCGAAAGCTCGTTGAGAGAGAGCAACGCTTCACGAAAATCTTATATTTTTTCGATACACTGACGGGTCCCAAATGGATGATGGTAGTGCTGAAGCGGGAGTAGTTGGGCCGCACTTTCAAAAAGCAGCTGCCATGGGGAGAACATCATCCATTTTTCAGGCGGAGGTCCACGCCTTAGAGCTGTGCCTCTTCTCAGACAGTCAGGTAGCTCTAAGAGCCCTGTCAGCATTCACCATTAACTCTAAACAAATATATAAATGCCATGGGCTTCTTCAAACCCTATCCAGGAGGAACACGGTTACTCTTTATCGGATACCGGGACATGAGGTACACCCAGGCAATGAAAGAGCCGATTGCCTCGCTAAAAGAGGTGCGGCAAACCCTTTCATTGGACCCAGGGCTGGGCAGTATTTCAATTACTTGTATTTGAAATACGTATTTGAAATACAAACACGTATTTGGTATTTGTATTTCAATTACTTCCTTAGAAAGTAATTTGTAATTGGTAATTCAAATACCTGACAATGAAGTATTTTGTAATTAGTATTTCAAATACTTATTGCTTTAAAATACAATTTAACATAAATACTTTATAGTGAAAAATGTCTGAAAGTTAACAGCACCGGATAATATGCACGTAACTTAAATATGGATAAAATATATTTTTTATACTCTTTAGTGCTCTTTAAAACACGTTAAATAATTATTTTTAAAATTTGCTTTAATTTAATAGTAAAACTTTACCATGAAAAAATGGCTGTTTTTAAATAGCCGGGGAATTTTCTAAAACGGAACATTTTTTTTTTGAAAGCAGAACGTGAAGTTAGTTTACACGAAACTAGCGATGGGCGATAGTAAGATATCGCAATCGATAGTCTGGATATGTCAAAAAACTGTTCCATTAGAGATAACAAATTTAAACATAAATTCTAATTTTTTGGACGAACAAAGTGCGACAATTTTGAGAAAAATTAAGCATTTTTTGATTACACGTACTCAATAGATCGGTTTCTGCTGTCTTTGGATGTGGAAACGCGGATGTAACTTTAAAAGCTAATAAAACCTGGGATGGAAACCGGTTCTGAACCGAACCGGTTTCAAACCGAACTTGCCTTATTTTTTTAATTAAAAAACCAATCCGTGAACCCAACCAATGTCAAAAAAAAAAAAAAAAATTTGCGGAGCAAACCAGAAACCAAACCAAAATATCATAAAAAATGGTTCGGTTTATATGCACTCAAATCCATGAAATGGGCAGGACCAATTTATTTCTGAGTAACGAATATTTTAAAGTTTACGGATAAAGACTAAAAATGACCAGCAAAGTACCTGTACATAAAAAAGGTTTTTTTTTTTGAAAACAATAACAACAATAGCTCTCTATAAATGGTTTGAAAATTATAATTTTTTTAGGAATCTTTTGACCTTTTCGGACAAAAGAGCTATATTTTTGGACTTTAAATGAAGCTCACATTATACTTTTGGGCTCAAATTTTTGAAAGTCTGAAAGTAGTCATAATTTGAAATATGTATTTTGTAATTTGTATTTTAAATACAACCACTTGAGATGCTGTATTTTGTATTTTATGTTTCAAATACATCCCTTGAAAGTATTTTGTATTTTATATTTTAAATACCTGACAAAGATTATTTTGTAATTGGTATTTTAATTACAGCAAACCATTTTGCCCATCCCTGATTGGACCAAAACCTTTCTGTGGGGTCAGCACGTAGCTCACATAGATCGGTTTCTGCTGTCTTTGGAAATGTGGAAACGCGGATGTAACTTTAAAAGCTGAATAAAACCTGGAGATGGCACAAGGGTATGCTGCAGGCGAAACGGTTTCATAAGTCTCAGGACCGTCAGGGCGGAGGCTTATTTTTTTAACTCTCAGCAGACACAATATCAAGATATGCACGTGAAGCTCTTAACGGGGCAACTGTAAACTGAAATATCACCTGAAATAGATGGGGGTGATAAATGAAGATCTCTGTAGACTTTGTAAGTCAGAACCAGGAAACTGCAAGAGCAAAATGTCATTAACATGGTCCTGCTGCGGTTTAGGCGTATGCACTCGAAGTGTCTATGGGGGAGAATAATGGGCCCTCAAGGACCAATTAGTCATTTCTGTCTTAGTAATCTTAATATTTTTAAGTCTAGTTATTTAGGATAATATGGCTGACAAAATATCTTTCAGCAAGTACCTGACCAATAGCAAAAAGGTCAATTGTAATTTTCATTGAAAACTAATAAAACTAAATAGCTCAAATTATAAATTGAGTTGAATAATATAATTAAGTCGATTGGGTATATAGGTAAATGTATTTGCACCTTTAAGTCAGACGAAAAGAGTCTATATTAATATTGGACTAAATGAAGTCGCAATACATTTTGGGACTCAAATTTTAATAAAGAAAGGACTAAAAGAACGAAAAGTGAGATACATAAGATTAAATACATTATTTCTGTATTTGTATTACTCAAATAGCAGACACTTGAAGAGAGTATTTTCTATCTTCTGATGTCTTAAATACAATCCCTAAAGTATAATATGACTTCATTAAAATTATTTTCGTAATAGTCCACAAAATGCCGTGATTTTGTAATGGTATCTTCTAACTTCTTCAACATTTTAAAGGGGCTTTCCATCCTGATTGGACATAAATACCATTCTTGGAAAGGTCAGCAATGTTTTTCTAAGAATACCATGGTCAGAAGATAATGGGCAATTGACATCCTAAAAATACTGGCAGAGCCTACCATAGGTGTATTGCGGTTTAGGCAAACCGGCTATGAAGTCCAGGAAACAAGTCGGGCGAGCTTCTTAACCTCAAGCATACAAATAGTCAAGCTTTGCCCTATTGCCTATAACGTGGGCAACGTAAACTAAATGATCACCTGCAAAAATGGGGTGCTGAAAATACAATTCTGGAGACTTCAAAGTTAAGTCAGTAATCAGGAAACTCAGAGCATGTTCTATTTTACATTCCAAAATGACTGGTCTAGGCGTAGACTTGAATGTCATGGGGAAATAATGGGCCTAAGAATAGAGTAATTTAGTCCTTTAGAAATCTGAAGATTCTTTTATAGTCTTAAGGTTATTTTAAGGCGGAAAATATGGATGCTGTCAACAAAATAGGTCTTTCATGTCTGGTGAACGTTATTCGCTGGACAGCCTACTTAATTATATAAATAACAATAATAATAATAATAATATAATAATAATAATAATAATATAATAATAATAATAATAATAATAATAATAATAATAATAATATAATAATAATAATATAATAATAATAATAATAATAATAATAACAATAAATTTTTCGAACTCGCCTCTCGCAACTTGCTCTCGGAGCGTTAGAAATAGGCCTTTACTTTACTATAACGTTTTTTTTTACCATATTACCCCCTCCCCACAAACACCCCATTCCATACATGGGAGACTCACTTTGCGCCGGCCCTGACTGGAGGTACCCCTAAAAATGGTCCGATCGGGTCCATTCTCGAACTTGTTCTTACGTATGCCCTCGTGAGCACGCATACCGAATTTCGTGTAGATAACTCAACTCCTTCGATAAGAAAACTGTATACAAACAGCCAGACAGACAGACAGACGGACATGGCTAAATTGAATCTCCTGGTGACGCTAGTCATTTCTATATGCATTTTGTTTGGTCTGTCTCGACTGGTTATAGGTGTTACACACAACCACACAAACGCAATATACCCTCGACACAGAGTGTGTCGGGTATAATGAAGTAAAATAAATAAAGATAAATTCGAATTAGCAATGAAAGCACATAATTATGAGTAGTCAATCGAAAATCTAATCGCAATGTCCAAAACAATTCGCGTATTAAAGTTTTATTACACTGGTCGACACCAAGTTTTAAGCAAAACAATGTGTACATATGTATAATTGATACATATCGACGAACTTAATCTAAATAAGTATGCAGCAGAATTAATGTAGCACGTCTAGTTTTTCTGCTCTAAGCAACTTTCGGTTTCACTAAAATTGAATCGGTCATCTCAAAAACCTCATGAGTCACATTGTATTTTTCCAACATGCTTTTTATATCCGACACACTCTGTGTCGAGGGTATATTGCGTTTGTGTGGTTTATTGTTACACCCAGAACCAGTCGAGATAGACCATACAAAATATATATAGAAATGATCAGCGTCACTAGAAGATTCGATTTAGATATGTCCCTCCGTCTGTACATCTGTCCAGGCACGGCAGAACAGAGTTTTCCCGAGTGGGTAGTTGATCGAGAGTGTATTTTTCTGCGCTACAGTGGTATACAAAGTTCCAACAAAATCAAAATTCACACGATTCCGTTCCAAAATCAAGAAGAATAAGAGATAATAATAATATTAATTCATATTACACATTTAATAACCAAAATTTAGCCTAACATGCGTTTTTTTGAAAAACCAGTGCCAGGCTTGGAACATTACACTCCGTTTCGCCTGTGCCGGAAATCGAACCTCGGACCCTGGGATCAAGAGCATAGCACGCATCCCCTACGCCATCCCAGAGCCACGTGAGTATAGTAACTCTCTATACTTGATTAAGTCAGATTGTCTTACTTTTCCTTTTCGGAAAAAATAATACATCTGTACAAAAAAGGCAATTTTTTCGATTCTAGAAAAAATTTAATTGTTATTTGGGATCTCTGCTCAAAAATAATACAATAAAAAAAATTAAGTCAAATGTATAATTCTTTTATACAGTAGAATCTCGCAAAAGTTACCGCTCGAATGAGTTAAACGCTTGGTTAAGTTAATCGAATTTCAGCGCCCACGTAGCGTTCTAAAATGTTAATTTTGGCGTTAACTTTTCTGAGCGTAATTTTTTTATTTTCCTTTTTTTTTTATTAAATCATCCCTATTTCGTGTGTATTACGTGGAATAGCGAAGAAAAACAAAAGAAGACAACGCATATCATAACGGTAACAGTTTAAAGAGAAAAGGATCGATAAAAATCAACTATTTCATGTAGCGAATATCGCCAAAAGGAGTTCGGTACATGTGAATCAGTGTTGGAAAATGGAAATTTCAGGGTGTACCTAAAATGATCCATAAATTGTACCTAAATTTAGTAAAGTGTACCTAATATACCCAGCCAGAATTTTTTTCATAAATGACAAATAATATACCCCGCCGGAATTTTTCTCATAAATGGTAAATTCATTCTTGTTTTCACCGAAGACATCAAGGGGAATATTTGAGTTCTTCTCAAATCTGATGACATGGTCATTTAAAGGAGATGTTATTCATACCAATTTTAATGGCAATGTCATCGAGAGAAGGTGTTATTCACTCCCGAACGATGACATTGTCTTGCAAAACGAGAGGTACCTACTGATACGATGGAGTAATCTATTCAAATTCGATGACCAACCCATGACATATATTCTTATGACGGCTAATGCCGCTTCTGTCTAAATTTCATGAGAATGTTGCAATAGAATCAACAGTAGTCGCGGATAACCACAGCAGACCTTTCACCATTTCATTCAATAACAAAATTTCTTCCTCTTGAAATTGTACCTAAAATGGACAAATTGTACCTAATGTACCTTTGAAGTGAAAAAGGGCCGAAATAGGTACAATTACACCTACTTTTCCAACACTGATGTGAATGCTGTTTAAGAAACAAGCGAGTTTTGGATGAAAGACAAGCGAAAAAATTGTATGTGGTATGAATGAAAAAAGGTTGGATTCAGTAATTATTTCCCACGAAAAAAAAAACCATAAACATTTATAACCCCTAAAAATACCCAATTCAAGCATTATTATTATTATTATTATCATTATTATTATTATTATTTGAGTATTGCGCCGTAATAAATTAAGATGCAATCTTTAAAAAATAGGAGGCGCTAGCTTCTGAGGCTATCGGTCCTCTGAAAGGCATGTTATCCTAGTTTGCAATGTAAGCGCAAAAAAATTGTGTTCATTTACGACATCACACTAGAAACGTCAAAAATGTAAGTGTTTTTCTCTTTTATGCATGATTTATACATATAATCATTCCTCTTGAATCACTCTATCTATTAAAAAAACTGCATGGGCAGGGCTGGTTTTAAAGCTCAATCATACACAGTGGCGTAGCTAGCACGGGTGGCACCTGGGGCCCAAATAGTGGTGTCACCCTAAAAATGTCCAAGCAAAAAGAACACTATGCAATATGACTGACCAAAAAAAATAGAAAATAAAAAAAAGGTCGTACATAACAGGTTGGCTGATAAGTCCCCGGTCTGACACATAGATGGCGTCGCTAGTATTAAATGCATATTATTTTTATATAGTGGCAGCCTTCAAATGATTCGTGTCAAAATTTGACGTCTGTAAGTCAATTAGTTTGGGAGATAGAGCGTCTTTTGTGAAGCAACTTTTGTTATTGTGAAAAAAATGGAAAAAAAGGAATTTCGTGTTTTGATAAAATACTGTTTTCTGAAGGGAAAAAATACAGTGGAAGCAAAAACTTGGCTTGATAATGAGTTTCCGGACTCTGCCCCAGGAAAATCAACAATAATTGATTGGTATGCAAAATTCAAGCGTGGTGAAATGAGCACGGAGGACGGTGAACGCAGTGGACGCCCGAAAGAGGTGGTTACCGACGAAAACATCAAAAAAATTCACAAAATGATTTTGAATGACCGTAAAATGAAGTTGATCGAGATAGCAGAGGCCTTAAAGATATCAAAGGAACGTGTTGGTCATATCATTCATCAATATTTGGATATGAAAAAGCTCTGTGCAAAATGGGTGCCGCGCGAGCTCACATTTGACCAAAAACAACAACGTGTTGATGATTCTGAGCGGTGTTTGCAGCTGTTAACTCGCAATACACCCGAGTTTTTGCGTCGATATGTGACAATGGATGAAACATGGCTCTATCACTGCACTCCTGAGTCCAATCGACAGTCGGCTGAGTGGACAGCGATCGGTGAACCGTCTCCGAAGCGTGGAAAGACTCAAAAGTCCGCTGGCAAAGTAATGGCCTCTGTTGTTTGGGATGGGCATGGAATAATTTTTATCGATTATCTTGAGAGGGAAAAAAAAAACCATCAACAGTGACTATTATATGTCGTTATTGGAGCGTTTGAAGGTCGAAATCGCGGCAAAACGGCCCCATATGAAGAAGAAAAAAGTGTTGTTCCACCAAGACAACGCACTGTGCCACAAGTCATTGAGAACGATGGCAAAAATTCATGAATTAGGCTTCGAATTGCTTCCCCACCCACCGTATTCTCCAGATCTGGCCCACAGCGACTTTTTCTTGTTCTCAGACCTCAAAAGGATGCTAGCAGGGAAAAAATTCGGCTGCAATCAAGAGGTGATCGCCGAAACTGAGGCCTATTTTGAGGCAAAACCGAAGGAGTGCTACCAAAATGGTATCAAAAAATTGGAAGGTCGTTATAATCGTTGTATCGCTCTTGAAGGGAACTATGTTGAATAATAAAAACGAATTTTGACAAAAAAATGTGTTTTTCTTTGTTAGACCGGGGACTTATCAGCCAACCTGTCATAGAGGTGAAACCCGGGCGGACCGCCCCCGCCGGCCCCCCTAGCTGCGCTACTGATCATACAGACAGACAGATTCCGCGGGAAGAATTTGTTTTTTTTTCTTCTATGTATTGCTACATATTAAATAAGCTCAAAAACTACACATGATAGAACCAATCTGAAAACAGTTTTGAATTAAGCACACTCAAGTTAACTAAAATTGCATAATAGGCTTTTCAGACTAGCAACTAAAAGCAGTATTTAGCGCGCTAAATGCAGTTGTCAAAAATACCCTTCAGACAACACCTATTTGCATTTAGCACCATTCTACATTTAAGTCAACTGTTTCGTTTGTTGAATAAGGCGGCCAACCGTCCCGCATTCTGCGGAACCGTCCCGTAAAGACAGTTGTGATCCCGTATTGCAACATCAAATAAAATATATTTCACCCATTATATATATATAATTCATAACCCATAAGTCAATAGTAATATTGTTGCTTTCTAATTTAAGTACAACAATTCCAGAAAATTCTCTTTTTTTTGTATAGGTGTGGTTGTCCCGCATTGAGTTATTATAAAATTGGCGTCTTTATTTTTGAATGTCTTTAAAAACAAGGAAAAAATGGATAGAAGGGAGCTTCTCAAAATAGAGGTCATGTCATATTTAAAGAGGAGGAACATCGTTTTTGTTAACAAGTTTGGGTTTTTCATTTCTTCTAAATACACTTTTTTCGATTTTTCACAATTTTCGGCAGGCGTCAACCAGCAGTTTGGGCTGGGACTGCCTAGAATTAAATTTTATTTCATACTTTTCTCGCCACTGTTGCAGCGAATTCATCATAAATTCAGAATATATATCTCTGCATTTAGCAGGCCCTAAATGCATTTAAATACACGGATAATTACAGAAGTTGGCTCTAAATCTAGATTTAGCTGCTAGTCTGAAAAGGCTATAACACAGTACTCGCTAAAGCCTTTTTTATTTTTTTTCGACCAGCGTTATCAAACGAGATTTTGTTGCTTTTGTTTTTCTTCCATCATGCCTTAATATAGCTGCGTTTAAATTCATCGTTATCTGCATACATTTAATTTCTTTTCTCGATCTTGGTTCAAAAGAATTTTTTAAAGCGCCCCAATTCGTTTACTACTAATGCTATGTTCTCACTATAGGGGTTAAGTACTTAACCCGATTCTTTAACTACTCAAAGCGTTCATATCAGGTTAGAGCGAGTTAAGGTTTACAAACGTCGTATGACCCAGCCGGAAATTTCACTACTTCTGCATTACTTCCGATGTGGTGAAAATTCATACTGCGACTACTCGCATTATTAACCCTTACATCTAATGAAATTTGTAAGGAGATGGCCGCTATTTTCAATACTTTAAAAATAGTGTGTTATTCATTATGAAAAGAAGTGGATGACCCTAGTCCGTATGAAAACTTAATTTGACAAAAAAGTACATGCTGGCTGGCTGAAATGGATCAAACACGCGCGTGATTATTTCATTTCCAAAAATAGTATATGCTTATAAGATGAGTGAAAATATCATTTGTAAACGAAAATTTTTTATTTTTTAAATTTTCTAAATGTGTTAAGCGATTTCGAACTTGTATTTTTTCAATGATATTTTAAAAAATTGCCGGATATGGCCACATTTTGTCTCTTCGTGACTGTGACACATCAGCGCCTTTGGAAAGAATTAAGAGTTTCATTTCTTGAAACATCTTAAGAAGAGCATTGCAATGTCCGCAGGAACAAAAATAGATTGATGGAGCTAATGGTGAAAGCGGCATCGCAAAATATTCCAAGACTTGTGATCAAAATTAGCATTTCCAAACACTTCCTTCACCTCTCATTTTCTGCACGGGAAAGCTTCCCTGTCAGTGCCGTATTAAATATTAACCCGGTTTTTGTATTCGGTGTTAGCAAATGTAACTGAAATTTTCAAATGCAACTCTGGGCTAACCTCAGAGTTAAATGTTAACCCGGGGGTTTATTTTCGGGTTAGATGATTTTTTTTATATGCGTTTTGACAAAACCCTAACCCGGCCTAGTGAGAACATAACAGGTTGGCTGATAAGTCCCCGGTCTGACACATAGATGGCTAGTATTCGCTAGTATTAAATGCATATTATTTTTATATAGTGGCAGCCTTCAAATGATTCGTGTCAAAATTTGACGTCTGTAAGTCAATTAGTTTGGGAGATAGAGCGTCTTTTGTTAAGCAACTTTTGTTATTGTGAAAAAAATGGAAAAAAGGAATTTCGTGTTTTGATAAAATACTGTTTTCTGAAGGGAAAAAATACAGTGGAAGCAAAAACTTGGCTTGATAATGAGTTTCCGGACTCTGCCCCAGGAAAATCAACAATAATTGATTGGTATGCAAAATTCAAGCGTGGTGAAATGAGCACGGAGGACGGTGAACGCAGTGGACGCCCGAAAGAGGTGGTTACCGACGAAAACATCAAAAAAATTCACAAAATGATTTTGAATGACCGTAAAATGAAGTTGATCGAGATAGCAGAGGCCTTAAAGATATCAAAGGAACGTGTTGGTCATATCATTCATCAATATTTGGATATGAAAAAGCTCTGTGCAAAATGGGTGCCGCGCGAGCTCACATTTGACCAAAACCAACAACGTGTTGATGATTCTGAGCGGTGTTTGCAGCTGTTAACTCGCAATACACCCGAGTTTTTGGTCGATATGTGACAATGGATGAAACATGGCTCTATCACTACACTCCTGAGTCCAATCGACAGTCGGCTGAGTGGACAGCGATCGGTGAACCGTCTCCGAAGCGTGGAAAGACTCAAAAGTCCGCTGGCAAAGTAATAGCCTCTGTTGTTTGGGATGGGCATGGAATAATTTTTATCGATTATCTTGAGAAGGGAAAGACCATCAACAGTGACTATTATATGTCGTTATTGGAGCGTTTGAAGGTCGAAATCGCGGCAAAACGGCCCCATATGAAGAAGAAAAAAGTGTTGTTCCACCAAGACAACGCACCGTGCCACAAGTCATTGAGAATGATGGCAAAAATTCATGAATTAGGCTTCGAATTGCTTCCCCACCCTCCGTATTCTCCAGATCTGGCCCCCAGCGACTTTTTCTTGTTCTCAGATCTCAAAAGGATGCTCGCAGGGAAAAAATTTGGCTGCAATGAAGGGGTGATCGCCGAAACTGAGGCCTATTTTGAGGCAAAACCGAAGGAGTACTACCAAAATGGTATCAAAAAATTGGAAGGTCGTTGTAATCGTTGTATCGCTCTTGAAGGGAACTATGTTGAATAATAAAAACGAATTTTGACAAAAAAATGTGTTTTTCTTTGTTAGACCGGGGACTTATCAGCCAACCTGTTAGCATAAAAGGTTTCTCCTATTAATTGCGCCTTCGAATAGTTGAAATTGTAATTTTTTTTTGTTTTTCAATGACTGAAAAGCCGATTTTTATAAAAATTTGCTGGTACTTCGGCTTTTCTACAACCAATCTTTGTGCAAATTTTCACCGATTTATGTAGCCTCCTAAACGTTTTATGGGGAAAAAACAGTTTTGGGTTGTACGGGGGGTGGGTGGTGGGCGTGTCTAATTTTTTTAAAATTTCGGTGATGCTTTGGCTTTGCTATAACTAAACTTTGTGCAAAATTTCGTTGATTTCTGTAGCCGCCAACGTGTTTTACAGGGAAAAAAACTTTTGGGTTGTATGGGGGGTGGGTGGTGGGCGTGTCGGATTTTAATGAAACCTTACATTTTTCTTAATTATCCCAAAAAAAGACTCGGTGCCAAGTTTCATTATTCTAGGAGCACTCCTTCTACTTTTTGCCAAGAAATGTATGAAGCCTAACCACTGTGCGGCGTGGCGCGTTATAGATTCAATGTCGTTCCAACCATAGAAAAAGGGACAAACTGATATGTTTTGATTAAAATTAAACATTTAGGGTTATTTTGCATTACGACAAATAATTCGAAACAAAAAAGAAAAATGGCCCCAATATAAGATGAAAAATCGCCCTAAAACTAGTGTTGTTGTTTTCAGCATAACATTTTGGGGCCTTTTTTCATTTTCATTTTGGGGCCGTTTGGCATTGGAGCCATTTTTCACAACTGAATTATAAGTTTTATAAAACAATTCATACATATTTATGTATATATGAAATTAACCCTCTATTGCATACGAAACCATATATCGTCGTTGCGACTGCAAAAGCGCGTAAACATCAATCTGCAATACCGCGTATTTACAAAAGTCGCAAACATGAAATATCGTGCCAAAAACATCTCAAGAACTAATACGCCGTTTTGCTATGACGTTGAAATGGACGTTTTTTATTGGCTAATTCAAATGGCGCGCGCTAAATTAGGTTCCAATATATAATACAATCACATGTCAATAGCACGATATATGTATCAGTTTGCGAATTTTGTAAATACGTTTAAATCCCTTAATAAAATTACATACCCACCTCGATTGCGAGATTTAATATTAATGAAATTTTCTTCGAATATTTTTTAAGGAATTACAGATTTCACGTTATAAAATGGTTAATAACTTTCAAATAACAAAAAACGCTATTCTAGAAAAAAGTTTGTATTAAGGAAAAAACAAGTAAGGGTGTTATAGTCAGGCGAGCCTGACAATAGAATACCCTACACAGACACACGTGTTCAAATAATTTTTAATATCAAGAGGTGTTTAAGGCCATAAGGGGCCCCATATACTGACTTTTGTTAAATTTCTTTATGAAAACCCTTTCCCTTTCCACGCCCACTTTTCCATTTTTTTGCAATTCTTATCGAAGGCTTATACATAAAAATTTTTGATAAAACAAAGTTTCTTATATAAAAATTTTTTCCATACAAAAAGGGTTTTTGGTTTTGGTAACCAGTTTCTTAAAGGCGGGTTTCTCTTATATACAAGTTTCTTATGTAGCGCAACTACTGCAACGATTTCATTCTAAAATTCGATCTCATGAAGTGCTGCGAGCTCGTCGAAAATTTAAACAAAAAATATCTCTTTGTCTTTGACTTTGCAGTTATACTCAGAAGTAAATAAAATTTCCCATCCTTTCGTCTCACAAAATATTCCTTTGTCAGTTTCGCTTGCGGACAGCAGAGCGGCCCATATGTGCGATTTGCCGATGCAAGCTCAGTTGAACAACAGAAACCTAATAAATTATAAGTTAATTTTGGCGTTAACTTTTCTGAGCGTAATTTTTTTCTTTTCCTTTTTTTTTATTAAATCATCCCTATGTATTACGTGGAATAGCGAAGAAAAACAAAAGAAGACAACGCATATCATAACGGTAACAGTTTAAAGAGAAAAGGATCGATAAAAATCAACTATTTCATGTAGCGAATATCGCCAAAAGGAGTTCGGTACATGTGAATGCTGTTTAAGAAACAAGCGAGTTTTGGATGAAAGACAAGCGAAAAAATTTTATGTGGTACCTATGAATGAAAAAAAGTTGGATTCAGTAATTATTTCCCACGAAAAAAAAACCATAAACATTTATAACCCCTAAAAATACCCAATTCAAGCATTATTATTATTATTATTATTATCATTATTATTATTATTATTTGAGTATTGCGCCTTAATAAATTAAGACGCAATCTTTAAAAAATAGGAGGCGCTAGCTACTGAGGCTATCGGTCCTCTGAAAGGCATGTTATCCTAGTTTGCAATGTAAGCGCAAAAAATTGTGTTCATTTACGACATCACACTAGAAACGTCAAAAATGTAAGTGTTTTTCTCTTTTATGCATGATTTATACATATAAGGTAAGTGTACCACGTAAGGCCCGGCTCCTCGTAAGGCCCACTTTCATTTTAACCAACTTCTAACTATCAAATGTTTCTGTACTTGCACATGTTGAAACATGTCCTCAAGTTATTTCGTAGAAATAAAAAATTAAGACAATCGCACTATATTTGCGGCAACCACAGTCAATTGAAAATAACAGAGGCGTAAAAAAGCCATTTTTATAGTGGACGATGCTTAAAAAATAATGATCTATAGTGAAATTGTGGGTTGCTTTCTTAAAATAACAAAGTTTGTTGTATTATGAAGATACAGAGGTATGTTTATGGTAAAAAAATCAATAGCAAATTTTTTTTTCTTGGAAGGCCTATGAAGGCCCACCATAAAAAATTCAACAACGGTCATTAAGAAACCTTATATTGAGTTGCTCTGAGGTCAAAAGACGGCAACTATACCTTTTTTTTGCTTAAATAGCGTTTAATATTTAATTCTTAATCAAAAACAGGTTAGTAACATTCGTTAAGTTTTTTTTTAAATAAACGAATTTTGTCTGATATTTTAATTTTTTTACTAGCTTTTACAATATAAATTAACATAAGAGGCTTTCAAAAGTAATGAATGCAAGTTTGGGTTCATTTTCTCAAACAAGGAGTAAGTGGGCCTTTTAAGGTACACATGTTCCTCGTAAGGCCCAAAATGACGTTTTTTTAAATCACATTTTAGGAGCTTTTCCGATAATGATTTTTGATAGAATTTTTTGTTTTTCTATAGAAAATTTATCAAATAAAACAACACAAAAACAATCGGGTTTCTATCATCAATACTTTGTACGCTGTAATCGAAAATGTGTTAGGTGGGCCTTACGTGGTACACTTACCTTAATCATTCCTCTTGAATCACTCTATCTATTAAAAAAACTGCATGGGCAGGGCTGGTTTTAAAGCTCAATCATACACAGTGGCGTAACTAGCACGGGTGGCACCTGGGGCCCAAATAGTGGTGTCACCTTAAAAATGTCCAAGCAAAAAAAACACTATGCAATATGACTGACCAAAAAAAATAAAAAATAAAAAAAAGGTCGTACATATAGAGGTGAAACCCGGGCGGACCGCCCCCGGCGGCCTCCCTAGCTACGCTACTTATCATACAGACAGACAGATTCCGCGGGAAGAATTTGTTCTTTTCTTCTATGTATTGCTACATATTACATAAGCTCAAAAACTACACATGATAGAACCAATCTGAAAACAGTTTTGAATTTAGCACACTCAAGTTAACTAAAATTGCATAATAGGCTTTTCAGACTAGCAACTAAAAGCAGTATTTAGCGCGCTAAATGCAGTTGTCAAAAATACCCTTCAGACAACACCTATTTGCATTTAGCACCGTTCTGCATTTAAGTCAACTGTTTCGTCCGCATTCTGCGGAATCGTCCCGTAAAGACAGTTGAGATCCCGTATTGCAACATCAAATAAAATATATTTCACCCATTATATATATATAATTCATAACCCATAAGTCAATAGTAATATTGTTGCTTTCTAATTTAAGTACAACAATTCCAGAAAATTCTCTTTTTTTTGTATAGGTGTGGTTGTCCCGCATTGAGTTATTATAAAATTGGCGTCTTTATTTTTGAATGTTTTTAAAAACAAGGAAAAAATGGATAGAAGGGAGCTTCTCAAAATAGAGGTCATGTCATATTTAAAGAGGAGGAACATCGTTTTTGTTAACAAGTTTGGGGTTTTTCATTTCTTCTAAACACATTTTTCACAATTTTCGGCAGGCGTCAACCAGCAGTTTGGGCTGGGACTGCCTAGAATTAAATTTTATTTCATACTTTTCTCGCCACTGTTGCAGCGAATTCATCATAAATTCAGAATATATCTCTGCATTTAGCAGGCCCTAAATGCATTTAAATACACGGATAATTACAGAAGTTGGCTCTAAATCTAGATTTAGCTGCTAGTCTGAAAAGGCTATAACACAGTACTCGCTAAACCCTTTTTAATTTTTTTTCGACCAGCGTTATCAAACGAGATTTTGTTGCTTTTGTTTTTCTTCCATCATGCCTTAATATAGCTGCGTTTAAATTCATCGTTATCTGCATACATTTAAATTCTTTTCTCGATCTTGGTTCAATAGCATTTTTTAAAGCGCCCCAATTCGTTTACTACTAATGCTATGTTCTCACTATAGGGGTTAAGTACTTAACCCGATTCTTTAACTACTCAAAGCGTTCATATCAGGTTAGAGCGAGTTAAGGTTTACAAACGTCGTATGACCCAGCCGGAAATTTCACTACTTCTGCATTACTTCCGAAGTGGTGAAAATTCATACTGCGACTACTCGCATTATTAACCCTTACATAAAATGAAATTTTTATGGAGATGGCTGGTATTTTCAATACTTCAAAATTCATGTGTTATTCATTAGGAAAAGAAGTGGATGACCCTAGTCCGTATGAAAACTTAATTTGACAAAAAAGTACACGCTGGCTGGCTGAAATGGATCAAAAACGCGCGTGATTATTTCATTTCCAAAAATAGTATATGCTTATAAGATGAGTGAAAATATCATTTGTAAAAAGAAAATTTTTTAATTTTTTAATTTTCTAAATATGTTAAGCGATTTCGAACTTGTATTTTTTCAATGAATATTTTAAAAAATTGCCGGATATGGCCACATTTTGTCTCTTTGTGACTGTGACACATCAGCGCCTTTGGAAAGAACTAAGAGTTTCATTTCTTGAAACATCTTAAGAGGAGCATTGCAATGTCCGGAGGAACAAAAATAGATTAATGGAGCTAATGGTGAAAGCGGCATCACAAAATATTCCAAGACTTGTGATCAAAATTAGCATTTCCAAACACTTGCTTCACCTCTCATATATGCACGGGAAAGCTTCCCTGTTAGTGCCGTATTAAATATAATATTAACCCGGTTTTTGTATTCGGTGTTAGCAAATGTAACTGAAATTTTCAAATGCAACTATGGGCTAACCTCAGAGTTAAATGTTAACCCGGGGGTTTGTTTTCGGGTTAGATGATTTTTTATACCCGACACACTCTGTGTCGAGGGTATATTGCGTTTGTTGGGTTGTGTGCAACACCCAGAACCAGTCGAGATAGACCATACAAAATGTATATAGAAATGATCAGCGTCACCAGGAGATTCGATTTAGACATGTCCGTCTGTCCGTCTGTCCGTCTGTCCGTCTGTCTGTATACAGTTATCTTATCGAAGAAGTTGAGCTATCTTGACAAAATTTGGTATGCGTGCTCACGGGGACATGAGTAAGAACAAGTTCGAGAATGGACCCGATCGGACCATTTTTAGGGGTACCTCCAGTACTAGGGTCTGTTACGAAAATCACAAAAACTGCTCTAAAATCGAAGTTTTTCATGGTATTTTGATGAAATTTGATATTTGAACATGTTTAAAGGCAAGTAATACGATTTCAAAAAATTGGAAAAGTGGGCGTGGCATAAGGGACCCAATGGGACTTGAACAAAAATTGGCACGTATACTTCCTTGATAGCCAGTAACGTCCTTCCCAAAAAACCATTATTAAGGGTACCTCTAGTACTAGGGTCTGTCACAAAAATCCCAAAAATGCCTCAAAATCAGACTTTATTGAAATACTTCAATGAAACTTAGAATTTGAGCGTATATATAAGGGTCCGATTAGAATTCCAACAAAATTTGAAAAGTGGGCGTGGCAAAAGGGCGGTTTTCATTTAGAAATTTAACAAAAGTCGGTATATGGGGCTCCTTATGCCCTTAAACACCTCTTGATATAAAAAATTATGTGTCTGTGTCGGGTATTCTATTGTCAGGCTCGCCTGACTATAACACCCTTACTTGTTTTTATATGCGTTTTGACATTTCGCCGAAAACCCTAACCCGGCCTAGTGAGAACATAGCATAAAAGGTTTCTCCTATTAATTGCGCCTTCGAATAGTTGAAATTGTAATTTTTTTCTGTTTTTCAATGACTGAAAAGCAGTCCAAGGAAATATTTTGATCTCACAATGAGTGGATAAATCATGAGCGAGATATCATGGGTAGTGGAAAATGTTTCGATGAATTGAAGTTTCTCTAAACAGCTCTTTAATGGCATGACATTTGGGAGTCGGTATGCCAGTGAAAATTATACTGCTCTCATCAAATTAACTGAGGTCTATTCGTTAGAAGAATAACTTACGGTTTGCTCAGTGATCATATGAAAAAATGCGAACATGTCCGATGTGTTTTTATGGGAAACTTAATTATCAAGACAGTGAAATGTCTCAGTGGATTCACTTCCCTGCAGAAGATTCGAGTAAATTGGTGAACTAACGAGTAACCCTCGGTTATAGGACGGAAAACGGACGAGAAACGGAAAAAGCATTAGTTCACTCAGAGCTGCAAATTTAGGTTCAGCTTAACTTTCAAACATTCGGCCATATTACGCCATGTCAACAGCCAATAAAATCCAATTTTCGTCTTTTAACTCCTTCTCTTTGCACTATAATTAGTTCGTTCTTTAAAAAAAAAATGGGTTCAATTTCCCACAGTGTGCTGTTCCAAAAGTCAACTAAGTCGCCGTTCATATTATGCGACAAGACAAGCGAGCGACACGGTGACTTCTCTTTTGGTGTCTTCTTCGTGTTCATATTAATAAAAATTGTCTTTGTATTTTGAAGGAGAAGAACCCAGCCAACCATTGGAGTCCACACGGTGCACCTTTGGGACTCCCAATGCGGTGCGTTTACGCCCCTAAGGAGCCTCCTAAAAAGATCCTAAATAAGCGTGTTGGCGGGAGAAAAGGGCCTTTTCAAAACATATGAAAAAAGTGTGCCCTGCAGACTCCTTAAGGGTACCTGCACACGATCGGCAAGTCTGGGGTGCGGCACCGCGGGGTATGATAAAAATAGCTACTCTACACACGGCGTGGCGCGTTATAGATTCAATGTCGTTCCAACCATAGAAAAAGGGACAAACTGATATGTTTTGATTAAAATTAAACATTTAGGGTTATTTTGCATTACGACAAATACTTAATTCCAAACAAAAAAGAAAAATGGCCCCAATATAAGATGAAAAATCGCCCTAAAACTAGTGTTGTTGTTTTCAGCATAACATTTTGGGGCCTTTTTTCATTTTCATTTTGGGGCCGTTTGGCATTGGAGCCATTTTTCACAACTGAATTATAAGTTTTATAAAACAATTCATACATATTTATGTATATATGAAATTAACCCTCTATTGCATACGAAACCATATATCGTCGTTGCGACTGCAAAAGCGCGTAACATCAATCTGCAATACCGCGTATTTACAAAAGTCGCAAACATGAAATATCGTGCCAAAAACATCTCAAGAACTAATACGCCGTTTTGCTATGACGTTGAAATGGACGTTTTTTATTGGCTAATTCAAATGGCGCGAGCTAAATTAGGTTCCAATATACAATCACATGTCAATAGCACGATATATCAGTTTGCGAATTTTGTAAATACGTTTAAATCCCTTAATAAAATTACATAGCCACCTCGATTGCGAGATTTAATATTAATGAAATTTTCTTCGAATATTTTTTAAGGAATTACAGATTTCACGTTTTTAAATGGTTAATAACTTTCAAATAACAAAAAACGCTATTCTAGAAAAAAGTTTGTATTAAGGAAAAAACAAGTAAGGGTGTTATAGTCAGGCGAGCCTGACAATAGAATACCCTACACAGACACACGTGTTCAAATAATTTTTAATATCAAGAGGTGTTTAAGGCCATAAGGGGCCCCATATACTGACTTTTGTTAAATTTCTTTATGAAAACCCTTTCCCTTTCCACGCCCACTTTTCCATTTTTTTTGCAATTCTTATCGAAGGCTTATACATAAAAATTTTTGATAAAACAAAGTTTCTTATATAAAAATTTTTTCCATACAAAAAGGGTTTTTGGTTTTGGTAACCACTTTCTTAAAGGCGGGTTTCTCTTATATACAAGTTTCTTATGTAGCGCAACTACTGCAACGATTTCATTCTAAAATTCGATCTCATGAAGTGCTGCGAGCTCGTCAAAAATTTAAACAAAAAAATATCTCTTTGTCTTTGACTTTGCAGTTATACTCAGAAGTAAATAAAATTTCCCATCCTTTCGTCTCACAAAATATTCCTTTGTCACGTTTGCTTGCGGACAGCAGAGCGGCCCATATGTGCGATTTGCCGATGCAAGCTCAGTTGAACAACAGAAACCTAATAAATTATAAGTTATAAATTTGAGTTCATAATTCAGCTTTAAAAAATGAGTTATGCGGGTGTGTGCTAGATTTCGATTCGAATCCAAATCGATTATTTTTTAAAAAGAAAAAAAGAATAAAATATAATTCTCAATGTTTTCGCTTTATTAAACAAGCATTTATTGTCTAAAAATTAATCAATTTCGCTGAGTAAAAGCACAACTCTTTCCCGAATTCGAATCGAATTGGATTCGAAACGAAATCTGGCACATACCCATTGAATTCATTTTTATAATTCATTTTTTAAGCTCGGTGTTATTTAAAGCCTAGAATTTTTCAATCATATCAATTGAAATAAATTTTCGATTTTATTTACAACTTCTAAGCTAAAAACAAAATGAGTTAACAAAGAGCAAAAAAAAATGAATTCTATTATTTTGGAAATCAATTCAATCAAAATTTGATTTCAATTTACAAAAATTTTTAGCTGTAAACTAAAGAAACTTAAGCCTCAAATAAAGCCTCAATTCTGTTGAGTTCACTATATACAAACTATTTTTATTATCTTTAAGCTGACGTATAAACGTAGTAATAGTTACAAATATAATAATAGTTATCTAAAATTCCTCGACTGTCCAGTCTAATATTGCAAGACGACAAGGTTTAGCTTGACAAAACATGTCAACTATTTCGTCAGTCGATATATGTTTGTCTTTGAAATAATTGATTCAAAACCATTTTAATTATTCCAACCCCAAAACAAATTGCGCCACAAAAAGAAAAAGACATTGAGAGTCTATTCACGCTACTGGTGGTGGGTACCCGAGACCGTGTTGAAAAGAGCCACAATGGAAATGGCTCCTGAGTGACATATATAGTTATATATGATATAGAACTGTAGCTGAAAGTTCGGCCAAAAGCTATTACGTGGTACACCACCACCAGTGACGTAACTATCGGGGGTCTTAGGGGTGACAATCTCCCAGGGCGATTCCGCTATACACGATTGACGATATTAATATTTTAATTACGATATTAGTTGTTTTTTTTTTTGTCAGTAGGGCAAAGAAGAAAGTCGAAATTTAATAATAAATTTATTTATATTTGATTTAACTCCATATTTCATTTATTGGTACGTTTGCAAATATTACTACATATTCGAAAAGTCTGGCAAAATTTTGAAGTCATATCTATCAAAACTGTCACAAAACAGCCCTTGCCGATAGTTTGAGGTTACATTTTACATTTATACTCGCGTTGCAAAAAAATAAGTATAAGTTGTTATTTATTAAGCATTAGTGATTCCTAAAATACACTGTTGACTTGTTGCACCCGCGATACAAAAGGTGTAAAAGTTAACTTTTTTCACAGAAATTAAGAGCTCACATTCTGAAACTTTGTGAAAGTAAGAAGAAACCAAAACTAAACATAAATTAATCGTTTTTAAAAGTGTAGTGATTGTCAGCTTCAAATAATCGACAACTTAAATTGGTTGCACCCGCGATTTTGATGTCAGATCAGATGTTTGTCATTTAAGCTTTTTGTGCGATTAACTACATATTTTGTTCTTTTGATATGCCTTGACATATAATATAAGCTGAAAGCCATCGTCAACAGTGTCCTAGAATTTTATGATTTAGTTCGCAGTCTCTCTAATGCTAGGATTAGACGATTGACGAAAAAGCGTAAATCTTGCGTCAATAGATTTACGTCCGGTTGACGTTTTTTTATCGCAATCATAAATAGATTTCCCCCCTATTTACACGATTGACCAAAAAGCGTCAATTTTAACAACGTCAACCAAAATTTCGATTGACATAATTTAAAAAAAAAGGTAAATCGTCAATTGTACAATCGAACCGTTTACACGATTGTTGTATTTTAGATCAATCGAAGTAGTCATTAGTTGACGGTAATTTTCAATGTTAAAAAAATTCGATGAATTGTGGAATCTTCCGGCATCGGTGCTGTAGATGGGAAACATATTGTTATGAGAGCACCACCAAACTCTGGAAGCACCTACTACAACTACAAAGGAACACACAGTATTGTTTTAATGGCGATAGCAGATGCCCAATACAAATTCCTGTATGTGGATGTCGGTTGTAATGGTCGCATCTCAGACGGTGGT
Source organism: Chlorops oryzae (assembly GCA_020466095.1). NCBI lineage: Eukaryota > Metazoa > Arthropoda > Insecta > Diptera > Chloropidae > Chlorops > Chlorops oryzae. The sequence continues at coordinate 131,777,857 of CM035806.1, forward strand.
GTTTTCAACAAGTGTTCATTTGGTGAATTTCGGCTTAAGTTTCGTCTCTGCTTTCTTCATTTTCGAAATATATTTGAAGTTTTTTCGTTTCAAAAATGAAAATTATTTTTAAAAGTTCAATATTTTTTTTCAAAATTGACGACTGTGGTTGACGCTTGAGACGTCAACCACTGGTTGACTGAAATGGGCTATGAATTCGAAATTATGTGTCGAAAGTTGCGTTTACACGATTGATCCTTTTGCGTAAATTTTTATTGACGAAAATTTAGAGCAATCTAGGGACAACCAGATTGGAGTAGTTTGACGCAAATAAAATTGTGCCATTACACGATTGATGTAGATTGAACATGAAAAAATCGTAAATATTGACGTAAATCGTCAATCGTCTAATCCTAGCATAAGAACATCTTCTTTAAATATAGGGCAAAAATAGAAATTAATGAAAAGATAGCCATGTTGGAAACTATGCATCCTGATATATCTTTGCCTTCAGCTTCGGTTCAGAGCAAATCTTTATTACCCCTTAAAAAGAGATGGAGGGTTTTCGATTTTAACATGACGAAACTCATGGTTGATATCGTATCAAAGCTAATATAACGGTCTATCAAATGACACTTTTTTCATGAAGATAGAGCTTGTAGTTTTTACGGTACGAGCTTCCCAATCGTAAAAAGGGAGAATTTTTTTAAATTTTCTTCGATTTTTAGAGCTTTTTTGACCTTTTATCGCATGAAAAAATTTTTTTTTAAATATTCTTTTTGCATGGTTTGAAAGGTGTTTCTTACACTAAGTCCCGAAGCCTATGTGTCATATGTGAAAACCGCCCCTTTTACACGCCCACTTTTTCAATTTTTTTTCGAATTCTAATCGGAGGCTAAATATACACTCAAATTCTAAATGTCATTGAAATATTTCGAAGAAGTGCGATTTTGAGGAAGTTTTGGGATTTTTGTGACACACCCTAGTACTGGAGGTACCCTTAATAATGGACCTATTAAAGAAATTTGGGAGAGGATGTTTATGGCTATAAAGGAAGCATGAGTGCCAAATTTCGTTCAAGTCCCATTTGAATTTCGGATGTAGGAGACAATTTTCGAAAACGCCCTTCAGCCACGTCCACTTTTCCAGTTTTTTGAAATTGAATAAGTTAACTTCAAATATGTTCAATATCAAATTTCATCAAAATATCTTGAAAAAATCCGGTTTTGGAGCAGTTTTTGTGATTTTCATAACAGACCCTAGCTCTAGTACCCTTAAAATTGTCCGATCGGATCCATTCTCGAACATGTTCATCAAGATAGCTCAACTCTTTCGATAAGATAACTGTATACAGACAGGCAGACAGACAGACATACAGACGGACAGACATGTCTAAATCGAATCTCCTAGTGACGCTGGTAATTTCTATATATTATATATTTTGTATGGTCTATCTCGACTGGAGTGTGTCGGATATAAAAACTTCACGCAAAAAATGGACCTCCTCTTATTATTTTTACTAGCCAAAATTTTTGATTTTGAAAAACGGCACTTGGATACATGATCCATACAAACCACAGCACATTTATCACTTAAGAAAAAATTCAATTTTGGGGGGCTTACTTTTTTTTAAGAAAAAAAAACAAAGATGTGATCCTTGAGAAAATTATACTGATTGAATTTTGATCCCTTTTTTAAGCAGCACATGATACTAGACACTAGCACAACATATCGCTGTCTCAGAATTTTCAAAATTTTTTTTTTTGAGGGGCCAGCTTCACTTCAAAAAAGCACCTTCTCAGGATATTCAAACCCTTCGATAGAATTTTGTAAAAATATCGGCACATAGTGGCACATATTGGGTACATCTCAGCACATAACTGTTTTTGTTTGAATCTCCAAAGTGGGCGGCTAAGTTCACTTTCATAAAAGGTGGTCGAAGAGGTGTAAAATTTGAAGAGGGCTCTGATATCTACAGGGAAGTGGAGACATTTGTTGACATTTCTTACCACAACGCCAATGTAGTACAAAGTAAAACAGAAGAAATGAACAACAAAGGCGAAAAATTGCTTTAAAAAATGGCGTTCGTAAGCAAAGGACTCGCATAAGAAACTATAAGTTTAGCCAAGAAGAGGGCTAATGACGAACGGATTGATATTGAAGCGTGAACCCCCAGATTTCGGCGGAGGCGTTAAACTGCGAGGAGTCTGAGAATTGGTAAGCAGCAATTGAGCATGATTGAAAAGTGTTGAGCAAAAATAAGTGTTACGAGGATTCCCGTCAAACGCTCAAACGATATATATATATTATATAATATATACATATATTTACCAATCGATGGTTACCCTGTAGTACGGCTGGTGGTGAGAGACCCATAAGCGTAGGCATTTTCGCTTATCCTTGGTCTTTGTATTTTCCGTAGCCAGGCGCGGCAACTATGGGGGGAAAGGCACTTTTTCCCCTCCAAAAATTTTATTGGAGGGGCCGTGCCCAATGACTTCAACGTGTTAATTTCGATAGAATATTAGATAGGCGAGGGGCTAGCCGCAACCACTGGTGGTAAGCGAATTCGCCAGCTCAGTGGCGTCTCCTGGTACTATGGGGTATTATATATAAACGCAAGGACAAATGTAATGGTGAAGTAGAGAAATATAAGGCCAGGTTAGTGGTTATAGGCCATGCAAAAATACGAGGCGTAAATAACACAGAAGGTATACCGGTCGTTCGGTACGTAGCAGTAAAAACCAGAAGCCGCTCAAACCACGGAAGTAATTCAACTTGATGTAAAAACCGCTTTTCTACATGGCTTTATTAAAAAAGATATTTATTTGCAACAGTCTGATGCTTATCAACAGACGGCAGAAATTGGAAGGTAATTGATAGCCCTTACGGTATAAAACCAGCTTCTAGACAATGGAACAGACGAATTGAGCAGTTTCTAACGGTATGGGCTTATATGCAGTATAAACTTAAATTTGAAAATCTTGTTAAAATGGAAGTCAAATCAAGGCACTCGATAAGACTAACATTGGTCAAGCCCGACTTTGAAATACCCAGCGTCCCGACATTATTGGCGCACTATGTTCTGCCTTTCCGTACGAAAGTTACACAAAATTAATGTTTGCGGGCTTGACAGTGGACGGAACGTTCTCGTTCTACGCCTTATGCTTCGCAAGTTACGAAAAATTCCCATTTGTGGGCGTGGCAGTGGGTGGGCCACATTAAGTTTTTTCCTACGCCTTTCATTCGCCTTGGTCAACTTTTATTGTTAATTTGAAGCTTCTACGCCTTTTACTTCACAAGTTACGATAAACACTTATTTGTGGGCATGGTTCGAGGAAGACTACGTCCATTTTTTCCAGGATATGTCCCTTTTCGTAGTTCACCAGTACACCAAATATCAATGGAATGTGTTGAGTGGTTCGCAAGTTACAAGCATTTTATCGGATATCTCCAATTTTTACTTGGGATCATACTCGGATCCCGATATACCTGTGTGCCCAATTTCATCTTGGTTGGTCCAGCCGTTTCGGAGGAGATCCGACCACGGACGGATGGACGGGCGGACATGTTTAAATCGATTCAGGTTTTGATCCTGATCGAGAACATATGTATGTCTATTAGACTGTTTCTTATTTTGAAAAATTTGATCGATTTCAAACCGCCGGGCGGAAAATGTTTCCATTTGGCATAAAACTAAGGCTAATTTTGTATATTTTTTGAAAATGCATAGCAAATATGTTAATTCTTTTTCCGGCGGCAACCAAGGGCTTCCAAGCGGATGTATCTTTTAAAACCCTCAAAATGTTGACTTTAAGACGTCCCAGGTCGGCCCAATATAAACCGATTTGGTTGTTTTATGTCTTAAAAGAAAGGTGAATCTATTCTCTACAAAGTCATATTTCTAGACCGTTTCCCGCAGAATCCAAATCAAAAAAAATAATCATAAGCCACGGATGGCCACACTAATTCCCATACAAATTTTTTTTCATATTTCAGAGCCCTAGCGCGCCCATCAAATCACCTCCGATCGGCGCCAAATTTGAAACCAGTCAGTTTTATGCCAAATGGAAACATTTTCCGCCCGGCGGTTTGAAATCGATCAAAATTTTCAAAATAAGAAACAGTCTAATGTCTATATCTACGGAGCTTAGTTCTGGCTGTTACAAGATTCGCAGAAAACTAATATACCCTGCTTACGCTGGGTATAATTACGGTTTAAGATTGTATTATATCTTGATTTTAAATATTTTTTTAAATCTCTGTAGGCCGATAGGCAATAACAATTATTTTGCTGTAAGTACTCCAGAATGGGAGCGTTACTCTTAATTAAAGTTAAGCTTTTAAAAGTATGGCACGACGGTGTCGTCGGAAAACCCGACGGTGTGTTTTGTACCGATACCCCTCAGAGGGTGAAAAGCTGTGAGCTGGCTCCGATTCTGCCTCTGCAAAGTCGCCTTGCTGGGCTGAAGCAGGTGCAGAGTACTGGATTGATTGGACTGGTGCTGATGCAGCATATTCAATCGGAGACGAGGCAGCAGGCTGTGGTGGAAGGTATTCGTTTGATGGCAAATGGCTAACATCACGACGCCGACGTTGACGGAAGACCACACGACGATTGGTCTGGTAGCGATAGCCTTCTGTAGCTGAGAAAGTATGCGCTGGCTCTGGTTCTGAGGCAGCTACTTCAAAGCTTTGTGATGGTGAAAATAGTAAACTTGGAGCGGCTTGAAAGCTAGTAACCGGCGCGGAAGATTCCGGAGCGAGATATTGATTATTCGGAGCGGCTTGCAAAGTGTGCACTGGATCTGAAGTTGCAACTGAATGGAATTTCGATAGCGCTTCTGCAGGCGCAGATGCCTCATAGTGGAATGTTTGAACTGGAGCTTGCATCGGAGCAAGCTTTACCGGTGTTGCATCTGAAGCTGAATATTGAAATATTTCAACCGTTATGGGATCTGAAGCTTTTCCAGAAGGAACTTGAACCGGCGCTGGAGCTGATGCAGAGAAATGATAGGTTTGAGCAGCAGCTGGTGCTGGAGATACACGAAATGCCGCTGGAGCTGATGCGGCGAAATTAAAGGTTTGAGCGGGTGCTGGAGATAGACGAACTGACGATGGCGCTGATGCAGAGAAATGATAGGTTTGAGCAGCAGCTGGTGCTGGAGATACACGAATTGGCGCTGGAGCTGATGCGGCGAAATTTAAGGTTTGAGCGGGTGCTGGAGATAGACGAACTGACGATGGCGCTGATGCAGAAAAATGATAGGTTTGAGCATCAGCTGGTGCTGGAGATACACGAATTGGCGCTGGAGCTGATGCGGCGAAATTTATGGCTGGCGCAGGAGCGGGAGAAAGTTTTACGGGCTCACTATCGGAAACAGAGTATTGAAAAAACTCTACTGAAACTGGAGATGATGCAGAGGCTACGCCGACTGGCGCCGGAGCGGACGCCGCAAACTGGAACGATGGTGCAGGAGCAGGCGCAGAGTATTGGACTGGCGCTGACGCGGCGGGAGGTAAATAATCGACGGATGGAGCAGAGCCAGCAGCCTGCGGTGGAAGGTAATCATTTGATGGTAAATGGCTTACATCACGACGACGACGTTGACGGAAGACCCGGCGGCGGTGTGTCTTGTAGCGATATCCATCTTGAGCTGAAAATGAATGCGCAGGCTCTGGTTCTGAGGCAGCGACGTCAAAGTTTTGTGATGGGGCTGATTGGTATGATGGTGCCGATTGGAATGATCGAGCAGACTGGAAGCTTGGAGCGGCTTGATAGCTTGGAGCGGGCGCTGAAGGAGCTGGAGCAAATACTGGAGCAGGAACCGGAGCTCGAGCTGGCGCAGAGTACTGGACTGGCGCCGGTGCGGACGCCGCAAATTGGAACGATGGTGCAGGAGCGGGCGCAGGAGCTGGAGCAACATGAACTGCCGCTGGAGCCGAAGCTGCAGCCCTGAATGTTGCTGCTGGCGCTGATGCAAATGAACTTTGGAATGCCGGCTCAGGAGCTGATGAGGCTCCTTGCAGGGGTGGCAAGTATTCCGATGATGGTCCGGCAGCTTGGGCTGCAACAGCCAATGCCAAAATGCAAAACAGCAATCTCTGAAATTAATTTTATCGTTATTTTATTAATCCTTCAATAAGCGCGACGATCTTTCGAACCATAATTCCGTAATTTGAGTTCTTATTAACTAAGGAACCGGAGCAAAATGATGCTGTTCCTCACGACTCAGAAGTCTTTTATAGAATTCTTCGGAATCTCTTAAAGCTCTTGCGATACTTAACTTAATTTATCTATATTCTATTCTTAAATGTTGAATACTTCACTAAGGAAGGCCTATGTCAACGGGGTTTTTACGTTGCCAAAAGAATGCTGCTTAATCGTGTTTAAAAATTCAAGGAACCACCGCAAATTGGGGAGCACGTTCCACAATTTAAAAGAAAACAATTATATATCTTGCTTTTTTTGTCAATAAGAAAGACATTAAATTTCAAAAAGAAATACTTGATTGACTTAAAAGCTGAATAACTACTTGTTTGGGGAAAGTATATTTTGGCATGGATACAAAAAATTTTTGGCTTTAATATTTGGCAAGCTTATGAATTTCCGAGTCACCAACGGAAGCATCCACTGCATTCGTTGCTATTTTTGACATAAAATATGGATCAGTTGGCTATTATTTTGGAAAGGTCTTCAGGGAAGTCCATATGGATTGTTGGTAGGTTGTATGAAACAAGAAAATTGAAAAGCCCGGGAAATGTTAACTTATGTCCAGGGCTAGGCAAAATACATGAACTTCTGTAATTAAAATATAAATTACAAAATACTTTTTGAAAGGTATTGAAAATTGAAAATACAAAATACGTTCAAGGGACGTATTTCAAATATAAAATACAAAACACAGCATCTCAAATAATTGTATTTAAAATACAAATTAAAAAATATATATTTTAAATTATGACTATTTTCAGATTTTCAAAAGTACAACAACAGTACAATTTGAGCTTCAGTTATAGTCCAAAAGGATAGCTCTATTGTTCGAAAAGGTCAAAAGACTCCTAACAAATTATTATATTCAAACCATTTATAATTTTTTACAATAAATATGTTAAGCCAAGTGTCGACTACAGATTTATTTTCGTAGAGATAGAGAAAAAACTCTCGTGTAGATACGTAGACAAGTGTATACACCCTGTAGAGCTTACTACACAAGCTCTCTACAAACTCTAAATGAGATAATTGTTGGATAAAAAAAATCTATAGTGTATACATATTTTCATGTTTAGGCTAGAGAAATATATCTGCTCTACACTCTATCAAACATGTTTGATAGTTTTTTTTTTGTTTTAATTTTAAGTAGAGAGAGGAATTTGAAATTCAAATCAAACCTAATTCAATTGAAAGCGCTCCCTTTTTGTTCAACACCAATATTTTTGAATTGTTATTTCGTGAGAAAATGACACAACCTCAAAAAAAAAGTGCGTGTCCTCCTTTCTAATGAGAGGTTCAACCATTTCAAGTACGGAATTAAAATGGAAATGAGACAAGCGCAAAAAATTTTGATACGCTGATGCATTCTGCTTCCGTTTTGCGATCCAGTCACGCTCCCAACATTTTCTTTTGTTTCCTTGTTTTTCTTGAAGTCAAACGAACTACACGATTCTATAGTAAAGAAAAATTCTTCTGCAGGCAGGGCAATTGCCCAGAGCGGCATCATAAGGGGCGGCAATTTCAATGCTTACTATTGCCTACTTATTACTAACTCAAAAATGAAAAAAATTATCAGCGTTGTTGAATCTTGAGTTTTGGTTTAACGATACTTTTCAAGTAACAGAATTAATAATGCCAGGGATGAAAAAGTAGGTACAATTGTACCTTTTTCAGCCCTTTTTGACCTTAAAGGTACATTAGGAACAATTCCCAGCCGGAAATTTCACTACTTCTGCAGTACTTCCGAAGTGGTGAAAATTCATGCTGCGACTACTCGCATTACTAACCCTTACTTCTAATGATTTTTGTTAGGAGATGGCCGCTATTTTCAGTACTTCGAAAATCATGTGTTGTTCATTAGGTTAATGAGTGTATGATCTTGGTCCGCATGAAATCTTCATTTGGGCAAAAAGTTCATGCTGGCTGGCTGAAATGGATCAAACGTGCATGATTGTTTCATTTGAAAATGTAGTATATGCTGCTAACATAAATGAAAATATCATTTGGAAAAACGCGAATGAGAATTACGTTTGAAAAATAGTATATGCCGCGGGGATCTGAGAGGAGAAGAAAAAGAATATTTAGAAAAAATTGGCGGATATGGCCATATTTCGCCACTTTGTGATTGTACCACATTATCGCCTTTGAAAAATCTTAAGAGTTTCAATTCCTAAAACATCTTAAGTACAAAAAAAATTATAGAACTTTTGAGAATTGTAGCACACAGATTGAAAATTATCTTGTCATGACAATTTCATAGGATCTTCATTGAAAATATGAGTATACAACCCTCTTTCAAATGAAAAATTCAATTGAAGAAGGGTCTGTTGCAACGCGCTCTTGCTTCTGTGATATTTTCACTTGAAGATCATTCGAAAAAGCACCAATTAGTCTCATTACATATGAATGTACAATGTGTTCTAAAAAAAATGTCCGGTCAATAAAAGCATAGTTGACAGCCCTGAATCTTCTCTTCAGCGGCTAATGGCTAAGTCCTGTTCCATACTAGGCGACAGCCGCCGGAGACACATTTTGTTATTAAGAAGAGCCTGGGCTGGGGAAGAGAGAGGGGGGTGCTGTTCTCTCTCTTCTCGGGCCGTCCCTCGCCATCAAAACAAAATGTGTCTCTGGCGTATGTCGCCTAGTATGGAACTAACCTAATGATTTTAAGTGCATTGATACCCAAAAAGGTACGTTTTTTTTTTGTGAAATTAGGTACATTTGGAAATTCTCATTTTTCATCTCTGGTGCTCACCCGTGCGAAAAAGAGCACAAAACGATTAAACGAGTATGTGAAACTTAAGCGCCCCATAAACATTCAGTATGACTGATCAGTGTACGTGTTGATGTGGTTTCGCCTATTCATTTAACATCATTCTAGCTCAGTCACTCAGTCATTTTGTGGTATTGCAGAGAGAAGCTCAAAATTAGTATTTTGGACGACGTAATAATAGTAAATATGTATAGTTTCCGGAGTAGACAGATTAAAAAGTTAAGCCATACATAGCCATGCGAAAAGCATAAAATTAGTGTCATCATAGGGGCGGCAAAAAGTGTTTTTGCCCAGGGTGCAAAATATGCTGGATCGGGCCCTGCCAACGGGAGAGGCATGGCAAAGGTCCCCCGTAAAAGACGATAGACGTCTTGAATTCTTTACGGATGGCTCCAAGATCGGCACAGAGAAAAAAACACGTAATAATTTCAAGAGTGCGACGCTCTTAGAGAAAACGCTCTTGAATCTAAAGAATTTAGCTTTTAACCCAACAATGAACACGCTCTGGACTATCATTTAAGAGTGAAAGTAGTAACTTTAATAGTGAATCCGTAGATTTAAATATTTTCGCATTTAAAGTTCGGATTTTTACAGCTAAACTGTTATTCCAACTACATTTTATTGAATTTGTTAAGAGCGAAACTATTTAAGTTAACAGCACTGAGCACTTAATTACATTTATTTTCGTTCGGTATAATTCTCATTTGTTTCATAAAATAGGACATATAAGACATTTATTCACCTTAGAACTTTTTAAGCATTGCGAAAGTAGTCATGATGGCTATTTTTGGTGTTATGTTAAGAGGAGGAAACACATTTTTCTGAAATTATTTTTACGAATAGATAATAAAATTGTCTACAGCTGTGCATTTTTAATCAACAGTGTCACTTTTGGAAATTATTAAAAGTTTTCAATTTTAAATCAAAATTTTCGCTTTTGGAGATTTTAAAAGCTGTGCATTTCAAATCCACCGTTTTCGCGCTCGCAAATTTTAAAAGCCACCTTTCTTAACGCAACAATTTCGCTCTTAAAAAATAACAGTGATAACATTGTTGGTTTAAAAGCTAAAAACTCTTGAGATCATTTTAAGAGCGAAAATTGTTGGGTTAAGAGCGAAATTGGTATACTTTACAGTTATTTTTATACCCACACACTCTGTGTCGAGGGTATATTGCGTTTGTGTGGTTGTGTGTAACACCCAGAACCCGACCAGATAGACAAAACAAAATAACAGGTTGGCTGATAAGTCCCCGGTCTGACACATAGATGGCGTTGCTAGTATTAAATGCATATTATTTTTATATAGTGGCAACCTTCAAATGATTCGTGTCAAAATTTGACGTCTGTAAGTCAATTAGTTTGTGAGATAGAGCGTCTTTTGTGAAGCAACTTTTGTTATTGTGAAAAAAATGGAAAAAAAGGAATTTCGTGTTTTGATTAAATACTGTTTTCTGAAGGGAAAAAATACAGTGGAAGCAAAAACTTGGCTTGATAATGAGTTTCCGGACTCTGCCCCAGGAAAATCAACAATAATTGATTTGTATGCAAAATTCAAGCGTGGTGAAATGAGCACGGAGGACGGTGAACGCAGTGGACGCCCGAAAGAGGTGGTTACCGACGAAAACATCAAAAAAATTCACAAAATGATTTTGAATGACCGTAAAATGAAGTTGATCGAGATAGCAGAGGCCTTAAAGATATCAAAGGAACGTGTTGGTCATATCATTCATCAATATTTGGATATGAAAAAGCTCTGTGCAAAATGGGTGCCGCGCGAGCTCACATTTGACCAATAACAACAACGTGTTGATGATTCTGAGCGGTGTTTGCAGCTGTTAACTCGCAATACACCCGAGTTTTTGCGTCGATATGTGACAATGGATGAAACATGGCTCTATCACTACACTCCTGAGTCCAATCGACAGTCGGCTGAGTGGACAGCGATCGGTGAACCGTCTCCGAAGCGTGGAAAGACTCAAAAGTCCGCTGGCAAAGTAATGGCCTCTGTTTTTTGGGATGAGCATGGAATAATTTTTATCAATTATCTCGAGAAGGGAAAAACCATCAACAGTGACTATTATATGTCGTTATTGGAGCGTTTGAAGGTCGAAATCGCGGCAAAACGGCCCCATATGAAGAAGAAAAAAGTGTTGTTCCACCAAGACAACGCACCGTGCCACAAGTCATTGAGAACGACGGCAAAAATTCATGAATTAGGCTTCGAATTGCTTCCCCACCCACCGTATACTCCAGATCTGGCCCCCAGCGACTTTTTCTTGTTCTCAGACCTCAAAAGGATGCTCGCAGGGAAAAAATTTGGCTGCAATGAAGAGGTGATCGCCGAAACTGAGGCCTATTTTGAGGCAAAACCGAAGGAGTACTACCAAAATGGTATCAAAAAATTGGAAGGTCGTTATAATCGTTGTATCGCTCTTGAAGGGAACTATGTTGAATAATAAAAACGAATTTTGACAAAAAAATGTGTTTTTCTTTGTTAGACCGGGGACTTATCAGCCAACCTGTTATATAATATATAGAAATGATCAGCTTCACCAGGAGATTCGATTTAGCCATGTCCGTCTGTCTGTCTGTTTGTATACAGTTTTCTTATCGAAGGAGTTGAGCTATCTTGACGAAATCAGGTATGCCAACTCACAGGCACATGAGTAAGAACAAGTTCGAGAATGGACCCGATCGGACCATTTTTAGGGGTACCTCCAGTACTAGGGTCTGTTACGAAAATCACAAAAACTGCTCTTAAATCAAAGTTTTTCAAGATATTTTAATGAAATTTGATAGTTAAACATGTTTATAGTCAAGTTATTCAATTTCAAAAAATTGGAAAAGTGGGCGTGGCCGAAGGGCGTTTTTCGAAAATTGCCTTCTTCACCCAAAATTGAAATGGGACTTGAACGAAATTTGTCAGTTATGCTTCCTTTGTAGCCATAAACATCCTCTCCAAAAATTGTTTTGATAGGTCCATTATTAAGGGTACCACCAGTACTAGGGTCTGTCACAAAAATCTCAAAACTGCCCCAAAATCGGATTTTTTTGAGATATTCCACTGAAACTTAGAATTTGAGCGTTATTAAGGCCTCCGATTAGAAAACCAAAAAATTGCAAAAGTGGGCGTGGCAAAAGGGCGGTTTTCATAAAGAAATTCAACAAAAGTCGGCATATGGGGCCACTAATGGCCTTAAACACCTCTTAAATTTGAAAATCTAGGAATTAACTTCAGTCAACCAGATCATTGTTGCGTTTATCAAGCAGAAGTTGCGGCAATAGGAGAGGTACTAGACTGGTTAAGGCATACCGTGGTCTACGTAAGAAACATTAAGCTATCAAATTCGTGAACTTGTCGTCTATTAACTCCAGGATGGTCTTGAAATGCCTGGGTTCCTGGACACAGGGACATCTATGAAAATTGCATGGCAGATGAACTTGCTTAACGAGGTACGACCGCACAGATTCTTCCGGCAAAATAAAGTGTAGGTATGCCTCTGGTAGCTTGTCGGCTCCGGTTAAACCAATGGGCAAATAGGAATTTAGCGCATAGGTGGTCAATAGGATCCACATGCTCTAAAGCCAAAGCGTTTTGTCCACTCATAAACAGTGTTGTAATGTACCTACATAGGTACAAGTACCTAGGTAAATTTTTCGGTACCTTGTACCCGTACCTGGGTACTTTTAAAATTAATACCTAGTACCTGTACCTTTGTACCTTTTTGAGCAAAATAGGTACTAAAATGGTACTACCGCATACAGCGCATTTCCGTCTTTTATGGAGTTTGCCCTGAAGGCCTGTTTCGAGCAGGCGCTAAATTTTTTTGTAGAATTTCACGAGAAAATTTTGCCTGTGTTTTGTTTTAATTGTTAACAGAAAAGAACAAAATTAGAAATTAAAAAACAAAAAAACTCATGAAATTGGATAATTGAGAGCGAAAAACCATTCAGCCAAACATTTTGAAATGAAAGCCTGATAAATAGTTTTCCGATAAATGGTGGACTCATTCACTGCTTTTAAGTTATAAACTGAAATGTTTAAAACTTTAAAGCATTGAATAAAGAATTATTTTTGAACAAAAAACTAATTTCTTTATTTTTAATTCTGCCAAAACTATTTGTAAATAATTTGCGACTTCAAACTAAGTTGATTTTAGAAAGTACGTTTTTTGTACCTGTACCAATACCTAGGTGCTTTTGTTTTTGTGTACTTGTACCTGGAACTAGTTCTTTATTTTTGGAAGGAACTGTACCTGTACCTAGGAAAAAGGAACTATTACAACACTGCTCATAAACTATAAGAGATCGGAAGAGCTTGTACAGCTCCCCCGATCAAGCCTATCTGCGGCAGTCGGAATTTTTACTGGTCACTGTCCACTGGGCGCTCATGCGGCGAGACTACAAAGTAGGACATCCAGTTATTGCAGATACTGCCAAGTAGACGAGGAAGAAGTAATTCCGCAACACCTTTCAATGCAGGGACTTAGACTCGGTAAATCTTACCCAAATCGCTGGCTTTATTGGTATCACAACGGACCTCAAGTCTAAGTGTGTCAGTATAAGTCAGCTCAAGTAACCTAACCTAGTCGTCTAGGTATTTGTCACTATCAAGTACTTGTGTTAAATTATATTTTAAAGCAAAAAAATATTTGAAATACTTATTATAAAATACCTCACCATCATGTATTTGAATTACCAGTTATATATTACATTCTTAGGAAGTAATTGAAATACAAACACCAAATACGCATTTGTATTTCAAATACAAGTATTTTAAATACTGCCCAGTCCTGCTAATATCCTAATTCCCTATGAAAAAGAAGAAAGGCAGATTATATATACATACTTTATAGGATCGTAATTTTTAACTTTTATTTCATTATCATTGTTGGCCGGTAGGAAAAAATTTTTTATTCTAAGTTTTGCACTCCAAAATGAGAGCATGTCGATCAAGTGACATTCTCAATTTCTTAAGTTGAGGGTTCTAATGGCGGCGGCGGTATACAACACGACGGTGGGTCTTGTAACGGTATCCATCATCAGCGAGCTCATGAGCTGGAGCAGCTTCAAATGGTGCTGATACTGCTACTGGAGCTGGTGCCGACTGGTAGGATTGAGTTGGTGGCAAGTATTCATTAGATGGAGCTTCGTATGACACAGAGGCTTGTTGGGGTGGCAGGTATTCGCTGGAGGGCAAGTGGCTGACATCACGTCGATGACGACGGTATACAACACGACGGTGGGTCTTATAACGGTATCCATCATCAGCGAGCTCATGAGCTGGAGCAGCTTCAAGTGGTGCTGATACTGCTACTTGGACTGGAGCTGGAGCTGGTGCCGACTGGTAGGATTGAGTTGGTGGCAAGTATTCATTAGATGGAGCTTCGTATGACACAGAGGCTTGTTGGGGTGGCAGGTATTCGCTGGAGGGCAAGTGGCTGACATCACGACGATGACGACGGTATACAACACGACGGTGGGTCTTATAACGGTATCCATCATCAGCGAGCTCATGAGCTGGAGCAGCTTCAAATGGTGCTGATACTGCTACTTGGACTGGAGCTGGAGCTGGTGCTGACTGGTAGGATTGAGTGGGTGCCAAGTATTCATTAGATGGAGCTTCGTATGACACAGAGGCTTGTTGGGGTGGCAGGTATTCGCTGGAGGGCAAGTGGCTGACATCACGTCGATGACGACGGTATACAACACGACGGTGGGTCTTATAACGGTATCCATCATCAGCGAGCTCATGAGCTGGAGCAGCTTCAAATGGTGCTGATACTGCTACTTGGACTGGAGCTGGAGCTGGTGCTGACTGGTAGGATTGAGTTGGTGGCAAGTATTCATTAGATGGAGCTTCGTATGACACAGAGGCTTGTTGGGGTGGCAGGTATTCGCTGGAGGGCAAGTGGCTGACATCACGACGATGACGACGGTATACAACACGACGGTGGGTCTTATAACGGTATCCATCATCAGCGAGCTCATGAGCTGGAGCAGCTTCAAATGGTGCTGATACTGCTACTTGGACTGGAGCTGGAGCTGGTGCTGACTGGTAGGATTGAGTGGGTGCCAAGTATTCATTAGACGGAGCTTCATATGACACAGAGGCTTGTTGGGGTGGCAGGTATTCGCTGGAGGGCAAGTGGCTGACATCACGACGATGACGACGGTATACAACACGACGGTGGGTCTTATAACGGTATCCATCATCAGCGAGCTCATGAGCTGGAGCAGCTTCAAATGGTGCTGATACTGCTACTTGGACTGGAGCTGGAGCTGGTGCTGACTGGTAGGATTGAGTTGGTGGCAAGTATTCATTAGATGGAGCTTCGTACGACACAGAGGCTTGTTGGGGTGGCAGGTATTCGCTGGAGGGCAAGTGGCTGACATCACGACGATGACGACGGTATACAACACGACGGTGGGTCTTATAACGGTATCCATCATCAGCGAGCTCATGAGCTGGAGCAGCTTCAACTGGTGCTGCTTCTACTACTTGAACTGAAGCTGGTGCTGGAGCGGAATATTCGAACGATGGAGCAGATTCTTGAACAGGAGGCAGATATTCATTCGAAGGCTGGTAGCCTTGAGCGGCCACAGCAGCTATCACAGCAAACGCAACTAATAAAAGTTTCTGAAAGGAAAATCGAGAAATTGATTTCAAATTCTATCACCGAATCGTTCTTTTCTCAACGTACCATTTTTGAATCGTCTTTACTACAAAAAGGTTGAAACTCTAATGCAAAATCCAGAAACTATTTTGGTATTTATAGGCTAGTTGCTGCTCGGCATTGTTACAAGAAACTCGAGCTTCTTCTTCTTTCCATTGCTGTAAATTTGCAAAAGCCGAATTCAAGAAGAAGAAGAAGAAGCAGTATTTCTTTTTTCTTGTCTTTTTTATACTATTATACTTTGGTTGAGTCTTCGCTAAATGTATATACCTAAGGTAACTAACAACAATATCATCAAAACATACAGCAGCAACGAGCTATGCTTTAAACGGCAGAACGAGTGGGTAAAAAGTACCAAAAAAATTCATGAATATATAAAATAAAAGTAAAAAACAGACAAGATAGAATACATTATAAAAGGCGATCAATGAAACTATCTTGAACTATTGCAGCCTTTGAACATTTAATCATTTATAGGTCTAAGTTAGGAGAGAAAATTTTGTATCGAATGAGCGAAAGACAAAAAAGAAACACAAAAAAAAAAAAACAAGTTAGGGTGTTATATGTTAGTCAGGCGAGCCTGATAATAGAATACCCGACACAGACACACATGTTCAAATAATTTTTAACAGCAAGAGGTGTTTAAGGCCATAAGGGGCCCTATATGCCCACTTCTGTTCAATTTCTTTATGAAGACCGCCCCTTTGCCACGCCCAATTTTCAAATTTTTGAAAAGTCTAATCGGAGGATTAAAAATACGCTCAAGTTCTAAGTTTCATTGAAATATTTCATTTTGGGGCGGTTTTGAGATTTTTGTGACAGACCCTAGTACTGGAGGTACCCTTAATAATAAACCTATCAAAGAAATTTTTGGGGAGGATGTTAATGGTTACAAAAGAAGTATCAGTGTCAACTTTCGTTTAAGTCCCATTTGAATTTCGGGTGAAGGAGGTAATTTAAAAAAAACGCCCTTCGGCCACGCCCACTTTTCCAATTTTTTGAAATTGAATAACTTGCCTTAAATATGTTCCACTAGCAAACTTCATAAAAATATCTTGAAAAACTCCGGTTTTAGAGCAGGTTTTGTGATTTCTTAACAGACCTTAGTACTGGAGGTACCCTTAAAAATGGTCCGATCGGGTCCATTCTCGAACTCTAACTATGTCCCTATGAGCACGTATACCAAGTTTCGACGAGGTAGCTCAACTCTTTCGATAAAAGAACTGTAGACGGACAGACAGACAGACAGACGGACATGGCTAAATCGAATCTCCTGGTAACGCTGATCATTTCTATATATAAGTTTTTTGTATGGTCTATCTCGACTGGTTCTGGGTGTTACACACAACCACACAAACGCAATATACCCTCGACACAGAGTGTGTCGGGTATAAAAAGGAGGAACAAGTTTAAGAATTGCTCTTACTCTTTCTGTTGCCAAAGATAGGCATACAGTTTGCCCCGCTAAGCTGTTAAGCAGGTCTACAAAAGACTGGATCAATTGTTAGTCTCAAATTTCAAATTTCATATCTCGTGAAGAATCGAAGAACGTTTGTGAAATGCGAAAGACTGGCATCCAACGCACATCGATTCCAGAATTATATTTTTTTTTTATATCTTAACTCCATCAATCATGTTTAAAGGAAAACAAAAAATACATACCTTCACGCGAAATGGATTTTTATTTCTAGGAAATTATACTTCAGAACATAGGTATCAAAATGAAAGTCGTGCTGCTTCTGCTTCTTTGTGAACACGGCAGAGATTTTTCTAAGCGATCCCACACTTATAATATAATATGTTAATAATCAAATTAAAAAAATATTTAAACAAATAAAATAATAAGGAACACTTGAAAACTCTTGCAATGAAGGCTCTGAAATCAAGGTTATAAGCTTCGATAGTTTCATCGTCCCTCATCAACGTCGACAAGCTAAGCAAATAACTGGAGCAACAGCTTAGCTGCCATGTCATTTTGATAGAACTGGTTCTCGTATTTCGTATTGACTTTGATTACATAAGAAGATGATTAAAGTAATCTAAATTATTTTTATTGCACTTTAATTATTTCTTACTTAGACGAATCGAAATTTTTAAATACTTCAGACGAGAATCGACTTAAAAAGAAGAGTTTTTGAATGCCGGAAACATTATTCATCAATTCTTTGTGCTCATAACATAAAAGATGCAATGACTTAGTCAAAAGAATTTAGTTGCCATTGTATCGGTAATGAAATAAACATATGTATGTATATAGTAATGGGGACGCAGTTCTATCCTTACTTTTTGTGGACTCAAAGAATCACCAGCTTATGGGATCTTCCTAGTCACGGTTTTTCAAATAAAGAAAAGCAACTATCATAGAGAAATTGTGTGCCGTAGGAGCTCAACCAGTGCTTAATCATTAATACTAAGGTAAAGTAGGCAAATATGGACCACCAATCTTACTCTGATCATTATTTCAGGAAAAAATGCAATAATCAAACAAAATCTATTCAGCTAACTTAAAAAACCTGTATAGTTTTTAATATAATTGCTTCAAACGTAAAAATTTTCATTAATTTGAAAAATGAAAGATACTCAAAATCGATCCGAAAAAATTGGACGGTAATATGGACTGTCTAAGCCGCATGGTATACTGCGTGCACATGTCACATATGGGCATTTGCAGAAAAAGTAAACTTTGTGTCGCGTCCGTATATAGCTGATTACCATTCGGGACTGCATAGAAACTATGAAAAATATAAAAGTCCGCATAAGCTGCACGAAAGTACGAGTATTGAGAAGCAAAAGTATTATTTACAGCGCACTTGAATTCGGGGCTTAAATTTGCTCATTTAAGTGTCGCGTCCATATGATGTGCTTTTGTTCGCAATCAGCACAATGTATGTATATGACTCTTATATGCCATTCAGACGAGTATCGAAAGCCTGGGATTTTGGCACTTGGATTTCATGAAATCCATATCGAATTCCAAGCGTTCACACGACAATATCGCCATTGAGAGGATTTGGTTTGACAGCCATTCATCTGTTTGTAGTGCTGCCAATTGTAGGGAAATTTCCTTAAAAATTTTTAGGGATTTTTTAAACAAAAAATGACTTGCAGGGACAAAAGTACAGAATTCTTAAAATCGGAAAATGTACGGAATTTAAGATGTATTCCAAAATATTTAATAAATTTTGTATATATTTGGTTGTCATAAAATTGAAAAGACAAAATAAAAACTATGCCAACCTGTGTTTATGTGAAAAAGCTCGGTAGAAGCTCTCGTTAAGCGTCGATAGTCTACAAATTTCAAAATTGAAATAGTATTTGTATAGGCTTTTATGAATAAATTGAAAACTGTTTTATTTCCCTCTACAAGATAAGGCCTATTCATATTTTTTATGAAATCATTTTTACTTGAACCACAACAAAAAAACATAATTTTTGAACGAAACTTTTTATTTTTGAAAAAAAAAAAAAAAAAAAACAAAAGTTCAAATGACTTTAGTACGATTCGGAGCTCCAGACTACCCTGAAAGATTCTCAAAATTATTAGCCTACCATATTCATGGCTACTCATACATTTTTGTATGCAAGAGGCATATTATTTCAAAAAAAATAGAACGATATTTGTGGTAGGGAAAAACGTAAAGAATTGGCGGGATTTTTTTTTTTAGTTTGTAGGGAATTTTTCGTTTGCGTGGCATCATTGCCTGTTTGTTTACTTTGGTTTTTTCAAAATTTGACAGAAGTGTTGCAGCATTTCTTCGATACATATCGAAAAACACAGAGATGCATTCAGTTTGTTCCGGATTTCTCTTGGAATTTCGTTGAAATCCAATTTCTGAGCGAATTTCGTTTGACATTCATTTGTATGGGAAATCCGCTGGATTTCGACTGGATATCGGCTGAAATCCTCAAAAGTGCCGAAATCCCGGGATTTCGATGCCGTCTGAATGCCATATAAGAAAGCTTTTTTGTAGTCAAGAAATAGGTAACTAGATCAATACAAAAATGATATGATTGCTGTTAAAGCAATGTTTGCTCTGATGCTACACATATATATAATATCATTCGAATTATCTTCCGAATAAGAGCCCAGCAGCGTACGTAATGCATTACTCATTGATGTCGCATTGATTCTGAGGTAATGAACATCCATTCCAGAATCCATTACCTCCGATATAAAACCAACATTACATTTATCATTAGGTGTCTTAGGCGCTAGGGGATAACGACTCCCTTCTGCATTACCTTGAAGCGAAGGGTTACCCCAAGTCGAACCTAGATTACATGTAACAGCTGCGCTGCATTACTTGTAATAGTTAACTCTTGTATTCCCTTTCTCTTATTCGTAATTAGTGTTTTTCAAACAGAATCATACACTACTGTAGGATTATTAGTTCACTGTCGGTTCTTGTTTGTGTAAAACCTGCATTATATATAACATAAAAGGGCATTTGCGGTAAGCGGTTGGGGCTCCCATCTACATATATTATATAATATTTCCTTTCATCAATGCAGTCATTGAACAAAATTACTTGATATACTGCATTACTTCAAACACAATATTTTGCTCAAGGCAATGCATAAAGTGTGAATGGTAATGCAGCCTTTGCCAGATGAATAAAAAAGTAAAATTATTCCTTGTAGAAATAAGAAGGAATTCTTTTTAAAAATAGAGAGGTTGCCTAAAAATTCTATATCGGTGGGTTCAAATCCCCGGTTAGGCGAGCGTCAACTTTTATACCCGACACACTCTGTGTCGAGGGTATATTGCGTTTGTGTGGTTGTGCGTAACTCCCAGAACCAGTCGAGATAGACCATACAAATTATATATAGAAATGATCAGCGTCACCAGGAGATCCGATTTAGCCATGTCCGTCCGTCTGTCTGTCCGTCTGTCTGCATACAGTTATCTTATCGAAGGAGTAGAGCTATCTCGACAAAATTTGGTATTCGGGAACATGAGTAAGAACAAGTTCGAGAATGGACCCGATCGGACCATTTTTAGGGGTACCTCCAGTACTAGGGTCTGTTACGAAAATCATAAAAACTGCTCTAAAACCGAAGTTTTTCAAGATATTTTGATGAATGTTGATATTTGAACATATTTAAAGGCCAGTAGAATTATTTCCAAAAATTGAAAAAGTGGACGTGTCAGAAGGGCGGTTTTCGAAAATGGCTTCCTACTCCCGAAATTCAAATGGGACTTGAACGAAATTTGGCACTTATGCTTCCTTTGTAGCCTTAAACATCCTCCAAAAAAATTTCTTTGATCGGTCCATTTTTAAGGGTACCTCCAGATATTTAAGCCTCCGATTATAGTTCAACAAAAATTGCAAAAGTGGGCGTGGCAAAGGAGTGGTTTTTATAAAGAAATTTAACAAAAGTCGGTATATTGGGCCCCTTATGGCCTTCAACACCTCTTGATATAAAAAAATTATTTGAACATGTGTGTCTGTGTCGGGTATTCTATTGTCAGGCTCGCCTGGCTGTAACACCCTTACTTGTTTAAATATTTTTTATTTATTTATTTTTTTTTTGTTTTTTTTTTTTTTTTTGAAAAAATATATAATACGATATCATTTAAATAATATTAAAAGACTTAGAGGAATAAAAATGTTTCAACCAAAATTTTTTTGCAAAAAAATAAAAACGATATACACTGAAAAAATTATGCATCGTTGTTTCTACGATAGGAAGACGTAGAAAAATATAATAGAAGCTACGTAAAATACAATAAGTTCTACTGTAAATATAATAGTTTCTACTGTGGAAGAAATATGCCCATCATAGATTTTACGATTAAAATATCATAGAATCTACGATGGAAATGTCATAGAATCTACGTAAAATACAATAATTTCTATTGTAAATTCAATAGTTTCTACTGTGGAAGAATTATGTTCATCATAGATTTAACGATTTAAATATCATACAATCTACGATGGAAATATCATAGAATCTACGTAAAATACATTAAGTTCTACTGTCAATCTAATAGTTTCTACTGTTTCCCACTTACATTGATATAACAAAACTAGCAAGCTCAAATCATATCTCGCGATGGCGTAGTTGAAGTGTGCTCGACTTGTAATCTGGAAGGTCCGAGTTTGAATCCTGTTGCAGGCAAAAAAATTTGTGGAAAAAAGGAGAATAATTAAACTGGCAAGTAAATTTCAAGGAAAAAATACGAAACAGAAAGTAAGTTGCGCGAACCAAATAAATAGTTGATTTCATCGCGCCTTCCAAAACGTCACGCACAAGCTCTTTCAAGAAATTCCTATAAATTTTTATTTTTTATTTTGTAAGCATTCAAGGATTGTTAAAATCTTTTATTTCTCAGTTTTTTCAATAATATAAATGTTAAATTATCTGCTTTTCCAAAAAAAAAAAAAAAAAAAACGACGCTCGCTGCAGCAGGGATCGAACCCGCCGACCTTGTTTTCAAGATTCGATACCGTAGTTCCTGATTTGATATCGTAGTTCCTACAATATAATATCGTAGTTCCTATTATATTATATCGTAGTTCCCATTATATAATATCGTAGTTCCTAAGATGGATATCGTTGAATCTACGTTATATATCGTTGAAATCAATGACATTCCTCATCGTAGAAACTACTGCAAAGCGGTCGTAGAATCTATTATATCTTGCAATTGGACCTATTTCAATTGCGGATATAATAGATTCTACGTCGGATATCATAGATTCTACTACGGAATTTTTTGAGTGTAAGTATTCCAATAGAACTAAAAGGAATATTTTAAGAGGTTGGTTGGCTCGTCGTTTTTGAAGGCAGGATGGAAACTTTACTTTATGGCTGTCAAACTCGTTTTCTCCTCCCTGAGTGGATCACATTTTTCCTTAAAATTTACCTGGCACAAATGTTTCCAAACCTTTTTTTCGTCTGCCACAGGATTTGAACTCGAGCTTTGAACTCCCAATTCGCCCGTGCTTGATTTATTATATCAACGTTTCAGAAAATCTAACTGATGACGCCTCACAAGTATAAAAAAATAAACGTAAAATAAATGTAAAAATAGTGAATAAAAATTATTCTCCTAAATTTTAGTTGAGCATTTTGATGAGGTATTCAATTTTTTAGAATTGATTACATAAGGAAGCATTTCACCCAAATGGTAATGCACTTGCATTACCTTGTAGTCGATTCAGGATTCGATATCGATGCCATGCATTGAACACTTCGCTTCTGGGAAAATAGTAATACAATCTTCAAGTTCAAAATTAAAGTATACGAATCATAACCTCAACATAAATATGAACCATTACCTGAGCATCCATTACTGTATCAATGAAGCTGGTAATGTATGGGAAATTCGCTGCTGACAGGTAGAGCAATATATACGGTTCGCACCGACCGTCTTAGGGCTACTAACATTCATAGTTAATTCCACCATAATGTTAAAAATGTAGGCGTTATGGAGTTGCTCCAGATATTGGGAAAAGTCGGGAAACAAGGCTACGATGGTATGGACACTTCCTAAGACCAGACGAGGACAGCTTGGCGAAAAAGGGCTACACACTACAATTACAAGGTTGCTGACAACGAAGGATGCAACCGATAGGACAAAATGGAGGAATTGGTCGCGTTTTGTAGACCCCGGAATAGGCCGATTCCATTCTATCGACTTTAATGCTTACCACAATAGAACACTATCTAAAAATCCATTATATATCATGTTTATTTTTGTAATTTATTTCTTAATTTTTAAGACTTTTAATTAATTGTAATTCTATTCTTTAGGAATTTATGATCATTTTAAACAACGAAAGCTGTTTCAGCAGTTTCCATTATTTATTTAACATTTTAAAATAAATTTTTTTTTTTTTTTGTTATTCATTTGTTTCTTAAGAGTACTTCTCTTAAGACGGAACAGTGTCTGCACTCCAATTTAAATAAATGTAGAACGTGATTTAATCCTTTTGTTTTTCTTAAAAGCCTGGTCAGAGAATTCGCATTTTGAATTTATTAAAAATATATTAAAGTTTTTGAGTGCCAATGAAATTTTTTAGTCAAAAAGTTCCGATTAATTAATGTGTCATTTTGTTAATGGGGCGAAACGAAACTTAGTTTGTACGAGGGAATTTCGAGAAGTGTCAAATAATAAATTTTGTTTCTTTTTTTGAGAATTGTTCCCATTGTTACGTGACCTTGGATTGTGTTTCGGTTTGGCTAACATCTGTGAATCTCATCGCTTTGGCAACACTCTTGTCTCAGTTTGAATTGAAATCCCGAACAACGTTTTTTCCGACCAATTTCCACCAACTGAAATGTTCTAGCCGAATTCGGAACGCCCAACTGCTATATTTTTCTTTTTCAAAATTAAATATTTTCAATTAACCCTTAATTAGGCGCATGGGGTCAGGGCCACTTGAAATTGAAAAAAAACATGTTTTACAGTGCTTAGCGCGCTCACGCTCTTTCTGGCTTCCTCACTTTCCGCGGGGTACGCAAATTAGTCGCGCCCAGAACATCAAAATTAAAGAACTTTATTAATTACTCTAAAATACACTCAAGACCCCATGCGCCTAATTGGGTGATTTGCGCCTAATTAAGGGTTAAGAGTATACAGAGGAGCCAGAAAGCTTTTCAAGTTTTTATTTTACACAAAATGTTTTTCGTTTTACATATTGTTTGAACTCCTTTCCAAAACACACAAAGCTAATCTTTTTTATACTTAATTAAGTTATAAATATTTATATTGAAGTATAAAACAAGTTTCGGAATTATTTAAAATTACATTTTTTCAAACGACCAAAATCTCAGATTAAAGCATCAAAACAAACTCCGAAAACAGTTTTTCATAAAACAATTAAAAAATCAAAACAATATTAAATTATGTTCAAGTTATTTTGATTGATTGCAGACTTCACGGATCTTCTTCTTATTTTTCTTAATCTTTCAATTTAAAAACATTTTATTTTTTCAACTTCTTTTTGAATCGCCCTCAACAACTTATAAAATTAACAAATGAGCGCACACTATGATCGGTCGCGTCCGGCTGCAGAACAATCTCATTTTGTTTTTTATGATTTTCGTAAGCGACATACATACATACGGTATAGGGGGTGCAAGGCATTTGTACGTCTGTACGAATCATTCGAAATAAACCAAAATATAACATGTACAATGTATATAAATGATTAGCATCATGAGACTGCAGCTTCTCAGCCTTTTCCATCTGTCTGTCTTTCAATCCGTCTCTATATTTTTCTGTCTGCAATGATTTCTATTATCGAAGCAGTTGAGATATTTTGACGACTTGTGGCAAGGCGTATTTAACAAGGTAGTGACAGTAGTACAACAACAATGAACCAAAACTCGGAAACAGTGATGCCACTCGCTCAAAAAATAATGTATCGAAATAATTTTTCAAAAGTATCAAAAAGTATCACCATTTCTTAAAAAAAAATATTAAAAATTGTAATTTGATAACGCCAATGAAAATGTCCATAGAAAGTTGTGAAAAATATACTAAAAAAGAAATGGAAACTCTCCTTTCTTCCGGCGGCATTAGAATTTTTAAAAACTTCAAATTTCAATGTTAAAAAAATAAGTCTTTATTTTCACAATTTCAAAAGTTAAAAAAAATAAGAAAATCAGCTATTCATATGCTTACAAACATAACAAACGGGCTTAAAATATACATATCTAGATACTTCAATTCAAGGTGTAGGCACTAGGACAACAACTATAAATAAATAAAAAAAATACAGATCAGTGATATCAAACGAAATGGGAATGTCAAAATCCGTTTAGTTTTAATAAAACAGGGTTGCTAGCCCTTA
This sequence comes from Chlorops oryzae, assembly GCA_020466095.1. NCBI lineage: Eukaryota > Metazoa > Arthropoda > Insecta > Diptera > Chloropidae > Chlorops > Chlorops oryzae. The sequence goes on from CM035806.1 coordinate 131,803,307, forward strand.
AAACAAAAAAGGTATCAAATTCGGAAAAAAGTATCTCCGTATCATTTGGAAAAAAAAGTATCACTTTTGATACAATTGTATCAGTTTGGCAGCACTGCTCGGAAATGTCAGATAAGCTTACGTTTGTTTACATTTTCCTAAAGGGGATGGTATAGTTTAAAAAAAAAGTTGGGTTGATTTTTTAAATATTTTTTTTTCTGAATGTACAACGTTTAAAGAGTTTGAGAGAGTGAAAAAAATTTCAAAGAAATCGTGCTAGGGGATACGAAGATACAGCGTTTCAAAGCGATTGGCCCACATGCATTTGGTCGGGGGTGAAAAAATAAATTCGGTTTTGTGGAAAACGAACTTTTTTAAGTCGGTGAACATGATGCTGCAAAATTTACTGACCGATCGATTAAAAATTTTTTAAAATTTTCTACAATAATAGTGATGCAAAGTTTAAAATCGATTTGGGTTAATTTTTAAATATTTTTTTTTCGAATACAAGTAAAGATTGATACATGAAAAAATATTTTTGCAAACATGCTAAATCGATTTAAACATATATTATTTACAAAGTCTACTGGCCCACATCATTTAAGGTACGGATAGAATCACAAATTTATTTCGGTTTTTCGAATACACGAAATTTATTTAAGGGTAAAAATTACTCAATTGCAAATTAACTTTTAGAACTGACTGAAATTCGATTAAAAATTTACTTTAACTTTTCTAAATAATACGTGCCACTTTTTTTCCTACTTAAAAAAATATAAAATAACCTCAATTTTTAAGCGAAAATCACATTTTTTTTCTTCAAAACACTACCAAAAAACAAAAAAAAAACAATTTTGAAAAAAAGGCCATGATATTACCTCGGAACATCAATTTCCTTTTAAAAACATGTTTACTTTTTTTTTCTTAGATGATCCGTTAACCCTCAATCGTATTCACCGCAAAACACCTTTCTTTCGAGGCGCCTCTGGAGAATCGATAATTTCGATTTTTTATTTTTTCCAAATATACTTTAGAAGTTAAGCTATAAGATATATATATGAAATAAATATCCCAACATTATTCATGTCTTCACAAAAAATCATGAAAACATGCCTTTTTTCGGCTTTAAACTATATCACTGAAAAAAATTATAGTACCGTGTGCTATATTTTGTTAGCGCTAAATGCTATAACCATAGTAGAAAATGGGATAGTAGATTTTTTTACTGCGTCTGCTATATTTTATAAGAAACTTTAATAGCTGCTATTGCTATAATTTAATATAGCCCGTGCTACACCAATAGCAGTTTCCGCTGCAAGTCCTTATAGTTTAAACTAGTGATGCCATGAATAGTGGATTTGGCCGAATACCGAATATTCGGCAACCGAATATTCGGCACGTAGTAAAGACAGCTTGGGCCTACTCGCGACTAGCTGGAGTCAAGGCAAAAGCTGCCGCTGAAAAATTTGCCCACTGTTTATAATGTTTTCGAAGAAAATTTAGAAGAAGCTAGCGTACATTTAATATTTCTAAAGAATAAAATGCAAATCTGCTGTATTTTTAGTTCTCGTTAATTAAATTTTTTTACGTTATTGTGAGAAAAATTTAATTTGTAGTTACTGCTGATTTTTTTAATAATTTATTTCTACTACTCGGTATTCGGCCGAATATTTTAACTATTCGGCCGAATACCGAATACTGAAAAATGACGCCGAATAGGCCGAATACCGAATAGTGGCCGAATATTCGTGGCATCACTAGTTTAAACTAGCAGGGATCGAACCTGCCGACCTGATTGTTTACAAGAATTCATATCAAAATTAAGAAGTTACATTCTTAACTTTTCGGTGTAGTGTTAAACTATACCAAATATATCCAATATGCTCCCCCAGCACCAGAACAGCTATAGTTCAAAAGTGAACTGGTGATTTCCCGCCCTCACGCAATGTTAATTTTCTATAGTGCAATGCATTGGCAGGGGTCATGAAACAAAGAGAGCAAGATAGCGCCACTTCGGGTACCGCTATTTTGTAGCATTCGCATTGTTGTTGTTTCCCGTGCTAAAGTATAGTTGTGACATTGGGCTTAACATGCAAAACAACAACAACGAAGCTCTCATTTTGAATTTGTGACATCATCGGGCTGAAGTGGCGGTATCTTGTTTTCTTGTATCATGGGCAGGGGTATAAAAAAGAACTAGTACTGGTGAAATTTGCACTAGAAAAACGTTAGAGATGAACTACTTGTATGTCCTGAAGGATTTTGCTATATGAACATTGGTTGGTTGGTTGGTTGAAGTGGCTGCCACCTAGGCCGTTAATCGGCCCATTGTCATACCAAGGAGGTTTTCTTGTGTTTGTGTGAGTGTAAGGGCCGGTATTTTAAAGTCTGATTAAATCTCTGGTTTGGTTACCAGAGATTTTTTCTAACCAGTGTTTGTGAATCAAAGGTTAAGGAATTGTGTATTTTCAACATTTTTCGGGTTTGGTTAACAAACCGTAGGATAAGCAAGAATTCCAATATTTTTCCAGTCTATCTGTCAAATTAACCAACGAAATTAAATAAACATATTTCATAATTCAAAATTCAGAAAATTGTTCAAAAACAATTTGATTTTCACTATTTGGAATTGAGTATCTCGCAGCTAGACAAAATGTCCTCTAATGGTTAAAAGACCATGACTACACGCAGAGAAAAAATATCACATACCCAATTATATTTTGCAGGGATTACATATGTAATTGGGTATGATGCAATTACATTTTCATAATTGCGTCCAATTATATTTTTCATTGCCTCCAATTATATATGTAATTGTATCAAATGATAAAAAAAAATAATTTCAATTATATACATAATTCCGTCCAATTAAATATATAATCGGCTGCAATGATGTATGTAATTGTATCGAATTATATACATAATTGCGTCTAATTAAATTTGTGATCCCCTGCAATTTAAAATACATTCTATATAGCAATATAAAAAGGGGCATTCTCCACGATTGGGCGGAATATATTTCACCACGTCATATTCGTGGTCCACGTGCCCCTTGGAGTGCCTAAGGATTTTGAAAATACAAACACGTTGAATACGATCGAAATTATAAACCATTTGAGAAATATAAGAACAAACTGTAAAATAAATACAATCATATATATAATTGCATCAACGCTTTAAATTGTAAAAGTAATCAGATGTAATTACATATGTATTCAGAACGCAATTACATATATGATAAATTTAAATGCAATTATATAAGTAATTGAGTAATTGAGTATTTTTCATTTTCTAATTATATTGTAATTGGCTCCAATTAATAATGCAATCGAGGCAAGGCTCCAATCACATATGTAATTGGTTCCAATTATATTTCGGGAACTTATTTCTCTCCGTGCACCATTCGCGAAAATTTTGTGCTTAATAATAATTTCGAGTTTCAGATACTAAATCGTGGTACAGATAAGGTATAATTAGATATCCAAGCAAGAGCAATGAAAACGACAGGAATTTTTGTTGGGGTAATGTTTTAATATATTTTAAGCTGAGGAAAAGGTATGTGTGCAATCGGCTAAGCCGATGTAAACTTCTGTACATAGTTCGATCGTATTGATTCTAATATTTTTGCAACCGTTACTTTCCGCAACCTGCATTGCCTGCGCTCAGCAGTCAATAGCTGCTGCCCAAGCGACACAGATATCAAATTTGGAGAGTATTCTTAGACATAAAACTCTTTGAATGCTCTTTAGAAGGTCTTTGAAAAACTTAATGTCTTTCAAAACTCTCTGAAAAGTATAAAAGAAACTTTAAAAAATATCTTGTCTCAAACAACTCTTTCAAACGTTTTTAAAATACTTCAAAAATCGGATGTCTTAGAAAGCTCTCAATAAACTCTTTGAACAGTGTCCGAAGACCGATTTCCGAAATTGTTTTTTTTTAACTCTTCGGAAACTCTTATATTGGTATTTCAAAGAGGTAACACATTCATATTTAGAAAACTCTTCAAAACACATTTTAAAAAGCTTTGTGAGAGTAGACCTCTATATTCCTGTTTATAAAGACCTTTCAGAGATTTTCAGTGACGTCACGTCTTTGGAAACTCTTACAAAGAACTTATGGAGAGGGAATAGTGAGTCATTAGATTTTATTGCTTGTTTTTGACATTTTTCTCATTTACGCAGGGTTGACATTAACAAGTGAGAACAGAAATAACAAAAGCAAAATAAAAATGCAACTCTTACCAGGGGTGTTATTTAGATTGAAACAAAAAAAAATACTGATGCAACTCTAAATTTTTCTGGTCACTTTTGAGACGTTTAACTTTTCAGAAGGTCTTCAAAAGACATTTGGAAATCCGCCATCTTTTTGAAACGAAGTTGCATGATTTTATTTTTAAGCAATCAACCGAAACTTTTTTTATGCTTTATGAAAATTTTGATTTCAAATTAAGAAGGGAAAATGCATGAAATAAGTTTTCTAAAATTACAGAATAAAATTTAAAAGAAACGGAAAGAAAATTTTAAAAATAACGATTTTTAAACTTAAAATTTTTAACAAAACATTAATATTTTAAAGGCGCGTAAAAATTTAGTGGGGTAGAATATATCATATTGCCGATGAACTGATCTCCGTTTTCATTTTTATGTTCAAATAATCGAGATATTTCAATACAATTTTTCATATTTTTTTATTACATTATAATCTTCACACGCGTCCTTTTGTGTTCAAAATATTTCCAACATTGAATATGTAGGACGTCTTTTGTGTTTCTTCTAAAAGAAAAAGAAATAGGATATATTTTATAAAACGTATGAGCATATTTGCGTCCCTATCACGCACACTGACTGATGATGACATCATAATTCAGTCTTTCAAAGAACTCTTAAAGATGTTTTAAAGATCTTTCAAAGAGTTCTCAAAGACTTCCTAGAGAGAAAACTGATTTTTTGTCAAGTCTCTAAAAACTCTCATAAGGCCCCTAAGCTCCGCCTTTTTGCGTCCTTTTAGTCTTTAGAAGGTCTTCAAGAGCGCTCAAAGAGCTTTTCTGAGAGCATAAGCTCTCATTAATTAGTCTCTGAGCGCTCTTGAAGACCGTTTAAAGACAAGTTGTGTCGCTTGGGTGGCCTTCACTGACGCTAACGTCACTCTCCTCGGTATCCCACAAATCCCAAACACAATTTCCACGTGAACTAATTTAGTGAGTGGATAATTATTTCATTATAAAAAGCATTTTTATTTGAAAATGAACTTACTCCATCCCGCTGAATAAGGTTATTTCGTGAAAATTGTGAAAAATATACATATGTTGTAACCGAATGTCAAACCTCAAAACTTTTGAATCAAAAGACAAAATTTACTAAAACCCCTGGTTAAATGCGCTTAACCGACAAAAATTCGGCCGGTTAGTAATTTCCTTGGTTAGTTTACCAAACCAACCGTTTCTAACCTAACCAGAGCTCAAAAGACTCAATCTACGGTTAACACTGGAAATAACAAAGGTTTATTATTAACCAGGCTTTAAAAAACCGGCCCTAAGTCTTTTTATGTAGTGTGCCCCTAACATGCGATTTTTGAAAAACCAGTGCTAGGCTTGGAACATTAAACTCCGTTTCGCCTGTGCCGGGAATCGAACCTCGGACCCTGGGATCAAGAGCATAGCACGCATCCGCTACGCTATCCCAGAGCCACTATATGAACATAATATCTACAGATATAAAATATAGCTACTCCTTGCTATAGTATTTGGCAAATGGCCACTGAGCCACTGAGAAAAAAGAAAAAATTTATTTTGTGTTTTGAATTTTTTATTTATTTAGTTTTGTTAATTATTATATTTTTTTTTGTCTTTTTTTTATTTTTAATCTTGTATATCTCCTTAAATTTTTTCGCCTCCACCGTGCCTCGACCCGCTGACCACTAGTTTGCTGGGCGAATGTCTTAACCATTACGCTAAACGAACGAATTTAATGTTTGGGTCAAAATGCTCACTTGAGTTTATGGTTGCACGGGTTTTGGGAAATGTGCTTAAAGAATTTTTTTACTCCAAAAATTTTTTACTTGAAAATGAACCCATTACAAAAAAAATAATAATAATAATAAAACCTAAAAAATGTAGGGGAAAATTTCTGTCTTCCCAAACAACTGAACTTTGAACAAAAAAAAAACTGTAATTTATAAAACAAAGGAAAAAAAAATTGAGGAAATATTCTCGCTGCCAACATGGATCGAATCCCGAACCTCTCGACTGTCGAGTCACAGTTTGCACCACTGAGCTATCGAATCCTTATCGAGCAATTGATCAAAATGCGAACTTAAGCCAGACAACAGGGAGGAGCAGATATAAGGACGCATGGCGAAAATGACAGCACATTTCACGGCATAGCAGAGAGCGAGAGAGAGAGTAAACGAGAGCGAATTTGAATAGAGCGAGGTTGAAATGAATATCATTTACTCATTATAGCTGCATATGCTATTCAAATAGTCGCAGATGCTTTCCAATCATTCTCCTACAGCTATTTTCATTTACTAACAAAATATAGCTATGTTGGCTATGTTTGTTTGAAATCAAGACATTTCGCTAGCTGAAATTCATATAAAATATAGCAAATGCAGTAATAACACTGTTGTTATAGTTTATAGCAAGCAAGTAGTAATTCTGTTTTTGAGTGATCATCCCCTCAAACTTGAAGATTTTAAATTTAGACCAAAACTGTAAGCCCATGAAATTCGATACAAATTTAACAGTTCCGGGTTCAAAAAATAAAGGAAGAAGAAAAGCAGTTCCTTCTTCTACCAGCACCTTGTTATATACGCCTTCACTTTAGGGGATCTCCTTTGACGGGCATCTTTTAATAGTGGGTACCAGTTGTTTCTGAGATATAGGAAAATAATTAGTTTTTCTTTGGTTACTTTTTCATTTCTTGCTTAATAACTCAGGTACTGTTTGTTTAACAATTAAGAACTAGAATGACCATTTACTTTGGTATATTACCTGTTTTAATCGATGCCTTAGTTTTTCAACTATAGACAACTAAAGTTGAAAAAAAAAGGAATTTTTTACGATTTTTTCCCATTTGACAAAATTAAACTTTGATATTAGACTGCAAAACTTGTTTTACTTTTATTTTTTTTTTTTGATTACTTAAGATAAAAGACTGTTACACAAAAAATGTTATTTCATCAAAATCGGCTGAGAAACAATGAAGTTATGGTGTATTATGCTAATGAACTCGAACTCAAAATCGTTTAACTTGTTCATTCGCAATTCAAAAGGTACCTACCTACAAAATAAATGGACTTTTGTTCGTGAGCAGAGACTCTGTACAAACTGTTTTTCTTTTTCCAGAACAAATAGGCCCTCAATACAAAAATATTAAAATAGAAAAAAATTCCGCATTAAAAATTTTGTTTCAATTGTATTTTATACATAGAAGCCCCAGGTAGCCATATGGCTACCATGTTCCAAAATCCCATCGCCGATCGAAATTACTAAAATGTTAATGGAGTGAGATTCTAAGCACTCGTCTCATACAAAATTAGTTTCCCTATACTATTTTTTCGACGTCTACTTTATAATTCGGGAAGGAAAGGGTTAAATGGGTTAAGTGGCCTAAATGAAAACAATGCGTCGGTTATTCTGTACCTATTATTTTGTTGGCTAGACTTCAGCTCTCTGACTTGCTTAGTTCACCACTATGTATGTATGTAAGTATATATATGGGCATATTATCTCATCTGCCCATCTCGAGATCGAACTGTCAAAAGACCTGCAAACCCGGAACATATCCCATTTGTGTTAAGCAATTCAGTCCATTTGTGTGACTTAATTGTATGCAAATTTTATGATCACTTTAAGCCGTGTAAAATTTCCAGCTTGTTTTTGCAAACGGCTTTGTCTGATTTTGTGGTTTCTTCTCATCTCATCCCATTTGGAATGTTTATTGGGCCAATATTCTCGGGTACTTCGCTATAATTCTAAAAATAAATTTGTTTACTTTCACTTTCCTTTAAATCACTTTCTATTGATTACATAATTTCACTAAGAAGTTTTGGTTTTCTTTGTATTTCGAACGTAAAATCTTTTGGACTCATTGGGTCAGAAATTGGATCATCAGATTTCGTCTTCATTTTCGATTCGCATAAAATTCGCATCACAATAGGAAGATTCTCATGCGACTCGTTTGCTACAGCATTTTGGGGCTCCCCAGAGAAGCTTACATTAAAATAATTTAAAGTTAGACGAGGCATAACGCAGCTTACCTTACACTAATCGATTGACTGATTCTATCTGTTTTAGTCGATTTATATTGGTTATTGAATTCGATAAAAAAAACTGGGGAAAGAAACCCTTGAGTTCCATTAAATTTAACGTTGTTCAACCCAGACTTCAGAAGCTTCAAGTTTCGCATGCTTTTTTCGATTGTCTGCGAGCATGTTTGTACGTGCATATGAACACCAATTTGTTCTTTTTATACCCGACACACTCTGTGTCGAGGTAGACTATACAAAATATGTATATATAGAAATGATCAGCGTCCCCAGGGGACTCGATTTAGCCATGCCCGTCCGTCTGTCTGCCCGTATACAGTTTTCTCATCGGGGAAGTTGGGCTATCTTGACAAAATTCGGTATGCGTGCTCACGGGGACATGAGTAAGAATAAGTTCGAGAATGGACCCGATCGGACAATTTTTAAGGGTACCTCCAGTACTAGGGTCTGTCACAAAAATCTCAAAACTGCCCCAAAATCGGATTTTGTTGAGATATTCCACTGAAACTTAGAATTTGAGCATATATTAAGGCTTCCGATTAGAAACCAAAAAAATAGGAAAAGTGGGTGTGGCAAAAGGGCGGTTTTCATAAAGAAATTCAACAAAAGTCGGTATATGGTGCCCCTAATGGCCTTAAACACCTCTTGATATTAAAAATTATTTGAACATGTGTGTCTGTGTCGGGTATTCTATTGTCAGGCTCGCCTGACTATAACACCCTTACTTGTTTTCATTATCGCTGTTATCCCAAGATAAACCACTGGTTCATAACCATAGCAAGCCAGGATATTAAAACGATTTCGTTGGAGAGCAAAAAAAACCACGTTTAAGCAAACAAATATTTATTACATGAATGGCGTGCTCAGTCCGTGATGCTCTCAGTTCATGAATAAAAGATTATCACTATAAACGATTTAATCATTTGTCATTGTTCTATTGATGGATGTGTTTTTCGAATTCAGAGTTAGCAAGAGGCTCCATAAAGTTGAAAACCGGTTTTTATATTTATGTTTAAATCATAATTGCTTCTTTATTCGTGTTCGAGCAATAAATCTTCCGCTTTTTTAATGAGACATTAATCTGTTTACTCCTATAAAAACATAATCATTTTATTTTAATCCACTCTATAGGCTTGGAATTTATTATCATCAAATACGTTCACGGATGATGTGATATAATCCTATTAATCTCCCAGTAGTCCGACCGGGGGAAAGAAGTTACTATGTACTAGAGAATTAATGCATCATTGGTCGTCGGTCTTTTCGCTAGCCATGACCCATGGGTAATGCATAATTGTACCCTAAGAAAGCAAAGCCAAAAAAAAGCAACAAAAAAATATGACATATGTACATAAGAGAGGCGTCTATAGTTCGATTTTCTCGAACGTTGCGCATGCGCGAATTAGATCCTCCGCTGGGGTGGTGGAAGCGTGTTAGCTTACCAATATGAAGGGACGAAGACGAAAAAATGTGGAAGAACCGGTAAAATTCAAAAAATTCAAAAATACAACAAATTTAAAACGAAAACAAACTGCCAGAATTGCAAAGACTGGTCTGGCTCGCCAATGCTGTTTCAGAATTTCGCGTAAAAAGTTTTTCAAAAATTCCTATGAATATGAAAACTTTCTTATTTATTTATTTGCAAAAGGTGCGGTTGAAAGTTTTTTATTCCACCTGGTTTTGCCTGGTCAGGGAATTAAACGCGAGCCCTTCGGATCATGAGCTACTACAGCCCAAGATGTTTTCTTTTCCATTAACGTAATACATATATCAAATGTACTGAAAACAGAATTTTTTCTTTGAATTTGCTTGCTTCTTGTGGCTCTGGGATAGCGTAGGGGATGCACAGGTGAAACGGAGTGTAATGTTCCAAGCCTAGAACTGGTTTTCCAAAAAATCGCATGCTAGGGGCACACTACACAATAAGGCAAATACACTCACACAAACACAAAAAAAACTTCTTGGTATCACTATGGGCCGATTAACAGCCTAAGTGGCAGCCACTTCAAGCTACCTTACCTACTTGCGTCTTCAGAGTCCTAATATTTCCACAACTTTTTCCCGCCTTGGACAGGGCTCGAACCTGGGCACTTCAGATTGCTAAGCGCTCACACTATCCTCTACGCCAAAGGGAGATTCCATTCGCGAGTGCTAGATTTATTATGTTAACTTTCGAGAAAATCTAACTACCCTGCAGTAATATGGACTGACCCCAGTGGAGTCTTCTGTCAGTCTTTCATGTTACCAGTAGTAGTCCCCTCATAGTTCCCCTCATTCCCTCAAAGATATCATACACACATACGAGGCGTCTATACCGTGCAGTAATGAGCCGTTCAATTTCCTAGAAAGACTGGCCTTTGACCGGTCCAAATCCTACCGGTTATATTATGGCAGTTCGCTCCATCGAATTCGGCTAGCCGGCGGTCGGTCATTTGACTATCCTAAAACTAGACAAAATCACGACAATTGATCCAAAAAAAATTGATCTACGATCAGCCGTTTTGCGGACTAGTCCCTCTCCAATGACAGGCCCATGTTAAAGAGGTCAGTTGGATACATTAGAAGTGGAACTATGAGGGGACTTGTACTGATAACATGAACGACTGACCGAAAGCTACACTGGGGTCAGTCCATATTACTGCAGGGTATCATCACCAACATATACAGTGGCAGAACGATTCTATTAGATAAAGACTGAGGGTTTTTTTGTATCTCAAAGGAGCCATTTAAAAAATTTTTAGGATCTAATCAAACAGGAATTAACAAATTTAAAAAAAGAACCGTGCATTCACGTCAAATTCTATATGTGGATGAATGAATTTATTCACGAAAGTTTTTGATGTATGAATTTCAAATGCGAAACGGTTCGGAATGAGCCAAAAATTTTTTTAAGGAATTTTTTTCCAGGTTCATTAGAAGCATCTTATCTAAGCTCACATAAGCTACAAGAAATTCCAGTTCTTTAAGATAATTTTGTGGGTTTTTAGTTTTGGTCAGTGTCACTGTCGCTTGTTCACCTTGTGAAGAAAGCATATTGGGTTTGTGAATCCGTGTTAAACGAAGAATTCGGCAACTCTCAGCAACATTCAGAAAAATGAAAGTCTTTTTTGCAGAGTCCTTTAAGTGCTAGGCTCTGTCGCAAAAATATCCTAAGGCTGGGAAATGATCAAGTTGGTTTGATCGTAACACGTCCCGACCCATCCTATGAGACTTAATGCCCACTACGCAGCGTGCTGTTTAAAAATAAAGCTATGGTAGACGTGATATCAGTGTGGCATGACAGGCTTAAAATATGCCAGCTTTCGGATTTTACGCACGCTTTGACTTTTTCGAAGATGTTCATTGGGAAAAGCTTAAAAAAAGCAATAAAAAAGAACGTTTCATTTAAATAATTTATGCTAGTAAGATAGAATTTACTCAACCTTCGACAATCCAGCTTGTCTTAACCACTTTTTTCTGTTTTGTTTTATAATGATTATGGAGATTAGATAATGCCAAACTCGGCGACGTGCATCAAGTTTTGGAAAGCCAAAGCACTGGCCTCAAGTGAAAGGAAGAGAGAGGCGGGTTGTTTAAGCCTGGACTTGGGCCCGTCATTGGCCTAACATCTTTTTCGTATATTTTTTGGCACATTTTTTTAAAAATAATTAAAGGCCGCTTATTCATCGGTAATTTTAAGGTTTCATAAAATCTTTGGGTGGATTAAAATCCGAAAACCGACCTTCCGATATATGTACATATGTACGTCGACCAGCATATTTACCATAATTAAGCTATCGGCTTCGAATCGAAAGGCTATAAAAACAGTTGATTGGCAAACAAAGAAACATTAAGTGATTTTCTTATTTGTAAATTCGCTTCATATGCAAATGCCTTGTGACATAATATGTTTTATTCCGAAAGAGAAATGCCGCTGTTGCTGAGACTGGCGTAAAAATAGATAACAAAAAAAAAAAAAACCAAGAAAAGAAATAAAAAATAATCGAGAATTTTTTATTCCATTAAATTTTGGATTCGTTCCGACCAAGTTCGAAGCTGATTCGACTTTTTTGATTCTCTTTATGGACTCATTGGAAAAATAAAAGAATCAAAATAAAATTCTCGTTTCGATAGAGCTTTTGTCGAGGCAATGAGACACGACTCCAGTTTGTCTAGAGTCATAGTTCGCTCAACGTTTCAAGAACCGAAGAAAAAGAAGAAGCAACGCGAACAATATATGAATGTATGTATGTCATACGAGTATTTGTTAAGGGTGATTATTTTTAAGCAGGTTTTCTAAATCGGTTTAACTAAAGAAAGCTTTTTTTGATTCTAAAGTTTTCGGTTTGTGTCCAGGGATTGAAGGAAACGAAAGCTTATCTCCGCTTGATTTTGACGGTATGGGGCTTCAAATATTTAAGAACATTTTTGCTATTCTAAAATATGTTTACCCCTATTCTTATGCAACAAATTCCTTATACATGGAAGCTATCGAGAGCTAATTTTTATACCCAGCGTAAGCGGGGTATATTAGTTTTGTGCAAATCTTGTAACAGGGAGAATTAAGCTCCGGAGATATAGAAAAATATATACAGAAATGATCAGGATCAAAAACTGAATCGATTTAGACATGTCCGTCTGTCCGTCCGTACGTGGTCGGATCTCCTCCGAAACGGCTGAACCAATGAAGTCGAAATTTGGCACACATGTATATCGGGGTCCGAGTATGATCCTAAGTAAAAATGGGAGACATCCGCCCACTGCCACGCCCACAAATGAATTTATTGTGTTTTCAATAAAATGCTTGTAACTTGCGGATCACTCAACACATTCCATTAATATTTGTTGTGCTGGTAAACTACGAAAAGGGACATATCCTGGCCCTCCTCGAGCCACGCCCACAAATAAGCCCAAAAATAAGGGCTTATCGTAACTTGTGAAGTAAAAGGCGTAGAAGCTTCAAATTTGCAGCATAGGTTGACCAAGGCAAATGAAAGGTGTAGGAACAAAAGTTTATGTAGGCCGTCCACTGCCACGCCCACAAAAAAAGAATTTTCATAACTTCCGAAGTAAAAGGCGTAGAAGCTTCAAACTCGCAACATAGGTTCACCAAGCCGAATGAAATGTGTAGGAAAAAATTTTATGCGGCCCGCCCACTGCCACGCCCACAAATGAAGATTGTTCGTAACTTCCGAAGTAAAAGGCGTCGAAGCTTCAAATTCGCAACATAGGTTCACCAAGGCGAATGAAAGGTGTAGGGAAATAATTTATGTTTCCCTCCCACTGCCACGCCCACAAATAGAGAAGCAAAACATAGGGCGCTCATAATGTCGGGACGCTGGGTATTTCAAAGTCGGGCTTGACCGACTTTAGCTTTCTTACTTGTTATTAATAAGGTTGACTTAGCCTGTAGGGCTTTTATTTGCTACGGAAGCTTATGTGACGCAACAACCGTCCTTTCCGTCGTTTATGGAGTTTCGCCTTTAAACGTGTATTTGTCTAGGAAATATTTTAAATTTTTTCCGTTTTTTCGATATTTTCACGTTTAAAGGCTTCGCCTCAGTTCGGTAAGAAATACCCGCAGAAATTCCCTAGGTATTTCACCAAAGATAAAAGCTATCATAGAAATATTCTAAACAGCCCTGACGGCGTAAGCAGCTGATTTAAATTTAAATTAGATTTTGAGTTTCGAATTATTTCTGCTATGAAAGTCTGAGTTTCGATGTGCCTTTTTAGGCAAAAAATTATTAAAATATTATAATAATTTTTTACTGATCATAGTCCGGGAGCCAGCGACAGTTTGTAATCGTCAAAAGCGCCAAGGCTGAAAATTTTTCCCAAGCTGTATCGAGTATCAGTAGTAATGGACATCCAGCTGGCGTAGTTCCGGGACGGAGTAGGTGCGCCAGCCCCTCAAACACGTAAAAAAATGATTTCAAAAACCTAATACCGCCAAGGGTTAAACTTTGTTCAAATGTAAGTTATGGTATAAGCAAACGAAAAAACCTATCCAGCTGCATGTGGAGTGGGTGTCTATGCTCCAGCTGGTTACGTAAAGCTGTCAAAAATATGTACTAAGTGAACTCATTTTGCTAAAGCTGAAATTTTTAAAACTAATAGTTAACTTAACGACTTTAACGAAAAAAGCATCCAGCTGCATATTTGGTGGGGGAAAAAGCTCCAGCTGATGCAGTGAAAGACACATCGCATCGGTATTAAGGTGGCCCTTTGTTGTATGGTGGATTTTAAAACTAATATATATTTGGGCCTCCGGCAACGGATTCATGTTAGAAAAACTAAGTCCCCAATCGGTAATCGTTTGGTAGGGGCGTTTCGTCCTTGAAGTCCTGTAAAAATTGAAAATATACATGAAAATCTTTATAACTGTCCCAGAGTCGCTCGTACAGGGGTAAAATGTAAGACCAGCCCCCATTAATTTTTCGCCCCAACAATTTTTCGGAACATACCTACCCCCTATTTCAGCCTTGGCGAAACTATTACCACCAAACTGTCGCTGGCTCCGGGACAATCAGATAGCCGCACGAAGTTTCGGTCAGGAGTTTTTTTCATTCCTAGCCGAAGTTTCAGACATATTTGATCAAATAATCAAATAATTTTGATAATCTGGCCTATTAAGGTAGTCGTCGCTATCGTCGCTGACGAACGCACAGTGCTTCGTTCAATATACAAAAATCCAAAAAAAAAAATTGTTTTAATATATTGATGAAATATATATTTTCGGAAAGATAATAAAACAACTAATATAAATATAGAAAAATATTTATGGTTTGATTCTTTAGATCACCACTAGAGGGCGCTGAACTTAGCCGATTTTAAGCAAAACTCTTTTAACGAAAAGATTCACTCAAGTCGGTTCACTAAAAAAAAATGTCAAAAATTTATTTTTTCGTGAAATTACTTCAAATTTAATTTTTTGATTTCTTCAATATATAAGTAATAAATAAAGAATATACTTTAGGGCAAAGAGGCTTAATGACATTTTGGTGTAATATTGCTAGGAATATTTCCTTTTCGCTAACCTCTGTTCCGCACTTGGGTTCTTTTCAAGCTGGCTCACAATTGAATGAAATTGATTTTCATTTTTGTTTTTTACTTTTATCGCAATGCTCGCCTGCTAGTCGTCATCAAAATAAATAGCGACAGAAAACGACAAGAAGCGACTCTCGTGGCGACTTCGCTAATAGATATTTAGTGACGACGACTACAATATTGCATCGACGGCGACTATTGTAATACGAATCGGTTGCTTCTTAAATTTTTTGCGTCGACGGCGACTACCGTAATAGGCCTGAATATTTCTTACCAAAAATATCGGGCGTAATAAGTATGAGCTTATTTAGTAATTAAACAAGTAAGAAAGCTAAAGTCGGTCAAGCCCGACTTTGAAATACCCAGCGTCCCGACGTTATGAGCGCACTATGTTTTGCTTCTCTATTTGTGGGCGTGGCAGTGGGAGGGCAACATAAATTATTTCCCTACACCTTTCATTCGCCTTGGTGAACCTATGTTGCGAATTTGAAGCTTCTACGCCTTTTACTTCGGAAGTTACGAAAAATCTTCATTTGTGGGCGTGGCAGTGGGCGGGCCATATAAAATTTTTTCCTACACCTTTCATTCGCCTTGGTGAACCTATGTTGCGAATTTGAAGCTTCGACGCCTTTTACTTCGGAAGTTACGAAAAATCTTTATTTGTGGGCGTGGCAGTGGGAGGGCAACATAAATTATTTCCCTACACATTTCATTCGCCTTGGTGAACCTATGTTGCGAATTTGAAGCTTCTACGCCTTTTACTTCGGAAGTAACGAAAAATCTTCATTTGTGGGCGTGGCAGTGGGCGGGCCGCATAAAATTTTTTCCTACACCTTTCATTCGCCTTGGTGAACCTATGTTGCGAATTTGAAGCTTCTACGCCTTTTACTTCGGAAGTTACGAAAAATCTTTATTTGTGGGCGTGGCAGTGGGCGGGCTACAAAAATTTTTTTTCCTACACCTTTCATTCGCCTTGGTGAACCTATGTTGCGAATTCGAAGCTTCTACGCCTTTTACTTCGGAAGTTACGAAAACTCTTCATTTGTGGGCGTGGCAGTGGGCGGGCCATAAAAAAAATTTTCCTACACCTTTCATTCGCCTTGATGAACCTATGTTGCGAATTTGAAGCTTCTACGCCTTTTACTTCATAAGTTACGATAAGCCCTTATTTGTGGGCTTATTTGTGGGCGTGGCTCACGGAGGGCGGCGTCCATTTTTTTCGAGGATATGTCCCTTGTTGAAGTTTACCAGTACACCAAATATCAATGGAATGTGTTGAGTGGTTCGCAAGTTACCATCATTTTACTGAAAACACATTATATTCATTTGTGGGCGTGGCAGTGGGCGGATGTCTCCCATTTTTACTTAGGATCATACTCGGATCCCGATATACCTGTGTGCCAAATTTCGACTTGATTGGTCCAGCCGTTTCGGAGGAGATCCGACCACGGACGGACGGACAGACGGACAGACGGACGGACGGACAGACGGACAGACGGACATGTCTAAATCGATTCAGTTTTTGATCCTGATCATTTCTATATATATATGTCTATATCTCCGGAGCTTAGTTCTCCCTGTTACAAGATTCGCACAAAACTAATATACCCCGCTTACGCTGGGTATAAAAATAAAGTGTTTTACTAAAAAATAAAATATTTTTAAATTCATCCTTGTATTAATTAAAAAAACAAAACATAGAAAATACTAAAAACAAATTTTTTTTAATTACATGCTGTAGTATAAACCATAAATTCAATTTAAATTATCTTTCACACTGAAATACTAGTAACTTACTAGTAGTAAGTCCACTTTTGTTCTTAAATATACACTTTTTAATGCTTGCCGAACATTGTAGTTGGTCTATGACTTGTTTCTCCTATTTACAATTATTATTAACTATATATTTGAATAAATTAGTATGAACCTAAGTTGCAAAAATTGCGATTGAGCATGTTGTCAATCTCAAAACTGTCGAAACTCTCTATAATGAATTTCAATGGACCTGAAAAATAAAATCGTCGATGAGAGAATTTGTTGTTATGAGAAAAAAGGCGATATAATGTAGGGAAAAAGCCTTGAGAAAGTTCGCTACCTATAGAGAGAAATTTGTTTTTGAGGAGGTCGTTATAGAGAGTTTCGACTGTATTTATTTTGTTCAATGAACTACATGATGTATGTTTGGTAAAAACTGCCATATACTTATATTAAAAATAGAGTATTTTAGGATGCTTTATTGTTCCAAGAAAGTATAAAGTATATCGATCAAAAATAAAATAGGATACAATATTATAACGTATGGTTGGTAGCCCTACTCCCGCGTATCAATACCTAAATACATTTTGTGAACTTCAAAATGTCGAGCCGTATGGCGACGCCACACTGGTATTATTCTAGCACGACAAAAATAAAAAATTTTTTGTCGCGGATTCCAATAATCATTGCAGAGCCTTATTGTTAAATAGTTAAACTAACGTTTTTTGAAAATTATTTATCAAAAAAGGTAAAAACCTGTTGTTACGGCAACGGTAAAGTTGTTCTTTTATTAGGTGTGAATGAAGAAGTGATACGAGGCTGTTTAAACAAATATTTGGTTTTTAATTTTTCTTTAATATTCCGTTAAAAAAAATAGTGGTAGCTATTAGAAGTTAATATTTGTAGATTCTTAGAGCATTTTTGTGTGCATTCGGTTTATTGTAACATTTAGTGTATAAGTGGCAGCTTGTTAAAGATTCCTTATTTTTTCACTTAAAAAAATAAAGAAAGCTATCTTTACATAAGCTTTTAAAAAAAGTTTTAAGAGGTTTTAAGCTCTAGTTTTGATTAACCTATCCCTTAAAGCATAGTTAATGAGGTATATTACGATTCATAACCGTCGGTAACCGTCCGTAAATTTCACAGCTCAATTACGGTTGCCGCGAAAGGTGGTATTTTTAAGGGGATTCTATGGTTTTAAAGTCGAAAAAATGTATGTTTTCATGATATTTTTGTGGAGACGTGAATAATGTTGGTGTATTTATTTTTTTACATGTTATAGCTTAACTTCTTAAGTATATTTAAAAAAAGTGAAAGTATTGATAAACAAATCCGTGGCAGCGATTCTCCGGAGGCACCTAGAAAAAAAGTTGTTTTGCGGTGAACATGATTGAAGGTTACCGGATCATGTGAAAAAAAAGGAAACATGTTTTTAAAAGGAAATTTCTTTCCCGAGATAACGCCGAAGCAATTTAAGACGATTGGTCAAGTACATTTTGCATCATCGTGTTCACCGACTTCAAAAAAGTCCATTTGCACAAAATCGATTTAAAGTTTTTTTTTCTCGAACACATGCAAGTGGGCCACTCGCTTTGAAACCCTGTATCTTGTTAGTTAGTTTTAGTTTTTTTGATTTAGGTGTTATCCAGCGGGCAGGATATTGAAGAAAAAAAGTTCGACAAATACGCTCTAGAAACAGCACAATTATACGTGAAGCTGTACAGTTGGTACAACATGCCTCGTAGCGTTCACAAGATTTTATTACATGGCAGCTTGGCCGTAAAATTTGCCATGGTGCCGATAGGACAACTCTCCGCGGAAGCCCAAGAGTCACGGAATAAAGACTACAGGAAATATCGAGAACACCATACCAGAAAATCGTCTCGACTAAATACTACGACTGGTTTAGTTCATATTCTGCTTGTGACCTCTGATCCGGTAGTTTCTCATCATCGACAGCAAGACAAAATCAACATCAAGGCGCTACATCCAGAAGCGCAAGCGCTTATTAAAAAGGCACTCCAGGACGAAGATTCTGATAAAAAGTTAAAAGCTCCAGCATAAGGCAATTACGTTGAAGAGTCTAAAGCCGGGAAGTCGCATACACCGTTTTCGGCGACGAAAACGAAATTCCATACATTAGCTCCGAAAAAATTTCTGGTACAGAAAGTAGCGGCGAAATTCAGAATCGAAACAGCGCCAATTAGCAACGAAAAAATCGCCGTTTGACGACGGAACGAAAACAACTTCAAGTAGGTTCTTTTCGGAGCTATAGCAACGAAATATGTATATTTTGACAGTCAGTTTCATTTATTTTATTTCAATTTAATTTCGTTGTAGTTTTTATGACAAATGAAAATAAAATTTTCTTTGATTTTATATCAATAAATTTCGAGGCACTATATTTCACTTCAATATGATATGACAGCTAAAAGTCGGTTATTTCGGTTTCTGATTTATGTCGCTGCGCTTCTAACGAAACGAAAACAAACTCAGGAACGAAACAGTGACGAACAACAACGATTTTAAGTTTTCGTTTTAGTTTTCGTGGCCGAAAACGGTTTATGCGACTTCCCGGCTTAAGGATGAATCTGATTCCGACTTTGATTTTATTTAATTGTGGAAAAGTAAAATTTGGAAATTATAAAAGTTTTTAAATAATGGTTATTAGGCTATGATTTTTTTCAATTATTTGCTCAATAACTTGAGTACGTTATTCAGAATATTTTTTAAATATTTTTACCAATTATTAAGACCAAAAGAAAGCTTTAAAGTCAAAAATATATTTTTGTCGCGCTACAAAAAAATTTCAGACCACTGTGCGACGTTGACTGATTGTCAGACGACGAAACTCGGCGCCTAGGTGGGGAAGAAGACAATTTCAAACTTAATTGCTCTAAGCCAAAACACATAACTGCCTACGGATATAAGAAATTTTACGGTATCGAAATTCAGTTTTCATTTAACGAATTCAAAAATGAGTTTGGGAATTTGAAATTCATAAATTCAAAGGCGTAAGCGATTGTAAACTGGTTGGAATGTTTAATGTCAAAAGTAAAAAGTCTTGGTGAGATTCAGATCATCGCAAAACACACATCCATATATATTTAGATACAAATATACATACATATATACATACGTGTATATGAGTGTATTTTTATTCTGAAAGCCATTATCAGGAAATTCGCCATACATACATATATCTTACGGAATGTTTGCAAAATTGATCAAAACTGAATTTTACTAACTTATTTTTTTGTCGGTAGCTTCTCAAGAATCGAAGCTTACGCCTTGGTGAACCTATGTTGCGAATTTGAAGCTTCGACGCCTTTTACTTCGGAAGTTACGAAAAATCTTTATTTGTGGGCGTGGCAGTGGGAGGGCAACATAAATTATTTCCCTACACATTTCATTCGCCTTGGTGAACCTATGTTGCGAATTTGAAGCTTCTACGCCTTTTACTTCGGAAGTAACGAAAAATCTTCATTTGTGGGCGTGGCAGTGGGCGGGCCGCATAAAATTTTTCCTACACCTTTCATTCGCCTTGGTGAACCTATGTTGCGAATTTGAAGCTTCTACGCCTTTTACTTCGGAAGTTACGAAAAATCTTTATTTGTGGGCGTGGCAGTGGGCGGGCTACAAAAATTTTTTTTCCTACACCTTTCATTCGCCTTGGTGAACCTATGTTGCGAATTCGAAGCTTCTACGCCTTTTACTTCGGAAGTTACGAAAACTCTTCATTTGTGGGCGTGGCAGTGGGCGGGCCATAAAAAAAATTTTCCTACACCTTTCATTCGCCTTGATGAACCTATGTTGCGAATTTGAAGCTTCTACGCCTTTTACTTCATAAGTTACGATAAGCCCTTATTTGTGGGCTTATTTGTGGGCGTGCTCACGGAGGGCGGCGTCCATTTTTTTCGAGGATATGTCCCTTTTTGAAGTTTACCAGTACACCAAATATCAATGGAATGTGTTGAGTGGTTCGCAAGTTACCATCATTTTACTGAAAACACATTATATTCATTTGTGGGCGTGGCAGTGGGCGGATGTCTCCCATTTTTACTTAGGATCATACTCGGATCCCGATATACCTGTGTGCCAAATTTCGACTTGATTGGTCCAGCCGTTTCGGAGGAGATCCGACCACGGACGGACGGACAGACGAACAGACGGACGGACGGACAGACGGACAGACGGACATGTCTAAATCGATTCAGTTTTTGATCCTGATCATTTCTATATATATATGTCTATATCTCCGGAGCTTAGTTCTCCCTGTTACAAGATTCGCACAAAACTAATATACCCCGCTTACGCTGGGTATAAAAATAAAGTGTTTTACTAAAAAATAAAATATTTTTAAATTCATCCTTGTATAATATTAATTAAAAAAACAAAACATAGAAAATACTAAAAACAAATTTTTTTTAATTACATGCTGTAGTATAAACCATAAATTCAATTTAAATTATCTTTCACACTGAAATACTAGTAACTTACTAGTAGTAAGTCCACTTTTGTTCTTAAATATACACTTTTTAATGCTTGCCGAACATTGTAGTTGGTCTATGACTTGTTTCTCCTATTTACAATTATTATTAACTATATATTTGAATAAATTAGTATGAACCTAAGTTGCAAAAATTGCGATTGAGCATGTTGTCAATCTCAAAACTGTCGAAACTCTCTATAATGAATTTCAATGGACCTGAAAAATAAAATCGTCGATGAGAGAATTTGTTGTTATGAGAAAAAAGGCGATATAATGTAGGGAAAAAGCCTTGAGAAAGTTCGCTACCTATAGAGAGAAATTTGTTTTTGAGGAGGTCGTTATAGAGAGTTTCGACTGTATTTATTTTGTTCAATGAACTACATGATGTATGTTTGGTAAAAACTGCCATATACTTATATTAAAAATAGAGTATTTTAGGATGCTTTATTGTTCCAAGAAAGTATAAAGTATATCGATCAAAAATAAAATAGGATACAATATTATAACGTATGGTTGGTAGCCCTACTCCCGCGTATCAATACCTAAATACATTTTGTGAACTTCAAAATGTCGAGCCGTATGGCGACGCCACACTGGTATTATTCTAGCACGACAAAAATAAAAAATTTTTTGTCGCGGATTCCAATAATCATTGCAGAGCCTTATTGTTAAATAGTTAAACTAACGTTTTTTGAAAATTATTTATCAAAAAAGGTAAAAACCTGTTGTTACGGCAACGGTAAAGTTGTTCTTTTATTAGGTGTGAATGAAGAAGTGATACGAGGCTGTTTAAACAAATATTTGGTTTTTAATTTTTCTTTAATATTCCGTTAAAAAAAATAGTGGTAGCTATTAGAAGTTAATATTTGTAGATTCTTAGAGCATTTTTGTGTGCATTCGGTTTATTGTAACATTTAGTGTATAAGTGGCAGCTTGTTAAAGATTCCTTATTTTTTCACTTAAAAAAATAAAGAAAGCTATCTTTACATAAGCTTTTAAAAAAAGTTTTAAGAGGTTTTAAGCTCTAGTTTTGATTAACCTATCCCTTAAAGCATAGTTAATGAGGTATATTACGATTCATAACCGTCGGTAACCGTCCGTAAATTTCACAGCTCAATTACGGTTGCCGCGAAAGGTGGTATTTTTAAGGGGATTCTATGGTTTTAAAGTCGAAAAAATGTATGTTTTCATGATATTTTTGTGGAGACGTGAATAATGTTGGTGTATTTATTTTTTTACATGTTATAGCTTAACTTCTTAAGTATATTTAAAAAAAGTGAAAGTATTGATAAACAAATCCGTGGCAGCGATTCTCCGGAGGCACCTAGAAAAAAAGTTGTTTTGCGGTGAACATGATTGAAGGTTACCGGATCATGTGAAAAAAAAGGAAACATGTTTTTAAAAGGAAATTTCTTTCCCGAGATAACGCCGAAGCAATTTAAGACGATTGGTCAAGTACATTTTGCATCATCGTGTTCACCGACTTCAAAAAAGTCCATTTGCACAAAATCGATTTAAAGTTTTTTTTTCTCGAACACATGCAAGTGGGCCACTCGCTTTGAAACCCTGTATCTTGTTAGTTAGTTTTAGTTTTTTTGATTTAGGTGTTATCCAGCGGGCAGGATATTGAAGAAAAAAAGTTCGACAAATACGCTCTAGAAACAGCACAATTATACGTGAAGCTGTACAGTTGGTACAACATGCCTCGTAGCGTTCACAAGATTTTATTACATGGCAGCTTGGCCGTAAAATTTGCCATGGTGCCGATAGGACAACTCTCCGCGGAAGCCCAAGAGTCACGGAATAAAGACTACAGGAAATATCGAGAACACCATACCAGAAAATCGTCTCGACTAAATACTACGACTGGTTTAGTTCATATTCTGCTTGTGACCTCTGATCCGGTAGTTTCTCATCATCGACAGCAAGACAAAATCAACATCAAGGCGCTACATCCAGAAGCGCAAGCGCTTATTAAAAAGGCACTCCAGGACGAAGATTCTGATAAAAAGTTAAAAGCTCCAGCATAAGGCAATTACGTTGAAGAGTCTAAAGCCGGGAAGTCGCATACACCGTTTTCGGCGACGAAAACGAAATTCCATACATTAGCTCCGAAAAAATTTCTGGTACAGAAAGTAGCGGCGAAATTCAGAATCGAAACAGCGCCAATTAGCAACGAAAAAATCGCCGTTTGACGACGGAACGAAAACAACTTCAAGTAGGTTCTTTTCGGAGCTATAGCAACGAAATATGTATATTTTGACAGTCAGTTTCATTTATTTTATTTCAATTTAATTTCGTTGTAGTTTTTATGACAAATGAAAATAAAATTTTCTTTGATTTTATATCAATAAATTTCGAGGCACTATATTTCACTTCAATATGATATGACAGCTAAAAGTCGGTTATTTCGGTTTCTGATTTATGTCGCTGCGCTTCTAACGAAACGAAAACAAACTCAGGAACGAAACAGTGACGAACAACAACGATTTTAAGTTTTCGTTTTAGTTTTCGTGGCCGAAAACGGTTTATGCGACTTCCCGGCTTAAGGATGAATCTGATTCCGACTTTGATTTTATTTAATTGTGGAAAAGTAAAATTTGGAAATTATAAAAGTTTTTAAATAATGGTTATTAGGCTATGATTTTTTTCAATTATTTGCTCAATAACTTGAGTACGTTATTCAGAATATTTTTTAAATATTTTTACCAATTATTAAGACCAAAAGAAAGCTTTAAAGTCAAAAATATATTTTTGTCGCGCTACAAAAAAATTTCAGACCACTGTGCGACGTTGACTGATTGTCAGACGACGAAACTCGGCGCCTAGGTGGGGAAGAAGACAATTTCAAACTTAATTGCTCTAAGCCAAAACACATAACTGCCTACGGATATAAGAAATTTTACGGTATCGAAATTCAGTTTTCATTTAACGAATTCAAAAATGAGTTTGGGAATTTGAAATTCATAAATTCAAAGGCGTAAGCGATTGTAAACTGGTTGGAATGTTTAATGTCAAAAGTAAAAAGTCTTGGTGAGATTCAGATCATCGCAAAACACACATCCATATATATTTAGATACAAATATACATACATATATACATACGTGTATATGAGTGTATTTTTATTCTGAAAGCCATTATCAGGAAATTCGCCATACATACATTTATCTTACGGAATGTTTGCAAAATTGATCAAAACTGAATTTTACTAACTTATTTTTTTGTCGGTAGCTTCTCAAGAATCGAAGCTTACACTTGGTTTGCTGTAATGGTATCCATCATCTGGCTCTTTGGCCTTCGCATGAGGAGTCGCTGTTGTTGCAATTCGAGGTGGCTTCTCTGTCACGATTCGTGGTGGAAGAACTTTGGCCTTCGCATAAGGAGTGGTTTTGGGCGTTTGGCGAGCGGGTTTCTCTGTCACAATTCGTGGATACTCGTTAATCTTATCCCGAATACCCTTTATTCCAGCGTATTTGTAATTTTCCAAAGGCCGCTGATTGTCTCCGAAATCGACAAGTTTCGCTTCCGAGAAATCGACGTCATCGCCAGATTTATAAATCAATTCAAAGACTTGCTCACTTGGACTCAATTTAAGATCGTGTTCGGTTCTTTTTTCATCCTCGCTAGACCTGTGCCTTTGATAGTCGCGGTCGTATGCACGATAGCTGTCAAGATTTCTATTACTTCCATGGCTTTGGCTGCGTTCATTGTTCAATTGTCGCGATCTTTCGTTAGTGGGAAGTATACTTCCATTAAAAATGTTAATACCTTGAGTATTTAAATTCGATTTTGCGGATTCGCGCAATAGTTTCGATGCTTGATCTCCAGCTATATTGCCGTTTAAAAGATTGACACCCTGATAGTTAGCACTTTTTCGATTATCTTTTATCCGCTGATTATCAGTTTTCACACGATCGACGTTCGCTTTTGTCGGTTCGTTGTTCCTACGAACGTCATTGGATTGGATATGGGGACCATTTCGAACCGAAGCAGAATGTTCTCCTGGGTGGCCAGAATTTCTGGTATACTCAAGATGAGCCTGGGTTGAGTGTAGATAATCTGCATTCTTATTGGAATGGTCTTGTTGCTCATGGGCGTGGTTATGTTGATCAGAATTTATCCTTCTATCGTGGGTATATTTTCGTGAACTATCATGATTTCTTTCATCATGATTGACAATATGATAATCTTCTTGCTTGATGTCATTATAGCTCTTTGGCTTCGTTGAACGGTAGTTCTGATGAAATTGAACCTCACCACTCTTAGAATGCCTTATCCTCTCATTCTGTTCAGTCTCCAAGGCATCATCATATTCAGGCTCATTTGGACTTGATTCAGCTTTTGGGGAATTGAATTCGCTCCCTTGAGATTGAACATTTATTTGTGTTTGAAAGACCGAATTCGGTGCAGCGGCATAAACAATCGGCTCGGAGCCGGAGGCCTTAATTGAATCACTCTGCGCTGCAGTAAAAATTGGTGTCTTCAACGACAAGCCCACAACAGTTGTGTGCAATCGTGAACGCGGAATCGCAACAATTGGCGGACGAGGTACAGCCTTGGGTTGGCTAAGTATGAACTCGGATGTTTCCGAAAGACTCCTGCATTTGGAATAGACCAGTCTTTGAGTAGTTGGTAGTAAGATATGCATATTGATTGACTTTACCCAGATAAATCCGGTGCTGGATATTGATATCCGGTATTCGAAGCTAAGTGCGAAACGTCCGCCTTAACGATTCCGAGAAAAGCAACGATTATAATACTTCTCTGGAAAGTCAATGAATTAATTTTTTTGATTTATTTATTTATTTAGTTGTTTATTTATTTTTTCCTTTCAAAATGTGCTTTTACTGTAGATTTACCATTTCTTCGTTTGCGTTCCAGTTGAGCTAAAAAGCTGAAGAGCGTAATTAACACTGTTCCGGATCGAAGAAGATCTTCACATTTTTATATAAAATTTAGAATTCAACTGCGATTCGAAAACAAAATTCGATCTGAAATGCAATGAGCAGAACAATGGTCGTACGAGTAGGTATACCGAGCACACATTACTTGAAGATTTATAATTTTATTTATTTCATGTCGCCTGCGGTTTTCGTCAGCTAATTGGGTGACTACGAGCAAGCGAACTTGTTCCCGAATTAGCTATAATACGGTAATATTTTATTTGGGATCAAGGCACTGTCCAGTGCTCTCTTGCTGTCCAAGGAATGTCGTCGAAATCGTGGGAATATTTTTTCTGAAAAACTTCCATGATAGGTTATTTCAATATTGATGTTTGTGCGTCCGTACTCCTAATGCTTTAATTTTCTTATTGGCGGCGAAATAATAAAAACTCCATCACTCTTTCCATTTAGATCAGTCTTTCTCAAAGTGGGCGATAACGTCACCTTTTGGGCGTTGAAGACCTACAGAATGGTGCTAAGGGACCCTGAGAAATATATTCTTAACCAAGTTAAGTTGCATTTTA
Source organism: Chlorops oryzae (assembly GCA_020466095.1). NCBI lineage: Eukaryota > Metazoa > Arthropoda > Insecta > Diptera > Chloropidae > Chlorops > Chlorops oryzae. The sequence goes on from CM035806.1 coordinate 131,830,298, forward strand.
ATTGTTCTCATTGGTAATAATGTCTAGTTAGGAATGTAAATTTAAACACCAAAACCGATTAATAAAGCACATAATAAATTAAATAATATAATGAAATTGTCGTTGGTATATCCGACACATTCTGTGTCGAGGGTATATTGCGTTTGTGTGGTTGTTTGAAACACCCAGAACCTGTCGAGATAGACCATACAAAATATATAAAGAAACTATCAGCGTCACCAGGAGATTCGATTAAGACATGTCTGTCCGTCTGACTGTCTGTCTGTCTACAGTTCATTTATCGAAGGAGTTGAGCTACCTCGTCGAAACTTGGTATACGTGCTCACAGGGACATAGTTAGAGTTCGAGAATGGACCCGATCGGACCATTTTTAAGGGAACCTCCAGTACTAGGGTCTGTTAAAAAATCACAAAAACTGCTCTAAAACCGGAGTTTTTCAAGATATTTTAATGAAATTTGATATTTGAACATGTTCAAAGGCAAGTAATGTGTGGGCGTGGCAGAAGGGCTTTTTTCGAAAATTTCCCCCTACACCCGAAGTTCAAATGGGATTTGAAAGAAAATTGGCACGTATGCTTCCTTTGTAGCGATAAACATCGCATCCAAAATTATTCTTGATCGGTCCATTATCAAGAGTACCTCCAGTACTTGTGTATGTCACAAAAATGGCGAAACTTCCGCAAAATCTGACTTTTTTTTATATATATTGAATGAAATTAAGAATTAAGAGCGTATATTTAAGCCTCCGATTAGAATTCCAAACATTTCAAAAAGTGGGCGTGGCAAAGGGGTGGTTTGCTTAAATAAATTTAACAAAAGTCGGCATATGAGGCCGCTTATGGCCTTAACATGGCTTCTTTTTTAATGGTTCCGTTTTTTGGACGTGTTTTGAAAATTATTTAAACATGTGTGTTCGTGTCGGGTATTTTATTGTCAGATTAGCCTGACTATAACACCCTTACTTGTTAAGTTTAAGGAGTGAATTAGAATATTTGGGCGTGTTGAAAAATAATATACTTATTTTCAAAGGTAAAAGAAATACCTAAGTTTGATATTCTCTGATCGAAATCATCGTTAGCTTATCCCTTATCAGACCATGTTTTGGACAAAAATTTTAAGTAAGGAGAGACATATGTATGTATGCCAGCAGTTTTGTATCTCTGCACCATATAGAGACACGATTACTGACCAATGTTATCCACAACATTGCTTGGAAATGAGTCCGTTTAGTTAGAAAAACATTCTGCACAATCGTTAGTTCGGTATAGAAGGACACATGGGAAATAAATGGTAAATTTTTGATGTCCTTGATGAATGTGGAACAAAAGTATCCCGGGACGTTTGATAACTCTCTCAATGGAGAAAAAAATTAAGTATATAAACCTAGCAGTTCTGGTTAGTATAGAGGCGGTTTGTCAGCATGTGTGAATTTGCTTTGAGTAAACAAATCATTCGATGACGTTTTGATCCGAACTTAAATAAATTGGAGCTTTTTGATCAGCTACTGAGTGCGTTTTTGTTTCCCAAGTGACGATAGGATTTTAATCAATTAATTGTTCAATGAACTACGGTGCGAGTTGATTCAATTTATTGACGTTTTTTTCATTTAAGATTCCTTTTTAATGTTAATATTCTCCAGAACAATAGGCCAAAATTATAACAATTTCTTAAACAACAGCCAACGCTCTGAATGGATAAGCTTTTTTTTTTCACACAAAACAGCTTAATGAGAGGTTATAGCCATTCTAAAATTTCGCAATGATGCTCGTTTTTATATCTACGGTGAACTCCATTTTATTGGGACAGCCAATGGTTGTGTCGATATATCTACCATCAAATTCAAGGACTTTTCGATATTCTTCTTCTTCTATCTAGTGCCTTATATCGCGGCCTTGTTCATGGCCCGATAAAAATCAGCACATTTCTCATAATCTGGGACACCCATTTAAATTTGACTCATTGCTGCTATGTATATCTTCCTTGATGGTACTCATCAATCATTTTAAGGGACTTCCTTTGGTGTCGTTTCCAGCACATTGCATATCAATGCTATTTTCGTTATAACTATTTCCTTGGCCTGTGACACACGCCCATACCATCGGATTCAACATGAATTCAATATCATTTTTTACATATTTAATATGCGATAGGTTTATTCAAGAGGTTTGCCTCCCCTTCACCATATTAACGTATGTTTCTAAAAGTTTTTTTAAAAGCATTTTTAATGACTCTGCTTTGCATGAATGGTAAATTGATTTCTTTTTTATGAATATGACTTCCATCAATGGACATAGAGCCGGGCCGAATTGACAAAATTTGTATCATATTTATAGTTATTCAATTTAAATCGATTAATTTTAAGTGTATGCGGAATATGGCAATCTCGACGCCGATATTTGCCTCTGACGTCACACAAGAATGTCGGATATCTCGCGCACTTATCTGAAGTTGGAATACGAGCAATCTGCCCATTAACGGCGACACGTGTTGCATGATCGAAGTCATGACGATCTTGATAGAACAAGAACAATTATGTTACATAGTTTCAGCCTCTGAGTGGGCGCAATGACGTCAAACAAATATGTCTATGTTGCTTTTTATACTCCGTGCACTTGGGCCTTTGAAAACTTGTTTGGAAAAGCCGAGATACATATGTATGTATGCTCATTTTTATATATGAGATCTTTATTACTTCGTAATTTCTTTTGAATTTTATGGCAAGTTTTGGTTTACACCAAAGTTCTTTTACCTCAATCATTGACCTTTGTTCGCCGTGTCTTTTAGTTTTTTTCGCTCTCCTGTGGAAAGCTTCACGCCATATGATGTAAGGTCAAATCATTCGAAAAGTGAATATAGCAATGTTCAATATAATAGAATTGTTCTTGTATCCGACCAATGGGGTTTTATTATACCCGACACACTCTGTGTCGCCGGATAATAAATAATTCAATCAAATTATCTTGAAAAACTCCGATTTTAGAGCAGTTTTTGTGATTTTCGTAACAAACCCTAGTTCTGGAGGTACCTCTAAAAATTGTCCGATCGGATCCATTCTCGAAACTGTTCTTACTAATGTCCTCGAGAGCACGCATACCAATTTCATCAAGATAGCTTAACTCCTTCGATAAACAAACTGTATGCAAACAGAAAGACAGATCGATATATATTTTGTATGGTCTATCTCGACTGGTTCTGGTTGTTACACAGAACCACAGACACGCAATCTACTCTTGACACAGAGTGTGTCGGGTATAAAAATTGTGAAAGTGGGCGTGGCAAAGGGGTGGTTTCCATTTAAAAATTAACAAAAGTCGGCATATAGGGCCCCTTATGGCCTTAAGCACCTCTTGCTGTTAAAAATTATTTGAACATGTGTGTCTGTTGTGGGCATTTTATTGTCAGGCTCGCCTGACTATAACACCCTTATTTGATTTAATTTCAGTTATCCGGCGAACTTGCTTTTGTCTGTCGGGATAGTTTAAAGACAATTTTACAATATTTTTTGAATTTTCAAATTAATATACGAAACATTGAATATCCTTCAATCCTCTCTGAACCTGCTGTATGTTCAAGTCACAGAGCAACTTGCAACCCTGGTCAAAAGCAGTCGTGGACTCACAGGGGAGGTGAAAAGCTCACCCCATATTCGGGTGGACCAATTGTATACGGTTAAACATTTTGGTTGGATATCCGGTATCCAGAAATCAGGTCGAGATTTAGATTTTTTGCCATATATCTGATTCTCTGGTTATTCGGCTCAAACTAAGGCATCCGGTAACGATTTTTTATATACATATGTATGTATATATCCGTTACGCGTTTATCCGTTGAGCTTACTATTGCACATTGAAGTGGACTTTTTTAAATTTATTAAATTCAACGCATTCAATTCCCTTGATGAAGATACCCTCCAAACATTGCAATGCATAACTTGGAGTCTCAATTCATTGCTGTATGTTACATTGCTATTGGTGTGAACAGAGCTTTTATCACACATAGAAATTTAATTTGAACATTTTTCTTACATTCAAACGCGTTTGGAAAGAAAGAATTTACTGAGAACACACAAAAAACAAAAAAACAAACTGCTTGATTAGGTACGCTTTTGAACCTACATATGTACAAGTTTTTTTTTCAAATTGATTCTTCACGACAAAGTGATATATGTGTTAGTACACATCGATTTATAGATACTCATTCGTGAATTTACTTAGAAATGTTATTCCCAAACCCAACCAGAAACTTGATTTTGCCCCATGAATTTTGGCAAACATCAATAAATTTAAATAAAAAAAATAAAAAAATTAATCAAAACAAGTAAGGGTGTTATAGTCATGTGAGCCTGAACATACAATACCAGACACAATCATGGATGTTTGAACACTTTTTAAAACCAGCCCCAAGACCACTGCCATTAAGACAAGGTATTCTGGAGGTTTTATAGGCCTTTTAGGTTCTAATAAGTATTTCTATTTTTGTTCAATGCCTTTATGAAAACGCCAAATTTTCCAGTTTAAGGAAATCTAATCGGAGGCCTCACTATGAGCTCAAACTCAAAATTTCATTGAAATTTGTTGAAAAACTCTGACTTTGGGGGCAGTTTTGAGACTTTTATCACAACCCTAGTACTGGAGGTACTCCTAAAAATGGTCCAATCAGGTCCATTCTCGAAATTGTTCTTACTCATGTCCTCGTGAGCACGCATACCGAATTTTGTCAAGATAGCCCAACTCCCCCGATGAGAAAACTGTATACAGACGGACGGGCATGGCTAAATCGAGTCCCCTGCGTACGCTGATCATTTCTATATATGGTCTACCTTGTATGGTCTATCTCTAGTGAATCTGCTTCTACACACGTACGCACAAACGCAATATATCCTCGAAACAAAAAATCAAAATTAAATAAGCCCAGTCAGAATTATTCTCTGTCCCTGGCGGATGAAGTCCTTGTGTGTGCCTATAAGTCCATTAAATATTTTTAGTGACTGATCTTGAAAATCTTGAACAAAAATTCGCTTGCATGTTGATATGTTTCAATATTGATTCACTTTAGGTACTCCAAAGATGGCGATGAGTCACGAGTCACGACGTGATCGAATATGGCCATATCCGCCAATCTCGTCGTCGATTTCTCATGCCGTTAAGCTGGAATAATTTTTCAAAATTAATTGAAAAAACAAAATTTCTGTACCGCGACTTATAACAATAGTAAAGTTTGCCCAGTTAAGATTTTAAAAGATTTATGTATGCATTAAAATCAGAGCAGAGCCGGGTTTTTTCTTGTTCTTTTTTTATAGCAGATGAAAATAAACTGGGCTGACCAACTTCAGAATTCTTTGAAACAGACGCCAAATAGGACCTCCGAATGGATAATAAAAACTTAGAAAATATTTCCTCCATTGTGAAAATAAAAGTTCCTTCGAGGAATTCTATTTGTTATATAAAAATATAAAAAATGACACGTGGCCACTTTTAGGTTTTGGCAATCAACAGTCTCAGGCGTCAAATAACTCATGTGAGTGGATTGAAGAATATGCCAAGGAGTGGGAGGTTCACCGTTTTAGTGCTTCTATAGCCTTCGGTAGGCTTTTCAAATACGAAAAGGATATTGGAAAATATAACAAATTTATAATTTTTTTTTGTTTTTTTTTTTTTTTGAGATAAATCAAAAGTTTTTATTTTTCTGTTTTTGTTTATGGGTAATGTGTTTTTTTCAAAAGCGAAAAAAAATGCCCACATTATTTCGGAAGGCTTCCAACCTAGAAACGGTATCTGAACACGGCACGACGAGCAGTCTTGTAGTGATAGCCATCTTCAGCAAGGACAGCGGATGGCTCTGGCTCGGGCGCGGGAGCTGGTGCATGGTAGACTGGTGCTGGTGCATGGTAGACTGGTGCTGGGGCTGGTGCATGGTAGACTGGTGCTGGGGCTGGTGCTGGTGCATGGTAGACTGGTGCTGGGGCTGGTGCTGGTGCATGGTAGACTGGTGCTGGTTGTGGTGCAGGTGGGATGTAAGTGTTAACTGGCGCTGGAGCTGGAGCGGAAACATGGTGAACAACTGGTGCCGGTGCTGGAGCGTGGTAGACTGGTGCTGGTTGTGGTGCAGGTGGGATGTAAGTGCTAACTGGCGCTGGAGCTGGTGCATGGTAGACTGGTGCTGGGGCTGGTGCTGGTGCATGGTAGACTGGTGCAGGAGCTGGAGCATGGTAGACTGGAGCAGGCGCTGGCACTGGTGCAGGTGGGATGTAAGTGTTCTGAGGCACTGGAGCTGGCACATGAACTACTGGTGCAGGTGCTGGAGCATGGTAGACTGGAACAGGCGCTGGCGCTGGCGCTGGTGGATGATAGTCGTAACCCAATTCCGAAACATCAGCGTAGACGCAAGCCACGAAGGCGATGGCGATCAACAGGAATTTCTAGGGAACAAAATAGAATATCGAAATTCATCAAAAACAAAGTTCCAGACAAAGTCCTTGCTTTAATATTTACCATATTTTTTCTAAGGATTGTTCTTAACACCGCAAAGGTTGGAGTTCAATTATACCTCACAGATCAGCGCGATCAATATATATACTGCACAAGAGAGGGTCAAAAAGTCCAAGCTCAATACTATGCCAATGGCTCTTTGCTAACTGCAGAGCCGTCGGCTCGTTTAGCACATCATACATGTGTATGGGACGTCAGGTTTGTTCCACTGCTCGTATTCAAGAAATACCTCAGACTCATTTTATTGATAGCCCGACTTGCTCCAGTCATTACTTTTAGTTAAAATTAACTTGTTTCATTTCGAAATTAACATAATTTGAAAACAAAAATTTCTGATGATGCCAATAAAATGGTATGCTCCGCACTATCGGAGATTTACAGAAATATAGTAGTTTCGCAGCCATGAACGAGAGCTCCTTCGGAATTTACATTTTCGCAACAGTCATACGAAACGAAACCATCTGCCTATATAATTTCTACATAGTTTAGATTCTCTTTCTCCTTTTGTCAAAAACGAATATTCAAATTTATCCAAACGAATCTGTATGCTAGAGTTCAATAAAAATATACACATACAGCCGCGACAATCGTAATAGGCGCTAAGGACCATGCATGAAGGTGTCAATTCAGATTGTATTGTTAAGAGTTGAGAAATGCTGTCCAAATCAGAGATGGAAATGTTCTCGTAATAGCGAAAAGAAGTGTCTAGACTCTTCTCCTGTGGTGTCAGAACTCTACCGAATTTTCGGTTTTCCATACAGCAGCTTCAAATCGCTACTATTCTGTTGAACATAGATTTATGCATAAATTTTTTCGCGGAATTTTATGTTCTTGGGCAAAAAATGTTTGTCCGAATTTGAATGCCCAAAAAAAAGCCTTCTTATGCAAATGAGATTTGATGACGTTATGATTCTGAAATAAAATAAATTTGTTCTTCGGATTATATTCTGATATACTTACGGCTTGATTGGTTTTCAAACGGATTGCAAATATTCATACATTTTCGATGGCTGTGCTGGATTTGGTAAAAAAGTAAAAGGTATTCTGCCTGCCATCCATGTAAGTAAACAACTCAAAACTTGGCCAAGACTTCCTTGCTTGCTCATGACCTAGATTTAAAACCACAGGTTCTAAGACCTCTTTTCACAACGGCTTATCTTGAAGCCAATTACAATAAATACGCATCAAACATTTGGAGTCTTTTTTATGATTGAGCTATAATTTTCAGTGTAAGCTCTCATAATGGCTTATGCAAGACCCCCCAAATGAATGTATTTCCCTTCTTCTGAAGATCAATCTGGACTCATATTTCTGAACACTCCGAAAATATATGCTAGATAGTAACGTTCGTCTTACACACAGATATAAGGAGTGATTAAGAGATAAAGGGGGGCTATGCGAGTCTTTAATCATTTGACAATTTCCATACTATTGAACAGCTTATAAAATTGTGTTCGAAGGAAGCGATGAAAAATAACAGTGGGATTCATGAAGCTTCGCATTTTTTACGAAATGGGAAATTTTTCGAAATGGGAAATGAGCTGTCAAAATTTAAATGGATAAAGTTTTACGAAGGATGGAAAAATTTCCAATTAGTAGTGGGACTCATGCAGCTTCGCAAATTGTGGGAAATGAGAAATTTGTCACACAACTGTCAAAACTTATATGAAAATTTACGATGGGAAAAGTTGCGAAGGCATTTGCGAAAATCGTGAGTAGTGTGATTTATTGCAATATTGTATACGTCAGATGATGCCACTTTTTTCACAGCTGTTTTTGATGATCCGGCAGCGCTGTTTATTTCAATCAAAAGAAAAGAACCAAGCCAACCGGACACAGTCCGCCGTCCAATAGTCGCGACACAGACCCATTAAAAGCTGCGCTTAATCAACATCCCGGGAGGGAAAATTCACTAATTCCCAGTAGGGAAATTACACAAAATGGTGACAATCTGGACCAGTCTACAAGTGAACAGCCAGCCAATTCAAAAATATAAAAATCCAATTTGAAAAGAAGAGATCGAACTCCACCAGTGGAATAATTTCACATAGCGGTAAGGCAAATAGCCCTAACAACACTCCTAAGAGTATATTACCAAATTCCCCTTTGGACGCTCTTCCTAGAGATATTATTAAACTTAATTCGTCCAAACAAAGCCCAATAGTTGTTGAAATGATTAAAGAGCAAAACAAGCAGCAGGCGGTGCTAATCGGTATGCATCGTTATATTACGAAGAGAAAAAGTCGTCATTCCAGAAAAAATGACAATAGGGCCAAACTTAAACTTATGTAAAATGGAAGATCCTGCTCCCCAAGAAACCCTAATTGGTAATCGGTTCGCTCCACTTGCTGCAATTTCTGATGAGAATTCAACAGAAAATCAGTCAAAAAAAGTACTTAAACCGCTCCCAATCTATTTGCGCGAGCGGAGCTCGAATGCACTTGTTGCCAAATTAGCTAATTTATTAGGAAATAGCCATGAAATAAAAATTCAAACAAACACAGAAGATAGTTACCGCAAAGTTGTAAAAGACTTTGAAGGAGCGAATAAAAATGTTTACACATACCAGCTAAAGAGTAGCAAAGGTATTACAGATGTCATCAAAGGTATTGAAGCAGATGTTGACACAAACGAAATTAAGAGTGCGCTAAAAGAGAAAAGGTTTTCACGCAAGATCGGTTATAAATATATTTAACAAAGCAAAAATTCCTCAGCCTATGTTTAAAGTTGATCTTTTGCCGGACAGCTTAAAACTTAAAAATAACAAATTCCATCCGATATACAATTTGCAATTTCTGTTGCATCGTAAAATAACGGTCGAATAGTCGCACAAAAGAAATGGTCCCATACAATGTGCCAACTGTCAAGAATTTGGACACACAAAATCGTATTGTACATTGCGCACCGTGTGTTGTTAATATGTGGCGAGCTTCATCACAGCTCAGTCTGCGATAAAAAATCAAATAATGATCGCAAATTATTTAAATGTAGTAACTGTCAAGGAAACTGTACTGCAAATTTCAGAGGCTGTCTAGTTTATCAAGATCTGAAAAAGCGAATCAATATTGAACAAGTAAGGGTGTTATAGTCAGGCGAGCCTGACAATAGAATACCCGACACAGACACATATGTTCAAATAATTTTTAATATCAAGAGGTGTTTAGGGCCATAAGGGGCCCCATATACCGACTTTTGTTAAATTTCTTTATGAAAACTGCTCCTTTGCCACGCCCACTTTACAAATTTTTGTTTAATTATAATCGGAGGCTTAAATATACGCTCAAATAAGTTTCATTAAAATATTTCGAAAAAGCCCGATTTTGGGGAAGTTTTGAGATTTTTGTCACAGATCCTAGACTAGACTGGAGGTACCCCTAAAAATTGCCCGGTCCGGTCCATTCTCGAACTTGTTCTTACTCATGTTCCCATCAGCACGCGTAGCAAATAAATCCACTACTTCGATAAGAAAACTGTATATCAACCAACCTCTCCTCAGATCATTCCCCGGTTGTATTCGTTTTGAACAAATATCCGGAGGCAGCTGAACGCCCACCCAGCTTAACTGATGCAGGTACAAATTGGTTTATTCATACGACTTACTTAACTATAAAATTGAAGTCATTGATCATATTGACGATGCCGTAACTGTTTTTAATTCTTATTTGGCGTCAGCAGCGCAAGACTCGACTCGTTATCCGAAACATAGAACAAAAAAAATTTTCTCTAATAGGGAAATTGAAAATAGGGAATAGGGAAAAGAAAAAAAGCTAAGAGCAACTTTAAATAGGGAGAAAGAATCTAAAACCCGCAACTTTGTCGAGAACCTTACGCCCATAGGCTCAAATCGTAGTTCCTTGTAGTTGGCAAGCCGCTCTATGAAGACCCCAGTACAGAGTGAAACACCCGTTCGGTGTCTCAACAGTGGATGGGCGCGCTCAGATGAAGATAAAGCTATGAATTTTGCTTTGCACCTCAATAAAGTACTCCAACCGAATCCGGGCAATGTTGACCATATTCTCCCAACTCTGTCCGAAAACACACGCAGAATTTCCATACAAATCAGTTCAAGAGAAATTGCCGGTATTATGAAAAATGAACTTGTCTGCAAAAAAGCCCCGGGGCATGATCTTGTCACTCCAAAAATGTTAAAAATTATACCATCCGTAGCAGTTCAGTTTTTTTACAGTCTTATTTGATTCAATTATTAAATTCAGCTACTTCCCAAAAGATTGGAAACGGTCGGTTATTAAAATGGTGCCTAAGCCAGGACAAGATCCTACCCAAACATCCTCTTATAGACCAATTAGCCTCGTGCCTTTTCTCTCAAAATTATTCGAAAAGGTACTCATATCTAAACTAACACCTTATATCCAAGTGCACAATATTATCCCTCCACATCAATTCGAACTTAGAAAACAACACGGTACTATTGAACAGGGTTGGGCACTTGGCATTACCATTAATTTTGCATTATTAATTTACATTTAGTGATAATGCTCGAGAAATTTCATTATCATTTAAGGCTTATTGAAAATGAAAAAAAAAATGCATTATCATTTAAGGCTTAGTGTCAATGCAGATTTTTTTCAATTATCACTAAATTCTTAATGCTAATGCATTCTTATTTTCATTATCAACAAGTATTTAATTATAATGCAATCTCACTTGCATTGCCATTAAATCTTTAATGACAATGAAAGAATTTTGCACTAAATTAAATTTCAAAAAATGACTTAATGCATTAAATATTTAATCGCATTAAAATAAAATTTCATTATCACTTTCTTTTGAATTTTAAATTTTATTTGAGTGAATGAAGTAGACTAGAAGACTTATTTATTGAATTAAGAATGTTATAAGGACGATGATCGACTTCTTGAATTTCGCATTCGAATACTAATTTCAATTTAGAGGGTAACCCTAGCTATTGTTTATCTTTCTTTTGTCAATCAAAAACTAGTGATTCGCAGAATATTCTAGTGCCAATTATTAAAGTATTTCAACATAAATAGAGCTGAAATAATGAATTTTGAACCGTCGATCCTCTGCCCTTTGTATATATATCACGCTTTAGGCACAAGTATCTAGCCTTTTTTCACAGGATTGTGTTTTTATTTTAATTCTTAACAACACGTATTGAAATATCCTTAAATTGAATTCAGTATTCGAATGCGAAATTCAAGAAGTCGATCATCGTTCTTATAACTTTCTTAATTCAATAAATAAGTCTTCTAGCCTACTTCATTCACGCAAATAAAATTTAAAATTCAAAAGAAAGTGATAATGAAATTTTATTTTAATGCGATTAAATATTTAATGCATTAAGTAATTTTTTGAAATTTAATTTAGTGCAAAATTTTTTCATTGTCATTAAAGATTTAATGGTAATGCAAATGAGATTGCATTACAATTAAATACTTATTGATAATGAAAATAAGAATGCATTAGCATTAAGAGTTTAGTGATAATTGAAAAAAATCTGCATTGACACTAAGCCTTAAATGATAATGCATTTTTTTTTTCATTTTCAATAAGCCTTCAATGATAATGAAATTTCTCGAGCATTATCACTAAATGTTTAGTGGTAATGAAAAGTTCAATGCATTTAAAATTCAATGCATTTTGCCCAACCCTGCTATTGAACAAGTATCATCGGATTACAAATGAAATTAGACTTGCCTATGAAAATCGGGAGTACTGCTCTGCAGTATTCCTAGATGTCCAACAAGCGTTCGATAAAGTTTGGCATGACGGACTGTTATACAAAATCAGAAGATTACTTCCCTTTAATTTTAACGCGATCTTTGAGTCATACTTAAAACATAGAACGTTTCAAGTAAGACATAACTCATTTATTATAAAATGCTTTGAAATAAACGCGGGAGTCCCCCAAGGGAGTGTTTTTGGGCCTTTTCTTTACCTTGTATACACAGCAGATATTCCAAATAACGATAGAATATTGATTTCAACATTTGCTGATGACACAGCGGTACTAAGTCGGCACAAGGATATAAGTGTCGCAACTTCTCAGCTCCAAGATCACTTGAGCGAAATCCAAAGCTGGTTATCTAAATGGCGAATCAAAATTATTGAGCTTAAATGTCAACATATTAATTTCACGCTCAATAGAAAAGTTTCTCCGGACATTTTCCTTAATAACGAACGCATCCCACAATGTGAGGAAGTGACATATCTCGGTATTCATTTGGAAAAAAAGACTGACATGGCGTAAGCATATTGAAGCCAAGAGAACCCAAATGAAGCTTAAAGCCAACAGCCTGCGTTGGTTAATAAATAGCCGCTCTCCTCTAAAGCTTGAATATAAAATCCTTCTATACAACCAAGTTATAAAACCAATATGGACGTATGGTTTACAATTGTATGAAAATGCCAGCTTTTCGAATATAGAAATCCTGCAAACAGCACAGTCCAAGATCCTAAGGACTATAACAGGAGCTCCTTGGTTTGTTTCAAATGAACGGATCCATAGAGAGCTCAACGTAGAACTGGTTAAAACAGATTTCACCAATATCAAAGAGAAATACTTCAATAAATTGCGCAGACATGTAAATCCACTTGCCCGTGGATTATCGACCACATCGTACTCTTCCAGATTGAAAAGAAATGACCGGCCAGCAATTATAAATCGTTCTACAACAGCAGGTGCATTCCATGCACATCCATCAACTCAGCTTTCCAAGCTACTCGTCAACTCGGTGGGTGCACTCTATGCACCCTTGAAATCCGCGCACACCCTAGCTGCTTAAAACCGTCGTTTCCGCAAACAACACCGTCAATATTACACGTGTTTCTTCACACATCAGCAAAGCCTAGTTTTCGGTATCCGAGGACCGCATTGAACTAATTACTAAGTCATAAACGTTTCAATTAAGAAAATGCTTCGTGATTTGTCATTTTCTCAAATTAGGTGTAAGACTTAAAGACTTATTGCTAGACTCCTATCTTAAAGGAGTAATCCAATAAATAATAAAACGTTTAAAAAAAAAAAAAAAAAAAACAGCATTTCATAAGAATATCCTTCCGCTTTTGCATTAATTACATCAAAATGAGATTAAATATATCCGAATTGGACATTTTACTATATTTTTAATGGAAAACTACAAAAATTAAAATCATCTGTGTGCTATCACTTGGTTTGATTTTCAGTCTGGTAGCACGAAAAAATAATTTAATCTTGTTTGTGGATTGTCGTGTAAACGGTGACTTCATTACTCGCGACTCATTTTTAATTGCGAGTAGCTGCCATATAAACGTAGTATATCTTAATTAGTTTTTGAGATAAAAAATTTAAAAAAAAAAGGCTCTGAATAAAAAAGAGTTTTGAAGGATATCTCAAGGTTATTAGTGTTTTAAGGTCGAAAAATTAACTTATTCTTGTTCTGGCGTGTTGTCCTACAACCTCGAGGTCCCCTTTTTACTGTGTCCATCCAACGCTGTTTCGGGCGCCCTCGTTGTCTGCAATCTTGAATTTCCAGTGCGTAGCCCATGATACAAGAAAACAAGATAGCGCCACTTGATAGAGGAAACGTCACAAACTCAAAATCGCGATTCGTTGTTGTTGTTTCCCATGTTAAACCGGCTTTTTACTTTTTTGAATAGCATGGGAAACAACAACAATTTCTCGCTCAGTGACGTCACAAACTCAATTTTTGGGTCTCTCAGAGAACCTCAAAATAGCGGTACTGAAGTGGCGCTATCTTGTTTTCTTGTATCATGGCGTAGCCTTTCTTTGCCAAACTCACCTTATTTGCTCTTAGGACGTGTCCATACCAGCGTAGCCTTGCTTCCCGAACCTAGCAAAAAATTAATAAAACTTCAATTTATTAGACAATTTTCTACAAAACTGGGGTGCGCAGAGGTGCGGAATGTAAACTTTTCAGCCGTAAAACCAAGATTTAAGTCATGTATACAAAGGGGAAAAACGAGAAAATTCTCATGTTGAGTATGTGATATTCTGCTGTTGTATTGTAGATATGCATGTATGATGTATGATTTGTTTAATATACGGTCTGATTGTGCTCAATGCTTTAATAAAACTTATTTTTAAGATGAGTCAAGCAAATTTTGAGGATGTTTTCTTCAGAGCCCTGGATAGCTCTGATCCTGTCATCTGCAACATCGCCATAAAAGCAAATCACAAAAGTAAAACAGGGTACTCCTACGCAAAGGAAATAGGAGATTTACTCCAAACCCCTCAAGTCCCCAACTTAGCAATGGATGATGATTTGCAAGACGATGATCACTTTGATGCCACCGATAGTTTTGCCGACTTTTTAGAACATGAGCTTTCCGAGTCCGATGACTAAATTAATAATAATTTCGGAAATATAATATTTTTTTTGCCACGCCCACTTTTGAAATTTATGGAGATAACATTGAGGGTCTTAAAACAAACTAAAATTTCTAATTCAATGGAAAAACGTCAAAAAGTTTAGCTTTTCAGTGCAGTTTCAATGATTTCTATAACAGACCCTAGTGCTGATGGTACCTCAAAACATGGTCCTTTTTTGAAGAGGATGTTTATGGGCATGAAAAAAGTTCACACGCCGACTTTCATCTAATTCCTTTTTGAGTTGTAGAAGTAAGAGGTATTTTTACAGTAACGTCCTTTTGCCATGCCCACTTTTATAATTTTTGGAAATTACATTTCATGCCCCAAAAAATTCTTACATATCAAATTTCATCAAAATATCTCATAAAATGCAGATTTTAGAGCTATTTCGTGATTTTTGAACAGACCCTAATACTGGAGGTACCAGAAAAAATGCGCCACTCAAGCTGAAATTCTTCTGAATACTGAAGTACATTCCTTAAGTTATATTGTCAAAATTTCATTAAAATTGCTTTACTGCTTCAACAGTTATTTAATTTTGGCCACGCCCAGTGGCCGAAATGACCAATCTAGCGCGGATTAAGTCAAATTTTGAAATGATTAGCTGCGTCAAAATTTTATGTCGCGGCGACAAACAATGCATAACTTTATTTATTGCTTACATTTTTTTTTTTTTTTTGCTCGCAATATTTACAATTATGTATATGTAGTGTCAAACTTAACATATGTTTTAGGAGATATATTAAAATATACTCGCGCCTTATTGAAGTGGCCAGGGCCGTTTTTAGGCATAGGCTGCAGCCTATGGGCCCGCACCACAAAATGGTATTGCCTTTTGGTTTTTCACAGCGCAAACGTTATGTTTGCATAGCAGTGACTTTCTTTTTTTTTTTGCTGCTCTAGGGGGTCCCGCACCACCGGCACAGCCTAGGGGCCCAAAAAGCCTAGTAATGGCCTTGTGGTCCGGGTTTTTTTTCCCCGAAAATTTAAGTGTATCAAATAAAATAGTTTTAAAAGTGTTTTTATTTAAAATTGAAGGTATGTTTGTTAATAAAAAAAAATTAATGTGTGAAGTTTGTGCTGGCGTTAAACAGTGGAAAGTCTTACCAAAAAATTGTCTTTGTTATACACCGAGAGAATAAGGTAGTTATATTAACTGAAAAAGCAGGTTAAAATAACCGAGTTCACCGTTAATTCTTAGCTTATGTGTAGTAGCGGTCAATTCAACAGTACAAACACAGTCAATAAGGATATAACTATCTGATGGTTGATATAACTGTCTCGCGGTTAAATCAACTGTCACCAGCGACTGGAAAAAAAAATTTATTTTTTGCTTTGACTTTTTTTTAATCTTCTTTTATTAATATTTTTTTATTTTTTTTAATAAAATTTTATATTTTTTCTTTATTTATTTCTTTTTCTCTTTCATCTCTTTAAATTTTCTCACCTCTGCCGAGCCTTGAACCGCAGACCTCCACTTCGCTGGGCGAACGTCTTAACCATTACGCTAAACGAACGAATTTAATTTGTTGGTCAAAAAGCTCACTTGAGCTTATGGTTGCTCAAGTTTTGAGGAACGTGCTTAAGGAATTGTTTCACTCCCATATATGGTGTTTTTTTTTGTATTCTTTAGTTTTCATTAGAGTAAAAGTTAATGTGATTCGACCGGATTCGGTCTAATGTTTAGTTTGTTTGTTACTTTGGTTCTTTATGAACATTGTGTATCACTTTAAGCTGCAGCTTTTTTGCATGAATACGAGAAAATTATATTTTTAGGTGCAATGTCGGTTTCAAAACGCACGCTCTTTTTAGTTTGGCACGACGAACCACGCCCAATGAATAAATTGTTGGCAATCGAAAATTGTGTTTTTGGCAATATAATTGATAAGGCGAAATATAACGAAGATGAACTCATACAAATTCAAAAACAATTGAGGAATTTTATAAGGAAATTAATAGAAAAGTGGAAAATAAGCCTGTCTGAAGAAGCACTTGAAGCAAGAAACAAAGACTTTCGCAACTATCGTCGAAACCACACGCGTAAAAAATCGAGAGAAAATACCATGGAAGACTTATTTCATGCCCTATTGGTTTCATCAGACCCGTTAATAGCCTCAAAATCGAAAGGTACTTGTATTTGTATTTGTTTTTCACTTCTTACCTTTTTATTTACAATATACTATTTTTGAATTTACACAAACCAAATGCTTATTTCTGTCTTTCATAAATTCTAACTACATATATTCTTTAAAATAGAATGAAAACCAAAAAACTATTAAATGAATTAGCAAAATCAGGTCTGTGGAAAATTCACTTTTTAGGAATTTTAAAGCCTCTATCTTAAAAAATACTTGTTCTATTAAAACAAATGAGCCATCTATGGAATGAAGAGAGTGTCAGATCTCTATTAGTGCTATTTATATATACGCTGATTTTACATTTTATAAGATTCCTTGCAAAAAATAAAAAAAGTCAGAAAACAGTGGTTTTCTTTATATGTCCGAAACAACAACCCCAAAATTTTTTTTTTATTAAATCTTTAACCCTAGGAAATTTTGCATCACTATTATCTCAACATGTGTGAAACATTTCAGTTTTTTATCTCTTCAAAAAACAAAGTTATTAATTAAGAGCCGCTAGATTGGCCTTTTCGCCCACTGTGCGACGACTTCGCTGTTAAATCGTCGTCCCCTCATATGCCACGCCTTTATTCGTGCCTATTATGTATTCCGAAGGATCGAATCCGTTGGGATTTTTCATTTCTAAAAATGTTTTTAATGCAAACGGATTCGATCCGTCGGAATACATAATAGGAACGATTATTTCCCTTAGGCTAGGCGCCGACTACTCGATTTTCAGTTGGCCAATTTTAAGTTGTGTGTTTGTGGCACACAGAACTATATGAGAGCGCGCCGACATTCCAATTTTTAGTTGACCCAATAAAAAATTTGTGCTTTGCCAGAAATTTTAAATTGGTCAAGTGTGTTGTGTTGCTTACGTTCTTATGGGGCGCCGCACACTACTCAATTTTTAGTTGGTAGTGCTCCATAAACACATGGTACCGAATAATTAATAAATTATTATGTAATTAAATAATAATTATTTAATTTAATGGAAAGTACCCAATTTTAAATTGTATAGTCGGCGCACTTTTCCTACTAAAAATTGAGTAGTCGACGCCTAGTCTTACACTGCAGCCACACGTTCAATAATTTGCTTTCAAGTTGAGCACACCCAGTGGCGTAGCGAGACATTTCGGCGCCCGGGCACAATGGGGGAACTTGCAGGAAATGCCGCCCTCTCCAATCGGCCTCAATAAAAATACCTTCATAAAAATTGAAACATGATTTGGCACACGGGGCGACTGCCCCTTCGCGGCCCCCCTTTGTTACAAGCTCATTTTCAATTTTAAGTTCAAGTTTTTAACAGCTGTCCATAGTTGCATAGCATTCTAAGTTGTTTTCTTGACGAAGTCATTTTGAAAATAAAATTGCCTTTCAAGTTGCGTGCAGCCTACGTCATAGCTTCAATTTTAACGAATTTTGACAAGCAGCAGGTGTGCTCAACTTGAAAGCAAATAATTGAACGTGTGGCTGCCGTGTTACTCAAAGAAATGTTTAAAATTTATTTTACATTCCAAATTAAGAGGCTCCGAAAATATGTAGCATACTTACCGGCGAAGTTTTCGATAATACTCTCGTTTTCGAGGAAACCATATGCTGCCGTATAGATTTCAGCAGAAAAATTTCTCTGATATACCTACAGAACAGAAAAAAACAAGTAAGGGTGTTATAGTCAGGCGAGCCTGACAATAGAATACCCGACACAGACACACATGTTCAAATAATTTTTAATATCAAGAGGTGTTTAAGGCCATAAGGGGCCTCATATACCGACTTTTGTTAAGTTTCTTTATGAAAACCGCCCCATTTCCACGCCCACTTTTCCAATTTTTTTGGAACTATAATCGGAAGGTTAAATATACGCTCGAATTCTAAGTTTCATTGAAATATTTCGAAAAAGTCAGATTTTGAGGCAGTTTTGGGATTTTTGTGACAGACCCTAGTACTGGAGGTACCCCTAAAAATGGACCGATCAAGAAAATTTTTGGGGAGGATGTTTGTAGCTACAAACGAGCCAACTTTCGTGCAATTCCCATTTGAATTTCGGGTGTAGGAGACAATTTTCGAAAAACGCCCTCCTGCCACGCCCACTTTTCCAATTTTTGGAAATCGTATTACTTGCCTTTGAACATGTTCAGGTATCAAATTTCATCAAAATATCTTGAAAAACTTTCGTTTTAGAGCAGTTTTTGTGATTTTCGTAACAGACCCTAGTACTGGAGGTACCCCTAAAAATGGTCCGATCGGGTCCATTCTCGAACTTGTTCTTGCTCATGTCCCCGTGAGCACGCAAATTTTTGTCAAGATAGCTCAACTCCTTCGATAAGATAACTGTATACAGACAAACAGACAGACAGACAGACGGACGCTGATCATTTCTATATACATTTTGTATGGCCTATCTCGACTGGTTCGGGGTTCTGTTACACACAACCACACAAACGCAATATACCTTCGACACAGAGTGTGTCGGGTATAAACAGTGGTTAGATCTTCGGATGGCGTGAACCGAAGAATGAGCAAACATCTCGCCAACCAAATATGTTTTTTATACAAATCTTTGACGCTGACTGTATTCCAGTTTCACATAACGTCCCTCCACGAAATGCGAGCAGTGTAACTGTAGCGTTTTAATAGTTCCAATTTCCCTGGTACTAGTTTCTTTATACCCCTGTCAATGCATTCCTCCGTAGAAACTTAACATTGAGTGATGACGGAACATCATCAGTCGTAGTACAGAACTATCGCTTTTCTAGTACTGTAAGAATCAATTGGGTAATTTGGATATCACTTAAAACTACTTCTCTTTCCCAGGCAATTGCTGGTATTTGGCTGATTGTTTGTTTTGACTAATTCTTAAGCTTTTAGTAAAGCACTGGTGGCTTTTAGAAAATTGATTTCATACGTCCTAGAGGGGTGTATTAGTAAAATGGTATGTAAGCAATGGTCCCAAACTTTTTTCTGAATAAGGCAACAACTACAAGACTTCGGAGAAACGAATGTGCCCAGCCATTTTAAGAGTATCTTAAATATTCCAAGTCAACCGATTTGAAATCGTTGCGATTCCGCATTCTAGTGAAAAACTTGGGACCAATTGGCGCCTTTCCATTCAATTCTGAATCAAGCCAAATTTTCTCTACGTGATCAGTGATTTAATCTCTCAGCGATAAGATTTTTAGAGAAAAAATGCTTCTTGCCCAAGAAAGTCTCTACCCATTCGAGACATCCGTTCGCCTTAATTTATAAACTGTAGGTCCCCCTTAAGCTTATTATGATTTCTTGTCAGAAATGTGTATTACCCACGAAAGCTTTATGGATTATGAATTTACATCGAAGATTTGAGAGTGTTTAAAAATCATTTGTAAAAACAATGACTCCTAGTTTTACTTTTCTTAAATAATTTCTCCTTCGAAAACGCGACCCATATTTGATATGAGCCTTTCCATTTTATTTAAAAACTAATTCGTGTCCATTTTCTCTTCATTTTCGCTATCATCGCTTTCATCGCTTTCGATATCTTCATCGGAATCATCGGTATCTAAATTTTCGTCATCCATTTCACTATCGCTTCCGTCGGAGTCACTGCTTTCTGCTAACCATTCCTGATTTTGCGTATTAGGTATCAGTACATTCCACTCATCCAGCTTATGCAGATCGATCCCATAGAGATCATTATACGTGAATTGTTTCTTCTTGTCTTCATAGACGCCACCGTATAAATATAGTTTTCCTTTTATTACTGCTAAGCCAGGACTCATTCGAGGCGTCGGTCTGTTGGTATTACTTGTGTTCGGCACATCATCTACATCCGTTTTCGGCTTTACTTCAAGAAAGCGCCATGCCTGGGAATTTAGGTCTAACGTTAGAAGATCATTATTGAATTGGCCTTCAAGTTTCTCCTCATCCTCCTCCACGTCCATAACACCACCGAAGCAGTAAACTTTCCCATTCTGTGCTGCTGAATAACCAATACCACTATTTGGCTTCGGCTTATAACCGCCAGGTTTAACGGTCACCCATTTGTACTTATCCTCTTTCTCTTCTGAAAAAAAAAAAAAAAAAATAAAGGAATTTATTTTTGAATCATTTCCAAGAATTCACTAACACTCAATAGTAACTTACTGTCCGGCGTTAATGCAAACATATCGGTGTGTGTCTTGCCACGATGAACATCTTTACTAATCCGTGTCTTTGAAAAGCCACCCCAAATGAGTACCTTACCATCTGGGTTGGCTGCCATGCAACATGCAGAGCGTGGTGTTGGAGTTATGGCTCCACCAACTTCGATCTTTAACCAAGTGTAGCTTTCAAGAGAGAAAATGTGAACATCATTGAAGTACTGATAGCTCTGATTATTATCGTGGAAGCCACCAAATATAATAAGCCTCTTTTTGGCTGCGACCATACGATGACCACTACGTGCACTCGGCCCATTGGGTGCATCCACTTTATTCCACTGTTGCGTTTTCAAACCATAGCACCAAAGATCCTTGAAGTGAAAAAACTGCTCTTGCGACGGACTAGCAAATTCACCGCCAAATAACTAAATAATTGAGGAAAATTTTGTGAATCTTTCATCATTGATTGCTCATCGTTGCACTATCGTTATTTCTTACCCATAGCTGACCACCATCTGTAGGAAGCGCTACCATTTGATGCGCAGAACGAGGCGCTGGACCTGCAGCCGATCGCACTTGCTTCCATTGTTTCTTGGCCAGGTTGTAGAAGAGCAGATCATTGTAAATGCTAATTGTTTTGCCATTGTAAAATTCACCACCAAATAGGATCAGCTCTTCCTTTTCCGGATGCGCCACGAGTGAGAAACTAGAACGTGGGCTTGGCGCTTCGCACAGCTGCTCAATTGTGGTCTTTTGGGTTTTCTGTGCTTCTTCGGCCTTGGCGATTAACTCTAAGACATCCGCCTGCAATTCATTAACTTCATCAAGGATTATACCTTTTTGAACACCAAACATTCAATTGTTTAGTGTTATGAATCGAATTATCTTACCTCTCCCAATTTTTGGAGTAGCTTTTTCTGCTTCGTCGCCAGTTTTTTATCGGTTTTCATTGCGGTTTTTTCGGCACCTTGGCCTTTTTTCTTATTTTTATCCTTTCGTCCCATTGTTTCTTCGAAAAATTCAGTAAAATGTAGAAAAACGATAGTACCCAATTAACATTCCGGGCTAACGCACGTGCCAGATTTGTTTGAAATCAGCTGAGAGCTGTGCATGACGATTAAGTACCCCGGCCACGGTACCACATTAGGTTTAGGCCTACTGCACACGGGTCGTATCGTATCGTAGCGCATGTGGCGTGATGTACGAGAGGGATACGATTTGTTGCCTCACACACAGTGCTGCCAATTTAAATCTTTTAGAGCTAAGTTCAGCTTCGTTTTCGAACTGGTAGCTCTAAAAATTAGTGTTTAGCTCTTTTCCAAAGGAATTTTAGTTCTTTTTCTGTCAAGGCATATTTTGCATGGTGGTAGGTGGCAGCATACAACCTTTCAGATTCTGCACTGCTAAACTGTTGTTTGCTGTGATTCTAACAACTGCTTTAAGTTTTGCGCGCGAGCTTACTTGAAATGTATGATTTTAAATACGGAAAACTGCTCGGCGTCTGGAAATTATAGACAAAAAGACGTATGTTTTTTTTAACCCTTGCGCCCTTACTGAGACAATACGTCGAAGCAATTTTCAACTCTTCATAACCACATAACCACATAACTTCCAATATTTCTTTATTTCAAAAATTCCAATAAGGCCATAAGTATTCTATGTGGTGAAATTGCCATATGTATGTGGTGGAAACAAGTATAACGAAATAAGTCTGAAGGATCATTATAAAAAGCAGTGATGCCTGATCAGCAGATTTTCGGCTAGATCTAGCAGATTTTGAAGTTGGACAGCGGAGAAAAATGCATTCTTGCGGTTAGCAAAAAATCGAGCGGAATTTTTTCCGTACATTTTTAACCGAATTTGAATTACATGTTCTGTGGTCGTGCGCAAAAGCAATTTCATACAAGTTCAAGAATCAAGAAACCAAATGTTCGACTGCAGCCACTTGACTATGGAAAAACTATTTCGGTGCAGCTGTCACCAAGAGATAAATTTCGCACTGAAGCCTTTCTCACAGTTGTAGATTCCACACTTATGTCGCTGTCACAACGCATCGCAGCATATGAAGTTCTTTATGAAAGATTTGGTTTTTTGAGTAAGCTCCCGACAATAACACCTGAAGAGTTGGATGCCGCAACGAAAAATCTCATCGAAGTCTATCCAGAGGATTTAGAATCAACTCTATCTCTCGAAATGCTTCAACTTGCCAAGTTATCAGAGTTGTATAAACATCTTGAAGATGAATCAATTGAGACATTTCTCTACCGTATAATCATCGAGAACGATTTACGCTCAACCTTTGTTAATGCGGAGATAGTACTTCGCATTTACTTGTCCATGATGGTGACAAATTGCAGTGAAGAAAGATCGTTTTCGAAAATGAAAATTATCAAAAACAGATTACGGACGAGCATGGGACAGGAACGTCTGACTAGTTTGATGATTTTGAGTATCGAAAGCGACATATTAAAAAATTTATCGTTTGAAACTCTCATTGAAGAATTCGCTAGGATAAAATCGAGAAAAGTTTATATGGGTTGAAAAGACGCTGAATAAAAAAAAATATTTTATGAAAACTGTTAAATAAACAAAATGTGAACGTTGAAAAATATTTTCATTCTTAAAGATAACCACAAACACATTTTCTGCTATTGTGTGAAATTTCATCCTATATCTTTCAATTAACAGAGGGGCCACCACCATTCTCTGGCCCCCGGGCCCCCGGCAACCTTAATCCGGCTCTGTAGGTGACCATACGCGGAATCGAAATATGGGAACAAAAGGGAACAAAGATACCCGGAAGCACACCTGCACAGGTCAGCATGCGTCAGCAGGCCCATGACACCGTTCCCGAAGAACACACCAGCGTCTGCAGAGCGCAGACTTAGGTTAAGAATAATTAGTATATAAGCTTTGTATTTTAAACTAAAAAGTTAGTTGATAAGTGATGAGTTTATAGTTGATAACGCTCCGTTAATAAACCGTTATAAATATAAAGACATATAAGAGCGTTTCCGTTAAAGTGTTCGTTAGAATGTTAGGTCCGATAGGCGAGTGCAGGATTTCGGTCAAATCCTCGCAACCGATATTCAACTGCATCGAACAAAGTGTACTATGCTAATTAAAATTGTTTTAGCACCTCACTTTGCTGCTATGCTACGAGATGACATTGGAGATGATCATACAGCTTATTACTGTGTGAGTCACACATGTGCTTTAAGGGGAGAAGCGCACGCTTATTGTCGTGTACGCTTGTACGCTTGCAGCTTGCTAACAATATTCGAAGAGGAAGGAAGACGACAGATGAAATTATAAAATTCGTTAATTTGTTTGAAGAAAATGAATGTTATATAGTATTTCTTGCAGAAAAACAGCATTCTGTAATTGTTAATAAGCAATCAGAATCGAAACAGTGCTTTGAATAATCTTTTCCTCGAATGGTTTTGAATATATGGTGAAACCAATATTGTCTTTTGCATAACTTTTTTTCTCCTGTTGCCAAGATAGCTCAAAACATTTTATTCGTCTTCTTTACTTGACATCTATACGCTTTGTGTTTTGACGATTCGAAACTGCGTCGTGTGTGAATCAGAAGCCGCTTCGACAAAAGAATGCCGTGCCCCCGATGACGATACAGCCCGTGTGCGGATGGCCTAACTGCGTCCGATGTGCAGAGTGTAGATTGCACGCGTCACATTGACGATGTAGGAAGACGCTGTGATTGTGGCAAAACGCTATTGTCGTGGATAAACTTGTGTGGATTTTGCTTACTACATGAACGGCATATAGGACATGAACGGCTAGTTTGGACGAAGTCGTACGGCTACCGGACATGAGAGATTTTGAAAGTGGTATAAGCAGGCGCGCAGCCAGGATTTCAATTTGGGGGGGGTTCGCAGAAAATTTTTCTAAATATTTTTTGTTTTTATTTTCGTAAAAAGCTTACAAAATATATAATTAAAATATATTTACATAAATATTTTACATTTTTATAAGGTGTACAAAGTAAAAAAAGTATTTTCGAAGGAACTTATTCAATTTAAAGTGCAATGTTAAGTCTGCGCTTGCTTTCAGCAAGTTTATTTAGTATGTCCTCTACACTGGGAGTAAGATCTCGATGGACGTGGAGGAGTGCTAAGGCATTTAACCTCTGTTCTGTCATTGTAGATCTAAGATAAGTTTTGAGTCGGCGGAGAGTTGAAAACGATCTCTCATTTTCACATGTGGTTATTGGAAGAGTAGCCAAAATAGTTAATAAAATAAAAATATTTGGTAAAATATCTTTTTTACAAAATTTTATAGCGTCAAACACTGTTTTTGGTCTTTCATTTTTTTCTAAATTATTAATTAATTTATACCAAATAGTGAGCTCCATTTTTGAATCATCAAAATTTCCCTCTAAATCATCTTGATAAAACTGAAAGAGTTTTTTAAATTTGTCTAAAAAATCATCAACTTTTGCAGTATCGCTTTGAGGAAATAAAACTTGAAAACCAAGAAGAATATCCTTGTGTTTTGAAAAGCGATTGGTTAAGTTGACAATAAATGCATCCACAAAAGGTAAACAAAGGGAAATACGATAATAATATTCAACACTTTTAGTATTAAAATGTGCTTCGTGGTCCTGAGAATGTGCGAGCCTAGGTTTTTGCAAAATAAGTCCGCTTGATAAAGCTTGCTTCTCAGCGTTTTTAAACAATTTCTGAAATTCTTCCTCAGCGTTACTTCTTAAGGTTTGAATATTCTCTAAGCATATATCTGCTAGGACAACAGCATATTTGAGATCAATGTTTCTACCTTGTAAATATTTACATAGAACAAATGTGTAACTAAAAACTTGGTTTATACAATGAAGAGATATAAGAAATTCGCCTTTTTGTAAGGCTCATTTTAATAAATTGGACTGACTTGACATATTTTGATCATTCCAAGAGGAAATTCGGTCAAGAGCTAAAATTATTGCATCATAAAACTTAATAAAAGAGTTTGTAGGACGGCGGTGTAGAAATGTAAGCGGATGTGTGGTGTATTTTTTCCTTAATTTGGGGGGGGGGGGGGGTTTGAACCCCCCAAAATCCCCCGTGGCTGCGCGCCTGGGTATAAGTCAAATATTTAAGAAATTTAGTTTTACTTCAGAATAAGTTAATTTATTAGGATTTGATATGAAATAGCTATAAGCTAGATTAAACTTTTTTTTGACCTATACCACTTTCGAAATCAAGAGCTCATATACATATGTCACACACGAATAGATTGAATGGAAACGATATTTCTCACTGTGTAATAGAAAGCTGATCATAATAACTGATATTTTTCGATGTAACTATGTATATCAAAAATGAACAAAAGGATATTTTCTAACGAAAAGAATTGTTATTTCCATAATTACAGATAGTAGAAATTGAAAGTCGATATTCATACATTTTTTATTTTTCAACAGAACAGTCGTTTGTGGGTAAGGCGCTCTCTCCAGATCTGTCAGAAATGAAAAACTTCATATATAAAAACTCTTCAGAAATGAATCAGAAATTTTCTAACGTTTTTTAAAAAGGGAATTTTCTTTCTTTCCGCGAATGGAAGAAGCCCCTCCGGAAGCCACCGCAAATTTTCTTTCAAGTTTCCCAAACATTCAAAACTTTTCCAACAACTTCCCCCTTTTGGACTTGAACGAAAACTTGACAATTTTTCTTTCAAGATCCGTTTCAATTTTACGTTCAAGTTTTTAACAGCTGATCATAGTTGCATAGCATTCTAAGTTGTTTCCTTGACGACGGCATTTTGAAAATAAAATTGCCTTTCAAGTTGCGTGCAGCCCACGTCATAGCTTCAATTTTAAAGAAATTTGACAACCAGTAGGTGTGCTCAACTTGAAAGCAAATTATTGAACGTGTGGCTGCAGTGTAAGAGGCAACACCCACCAAGCCAATTTTATCCGCGTTTGTCATTGACGTAAAGGCTCAAATACCTGTGTATGTGCTTGCGCGTCCATCAAAAAATTTTGATTTTCGGTGTTGTTTGTACAAGTGGTTTGTATAGTGTGTAGGTAAAAAGTGCTCATTTTTATCGAAATTTCACTGAGATCGGATGTGCAGATAAAGAAAATGAAAAACGACAAGCAATAGTCTGAAAATCCATGTTTGCGCGTAGATAACTTATACCGTGTGTGTCGGAGGATTTATCAATAAATTTTGTGGATTTAAGCAAATGTTTGTAAGGTGTATTTGAGCCTTTAAATGGCCACGAAGTAATGCGGGGTATAGAGACCTCATGTGGTGTATCAACTTGGAGCGTGTGTTATAGGCTTTTCAGACTAGCAAAAAATAGCAGTATTTAGCGCGCTAAATGCAGTTGTCAAAAATACCCTTTCAGACTACACCTATTTGCATTTAGCACCATTCTGCATTTAAGTCAACTGTTTCGTTTGTTGAATAAGGCGGCCAACCGTCCCGCATTCTGCGGAACCGTCCCGTAAAGACAGTTGTGATCCCGTATTGCAACATCAAATAAAATATATTTTACCCATTATATATGGAATTCATAATTCATAAATCAATAGTTATATTGTTGCTTTCTAATTTAAGTACATCAGTTCCAGCAAATTCTGTGTCTTTTTTGGATAGGAGTGGTTGTCCCGCATTGACTTATTATAAAATTGGCCTCCTTATTTTTGAATGTTTTTAAAAACAAGGAAAAAATGGATAGAAGGGAGCTTCTCAAAATAGAGGTCATGTCATATTTAAAGAGGAGGAACATCGTTTTTGTTAACAAGTTTGGGGTTTTTCATTTCTTCTAAACACATTTTCTCGATTTTTCACAATTTTCGGCAGGCGTCAACCAGCAGTTTGGGCTGGGACTGCCTAGAATTAAATTTTATTTCATACTTTTCTCGCCACTGTTGCAGCGAATTCATCATAAATTCAGAATATATCTCTGCATTTAGCAGGCCCTAAATGCATTAAAATACACGGATAAATGCAGAAGTTGACCCTAAATCTAGATTTGGCTGCTAGTCTGAAAAGGCTATTAGTGAGAAAGAGTACACCTGCGATGTCTGACGGAAAATCAAAATCTTTGAATTTTTGGTCAAACAGGTACCTAACGATGTTAGACGGTGTGTCTGACGGTGTATATCTATGTTGGTTCAACCCTCATTTGTACGCGAAATTCACCGAGTGAGCATCGAACGGATAGCGGAAAATTTTTTAAAAGCGAGCGGAACATTTATTGAAAAAATGGAAGAAAAACATTTTATTTTGGAACTAATAAAAGTTTATTTTGGTTTGCCGGCTTTGTGGAACGTTAAGTTAAAAGAAAATAGTGACCGGAATTTAAAAAACGCTAGCTATGAAACTTTTCTACATAATTAAATACAAAGAAAAATATCCGGAGGCCACAAAAAAAGAATTTACGCAAAAACTTAATAGCCTTCGAACCTGTTACAGGAGGGAATTAAAAAGGATTTCGGCATTATATCACTCATAATTTTTCAGGGACTGAAAATAACAGTTTCGATGTTTTTCAAAATTTTAAAAAGCAGCACCAAAAAATTTACACACAGGAAAAATTTTGATACCTTTGTAATCCTCAGGCCATTCTCTATGAGATTCTCCAATGCCCTTTATTTTCTTAACTTTTTTCAAAAAAGTCTAATATTAACTAATAAGTAAATACTTATAGTTTTTCAGTCAAACGATTACTGTTAAGCTGAGACAAATAATTTTGTTGCAAAAATAAAGTCTTTGCGAGATTACAATTCAACCATTTATCCAATAAGTCACCGGTTGTTTCATCTTTTTATTCAATTATTTCTGGAGATATTAAAATTTTTGTTTGCGGAAATTAATGGCGAGTAGTACTGGGGCATTTACGAGTACTCTTAGACCATACCCTGGAGTACTCCAATCTTCTACAGGGAAGAGGCAAGATTTTTGAATTGCCCAGCGGCCAAAATGCTGCTCACAGAAGCGATGAACCGCAATAATTTTCATAGTCAGTAATGCACACGACCTCAATCCTAGTATCCTTTGGTTCAAGGGTGACTGGGTCGATTTTGCATACTTTTGAAGGTTTTAGAAAGCAGGTCGCCTACAATCTCTATCTTCTTTGTGAAGAATAGGTCCTGTTGGAAGCTGGGTGGTTTCTTATGAGTTGTTTTGGTTTTTTTTGCGGCGCACTGATTGTTACGTAAGATGACGATTTGAGTGGAATTCCAGCCGGACATTATCGCATGCATGAAAAATTAATTAATGCAGAAGTAGTGAAGCCAGGCGCGGCCACTATGGGGGCCAAGGTACTTTTTGCCCCTCCAAAAATTTTATTGGATGGGCCATGCGGCCCCGCCCCCCAATATTTCGGCAACTGGAAAAAATATTTGAAAATTTTGTAAAGATATTCTAGAATATCACACTTGTTTTCTGGAATCCCCATAATTCATCTCCGTAACCTTTCATATTTCTTAACGATTTTACTACAATTTTGAAGTTCCGATAATTCGAATTTACCCGCCTGTGCCACCATACTTATCACATTCGTGCAGAATTCTCCGAACACTGGTTCCAATCTCCTTCAACCAGAAATATCTGTCAAAGATCGTCTATAAGTATCAATATCATTCCCATTCCGAGAAGGGTTAGATGTTCTAACTAAGAACTTCTTCGGTCTTCGGCCGAAGTTTAAGCCAATGGCCAAAGTTCGGCTTCGGCCAAAAATTTCACCTTCGGTCGGACTCTAGTTAGAACTTTATTCCAATTGCAGTAGATATACTGCACTTTTTTCAATATTCTAAGAATATTGACTTACATACTGACTATTTTTGAATTGTTTTGATTGTTTTGGTTATTTTTATATATTTCAAAAAATATACATAAGTACTGCGAAGAGTACTGTTTTTTTTTCAATTGATATGCTGCTTTTTATGCGTTTTTCTTTAAAAAATACTGTTTTTTGTCTAAAAACAGATACGAGCATTACATATGAGTAATGTGTTTTGTATCATTTTCGTACATATGTACTGGATATTAGTACTAGAGCATCTATGTGCACTTGTAATTTTTTGAATATCTCAGTGTTGCGCCATTTAATTTGAACGAAATTTATTTTTAAATGAAAGCAAATACTTAGAGGTATTTTTTAAAACAACTTGTAGAGCGACGTCAAACTGGGAATACACTGAAAAGAATTGTTAAAATTGTCTTTTTAGTTTTGTGGAAAAACTTTTCTCAGTGTAAATAAAATTAAAAAAAATTTTTTTTTTTGATTTCCTGTTATATTAGCAATTGCTCAACGTTTGTTTTATCTTTTTATCTTAATTAGTTTTTGAGATATAAAATTTTGAAAAATGGCTTATTAAAAAAGGATTTTCAAGGATATTTCGAGGGCCGTTCAAAATAAAAATCTTAAAAGTAGTCTCCACAGTGTTTTTAGATGGCACCTATCGAAAAATCAACAATATTTAAAAATTCCTTTCATGATGCCCTTGCGACTTGGTTGGTCCAGTCGTTTCGGAGAAGATCCGAACACAGACGGACGGACAGACGGAAATATCTAAATCGATTCAGTTTTTGATCCTGATCAAGAATATATATTATATATATATGTCTATATCTACGGAGCTTAATTCTGGCTGTTACAAGATTCGCACAAAACTAATATACCCTGCTTACGCTGGGTATAAAAATGGTGAAAAATATGGGGCATACTTTTAGGATTTTGCTAATTTGTAATAAAAAACTTTTAATTAAAATAATGGTGAGCTTGCATCAATTTTAAGATTTTCGGCAATATAGACAAAACAATAAAAAATGAGTAAATTTTCAGTTTCACATTTAGATTTAGCAGAACAATTAATCAATTGTGATCGCGATGCTAACTTTTTGACGGACTTTATTAAGTTAAAGACTGAAGGGCTTAGTGAAGAAGAAATGGTTTTTATCATAGACGCTATAAAAAAGCGATTCCAAGCCATTGGAATGAATGCAATAAAACAATTGGGCGTTTATTTGCAAAGAACGAACTTTAAGTAGTTAAAAAGTATGTTTCGAAGTACGATTAAGGAATGAAAATGTCGGTTTTTAATCTTTTACATATTTTCGAGGTGGATCTGCAATCCAGTCAATCGGGTTCTTCCAAACAACACCCAAAAGAGCAGGTTTCTATGGCAAGTGAGATTAGTGACGAAAGGAATAGCGGTCACAGCTATATTGACTCTGAAATTGCATTAGGGATACTACTTGATGCAGAGTTATCAAGGTTTCAATATGAAACAATTAAATTTGTCCTCAGTAGTGATGCTACGACTGTGGTTTTTTAAACTTTCGCAAATGCGAATGCAAATACGAATATCTGTCGTCGATATTCGCGAATGCGAATGTTCAGTTTTAAACTAAGCGCCACTTACAATCTATGCTTTGGTATTGACAGCTGACGTGCCGTGTAAGCCCCACATATTTTTTGTTCGAGTGTTGCCCGATGATCCAAAAAAAGAAGATATTTAACTAATCTGTTTTCGTAAAGAAAATGAATTTCAATTTGTTCTCCAAGGCTTTTTTGAATAACTTTTAAATATTGTTTTGAGATCTACAAATCAATACACATATCAAGTCAATCTACATCAGCGGTTTCCAAACTTTTTCGGACGCGGAGCCCTTAAAAGACATAAACATTTTTGAGGAGCCCCAGCCTAATTTGTTACATATGGCACTATTCACCGGCAATATCTAAATAGTTCCCATACAATTGGGACCTTCGTGAAATTGATCATGAAAATGTATAACGAAATAAAATAAGGATTCAATTTTTTATTTTAAAAGCTAAATTATTTTTTAACAATGACCAACAAAATAATAAAACTTGAAACATTTTTCTGTTTGGAAACAATAAGTTAAACAAAAAATAAAAATTATTGAAAAAATAATTAATTTGAAGAATGAAATTGTTTCTTTTTATTTATTTATTTATTTGTTAATAGTCTATGAATAAACAATTCTTACAGACCACTTAGAATTAAAATTTAAAAATAATATTAAGAAAAAGCTTTAATCGATCTTTAGATAAACTGAAATCAAACGTAAAATTCGTAGATAAATAGTTGCAAATCGTTAATGCCCTGTAAATAGGTGCATAAGAGGCATAATTAGTACGCCTCAACTCAGTATAAAACATGTCAACCTGCCTCAAGCATCTAGCAGGTACGTGAAAGTTAATGAAATGGAGTAGACATGGACAATCGATTCGCGCACTAACAATGTCCGCAACAAAAAGAATCGACAGCATAGAGCGTCTGGTTTCAACAGATTTTAAACCAATTAATGCGCATCGCACTTCATAAGATGGCAAATGTTCCTCACGGTTAATAGCACGAATGGCAATACGAGAAAAAGATTTTTGTACGCGTTCAATACATGCAATATACGTAGTGTAGTAAGGATTCCAAATCACGGACGCGTATTCTAATTTAGATCGCACTAATGAAATAAAGAGCGATTTGAAAGTATAGGGATCAGAGAAATTGACACAATTCCTACGGATAAAACCCATCATTTGATAAGCCTTAGGGATAATATAGTTAATGCGATTGAGGAAAGTAAATTTGGAGTCAAAGTATACTCCCAAATTCTTAATCAAATTGAGAAACAATTTATTGGAGGTGCACCAATCAACAATGGTTTTTAAATCATCTTGTAAGGCAATAGAGTCAGTAGGGTTACAAATATTTTTAAAGATTTTCAGATCGTCCGCAAATAATAAACACTGGGACCAATCGATTGAATTTGTGATGTCGTTTATGAATAAGACAAACAGCAATGGACCCAGAATGCTTCCTTGCGGCACACCAGACGTTGCCATAAAGGGCTCAGATTGAGCATTATCAATATTCACAACTGAAATTCTATTAGACAAGTAAGATTGTAGCCATAGTAGGAAAATTGAATGAAAACCAATCGAAGAAAGTTTTCTAACTAGGATGTTGTGCGAAACCTTATCAAATGCTTTATAAAAATCTGTGTAAATCACATCCACCTGGAAGCCTTGAGAAAAGGCTGAGATACAGAATTATGAAAAAACAGCGAGATTTGTTACAGTTGACCTACCAAGTCGCTTTTATGTCCGGTGCTATCGATGATAGTTGGAGCCGAATGTCAGGTTCAATATTGAGTTTGCTGCGGTATTTCGTTTTTTTTTTTTATGCGTAGCATGAAAAGCCGGACTTACAAATATATGTGGTAGCGAAGGGAAGAAAGATCTGTATTGCTTTTCTCCCACAGTCTACTACAAACAACATAAAGCATACATTATAAAATTTGTTCGCGGAGCACACTTTGGGAACCGCTGATTTAAAGGATGACTTTTTCAAATCGGACGATGCGTTGACGAGCAATGCACCCAAAAAACAAAAAATTTCCCCCCAAAAATCAACATAAAAATATGCTTCCATGAAAATTTACTTAATAAAATATTTTTTTTTTCGTGTTTAGAAGGCCAAAGTTCATAAGAACAGTGCATTTAGATCAGTGCTTCCCAGCGTAATACTCTTTCATACAAAACTGAGTATTGCGGCTTTGTTGTTTGTTTGTTGTTGTTTCTCACACACAGCGTCTGTGTTAACCCAGCAAACCATTATAGGAGCGCTCCTAAAAAAGGACTCTTAAAAGAATCCAACTCGGGAGCCTTTTCTGCGCGCTCCTAGGAATGACTACTTTAGGAGTATAAAAAGAGTATGAAATATAATTTCTCAAACACCAAACACCTTAAACACTCATAAAACGGAGCATTTTTTGATCATTCTGAATAATAGAAAAATACTCAAGTAGCACGTGCGTCTCACTTCGCTACAACTCCCTTTATTAGTAGAATAACGGAAGTTTTGTTTTGCTAGTTTTGCGGCTGAATTTTTTTGCCACACGTAATAACTCCGAAAATCTACTCAAATATGTGTAATTTGGGAGCGCTCTTATTTTTGACTCTGTTATGACTCCTAAAAATATTTAGTTTATAAGTTTACAGGAGCATGCACGATTTTTTCACGACAAACACTCGCAATTCTGATTCGCACTCAAAAACATAACGGTTTTTAACAAATTTGTTTTACAGCGAAAAAGGAGATTTTGTTCATTGCAAAGCGTGATCTCGTGGTGAGTGATAGAGTATAAAGTAATATAAATATAATTTCTTTAATAAGTATGATTTCCTAAATAAAACATTTAAACATTTAAATTAAACCTATTCTTTTTTTAGCTGACTTTGATGCCTGATTTTCAATAGCGCAGGAATTCCTGGCATAAGCCTTTACCTTTTCTGAAATAAATAAATCTATGAAAATTTGTGAAAGAAATTAGGAGCTCTTTATGAGTACAAAAAAATATGTCAGAAAATAATCTTTTCTGAAAGAAATATGAGCTCTTTATGAGTACAAAAAGTGTGTCAGAAAATGATCTTTTCTGAAAGAAATATGAGCTCTTAAAGAGTCCACAAAATCTGTCAGAAAAGCATCTTTTCTGAGAGAAATTAAGAGCTCTTTCTGATGAACCACTTTCGAAGGAAAACACCCTCTTTTCTGAGAGTTTTGGGATCGTTTAAGATGATTTTATGCACACATTATGAGCGTGAAGGCTCCGAAAAAGGACTCAGAAAAGTTTCTTTTTTGACTCTTATGGTTTGCTGGGAACGAGAGAGTTCAATCAGTTTGGCAGCGCACTGCATGAGCCTCCCAGTCGGCAAGTGTAAGGTTTATCAACAATTTTTTCTGCAATACCCTCTATAGACTA
Source organism: Chlorops oryzae (assembly GCA_020466095.1). Lineage (NCBI taxonomy): Eukaryota > Metazoa > Arthropoda > Insecta > Diptera > Chloropidae > Chlorops > Chlorops oryzae. The sequence goes on from CM035806.1 coordinate 131,865,143, forward strand.
TTGCTGAATTCATCGTTGAAAATTAACATTGCGATGTCCTAGGAAATGTAAGGTATAGTTTTCATTTATTTTTCGGTCCGCTATCGCTGAAAACTTAATTTGAAAATGGTCGAAATAGTCATGGATAGCGGCGCGAGAGAAATGACACGAAATGAATTCTTGGAAGCGCTCGCGTATTTTCGGTCCGCTATCGCGGAAAGCTTCGTTTGAAAATGGTCGAAATAGTCATGAATAGCGAGCGTGTTTTCGGTCCGCTATCGCGGAAATGATAGCTTACATAGCTTACATATGGTAAGGCATAGTGAACGACCTCTTCTTTTGAAAATGCACAAAAAATTCATATATGAATTCAACAATGAAAAAAAGATTGTTGAATTCATTGTAGAAAATATTCCTGTTTGGAGGATTTATAGATCGGAAAAAAATTTGTTTTATATTCAAAATCAGTTCGTTTTATTAAATAAAAAAAAGGTAATTCTTAAACTAAAAAAAAATTAACATATTCGTATAAAAAAGTTTTTATCACAGTTTAAGGCCTTTTTGCTTATAATACTATATACATATATATATGCTTATTAAAATATCTTTTTTTTTTAAACAAAAAAAGTTCTTATAAAATAAAAGTTTAAATATTTTATTAGTCGGCTTGGTCTGTTGTTTTCCTTTTCAGGCATTCGCGCTTGTAGAATCTGCCTTTTCCCAGCCTGAAAGCTTTCCTCATGCTATCTGCATGTGATTTCAGCGTATAGCCGTACTTTTTACAGGTTTCTAAAGTAAAAAAAAAACTTATTATTATGTAATTTGCAAGTGATTTAAATTGTAACTTACCGAAGATAGTTTTATCAAAGTTTTTGAAGTTTTTTTTTTTAACTTTTTAGTTAATTATTCCTTAACCCGATCCGTGTTGCTATATCGGATGTCGTACTTCAATTGACAGTTTTTAGTTAAAAAACTAAAACACTAAACGCTTTGTTTTTCCACGGAAATTCACGTTCGCTACTATTCTGAAAAAATTCATGTTTAGTAAGCGATAATTTCAGCTATAGCGGAGCGAGATTTTTTCAATGATCTAATAGGCTTATACGTTTTTTCTATAGTTTCGGTTCATAAGAAAAAATTCAGGTACAGTAAGGCAAAAATTCAGCGAAAGCGGACCGAGAAGTTTTTTAAGGATATTTTTTTTTTCTCTTCTTTTATGGTTTTATGGTTCTTAAGAAAATAGACCGGCTGCCTTAAAACTGCTCGGTCCGCTATAGCTGAATGTTTGCCTTACTATACATGAATCTTTTCGACATTACATTTTTCAGTTATTTCATCGATGAATTCATTGAAGAACAAATTCATGCCTGAACCAATTGCCAACTGGGAGCTCTTAAGCACACATACATGTGAAGAATGAGAGAAATTGTGCTAGTGGTCGTACTGGCAAGCACTGATTTAGATGCATTGCAAGAAAATCTTGTAAACTAGTGTTGTTGGGCGAAAAAAATATTGAATCGAAAACGGTTTGAAGAGTGTTGGAAAAGAGAGAACAGAAAACATTCTACAAAACCCGCATGTACTCAGTTTTGGTCGTTTGGCAAAACTTACTTAGAACTAAGTGAATGTAAGTAAAAATCAAAATAAAAATTTCTTTCAGTGTGCTCAAAATATTTTTTGATAACAATTCGAATTCGAATGTTCCGGTGGCAAAAATATGTCAATTTCAAATAATGCATTTTCAAAAGGAAATCAATTATAATTATCTTAGAATTAGACATAAATGCATATTTTATATTTATTCTTGCTTTTTTATGGGCGAATCAAAAAGAACATGTGCCCATTAAAACGGGGAGGGAGTGATCGACGAAGATACTTAAACTGATTTAATTGTTGTTTTCAGTTTTTAAGCCTGATCGCACTGCTTATATTTCGTCTTCGTTTTCTTGTCATGGTGGGTTTTTATTGCTCATATTTGGAATGTATGCCAAAAATGCTGAAAAACTTGAACAAGAGCGCGATAAAAAAAAAATTAAAAAAAACGCACGAAGGAAATCGAAACCAGAAATTTTTTTTGCGCTTTATTTAACATTATTTCCTAAAATAAATAAATCAATATAAAAAAAAAAAACAGATAACACGCGGCTTATCGCACTGGCCTCGGATTAAACTCTAAAATGGCTTCATTAATTGTATTTTTTTATATAATTTTTTATTAACTGGAGTGAACTGACTACTTAAACAATCGGCATATACAGACAGTATTGTTCAAAATAATTAGAACAACCGTTGCAAACAGTCTAATAAGACTTTCCAAATGATTCAAATGATCAAAAATTATAGCTATGATTTTATAATGGTTCTTCTTATTATTTCGAACACGACTTTATGTGTGTATGTATATATGTATCAACAGCATTCGAACTTGATATTGGTTTTTATTGGAATTTATTTCAAATTATTTGAAAGGGCGCGTATTCGGTTGCGTGGGTTTGTACATAAAAAGCTCCCACCGGCCAACAGCACCTACCTCCTTCAAAAATTACGAGATTCTAGGCAGCGTACTGAATGAACACCACACAACCCCAATTACCTTGTGTGGCGGTGGTGGGCCTTTACTCTACAAATCGGCAAAAGTATATGTACTAGAATTCATTATCGTAGTGAGTGGGGTCGAAGGGGGCAGCCACTCAGGGTGCCAAATCATATTTTAATTTTTATAAAGGTCTTTTTATCTAAGACGACGGGAATATTCTCCATTGGGCCCCTTTTTTCCCCGGGCGCCAAAATGTCTAGATACCCCACTGCTTTTGTAAGCAACATTATGGCCGCTGGGAATTTTCTCACGCGACCGAACTCTACTCTCTCGTTCCCCCTCTCTCTCTCTCCCCCTCTTCTCTCTCCCCCCCCCCCTCCTTCTTCACAACTCTCTCTCCCACACTCTCTCCCCTCTCTTCTCCCCCTCTCTCTCTCCCCTCTCTCCCCTCTCTCTCACCCCTCTCTCTCACCCCTCTCTCTCACCGCTCTCTCTCACCCTCTCTCCCTTCCCACTCTCTCTCCCCTCTCTCATCCTCTCTCTCCTCCCTCTCTCTCACCCCCTCTCTTCCCTCTCTCCCCTCTCTCCCCTCTCTCTCCCCCTCTCTCTCTCCCCTCTCTCACTCCCCTCTCTCTCTCTCTCTCCTCTCTCTCTCTCCTCTCTCTCTCACCTCTCTCACTCTCCACTATCCCTCTCCCCTCTCTCTCTCCCCTCTATCTCCACTTTCTTTCTCACCTCTCCTCTAACTCCTCTATCTCCTCTCTCATCTCAATAAAAAATCACAAAAAAATAAAATAAATTGAAAAAGAAAAAAAAATACTGAACAAAATTTTTGAATCCAGACAAAATCCTATTATACTTTCATTGCTTCGTGGAGATTTTATTTCGCATTCGAAATTTATCTTATCTCTTGTAGGCATTATACGCACGTGTTATTGTTTTCGCATAATCTATGCTGCATCAAATGTATCCGCGTCTGTGGTCCAAACATATGAACAGATGGCGAACAGCGGCCTCTTAGATTTTCACCGATTAACATTTAATTCAATCATGTATGAGCCCGACTTGCCGCCATCAGAACAGTTATCGACGTCAAAGCGTGTCAAAGCGAAGACGAATTTCAATGGCATCATGGGCTAGAACAGCGTGGGCCAGAGTTGGGTCAAGGACACTCATTTATAGCGGAATTGAGAAGTTTTCGATTCGGATAAATGTCGTTCATACCACCGTCCTTTATTCGGGGCGTACGAGGCCCAAAGCTCTGTAATTTCGATGATGGATGGAAAACTGGGGCTTATTATGATCACCGTTGGGGAAAGGCTAGTAATTTGTTGGAACTCTTCCATGGGACGCGGTATGCGCGTTGTAGAAAGGAATGAAAAGGTCTTTTGCTCATCGTTAGACAAATAAAAGAAATGGAAAATTTTGAAAGAAATAAATTTTCTTTTGTGTGTGATTTGGTTTGTTTTTTTTTTTTTTTTTTGGTTTTGATTTTGTTTGCTGTTGTTTTAGCAACGGCAAGTCTTCAACGACTTTGTTATCCGGGAACAATATGGAAATGTGCAATACTTAGTGGCGGTATCTGTATCTTAACCTGCGTACAGTCTTGTAACGGTAACCGTCCGATTGGAGTTCCTGAGTGTGCGACTGAGCTGGAGCAGGTGCATGGTAAGCTGGGGCAGGTGCAGGCGCAGGGGCGTGATAGGAGTACCCACTGTTGTGGGACTCGTGTGCGGGCGCAGGAGCATGATACACGGGTGCTGGAGCATGATGTACTGGCGCTGGAGCATGATGTACTGGTGCTGGAGCATGATGTACTGGTGCTGGAGCATGATGTACTGGCGCTGGAGCATGATACACGGGTGCTGGAGCATGATGTACTGGCGCTGGAGCATGATGTACTGGTGCTGGAGCATGATGTACTGGTGCTGGAGCATGATGTACTGGCGCTGGAGCATGATACACGGGTGCTGGCGCATGATGCACTGGCGCTGGAGCATGATGTACTGGTGCTGGCGCATGATGCACTGGTGCTGGAGCCTGGTAGGAGTATCCCTCTTGGTGAGAAGGTGCAGGAGCATGATGAACAGGCGCCGGTGCGGGGGCAGGCGCTTGATAAACAGGAGCGGGAGCATGATGAATGGGTGCAGGCGCAGGAGCACTGTAAGAGTATCCGCTTTGATGATGCTCCTGTGCTGGAGCATGGTGAACTGGGGCCGGAGCTGGCGCATGGTAAACTGGTGCCGGAGCTGGCGCGTGGTAAACTGGTGCTGGAGCGGGCGCCGGAGCTGGTCCCTGATAGTTATATCCGCCACCGCCCAATTCAGAGACATCGGCACAAGTGCCCGCCACTAAAGCCAGTACGACAATAAATGTTTTCTAAAATTTCATGAAAAAAAAGTCCCTTTAAGTTCTTTTGATTATCCAATTGCATGAAGATGTCTCCTTTAAGCCGGACTTATTGACTTACCATTTTGAACGCTGGCTGATACAAATGTTACTTCAATGAAGCGCGACTTCCAAATGATACTCTCGGTTCCAACACTCATTACTTATATACGGATTATAAGCAACGGTTCATGATCATCAATAACTATTTTTCGGTCCGCCAGTGAATTCAGTTTTTATTTATACTCACTCGTCGCGTTTAAGTTGGCCCGTTGGCTTCGAGTGTTTGGATCAAGCGCTCCACAGCTGGTCTCTACCTATTCTACGGCAGTAAGTAGGTAGCTCCGAGTGCGGAAGTATCTGCTGCTATCATCGGATATTGTGTAGCCGATGTTGGCGCTTCAGTATCAATGCCATTTTCAACAATCATCACAGCCTGGCCTCATCATCGGACACCGTATGTTCAGTTCGCAATTTTGGAATAAACGAAATCGCTGTTTCGTTCATCGGCTCTTTCACGGTGTCGACTAAGATTTCAACAAGACCAAAAATCTTATTTTAAATGTAAAAAGCCAATCAAAAAATTAAGATGCGATTATTCCTTAGGAGCTTCTCTAAATTCCCCTTTGGTCAGAACGTAATTTGTTGGTGTTTGTTTGTTTGTTTGATTTTTTGCGTTATTTTAATTATGTTTTTTTTTTTGGGTGAATCATTAAAAATTAGTTAAACATTTTATCACAGCAACACTTTTTAGCAGAAGTAATCAAATTAAAAACTGGTCGATTTAAGATGAAGACAAGAATTGTTGGGGTTCATTAGCAAGAAGAATATTTCCTATACAAGCTTTGTATGTTTCCCTTTTGATATAACCGATGCTACAGACTTTTGGTGTGGGGGGTATGCAGCGTCTGTGCGTTCGTGTGTAATTCCCGCAGTCACTCGAATTTCACGAAATTTAAAAAATGGCATGTCTGTTTGTTTCCTGAACTGCCTGTTTGTCTAAATACAGTGTTTGTTTTACCGAAGGTATTCAATTATATCGAAGAAATTTGTGACGGAGAGTGGGAGAGTCAAAAGTAAGAACGAGTTCAAGAATGGACTTGACCAACTCTCTTTTAGGGGTAGATCCATAATAAGGATCTGTTGTTAAGACTATAGAAACTTTTGATGTCATTTAAACGTGCTTCGGCGCAGCGGAAATTTCCTTGAATTAGAAGAAAGGGGCGTGGCTTCGTGTCACACGGGTGTATGTCAATGTATGTACATAAGTATGTCTAACACAAATAGCTGACAAAATATTTGAAGGACATCCAGAAAATCAGTTAGTTTCATTCTGATTTATTGAATTCCTACATAAGAATCAGTTCAACAAAAACCAGGTGCTTGGCTTACAGAATAAAAATTATATTATATGTATGTATGTGTCGGGTATTGAAATGTAAAACTACAATACGTTGACATGTTAAAAAGATCTGCTTGAATTTCGGAATATTTTCTTTCCCAATTTCTAGTTTTCGTGAGTTCATTTCGTGGCATTAAAGCTAAAGCACGCTATATCGAAAGAGTCACATTAATATGCTGCGTTGACGTCATGGAGTAATTAAATGGCGCAATAAATAAATATTTACAATAATACAGTGTACTCCTCATTAAGCGGACACCGACAAAGACCGTGTCCGAAAAATGTGTTCGCCTAACAGAGGTGTTCTCTTAAGAGGGGTGTCGGCAAGCAGAGAGTATCTACACTGTACATTGAAATTGGCCCAATATTGGGGTAATTATTCTGACAAAGACAACTTCGTAGTTCTTATTCTGTGTTCTTTCAAAGAACGCCTTATATGTATTACCTTTTCAATTGAATTTCCAGTTAAGTTGTGCTTCGAAATATTTAAAAATCGCAGTGTATTCCGAACTAGTGCTGCCAATATTGTGGAACAGCTTGTCCTTCTGAGACTTGCAACGAACCGTCTAGCTTGGTTTCCTATGTTAAACTTCTTACGCATTATTTTTGTTCACACTTTGAATTAGTTTTTGCTTTAAATTACTTATGTATGTCCCTAAAACTTCCTCGAAATGGGAATGGATCCTTCACACTGGCAGAATTGTTTCGAGCTTGCTTTTATCGGGATTGTATTAAGATATCCGATAATGGATCATTGCTTGGGAAAGTATGCATACTTTATAGCCATTTAGTTAAGTTTCCTCCATGACGTACCGTCGCCGGGTAGCTTAAGTCGAGTTTTTACTATTTTGGTCTTTTGCGCCAACCGTTCGTGGGTGAGAGCACTCAGCACACGCAATCCTACGCTCTCGAACCTCTTAAACGTGCTTGTACGTTGAGTAATGCACCCAACAACTGATATTCCCATATGACGTCCAATATCCCAGCGGGAAATTGTGTAAGGCCTTCAAACGTGCATGATTTTAAGAACAATCATTTAATATGAATTATTTTATTAACTCGAAAAGAAACGGAATAAATGATGAACAGAAAAGTAAAGTGTCATCACTTAAACATTGTTTTGTGGAAGGGCGTACCCAGGGGGGTGGGACAGAGGGGGATAGAGATAGAGCAGATAGAGCTTAAAAGTAGGATGAGAAAACGGCCCTAAATGTAATAGGCTAAATCATGGGATTTAAGAAAATTTCACGTTTGACATTTTAAATCAAGACCATTTAAATGTTGTTCTTAAATTTCGTGATTTAGACATATTTAAAGTACAGCCTATACATTATAAAAGAAAATATAGACCTCCCTGCCATAAATATTTTAAATATTGTTGGAAGCGTGGGGTTTTCGCTTTTTTATTTTTTTTTGGGCGCCCCCCCTTCATTAAATGCTGGGTACGCCCTTGGTTTTGTGTATTAAAAAGAAGGGGCAAAATAGAAGGATTATTTGAAAATTCGTGATTATAAGTATATTAAATTTAAAGGTACAGTAGTTTCGCTATATAAGAAAGTGGATTTTACCAAGAAATTTCTTTCTTATATCCGGTTTTTTCATATATAAAAACCGGTTTATTAGAAATTCTTTCTTAAAAAAAAAAAAAAAAAAAAAAAAACTGCAGGCATCTAAAAGCCCAAATAATAATTGTAAATGAATTATTTAGATGGTCACATAAAAACAAGTAAAAAAGCTAAAGTCGGTCAAGCCCGACTTTGAAATACCCAGCGTCCCGACATTATTGGCGCACTATGTTTTGCCTTAAGTTACGAAACTTACATTGTTTGTGGGCGTGGCAGTGGGCGGGCCACATAAATTTTTTTCCTACACCTCTCATTCGTCTTGGTCAACCTATGTTCCGAATTTGAAGCTTCTACGCCTTTTACTTAACAAGTTACGATAAACCCGGAGGAGATCCGACCACAGACGGACGGACAGACGGTCAGACGGACATGTCTAAATCGATTTAGTTTTTGATCCTGATCAAGAATATATAAATATATATATGTCTATATCTACGGAGCTTAGTTCTGGCTGTTACAAGTTTCGCATAAAACTAATATACCCTGCTTACGCTGGGTATAAAAAAACAGTTTATAAGAAAATTCTTTCTTAAATAAAACTCCGTTTACTACCGACATTTCAAAATAGGGGTACACATTTTTTTAATAAAAACAAAGGTTGTTATATAAAACATTTTTTAACTCTTCAAAGTGAGTTTAATTTACTGATAAAGCCGAAAAAGTTATGTACATACATATGTGAACAAAACAGTGTTTGGAACTTTCCGATTCTAGCCGATTCTCTATAAAGCTTTTAGAGTGAAAAAGTCCTTCTCCTTAAAAAAAAGTGATGTGATGAATATACATATGTATGTATGCATCAAAGTATGTCCTGCCATCTTATGCTTTCTTCGTTGAATAAATATAAAAAAAAAAAAATAGCAAAATCTATCTCCAGATTTGGATTGAAAGGTTTCAGGGTAAAAAATGTGGATTTCCAGGACATGTCCTGATTTTGTTTTAGAAGATATAACGTAAGACCTCTTGAGATCTCATTAAATACGCTGGCTCAATTTCGATGGTATGTTTGGATTCGATTTTCAGTATTGTTCTATTATCGATTGACATTGATTCGATTCTTGTGACATTCATTGAAACTACACACAGAAAAATATGACCCCATAAAATCGATAAGATCGCTTTATTGAGCGATTTTATATAGAAATCTGTTTAAACTATATGAACAATATGCTTTTTCCATAGAGAAAACTCTTTGAATGCACAGAAAAAATCGTATTGAAACATTTTAATAGATATCCTCATATATTTCATGTGAATATCTTATTATTTCTGTTGAAGAATATAGAAAACTTCTTGATATAGTCAAATAATAAGGTGACCATATCAATCAAACTATGTGACATTCTTATAAAAATGACGTTTTGATAAGATATCCTTATTGGAAGAAAACCGCTTTAAGAAGAAGCCTCTTTAATATTAAAAGCAACACTTATTGATTTAAAAAAGTGTATGAATTCCATATTCATTCCATAGTTTAAAAAGGTAAACCAGTTTTTTTGCACTTAAATTGATATAATAAATCTAGTAAGCTCAAATGAGATCTCGCGATGGCGAAGTTGAAGTGTGTTAGATTTGTAATCTGGAAGGTCCGAGTACTCGAACCCTGTCACAGGCAAAAGAATTTGTGGAAAAATGGAGAACGAAACAGGCAAATAAATTTCAAGCAAAAAATACGGGGAGCAGAAAATAAGTTGCCGCCAACCAATAAGTAAGTTGCGCGTTTCAAAACGTCATGCACAAGCTCTTTCAAAAAATTCCTATGGACTCTTTTTAAAATTTTTTAAGCATAAAAAGTTTGGTAAAATCTTTTATTTCTCAGTTTTTTAAATAATTTAAATGTTAAATTATCTACTTTTCCCCAAAAAACAATAAAAATAGCAAAAAAAATCGACGCTTGCTGGAGCAGGGGTCGAACCCGCCGACCTTGTTTTTTTTTTTACAAAAGTTCATATCAAAATTAAGAAGTTATCTTCTTAGTTTTTCGTAAAATTTTTCGTTAAAATAAAAAATAAGTTTTTCTCTATGAATAAAAACCATAGAGAAATCTTATTTTTTTTCTTCCATTTTATGTGGTATCCTTTGCTCTGTGTAATTTAACTTCAAGAAAGGACATGAGTTTCGAGGTCAATAAATATCGATATGGATATCAGATAAAAATCTTAACTAGCCGAAGGCCTCCATTGCCAGTGCTCCTAGAAAGTAAGTTATTAATTTATTAATAGCTTTTATTTTTGAAATAAATAAATCTTAACTTTGATGCCATGTTTGTTTTTTGATATTCGATAAAATTCGGATACGAGAAATTCTAAAAAATGTCAACTAGATATTAAAAATCTAGCCCGATAGTCCAGATACGGTATCCGATAAAAATATTGTCGGATAGTAAAACATACGATGGATAATTTATATTTCTAGCCAGATAGTCGGATATATGTACGATAAAAATCTCAATCGAACACAACGTTTCCTGCCAGATTTACAAAACACCAGACGTACAACCAGTCATCTAAGCACAATACAATGCGTCCGGCCAGAAAATAAGGTATCCGATAATAAAGCTCAACCGGATACTATGTATCGGACTAGATGTAAGATGTAAAAAATAAAACAGATAGCATGTTTACAACCGGAAAGCATGACAAGAAATGGCACGAGTACACACGAGATATTTCCGATACCGGATAGTTACCGGATATCCAGTAAATTCCATCCTTAATCGATACAAATTTTCAATAAAAAATTCCGAATCAATATCGATATATTTCAAAACTGGATGGAGCAAATGTTTTTCAGCTTTAATTTGTCCGCGTTTACATAAGGGAAATAGTTGCTCGAATTCTTCTGAAATTCTCCTTAGAAGTCCCTCTCGCGCTGAAACAGAGAAACCCTTGTTTCGACTATACTTAAGTCTTTATTTAAAGAATCCCCTCTCCTTTCCTGCTTGGTTCTATCATCCTCAAAGTAAAAGATGCCGCCGAAAAAATGCTCCAAACCTAAATACAGACTTTCTCAACTGAAGATAGGTATAATTTACCTGGTTAAGAGGTAAAGGCGTAATTCCATTTACGGCAAGCTTAGTATTGAAAACTTAACTAATTTCATTAAGGTCCACATAAACCCAATTAAAGCTGACGAGGATTTTAAAATAGATTTTATAACTCTTAAAAAAAAAAAAACGCTCGCTTCGGTTGTAATTGTTACGATTAAAGAAACAAAACAAATCCAAATCGCAATAAAAATAATACAAATATAAAATGTAAATGACATGTTCGGACACGAAACAAAGTAAAAATACAATAACAACAGAAAAAGAAACAAAAAAGGAGAAATATAAAACCAGCCTCGTTCGAACGAAAGACACAACGTCAAACCATTGTTCTGGGTTCCGATTACCTCAACTCGCTAAACCAGTCTTGATGAATGACTCTTAGGCAGAGTTCGTTAATATAAAAGCATCTCACAAATCTATCAAAAAATAGAATAAAACGTATTTGGAATTCTTTCAAACTTTTATTATATGTACAAATTTAACACTCATCAGAAAAATTATTTTTAAATTCAATTTAACCCTCTGTATTGATTCATTATAGCTTTTCGTGAGCTCATCAAAGAATCAATAACACAAAATTTGTTAATCCATACAGTTTTGTTCAATAAATTAGAAGCGATTTCAGAGATCAGTTTGAAATAAGTTAATTGCATCCATCCGGACTTGACTTTCGAAATTGGATTTTTAATATTTTATGCCATTGGCATTATCGGACCGCTCTCAAAAACTTCAAAACATACGATATCCTTGCGAGCTGTCATACATATGTTTCAATAAATTTTCCGTTGATGGCATTTTGGCTATTCTTATGCCCATAAGTGTGAACGTATCTCCGCATATTTGAACCGCTACAGCTGCATCAAAAATGGTGTTAGCTAGGAATGGGCGATACCCGAGAAAAAAATCGATATTTGGGTATTGTTGTACCCGAACCCATCCAGTATCGATACTATCAAATGAAGAGAATCGATGTGAAAAGATTCTAAGAAATAAATCGATACTAGCGATACCCATTTTCAAACCAAATTAACGGAATAAAATGCATTGTTTGGTACAAATTCTCCATTTCTTTCTTTCGTTAATTTACTTCATACTACCAAAAGCAACATCGATGCAACTTAGTATCGCACCACCGAAGAATCGATGCTAAGCACCGATAGTACAAACTAAAAGTACCGATACTCGATAGAGTCGCAAGGGTATCGCCCATCCCTGGTAATTGCAAAAGCTAATAATTTTTTTCGAAATTGTTTCAGTGCAATGAGGAATCGCAATTCCTCATTAAACATTTATCCGCTGTGCTTATATATTTGAGGATATTGTATTTGGCATCTGCTAGACAGTTTATCACATGCAGGTCACAGATTGAATAAAAAAAAGGGCTTTAGTCTCTTAAAGAGAATACCCAACTAACAAAATAGGTCGAAAATAAGTCGATTCGACTGCGTTTAAGGGCACACTATTTGTTTGACCTGACCTAAATAAAGCAAAATTACGTCCATTCGACGTTGATTCGTCGAAAGTGGGGAATAGAATGGAAGTCGATTGGCAGTAATAATAGGGCATAATAAGGCATTTAGTTGTTAAAGTTAGGGAGTTAAGAATGCAGTTCGACCAAAAATAAGTATAAAAGAAGTCAAAAGGACGTCGAAATTACGAAATTTTCACCTAAACTGGGCTTATGAATTAAATGAATTCAAGTAGAGAAAAAGAGAAAGATATAGGTATAATAATTTCTTACTTATTAATATGTATTTACACATAGTGCAATGAATGAAAGAATGAAAATTCTAGCAACTACTTATGTTATTTGAAAAAAAGAATAAATAAAATATGGGTTTTATGGAAAAATATTTTCGATTCACAAAACCAAATTATATATGCCAGCTAAGATTTATGGTGAAAGTATTTCTTGCAATTCTGAATTTTTCTCGGGCCATTTCAATTATGAAAAATAAAAGAAAATTTTATTTAAAGAAATTTTTTTTTCATACTGAAACAGATTGAGAAAAAGAATTTGCAAACTGAAATACGAAACAAGATGACAGAACGTAAACATGGACCACAAAGTCGAATATCCTTGTTTTCTTAACCAAATAGGTCCAATTCCATAAGGTATTCTAACTTATTGAGGCATTCTAGAGACATTTTGACCTAATTCGGCGTTTTGCCTTTAAATCGCCTTGAAAGTAAATATTCCGCCAAAATACTCGACATTTCACAATCACGTGCGTGCAATGTACATTTAGCGCAAATAGAAAGAGATATGGCGTGACGTCATGAAGGAGTTTTTCATGACGTGGTTGTTGTCTTGCATGTGAATCAAGGGAACTTTTGTGTTTTATTTTTATATTTGAAGAGCTTAGGAACAAAAGGTGACATTTACACTTTTTATTTTTTTGAGTAAATTGAGAAATTAAATATTAAAAAGTAACTTTTTGCCCCAGAAGCAGCTTTTCAAGCTCATTTTTCTTCGAAGCAAGTAACTTTTTAAACTAATCTTACCGGATGATGATAAAAGTCAACCTTTTGAGTCGTATAAAAATGAAAAACCCAAAAATTCCAAACACGTAAATGTCACCTTTTGTTCCTAAGCTCCTCATTTAACTAACGATTTAATTAAAAAATCCTATTTTTTTGTTGTATTTTACGCCGAGATTTAACTAAATCGAGTTTTGGTCCCGGTCAACAAACTGGGCATATATTTATGTTTGAATTAATGCATAAAAAACTCAAAACTTTTTACTTTGGAAAATAATAAATGTATTCTCTTACAGACAGACAGACAGACAGACAGACGGACAAATGAACAGACGGAGGGGCATACTTAAATATAAGCTTAATATAAAAAGGGCGTAACATGCATTTTCAGTATTTTACAGGAAAAAAAATAACTGAATAAAAGAGGAAGATTTGTAGTTTTGACTTTTTAATGTAGTTATTATAAGAAAGTCTAAGTAATTGAATACTGTAAAATTGTTTAACCATTTTATATTTCCCATAAAACTGTTTTCGGTTTAAAATGTAATCCTTTAAAATATTTGTGCATTTCAAGTTGAATTTTTAGTCGAAATGAATTCAGATTCTAGAGCATGCCTGTATATGATATGACCATCTACGAAATTCATCTATATTAAGCTAACGATATGTCTTTTTTACTCTATAGAAAAATATTGAAAACATTACCTACTATTTTCAAAAAAGAAAAACATTAAGGGGTCTCATGCAAAACATTTACACCGTGTAAACTGAGTTAAGTAAGTAAAAAAGTCAAAATTTCATACAAAATTTGACAGTTTTATTAACTTTTCTCAGTTTACACGGTGTAGCTGCGTTCCATGAGGACTCTTATTGTAATTTTAAATATTTGAAATAAAACACAAATTTACTGCATTTGTACATAAAAATAAACATATTTAAAACACAAAAATTGGCTTGAGTTACACTCAAAACAACATCAGCGTCATATGAGAAGTTCTGACGTGACGTCATTTGCGCAGTGAGAGCTGAGAGCATCATGCTCTTTGGCGCTACGTTAGATCAAAAACATTCACGCTCTTATGAATTGGGCAAATATAGGGCAGAACAGGGCATATGATTTTTTTAGTTGACTTATTTCGTCCTAATCGACAATTTGACTTTAAGGTCGAAAAATCAAGACTACTCGACTTATACGTTGAAGTATCCAATAAAATAAGTCAATTTTTGCCTTAATATAGTCTTTAAAGTAAAACGGACTTGATACTTGAATTTAAGGTAAAAATTTGGTTTATATGCCTTAAAAACTTCAGATAATTTCGAAATCAAAGTCAAGTCACTTCTAAGGCATTAAGGAGGGCATTTTTAACATTTTTTCAACCAAAAATTTTATTAAAAGTTGAAATGACTTTGAAGGCATCGCAAAGGTAGAATTTAACTAATTTCTACCTTGAAAAAAAGACTTTAAAGACAGGTAATTTATAAGGCAAAAAAAACGGTCAAAAATAGGGAAAATTTAACCAAACTAGGTCGAATGGACTTAATGCTGGTCAGTTTTCCCTATCCTGCTTGTTGGGAGGGTCGTCACAAAAATATATATGGTCTGCATCAGCTATCCGATGAGTTCCTTATAAACGCACGAAATCTATTTCAAATTCTTACCTTAATGCGGATTTTACGAATTTTCATTTGAGAAATGTTTTTCTTTTAATTTATTAATTAATTAATTATTTTAATTTGGATTAATAAAGTGATATTAGTTATAAATCGGCTAGAGTTTATTTTTGTTTTGACATTTCGATTATATCGATTGTTTATGTTCACTTATATAGACAATAGTGGGACTCATGCAGCTTCGCAAATTGTGGGAAATGAGAAATTTGTCACACAACTGTCAAAATTTATATGAAAATTTACGATGGGAAAACCTGCGAAGGCATTTGCGAAGCTGCATGAGTACCACTAATGTATTGATATGTGCCCCAACATTGCCATTTCTGCTTAAGAACTAGAAGGTCATTGAACCATTACAAAAAATACATTTTTTCGAAATAAAATCGGTTGAAAGTAAGAGTTTATTGAAAAAGTTCAATGACATCTTCTCGAAGAAGCCATCCATCAGGAGAAGGAATTGCAGGTTTGAAAAAGTGTTTTTTTTTTTAAAGATTTAAAAACCACATGTCAATGGTCGATTATTGATATTGAAGAATGTCATACATTTTAATATTAATGAGCATTTAAAATATAAAAAAAATCTCAAATGTCTTTGACACAAAGAACAAAATGGCTTGATTAATTACACAAAACAGGAAATTTTAAGATGTTTTTAGGGAAAAAAGATGTTAAAATATTCGCATGAATTTGAGGTTTCACCCTACTATTCATATATACATATATGAGCTTGGTATTTTTTGGCATTTGTGTCACACGAAAGTTGAACTAAAAAAGATATGTTGCTTCTAACCACACACGACCATGGTTGTTTTTTAAGGTATCTTTTTCCGAATTTTCGACTGTTAGAGTACTTTAGGTGCTAACGAATAATTTAAGGTGCAACTTGATTGAAGATGTCGCGTAAAACTTTCAACACTTGAAGCATTCGATAAAATACTAGAAAAATGCTACACAGATGTCGTTCGTATCCAAAAATTTTCAAGAAGAATTTACTTGTCCTAACTTTTTCGTTTCGTTTGAATGGAGAACTTTATATTCTTTAAGTAAGAAAAAAAATCAAATTTTATTTACATACATAATTCGGTAAACCTTATCAAAAACAACCCAGCAAAAATTCCGTACCGTAAGGAAGTCGTATAAGACTCCCCCTCAAAATGAGCTCTTGTAAGAGCTCTTAACGAGAAGTCTTATCTGACTCTTATGTCTTTATATACATACATATGTACACGAGCCATTTATGACACTGCAGCTAGCTGAATATTTCTTATATCGTCTGGAGTCTTCTGGTTGTTGTTTATCACAAAATATACAAAATGAGAAGAGACCAGCTTCTAGGGTACAACTTTTCTTTGAAACGATAAAAGCCATACAGGACTCAAAACGCTATACAGTCTAAACACTCCACAACGAACTCCTCTATAACGAATTTCTCTCTAAAGGCAATATTTTCAAGGCTTTTTCGCTATATTATTAGTGTCTTTTTTCTCCTTTTAACGAATTCTCTTTGTAACGAATTTATAACAAGTAGGGCGCAACAACAGTGGCACTCTTATGCAATAAAATTTGTGGGGTAATTTTTTTTTTCTTTACTGAGAATACTTATTCATCGACGACGTTTTTTCCATTTTCAAATTTGAGATTTTTATTATTTATCTGCTCTTCGAAAAGTCGAAATATTAACTCGAACTCAATCTGCTTTATTGTGATAGTAATTTAAGTGCAGCGACCGCAAGAATGCCCAACACATGGATGTTGTGTGTGCAGTATTTAGTTTTGAACAGTACTGATTTAGATTAATCGCATTTATCGATAGCAGAACAGTCAGCATGTTTTTCCCTCGTTCATTGTTGGGCATTTAAAATTTTGAATTTTACCGCATCCGTTGGGAAATACATAAGTATTATTTTAACAGGCTCATAGCCTGTTTTGTGTGGTCAGCTCAAAAGTGCTTAAAGATTCGAAGGCTACATTTTTACGCGTGCCCTACTTACTTAGTTAATTATGACCTTAAAGACTTGTTTCGGCACATTTAAAGATCATGCCAAGAATCGAAAATCGAATCGTATATCCTTGAAAATGCCCCTCGTGCATTTTGGTGGGAGTGATTCATATCGCTTGCGCGACTGGAAAAGCAATGATATTTTTTATGATGGATAATGTGAAACTTACATAAAAATCCAGTCAATTTCTCATTCCCTCTCTTTCTATCCCTTTCTATATCTTTCTCTCTCTTTCTTTCTTTTTCTATTTCCTTCTCTCTCTTTATCTTTTTTGCTCTCTCTTTATCTCTCTTTGCCTCTTATTCCTTTTCTCTTTCTCTCTTTCTCCTCTCTTCTCTCTTTCTCTCTTCTCTCTCTTTTCTCTTCTCTTTCTCTCTCTCTCTTTCTCTCTTTCTCTCTTTCTCTCTTTCTCTCTTTTCTTCCTCTTTCTCTCTTTCTCTCTTCTTTTCTCTCTCTTTCTCTCTTTCTCTCTCTCTCTCTTCCCTTTCCTCTCCCTCTTTCCTCTCCCCTCTTTCTCTCTCTTTCTCTCTTTCTCTCTTTCTCTCTCTCTTCTTCTCTCTCTTTCTCTCTTTCCTCTCTTTCTCTCTTTCTCTCTTTCTCTCTTTCTCTCTTTTCTCTCTTTCTCTCTCTTCTCTCTCTTCTCTCTCTTTTCTCTCTTTCTCTCTCTTTCTCTCTTTCTCTCTTTCTCTCTCTTTTCTCTCTTTCTCTCTTTCTCTCTTTCTCTCTTTCTCTCTTCTCTCTTTCTCTCTTTCTCTCTCTTTCTCTCTTTCTCTCTTCTCTCTCTTTCTCTCTTTCTCTCTTTCTCTCTTTCTCTCTTTCTCTCTTTCTCTTCTCTCTTTCTCTTCTTTTCTCTCTTTCTCTCTTTCTCTCTTTCTCTCTTTCTTTCTCTTCTTTCTCTCTTTCTCTCCTCTTTCTCTCTTTCTCTCTTTCTCTCTCTTCTCTCTTTCTCTCTTTCTCTCTTTCTCTCTTTCTCTCTCTTCTCTCTTTCTCTCTTTCTTCTCTTTCTCTCTTTCTCTCTTTTCTCTTCTTTCTCTCTTTCTCTCTTTCTCTCTCTCTTTCTTCTCTCTTCTCTCTTTCTCTTCTTTTCCTCTCTTTCTCTCTTTCTCTCTTTCTTCTCCTCTTCTCTCTCTTTCTCTCTTTCTCTCTCTTCTCTCTTTCTCTCTTTCTCCTCTCTTTCTCTCTTTCTCCTCTTTCTCTCTTTCTCTCTTTCTTTCTCTCTTTCTCTTCTTTTCTCTCTTTCTCTCTCTTCTCTCTTTTCTCTCTTTCTCTTCTTTCTCTCCTCCTTTTCTCCTTCTTCTCTCTTTCTCTCTTTCTCTCTTTCTCAATATTTCTATTCCTCTCTCTCTCTTTTTTCTCTTACCTTCTCTCTCTCTCTTTCTTTCTCGTTCTCTCTTTCCTTACTTTTACTTCTCTTTCTGTAGACGATATTGTCGTAAAATGAATCTGAAAATTAAGAAAATTTAACGCATCATCAGCTTATCTTCTATCTATATGATTTATATAGAATCTCCCTCCTGCATATTTATTTCCTGCAGTACGGTCACAATATTCTACAGGGTCTTAAGCGTTTTGATCGAAAGGAATTTACATAACTTTACATATTATACAATTCAACAAAAAAAAAAAAGAAAAAAAAGAGTGCTGCTACTTTCAGCGAAATCTTTACCCAAAGCATAGGCAGTTATATTTCAAGTTTAAAGCCACTGAAAGTATTAATAAGACGGATCCAAAAGATTTTTATTGTTGATTGTTGTTTTCTGTTTCTTATTTTAAATTCAGCGTATGAGCAAACATTCGCTATACATTCATATTTACATAATTATTTGCATGAAAAAATAATTTTGGGGCAAAACGAGTCATCTCACATGGACAATTCGCCTTGAAGTCAAGTCTCATTTTGATCTTGACTAAGCAGCTCGCTGTCAAGCCTCCATGGATCTCTGCGAAAGCAGTTAAATCAAGGCATTTAAAGTTCCAATGAAGCTTTTAAGTTGGACTAGTTTTGAAGTTACTCCTTCGACATGGTGCTCAACAGTAATTTTTGTTTGCTAGCGGCAGGAAATGGAGAACTGGTTTAACTGTTATTACAGTGACTCTCACAGAGGTTTGTTTTTTTTTTTTTTTTTTTTCATTTTTCAAAAATGTCTCACAATTGGAATACACCCAGAATTTCGAGCAAAAGATTTTAGAAAATTTCAAAGAAAGGTGATAGTATTGTAATAAAAAAGTAAATATATTCTCTTTTCGAAAATGAAAGCCCAGTTGATATGTTTTGCTTAAAGAAGTCAATTGATTCGTCATGGTCGTAATTCCCGTTTTGACTTTAAACGATTTCACACGATTTTAGCAAAGTCGTAAGCAGTCGATTAAAATGAAAAAAACCCAAAAACGTGTTCCAGTAAACAAGATCAAACACTCGCTTGATTTTTTTTTATATATAATTTATAACGATTTTTTTAAGTTCATGACGAAATTGTTGTGCTCTCAATGGACCACCCCTCGGGAGTTCAAGTCCCATATGAGCAGTCCTGATTCTTCTAATGGGGCATGTATCATTGCGAATATTCAATAAAATTTTGTTGTTGTTGGAATTCTTATGAGCATCCAGTAACCAAACATGAATAAAGACAATTTGAAAACGTCTGTCCATTTTGTTTTTGTTTGTTTTTTGTTTATATATACATATATAAATATACTACTTATAATAATTATTTTTATTACGCAATTTGAAAAGTGGTTTAGCTACATTGAAGTCTCGCAACTCGGCATCGACTTAAATCTAATTAAGACCAAAGTTTCGTTTTAATTTGTCCGTTTCTTTATTATTAGAAAGTCATTCACCTCAAACAATTGAAAAAAAAAACAACATTTGATATGTCAAATAGCGGCCAAAGATTTCACACACCAATCGATTCGATTGTCAAAAATATTAAATTATTTGTACCGAACATATGTAAAATGTACATATAAGAACATATCGCATCCATGCTACTAAATCGGCACAATTAAAAATTTCGCATTCTTTGAAAATTATTCAATCTCTCTTGAAACTAAGGAGAAATAATATTTTTTCTAAACATATATTGCTCTCAATCGACTGCTGCCTCAGTCAATATAAGCATTGATTTTCTAGGTGTTGGGTTTCTTACAGTATAATTCAATCGAACATAAAAACAATTGATTAAAAAAATTTTGAATTGTGCCGACTTATTAGCAAGGATACGATATGTATGTGCGCGACAAATTTTATTTTGAAAGCAATTTCAAGTAGTCTAAATATAGCCGAAAACTAGTCTGACTTGATAAATTTTCTTCGCATTAAAGATAGTTGAGATGTCTTACGTCATTAAATTAAACCGAACAAACGGAGCTAAAATTTTTAACAAAATTAACCCTCTTCGTGTCGATCCAAGTAAAAAACGCCATCAGAATTAAGCCCGAAAATATATATTTATTTATACTTATAAAAAAAATTTTTATGGCATTGTTAAGTATATCCTAAATAAGCATAAAGGCGGTCCCGATTGATTCAAGTCTTTCATAGTGAGGTTGCTTGTTCCAGTATAGTCAGTATATTTAGTGATATCACAGAATTATATTACTCAAAACTGCTGGTACGTTGAAAGTTAAATTGGCAAGTCCTGAAATGGAACTCAAATAGTCTCAATCGGTAAAAGTTTTTCAAAGCATCTGTTAGGCAATTAAAAGATGTTTCACCCACACGAATTAGTATCGATTCGCAAAAGATTTCTAGAAACTTTTATCAATACACAGTGCAACACATAATTTCAGAACCACTTTTTGTTTGCCGTTCCTCAAAGTACTTACTGAACCCAGAAAAACTACGTGTTTCGTTTTGCCAAATTGGCTACCGTTCGCAAGATATGGCGGTTCAAAGTTTTTGGCCTCAAGGGGATTTTGTGCATTTTTTCCTTAAATAGTTATAGATTCGGATTGAAATGTGCGTAGTTCCATAGCTCCCAAGTTTACTGCTACACCCAACAATTTTAGTATTATGTAATGCTTTTTAAGAGAAAATAGTGCATTCATTTGACCACGGTGCAAGACATGTTTTCCCATCAACTTTTCGTTTTGCCAAATTGGCTACCGTTTGCGAGATATGGTGGTTCAAAGTTTTTGCCTCCAAGTGGATTTTTTGCATTTATCCGTATTTTTATAATGTCCTATGGAGCTACGCACATTTCAATCCGAGATTCCGGATCCATGGCCGGATTCTACTATACATACCTAAGTAATGGGAACTATTTAGATCTGAGGTAAAATAAAAATTGTTTTAATTGATACTGAAACTGTAAAGGAATTTAAAAGGAATTTTTACGGAAATCAGCCCAAAACCGGTCATTCTTCGATCCCTTCAAAATTCAAATTATGCAGACTGTATCTTCTTCCCATTTATTAACTTCCCAGAGGAAGTTATTGTTTTGGGGCTGATTTTGTGTTCTGCAATTTTTTTGCATATTTACACGTTTCGATGGTTGTAGAATCCATAATTAACGTTTTTAATGTCATGTATGTGTGTGTGTATGAACGTATGCACGTACGTATGTTCGTTCGGATTTTTTCGTCTCGATTATCTCGCGAACGACACATGATCCCTCTCGGCACAGTCTTGCACCCGTCTTCGACGCTGGCTGCACGAATTGAACAAATCGTTGAGGACACTTGCAAGACTAAAGCATCGTTGGCTTCGATGCAAAATCCATACAAATGTCGCGAGCTTCGTGCACGACACTTTGCAGGACATGTCATTCATGAAGTCATGCATCCCATGCGTAGAGGAAGTCATCCATGACTGGTCTTGCGTAATGCAAACATGAATAAGCTCTTAAAACTTTTTAAAAATTTCAATAAAACGCTTATTTAAGATGACATTGTAATATTTATTATATGTATGTATATACAATATAATTGATTATATTAAATCTATTTAACAACTATTAACAAATCAACACAGAACGTGATTGCCAAACGAAATAGGAATGTCAAAACCGGCTTAGTTATAATGCCGTATGGGAAATTCAAAATCGGCTTAGTTATAATAACGATGTCTTCGAAGACTTCATGCACGATTTTGTCTTGAACGACCGATTTCCGAAAGGGATATTAAAATGAGACTAGGCTCATTCGTTGCGTAGTCGTACTTATAATTGAGAGCTGATTAAGTTTTCAGCACAATCGGCTTCGCGGTTTTTCAATAGGAATCAAAAACCTAAAGAACCTGGCTTACTGGCGCGATGTATGCTCGTTAATCATTTTGGTTGATATCGTATCCAAAACAGTTCTCATGATTTACACTGAACTGATCTAGTAGTTCCAATTGGCTATAAAAAATTAGGAATTCTGCTACTAGATTTGTTCAATTCAATATCATGAGAGACGGTTTTTTAAATTAAAAGATCTCGGATTTTTTCACAATTCGTGCCCAATCAATCCACAGTTTTAATCCGATTTGAAAAATTTTGGATTGGGTACTCAGTATTAAGAAGCATCGTCCAAAAACCTATAAAATACCTGACTTACTCACCCGACGTATGAGCAATGTTATAACAAAATAAATGAAGTGGGAGTTTTCATTACGTATACCATAGGTCCCCTTTAAAATAAAATTAATGAACTGTTCTATTATTTATTGAAATCTATGGAAAGATCACTTTTCATAACTTTCTAGAAAGTAGTAAAGGTAATGGGGTCGATTTTGTGAATCATGGAGTTTTTCGAGCCGATTATCAGCATAATGGGATAGTGAGTTTAATAGGGAAAAAACCTAAAACACCTATCAAAACTCAATTATATATATGTAGGTACCAAAAATTGTTACAAAAGCGGTAGTCGTTTATAGATGGCTTAAATTATGAGTTGCACGAAATCGGTCGATGCATTCTCGTGTTATATACAAGATCTTGCCTTAAGAACTCAACGTACAGTAATGTTATTTCGAAACAATTTAGTAGTTCGTACCCATGATACAAGAAAACAAGATAGCGCCATTTCAGCCCGATGATGTCACAAATACAAAATGAGAGCTTCGTTGTTGTTGTTTTGCATGTTAGGCCCAACGTCACAACTATACTTTAGCATGGGAAACAACAACAATGGGAATGCTACAAAATAGCGGTACCCGAAATGGCGCTATCTTGCTCTCTTTGTATCATGGTTCGTACCATGACTTATACGTATTGATTTAAAAACAGTGATATGTATAGAGACCGTGGTGGAGAGTGGGTGATAAAGGGAGAGAGAGGGAGAAGGAGGGAGAAGGAGGTAGAGAGGGTGAGAGGGTGAGAGGGTGAGAGGGAGAGAGTGAGAGAGGGAGTGAGGGAGGGATGGAGGGAGGGAGGGAGAGAACGAAGGTGAGAAAAAGGGAGGGAGAGAGGGAAAGAGAGAGGGAAGGAGAGAGGGAGGGAGAGAGGGAAGGAGAGAGGGAGGGAGAGAGGCAGGGAGAGAGGGATGGTGAGAGGGAGGGAGAGAGGGCGGGAGAGAGGTAGGGTGAGTGGGCGGAGAGAGGGAGGATGAGAGGGAAAGAGGAACAGAGGGAGAGAGAGGGTGAAAGGGAGAGACGGTGAGAAGGTTGAGAGAGGGAGAGAGGGAGAGAGGGAGAGAGGGAGAGAGGGAGAGAGGGAGAGAGGGAGGGAGAGGGAGAGAGGGAGAGGAGGGAGAGAGGGAGAGAGGGAGAGAGGGAGAGGAGGGAGAGAGGGAGAGGGAGGGAGAGAGGGAGAGAGGGAGAGAGGGAGAGAGGGAGAGAGGGAGAGAGGGAGAGAGGGAGAGAGGGAGAGGAGAGAGAGGAGAGAGGAGAGAGGGAGAGAGGGAGAGAGGGAGAGAGGGAGAGAGGAGAGAGGGAGAGAGGGAGAGAGGGAGAGAGGGAGGAGAGGAGAGAGGAGAGAGAGGGAGAGAGGGAGAGAGGAGAGAGGGAGAGAGGAGAAGGAGAACAGTATTTAGGTAGAGATGATACGAGGTTAAGATGAACAGGGAGCAATGAGTAAGGGAAGGGAGTGGGAAATAGAGAAGAGGTCAAAGAGGGAGACGGGAGAGGAGAGTGGAAAGGAAAGTTATGAAACAGTAGAAAAGTGGAGATTCGAGAGCAAGTTCTCTGATAAGGTGGAAAGTACATGTTGCATAGTTTTCATATAACAGTATTTCTTATTAATATTATGACCAGTTGCATAAGTACTTATGATAGCAATTTCAACATATGAAAACAAGGTTCAAAAGAACCTTGTTGGAAATTAAAGTTATAAACAGTAAAAATTCTATATTCGAGAGCAAGTTTCTCTTAATAAGGTGAAAGTCATGTTGCAATAGTTTTCATATAACAGTATTTCTTATTAATATTATTGACGATTTTTTTGAAAACCACTAAATCTTCACATATGTAAACGGCCTATAAGATGTACCGGGAATATTTATGTAGTGTTTGTTTCGATTTCATTGAAATTTTCTCTTCTGAGAAGTTAGTTGTGTGGCCCATAGGGGTCGCACTAACACAATTTATTATTAACTAATTTTCTTATATGTAAATGTTATTAAACAAGTTTAAAGTGAGCACCCAATAAATAAGGGTAGAACAAGATACTGCCTCAAAAACCTTATATAATCCTTTTGATCCTGCAATGTCAAATTCTCGAATCCATCTTGCTTTAAAATCAACACAATAAAAACAAAATTTTTCCCCCGCACGCATATGTGTGACTTATTTTTACGAAGAAGAAGCATAAAGAATTTAATCAGCTTGATGCCATGCGATGTGATCCGATGACACTTCGGGATTTTTCTATAAATATCGTCGACGTATGATCGCGCTCGAAAATCGATCGACATTGTCTCGTTATAGTTCTGAGACCTGTAAATTGGAAATGAATGAATGAATGAATGAATAAAAATGAATAAAAATTCTACTACGTGGCCGAATGAGCGGCAGAGAATCAAATATAGTTTCATTTAAAAGACTGTGCTAAAAAAAAAAAAAACGTATTTCTTAAAAGAATGTTTTATGGACGTCATTTAGTCAGTTAGTCAGTCAATTTCGGAGCCGGTTGGATGGGTTCTTGTGGCAAAGCGCTGAGCTAACCATAAAGCGAACATCCTTAACTAAGCGGCCATATAAATGAATTCACGTCCAAATAGTGTCGCAGTCATTCGTCTACACTACACTGGAGTGCTCAGAATCGATGACAATGGTGAGTGAGTTTTTTTTTTCCTTCTTAAATCTGGCAGACGGAATTATCGCCGAATCCGCCTCTCTATATCTACACCAAAAAAGAAAAATTGTTAAAAAGATAAAACACTTTCAAGGAATGTCTTTTTTTGGTGTGTGATTTCAATATTATAAGAAGAAGATTAATTGAGCGATGACAACGCTTTGAATGCAAAAATGAATCGCGTGACATAAAGAACAATCAACGGGAGTTTATGTTTTCTTCTTCTTAAATTATTGATATTGAAATAATAATTTCATTTACTTATTTCCCTTTTGTTCCTTTGCAGAAAATACTCCTCTTATTTGCCTTAGTGGCAGTCGCTTGCGGCGATGTATCGCATTTATTCCATGAGGGTGAACATGCGCATAGCCCTCTTGTCATTGATGTCCCTCAATATGAGGCTGGTGCCAAGGATGAATCAGGATATCATTATGAAAAACCTGCAAGAGTCTTCCCACCGGCTCCTAAGCCAGCACCTCAGCCGCAACCCGTAAAACCATACGTTCCACCTGCACCCAAGCCAGCACCGGAATACCTGCCGCCTGTGCCTAAGCCAACGAACAAACCAGCTCCTCCTGCAAGACGTCCACCTCCACCACCACCGCCACCACCACCAGCACCCAAAAAGGAATATTTGCCTCCAGCGCCAAAACCGGCACCACCACCGCCACCACCACCACAACCAAAACACGAGGATGGATATCATTACGACAAGCCCAGCCAATCATTCCCACCGCAGCCAAAACCTGAATACCTGCCCCCAGTACCCAAGCCAACAAACAAACCAGCTCCACCAGCAAGACGCCCACCTCCACCACCACCACCACCGCCACCAGCGCCGAAGAAGGAATATTTGCCGCCAGCGCCAAAACCAGCACCACCACCACCACCGCCACCACCACCACCACCAGCACCCAAAAAGGAATATTTGCCTCCAGCGCCAAAGCCAGCACCGAAACCAGCACCTAGGCCGCCACCACCACCACCTCCACCACAACCAAAACACGAGGATGGATATCATTACGACAAGCCCAGCCAATCATTCCCACCGCAGCCAAAACCTGAATACCTGCCCCCAGTGCCCAAGCCAACAAACAAACCAGCTCCACCAGCAAGACGCCCACCTCCACCACCACCACCACCGCCACCAGCGCCGAAGAAGGAATATTTGCCGCCAGCACCCAAGCCACAACCTCCACCGCAACCCCCAAAGAAGCTATATAACCTCAAGCCTAAGGAACCGACTAGGGAGTATATTCCACCACCAACAGTAGCACCGAAACTACCCCCGCCACCACCACCACCACCGAGAGCAACGCCACCTTCAACATACCTTCCTCCACAACCAGTAAAGGAAAAAGGCTACTCCTATCCCAATAACCCGCAGCCTTCGTTCACCTTCTAAGCTAAATTAAATATCGTAATGAATTCAATTGTAAAAATCGTCGATAATTAAGTTCAGCTTAATGCAAATCAACAACTATTTTACTCAACGAATTAAATAAGAGTTCCTTCCCTATGCATCATGGCCATAGAGAGGTTCTCCGTGTGTTATGAATTTAATATTAAACTTAAAAAAAATAAATCTTTTTAATGTAGAGAAACGAGCTCATTTCATTCGAATCCCCAGAGGATATGTCATTAACAACAGGAACTTCTATATTAATAAATAAAAAACACGTTTTAAAATGAATGAATTCTCAACGAACACATCACTCGAAAGCTGAAACATAAAATGAGCCAAGCGGTCCAGAGACGATACGATACGATACATCGACATCGGGCATTAGTATTTGAAAGGCTCTTACCCAGCAGATAATTGGATCATCCAAAGAGTAATCCTACATCGCTCATTTGCGAGTAATGGATTACTAGAGAATGCTCAAATTTCATATATTTTTTAACATAGGATGTCCCGGCGGAGGAGTAAACCTTTTGATCTCGGAAAGGAGATCAAGTGGAGTAGTCTTTTCTAATTCAAGAAAGAGCATAAGCGGAGTAATATTTTGCTCGCATCTTAGTCCAAATGAATGGATAAGTCATTAAATATCATAGGTTGCTCTCCTATTACTCCAAATGAATGATTAAGCGACTATAAAAATTGAAATAAAACCTCGATTGCTCGCTTCTTACTCCAAATGGATGAATAAGTCATTACTCTTCTTTTGCTCGGTTAAGGTATTAATCCATAATTATCTGCTGGGTAGTTATGACGAGGCATGATTCAAACATAGCAGCTGATTAGTACTTATATTCGGACACGTTCATATCTCAAAAGGGTCTTATTTTATGTTTTCTTTTTGTTTTTTCTCCTAATATTCCCACTCAAAATTAAAGGTCTTAACCCGGTTTCACTCTAGCCTGTTGAGAAAGTTGGTGATTTTCCCTCAATTTTTCGCTTTTTCTTCAAACGTAGCCAACTCTCATAAAGAGCCCTAAGTTGTTAAGGAATATAAAGCAGACACGGGTAGCCTACAAAGTGCATAATAATTTTCTTGTACGCATCTCCATAAACGCACAATAGTTCACACGCATGGAATGTGTATGTATGATTGGACTATGTGTCGTATGAGTTACGCAATATGCATGGCACGTCACGTTATATTTGTTGTTGAATCGAATCTATATTTATTTTCCAATAAGTATGAATTATGTTTTGAACAGCCGGCTAATCATGCAAAGTCCAATTAACTACACTGCGTTTGTGCATCCATATTAATCGTCAAAAGCAATGGACCAACGTCATACCACAATGTGTCTTCGGCATGGCTGTTGGTCTGGCTGTCGGTCTGCTGCTGTTGTCTTTCTCTCAGTTCGTCTATGAAAAGTATTTTTAGCTGCATACTAAATTATGTTATTTTTGGGAATCAGCACACTGTCCGTCGATCGTGAATGCTATTTAAAAGTGTTAACATTGCTGTTCTAAACAGCTTTTACGCTGGTTGAAGGTATTTTAACAGCTTATTCAAAATAATTTAGATTTCCGAAGTCTTTTACACAATAAAATACATATGTTCAAAATAATAATTTTGGCAGATAGTCATGATGTCAAATTGCCATATTATCATACCTTTGTAAATAGCCGAATTGATTTGTGATAAATCAGGTTTGTGAAAATACGAAAATAAATTTCATAGAATTATTAAAAAATTTCCCTGTTTAAATTTAGATTATTTTTGATTTATTTTAATTACATTTGGTATAATCAAAATTGAATCAAAGTAATCTTTATTTAATCGGGATTGTGTATTTTTTGATTATGTTACGAATTCATTAAAAATTCTTCATTGATCGGATATAATGGCGATTGTTTAGGATTTTTTAGCAATCCCAATTATTAACCATGAGCCCCAAATATAACATAATCACTAATATGTAGTTATGTATGCCTGTATGCAAAAAAGAATTTTAGTTTATTAATCGTTAATAAAATGATCATTGTTTAACAGTTCGGTTCTTAATCGGCAATACTAATCCAAACAACGTCGGGCTAACTACAATAGATCCTATTGATTTTCAGGTGTAACTGTGCACCCGTTTTTATTAACAAATTAGTAAAACAGATTTTTTGTTTTGTTTTCTGTTTTGAAAATTTAGCATATGAAATGAGGCTCATAAACTTTTTCTCACAACATTTTAATTCGAAATCATTAAACATGAAATCCCAACGCAAAGTAAGATTGAAAACCGAAACATGATTTTATCGAAAACGTTTACAAAAATCACTCTCGATAATATTCAAATTCTGGTTTTTCCTTGAGATATTACTGATTTTATGCAATGCGATGGGCGTTTTGAAAACCAATGAGCTTTAGGCTTTCAACTCTTAACCGGAGCACATCAGTCCCAAGTGCGCTCGCATTTGCATATATGCATATACATATATTATATATTGGATAGTCTATGGATTTGAATTGAATTTTTGAAAGCCTCTCTCATAGTTGGTAATAAGCACTTGGGCAGCTTAAACGGGGCAATCCATGATAAACTTCTAGATGGCAGAGTGCAATTTGAGCGACTGGCTTGTAAGCTAATCACAGCTGTTCTCTGCCTAATCATATATTTAGATTTTTAATTATATTCCACACTAAAAAAAACTTGGGAGTTTAAGAGTATCCACTTTACGTTTTTCTAAGCATCTTTGCTTTGAGCGTTGTTAAAAAAAAAACAAGTAAAGAAGTTTACATTGGCTAAGCCGATTGCACACATACCTTTTCCTCAGCCTAAAATATGTTGAAACATTACCTTAACAAAAATTCCTGCCGTTCCTAGCTTGGATATCTATTTATACCTTCTAAGACTCGAGATTATTATTAAGCACAAAATTTTCGCGGATGGTGAGCATGGTCAAATTTTAACCGTTAGAGGACATTTTGTCTAGCTGCGAAAACCTCAATTCAAAATAGAGAAAATCAAATTTTTGCGAATTTCGCGAATGGTGGTCATGGTCAAAATTTAACCATAAGTGACGACTTTATTTGGCGGCAAAATACACAATCAGAAAAAGCAAAAAAAATCATTTTTGTATACAGATGCGAGAATAAGAGAAAGAGTGTTTTTTTCTAATGTGTCGGATGATGACCATAGTTACAGCGATGTCGCAATTTTTTTTCAGCGAAAGCTTAAGTCTACATAGTAGCTATACACACACCAATTTTCAATAAGCTGGGATGTATAGTAAAAAAGTTATCCAGAAAAAACGTTAAAAATCGTGATTTTTGAAACTTCTGAACCATTTCCCACGACCCAAGAAGGGACTAAGAAAAAAATTTGTATGCAGTTTCTTGGACATTTACCTGGTTCAAGTCCATGCCAAATTTCAATATGATATCTTTCATGGCTTAGGAGTAAATTACGAAAAACTAAAGTGTGACCGACAGACAGACAGACAGACAGACAGACATGGCTAGATCGACTCCTCTTGTCACCCTGATCAAGAATATATATATATGTCTATATCTATCGCGACTCCTTTGGTATGTTACATACTCCGAGCCAAACTTAATATACCCTTTCCTTCGGAAAAGGTATAAAAAAAACGACGACCGTAATGGAAAAGCTAAACAATTCAGCAAGCTTTGAAGTATATAGAATTTTTTAAAATATATATTTTTTTAAATAAATTCTTTGATACTTCATTGTGTGAAGCATGTACCAAAACTAAATAGTTAATATATGTTAATGTGCTTTATAAATTGCCTGTAGAAATATAATTTGCATATATTTAGTAGGTAATGTTTTTAAGCGAATTCACGGGGACGTAAATTCATAAATATAAACAAATTATGTATAATATAAAAGCTTAGAGCTTGTATTTTCATAAAATCTTACTATTTTTTCAATATTTTTGTTAATAAGCGGTGGTTAATAACTGCTCTTTTTACAATCTTTGATTGGGCGTGATAGCATTACCAAGTTAGCTATGTTCTCACTAGGCCGGGTTAGGGTTAAAGCTGATATGAACGCTTTGAGTTAAAGTATCGGGTTAAGAACTTAACCCCTATAGCGAGAACATAGCATTTGGGTTATCGGCGAAACCCAGGGTTTCAAATGTCAAAACGCATATAAAAGCAAGTAAGGGTGTTATAGTCAGGCGAGCCTGACAATAGAATACCCGACATAGACACACATGTTCAAATAATTTTTAATATCAAGAGGTGTTAAGGCCATAAGGAGCCCGATATACCGACTTTTGTTAAATTTCTTTATGAAAACTGTCCTTTTGCCACGCCCACTTTTCCAAATTTTTTTTCTCTAATCGGAGGCCTCAATAAACGCTAAAATTCTAAGTTTCAGTGGAATATCTCTATGGGGGGGGTGGAGGGTGGGGTCGCAAATGCACCCCTGAGGAGTTACATGCAAAAAACTATATTTTGGTTTTTTCACTGGTGCTCCTCACTTACAGGCCGTAAATTCAAAATCACATGTGATATGGAAAGCTTGGCGGTTTTCCGTTAACACTGCATACTACGATTTTAAATAATTCAACTCCATTTTCTCTGGTACTACCATCTAAGCCTAAGATAGTGTAATTTTGGCTTTTAAAGTAATTTAATTCAAAAGAAATACGATCGAGCCCCTTTTTTTGTACTCTTTTCGAAAACTTTGAGTTTTTCTCTTCAATTTGATACCATGGTTGCTAAAAAAAAGTTTCACAATCAATGCAAAACTAAGGTTTGAAAATAATTATTTTGTATTTTTGACTCCCAGAAAAGTTATTTTAATCAAATTTATTGAGCACACTTCTAGGCACACTCTGTGTCGAGGGTATATTGCGTTTGTGTGGTTGTGTGTAACACCCAGAGCCAGACGAGATAGAAAATACAAAATATATATAGTACCTCCAGTACTAGGGTCTATTACGAAAATCACAAAAACTGCTCTAAAATCGAAGTTTTTCAAGATAAATTGATGAAATTTGATATTTGAACATGTTTAAAGGCAAGTAATGTGATTTCCAAAAACTGGAAAAGTGGGCGTGGCAGAGAGGCACTTTTCGAAATTCGATTGAGACTTGAACGAAATTCGGCACTTTTGCTGCCTTTGTAGCCAAAAACATCCTCCCAAAAAATTTCCTTGATCGGTCCATTATTAAGGGTTCCTCCAGTACTAGGGTCTGTCAGAAAAATCTCAAAACTGACCCAAAATCTGACTTTTTCTAGATATTTCAATGAAATTTCGAATTTGCGCGTATGTTTAAGCCTCAGATTAGAATTCCAAAAAATTTGAAAATTCGGCGTGGCAAAGGGGCGGTTTTCATAAAGAAATTAAACAAAAGTCGGTATATGGGGCCCCTTATGGCCTTAAACACCTCTTGATATTAGAAATTATTTTAAGATGTGTGTCTGTCTCGGGTATTCAATTGTCAGGGTCCCCTGACTATAACACCCTTTCTTGTTTGAATTGGGGACACTTTTCACAATGCAAAATTACCCCAAAAAAATTGGGGCCTTTTTGGATCGTTAATTTTTAAAATTCCAGAACGGCCATTTTATTTTCTATGTTAGTTTGGGGCCATTTTTCATTTCGATTAAAAAAAACCTCTTTTTGTTTTTGTGGCCTTTTTATACCCAGCGTAAGCAGGGTATATTAGTTTTGTGCGAATCTTGTAACAGCCAGAACTAAGCTCCGTAGATATAGACATATATTTATATATTCTTGATCAGGATCAAAAACTGAATCGATGTAGACATGTCCGTCTGTCCGTCTGTGTTCGAATCTCCTCCGAAACGGCTGGACTACCCAATTCGCAATTTGGCACACAGGTATATCGCGATTCGAGTATGATCCCAAGTAAAAATGGGAGACATCCGGTCACTGCCACGCCCACAAATGAATTTAATGTGTTTTTAGTAAAATGCTTGTAAATTGCGAACTACTCAACAAATTTCATTGATATTTGGTGTACTGGTAAACTACTAAAAGGGACATATCCTGGAAAAAAATGGACGTCGCCCTCCTCGAGCCACGCCCACAAATAAGTCCACAAATAAGGGTTTATCGTAACTTGTGAATTAAAAGGTGTAGAAGCTTTAAATTCGCAAAATAGGTTGACCAAGGTGAACGAACTGCCACGCCCACAAATGGAGATTTTTCGTAACATAGTGCGCCAATAATGTCGGGGTGCTGGGTATTTCAAAGTCGGGCTTGACCGACTTTAGCTTTCTTACTTGTTTCATTTTTAGTTTGGGGCCATTTTGCATTGGGGCCATTTTTCAGGGAGCCGGTTTCATAAGACAAATAGGTTTCGGAGATTCGAACCTTCGGGAGGTCATGCAGGGAAATATCAGACTCTGAGATTGGTGGTGCTTGTGTATTAGCAGCGTTCCATTTTAACTGATTGGCGCAGGACCATTTATATATTCTATCTACATCTTCATTCAGTCTACAAACGAGATCCTTTACTAGTCCAATCAGTCTATACAGATACACTTGGGCATCATTTGCGTATATGTGATTGGCCTACTAGTAGGCTGGTTTGATTTCGAAAATTTTTTCAAAATTTCTTCATTACATGCAAAGAAACGTCCATGCCGAATTTCATGCTAACATCAGACTAACCTCTTAATGTTATACCTTACGATTCCTGTGACCACAGCTAGTGCTGAACGATCATTGCCGAAACTGAAATTCATGAAAACCACATTAAGAAACTCTATAGGATAACATAGAATAAGTACGTTACCTAGATATTCATCCTATTGAAAACTCTATGGCCCGATCTGTAAACTAAAATGATGTTAAAGATGCTTCTACGGAACAAAAAGGTGAAGGAAGCTTGTTGACTACTTCTTGTAATAATTTTTATCCGCCAAAGGTATGATGGGGATTTCTTGCATTATCCTGATTTTAATAAACGCTTTCATTTTCAGCCAATTCGTTTGGATTTATATGCTAACCATTTTGGTTTATTTCTTACACCAACACTTTTCGGAGTGTAATGCTCACTCCTAGGGACATGCCTAACTCATCATCATGAATTTTCCATGTCGATTTGCTATTTCTGAGTGTTCTTTTGCAGAGCTTGGAGGCAATGAGTCGAGTGCTTATTCTTTTTCGATGTTATTGTTCCGCATTCCTGACACAGTCCTCCATGTAAAGAATCTACCAGGTTGCAACTCCATTCACTCCATCAGCCGGTCTGTCACTTGGTGTCAACCTGTTTCTTTTATATATATAATTCTTTAAAACAAAAATTAAATAAAGAAATAAGAAAACTTGTCGCTGGGAGCTAAAAAAGGCTTAAACTTTAAAGCCGCTCTTCAGCTTTTTGTTCAACCTTGAACTCGTAAAATGATAAAACCAATGAATTTTTTTATT
Source organism: Chlorops oryzae (assembly GCA_020466095.1). Taxonomy (NCBI): domain Eukaryota; kingdom Metazoa; phylum Arthropoda; class Insecta; order Diptera; family Chloropidae; genus Chlorops; species Chlorops oryzae. The sequence continues at coordinate 131,899,310 of CM035806.1, forward strand.
ATTTACAAACTTCCAAAGCTTATTGCTTTTTTCTCTCTCTCTCTCTCTTTCTTTCTCCCTCTCTCAATCTCTCTCTTTCTCCCACACACTCTCTCTTTCGCACTCTCGACGTCTCTGTCGCTCTTCTATTCCGTCGCTCGTTTACTCATTCAATGTTAGGGCAGAAATCGAAGTTGTGCATTTCCAACACATTCCCACGTTGAAAGGTTAACCACGCTACCACGTGCATCGTTGGCCAAGGTGCACCGCTACACATCATTATGTTCTCTCTGAAGACGGTGAATCAATAAAACATGTGAATAATGAATATTTCGGTCGACATTAATATATTTTTTTTACATATGGAAATAGATATGTATGTATGGTAACTTAATTAAAATTGTTCATCGATAGCAATGACATTGCGACTACTGTTTCTCAGACTCTCTTATCTGCCTATCCGCTTACCTTTGATTAATCCAACTTTCCGACTGTTCCCAAACATAATCAAATTTTGCAGATTTTTGTATGTTGCACCATTCTTGTGATTGTTTTGGTCTTTCAATATATTTTTATAGCAGCGTAAGCAGGGTATATTAGTTTTGTGCAAATGTTGTAACAGCCAGAACTTAGATCCGTAGATATAGACATATATATATATTCTTGATCAGGATCGATTTAGACATGTCCGTCTGTCCGTCCGTCTGTGTTCGGTGTATCGGGATTCGAGTATGATCCTAAGTAAAAATGGGAGACATCCGCCCACTGCCACGCCCACAAATGAATTTAATGTGTTTTCAGTAAAATGCTTGTAACTTGCGAACCACTCAACACATTTCATTGATATTTGATATACTGGTAAACTACGAATATTGTCATATCCTGAAAAAATGGACGCCGTCCTCCTCGAGCCACGCCCACAAATAAGGGTTTATCGTAACTTGTGAAGTAAAAGGCGTAGAAGCTTCAAATTCGCAACATAGGTTGACCAAGGCGAATGAAAGGTGTAGGAAAAAATTTATGTGGCCCGCCCACTGCCACGCCCACAAATGGAGAGGCAAAACATAGTGCGCCAATAATGTCGGGATTCTGGGTATTTCAAAGTCGGGCTTGACCGACTTAAGCTTTCTTACTTGTTTACAATTTTGGTTTATTTGAATAATGAATTTTCTACCTCTCTCCTTCTCTCTCTCTCTCTCTCTCGCTCCTCTTGTCGCTGGTACAATGTAGCCCTTCATCGTTGCTCAACGTCCGAAGTGGAATTAGTTAGATGACCAAACGTTATACAAGATTAACGCGATAAATTTTGCAGGGGCAACAATGCGTGAGAGTCGGCCATTATAAAAGAGAGTTTGATGTCTTTTGTGCGTTTCTTGTGCTCTTGGCCTATGGTGGTCTAGGTATATATGTCGCTGTGCTTTCTGGAAACTATCATTCGTCGCACGAACGTCAATTAGACGAAACATCAAGAAACCTCTGCTCCTCTTCGAATATATAGCCATTTCGAATAAAGCTGACAAAATGGTAAGTGCGAGATGACAGCTCCCGGATGTTGCTTCAACAATCGATAATTTTTCATTATATATATATATATATATATATATATATATATATATATTATATGTATATATATATTTTAATTCAGAAAACCATCGTTTTGACTGTGTTCAGCTTTGTTGTGGTTTCGTGTGATGTTTCCCATCTGGGCAATGGATATTCGTATGAGCAGCCCAATCCGTCTTTTGATATTGACATACGCTTAGGTGATATCGGGTCATCACCTCCAGCGCAACATCAATACTCACAACCAGCCCCAGCACCTGCTCCAGCGCCAGTCCAACAGTACTCAGCACCAGCTCCAGTTCAACAGTACTCTGCGCCAGCGCCAGTTCAACAGTACTCAGCTCCAGCGCCAGTTCAACAGTACTCAGCTCCAGCGCCAGTTCAACAGTACTCTGCGCCAGCGCCAGCACCCCAACAAAGCTACCTCCCTCCAGCACCAGTTCAACAATACTCAGCACCAGCTCCAATCCAACAATACTCGGCACCAGCTCCAGTTCAACAGTACTCTGCGCCAGCGCCAGTTCAACAGTACTCAGCTCCAGCGCCAGTTCAACAGTATTCGGCTCCAGCGCCAGTTCAACAGTACTCTGCACCTGCTCCAGTTCAACAGTACTCTGCGCCAGCGCCAGTTCAACAGTACTCTGCGCCAGCGCCAGCTCCCCAACGAAGCTACCTCCCTCCAGCACCAGCTCCAGTCCAACAATACTCAGCACCAGCTCCAGTCCAACAATACTCAGCACCAGCTCCAGTTCAACAGTACTCGGCACCAGCTCCAGTCCAACAGTACTCGGCGCCAGCACCTGCACCAGTCCAACAATATTCAGCACCAGCCCCTGCACCAGCCCCAGTTGAACAATATTCAGAAGATGAACCATCTTATGATATTGATATACGTTTAGGTGACATCGGGCCATCATCTCCAGCGCAACAACAATACTCACAACCAGCACCAGCTCCAGTTCAACAGTACTCGGCGCCTGCACCAGTTCAACAGTACTCAGCACCTGCTCCAGCACCAGTTCAACAATATTCGGCGCCCGCACCAGTTCAACAGTACTCACAACCAGCCCCAGCACCTCAACCAGTTCAACAGTACTCAGCACCGGCTTCAGTTCAACAGTACTCGGCGCCTGCACCAGCACCAGCGCCATCAAGTGAGTACTTGCCACCAGCTTCAGAGCCTGTCAATGAATACGTGCCACCACCCAGCCCAGTTCAATCAGCTGTCGCGTCATTGCCTTTAGCACCACACGGTTCATCATACGCTCCACATGCAACAGGGTCCGTTCACACCGGATCCTCCGGCGGTGGCAACGGCTATCACTATAACGTGCCATCAAAACTCTTTCGTTTCTTCTATTGAAATCGCATCACGAAGCTCGCTTGGTTAAATTAACTAAGCTTTCTCTTTAATATTTCCTTCGAAGCTGTTGTTAAATTTTTAAGATTAAACATTAAGAAAGTGAAACCTGTTGATGCTTCTCTCTGGATGGTTGGATCCTTCTCACAGTGTCGGCCGCTTTAAGCATAGCGGTCAGTAGAGTTCAGCGCAAGCAATTTGACCTTAGTAGAATCCAAGATTGAGTTTTTTAAACAATACTTTTTTCCACAAATTTCAAAGCATATTTTCAGGAGACTTTTCCTGAAGGTATGCTTTAAAAATTTTCTCCCGAGCTTTTTTAGCCAAGCAGGATCGTTTTCCGTCCCTCAATGAATTCTTTTTTGCCTTCTTATCTCTTTCCACTGAAAATCATCGGCTTCTCCATGCAATCATTCACAAATTGATGTCATCACAGCTGTTATTGTGACACCTCGCACTGGGACCTAAGGAAGATAAATGCGCTCAAACATTAAAGCCATGTGTCGACTATGGAATGTTTTAGGCAAAGAGTACAGTGTAGTATGTAGGAACTCTACCATTGTCGTGTACACTGTATACCATTTCTACAATTCTACAGCTCTACGTAAAGCTGCCGCACAGTGTCACGTGAGCGGAAAAAAATGCCAAAAATCGAGGTTCGAATTGTTAAAATAATTTTATGAATTTCGATAGATAATATTTATATTAAGAAAAATCAAAAATAATTATGTCAATATGTTTAGCCATTGCCCCACAGCATTCTGTCAAACTTTGAAGTTATGTAAATTGTTGTGTTTGAGTACAAAAACTTCAATATAATTACTTGTGCTTTAGTTGCTCTGTACTTGTGAGTTGTGATCCGATCATTAAGTTTAATATGTCAAATTAAAATATAAAATTATTGCTACTAGGTAACTTTTATTATTCTTAAGATTGTTTATAATACGTTAAATGTCATTGGTTTAAAGTAAACAATAGCAAATTGAACTAATTTCCAATAAAGTTTAATTTTTAAAATTGAATTACTAAAAAACCAAAATTTCTTTTTTTTAATTTTTATAAAATTTTGTTGCAATAAGTAAGTTGAATAATATATAAAAAGAAAGGCTACCCCAAATTCCTCCATTCGTAATAAAAACGTTTTTGCTTTAGTGAACTCGGAGTTAAAAACTGTCGGTTTGTTTCACGCTTGGATAGCGGGTTCCCACAAAACAACAACAGAAGAGCAGAGCAAAATGTTTTCATTTGTCAAAAACACTACTCGACACTAAAGGGTCTGGCGGGTTAAGCAAAGGCATGTGGCATCATTAGGGTGCATATTTATTTGGCTAAAAAAAAGGATTTTGCCGCGAAAATTTGAAGGGCAGCCGCGAATAACGTTGCAAACGCCAATTTTTGAAAAACCGTTTTTTTTGCATATTCTCTTTGACATGCTTCTTTTACATTGCTCCAACAACAAATCATCCAAAATTTTGCACCTTAGATCGATCAAATCGCAATTAGAAAGAGTCAGTCAGTCGAAGAACGTTGTAAGTGCATAACAAAATGATGCGATCTGAATTATCAAATTTAATTGACAAGTGCCACCGAGGTACAAAACGAAAAGCTAATGTCGAAAATTGGAAAGACAATAGAAGTAAAAGGTTAAGAAATAGTGGAAAAGCTTATATTTCAAGAAAAAATAAGAGTTTACCTGAAAAAAAACGTTCCTGACCAGGTAACATGGAATAACGTTTCAAGTGCACATAAAACTATGTTTCATTGAAGTTATAATTTTATAGGTTTGTGATTGTCGATGCTGCTTTTATTGTAAAAGATTTAGCATACAGCAAATTAGGGACCATTTTCATAAGTTCTACGAAAAAACTTACAATGAACAAATGGATTTTTTAAAAAGGATCTACTGGCAATGGCATCATACTTGCCTGAGAGCTAGGCCGAGTTCTATAAATCGGTCTGCGTTTAAATTTAGCAATATCTTTGAAGTTTAGTTTTAAGTTCTTGAAAAGAATTTTCGTTTCATACTGGATTTATGTTTTTGTTATATAGTTTTTTGTAATAAATTATTTTTAAATCTCTATGATGTATCCTTTATTTTAGACACAGAAGCTAATGGAAAAAAATTTCTTTGGAAGAAGTATTTTTTATCGAATAACGTTTCAAATGACATCGTACTCTCTGTTGCGAATCGTGGAATAACGTTTTAACAAGCAACGAGTTTTGGATATGAAACGTTCTTCCATTTTGAAATGATACAATATATCATTTACTAAACAAATATTATAATTACACAATTTTTTTTTTACTAAAATGGTTTTTTAAACTAAATACTTTGATAATAAATTAAAAAAAAAAAATACAGAAATTGTCTTCTTATTTTAAAACGTTTTTTGCGAATTGTGAACAATTTGAATTCTGTCACTTACAACGTTATTCGCGGCTGCCCTTCATTTTATATTTTCATTCTCGAACTTGTTCTTACTCATGTCCCCGTGAGTACGTACACCAAATTTCTTCAAGATAGCTCAACTCCTTCGATAAGATAACTGTATACAGACAGACGGACAGACAGACGGACATGTCTAAATCGAATCTCCTAGTGACGCTGATCATTTCTATATATATTTTGTATAGTCTATCTCGACTAGTTCTGGGTGTTACACACAACCACACAAACGCAATATACCCTCGACACAGAGTGTGTCGGGTATAAAAAGGAGTTTCGCGGGATTTCCCATCTATTCAGGGGGCGCGGGATTGGGGCTAATAAAAAAGGAGTATTCTGCGAAAAAAAGGATAGATACGCACCCTAGGCATCATGAAAGGAATTTTTAAATTTTGTTGATTTTTCGATAGGTGCCATCTAAAAACACTGTGGAGACTACTTTTTAGATTTTTATTTTGAACGGTCCTTGAAATATCCTTGAAAATCCTTTTTTAATAAGCCTTTTTTCAAAATTTTATATCGCAAAAACTAATTAAGATAAGAAGATAAAACAAACGTTTGCCGATTGTTAATATAACAGGAAATACCAAAAAAAAATTTTTAATTTTACACTGAGAAAATTTTTTCCACAAAACTAAAAAGAAAATTTTAACAATTTTTTCAGTGTATTCCCAGTTTGACGTCGCTCTACAAGTTTTTTTTAAAAAATACCTCTAAATAATTGCTTTCATTTAAAAATAAATTTCGTTCAAATTAAATGGCGCAACACTGAGATATTCAAAAAATTACAAGTGCACATAGATGCTCTAGTACTAATATCCAGTACAAATGTGCGAAAATGATACAAAACACATTACATATACGGCATGTTTTTAAAAATTTTATATCTCCAGAAATAATTAAGATAAAAAGATGAAACTAACGGTGACTTATTGTCAATAGAACAAGGTATTTTTTTAAAATATTCAAAAGGTTTTACGAAAACTGAAATACACTGAAAAAAAAGCAATCGGCCAACGTTTGTTTCATCTTGATTTCAAACCCATATAATTTCCGAAAAAGATCCGGTATTCAAGTTCAGGCTATCTTAAGTAAAAGAGGGGATTTCTAAGAGCATTTCAAAACAAACAAAAAACAAGTAAGAAAGCTAAAGTCGGTCAAGCTTCCGACTTTGAAATACCCAGCGTCCCGACATTATGAGCGCACTATGTTTTGCTTCTCTATTTGTGGGCGTGGCAGTGGGAGGGCAACATAAATTATTTCTGTACACCTTTCATTCGCCTTGGTGAACCTATGTTGCGAATTCGAAGCTTCTACGCCTTTTACTTCGGAAGTTACGAAAAATCTTCATTTTTGGGCGTGGCAGTGGGCGGGCCATAAAAAAAATTTTCCTACACCTTTCATTCGCCTTGGTGATCCTATGTTGCGAATTTGAAGCTTCTACGCCTTTTACTTCGGAAGTTACGAAAAATCTTTATTTGTGGGCGTGGCAGTGGGCGGGCCACAAAAATTTTTTCCTACACCTTTCATTCGCCTTGGTGAGCCTATGTTGCGAATTCGGAGCTTCTACGGCTTTTACTTCGGAAGTTACGAAAAATCTTCATTTTTGGGCGTGGCAGTGGGCGGGCCATAAAAAAAATTTTCTTACACCTTTCATTCGCCTTGGTGAACCTATGTTGCGAATTTGAAGCTTCTACGCCTTTTACTTCACAAGTTACGATAAGCCCTTAATTTTGGGCTTATTTGTGGGCGTGGCTTGAGGTGGGCGGCGTCCATTTTTTGCCAGGATATGTCCCTTTTCGTAGTTTACCAGTACACCAAATATCAATGGAATGTGTTGAGTGGTTCGCAAGTTACAAGCATTTTACTGAAAACACATTATATACATTTGTGGGCGTGGCAGTGGGCGGATGTCTTCCATTTTTACTTAGGATCATACTCGGATCCCGATATACCTGTGTGCCAAATTTCGACTTGATTGGTCCAGCCGTTTCGGAGGAGATCCGACCACGGACGGACGGACAGACGGACAGACGGACAGACATGTCTAAATCGATTCAGTTTTTGATCCTGATCATTTCTATATACATTTTTCTATATCTCCGGAGCTTAATTCTCCCTGTTACAAGATTTGCACAAAACTAATATACCCCGCTTACGCTGGGTATAATAACCGATGAGTGGTTCATATTTTAATTGGGTTTTTAGAAAAAATAAGACTTTTTCACCGTAAAATATGCCGCACTTTCTTTTTATTATATTTATATCAAAAAAGAACTTGAATACCGGATCTTTTTCGGTAATTATATGGGTTTAAAACAGTGTCGGCCAAATTTTGATTACCCAAGCACATGTGCTTGGAAGACAAATCTCTGCCGACGCAGCAGTCGCACACGTATAGCGTATACCGATTTGTGCGAAAACCGTTCGGCTGCGTTCGTGTGTGTAAAAAACCAACTTCGTCAATGCAAATCAGACCCTGCAGTAATTCCAACTACACTCCATATACTCCCCGACTAGTCACAAAAGTACCAGGACCACTCCCTCTTAATTTGCCAACCAATGCTTTGAACTGTCTTTTTTAACGTTGAGCTGTCATTGGAAAATAACTAGTCACAGTTTTTGCTCATATGAGCTAGACCTGGAGTATATACAGTTGGGTCGATTTTTGATCAATTTGCACATTTTATGAAAAAAAAAATTATTTTTTCCTCTTTGTTTTGTATTTTTTTTCTTTTTTGTTTTTTTAAATCTTTTCTTTTTCACTTCTTTTTTAATTTTCTCGCCTCGACCGAGCCTCGAACCGCTGACCTCTGGGGGTTGGTAAGTCCGTGTCCTAACCATTACGCTAAACAAACAAATTAAATGTATTGATCAAAACGCTAATTTGAGTTTTTGGTTGCTGAAGTTTTTGCTCCCCTAAGGAGTTAGAGGGCCTTAAAGTTTTTAGGCAGTAAGTCGAGAAAAAAAATTCTCCCACGATAACGGTTCATCGTAGAAAAAAAACTGTTAAGCGGTTTGAAAGCCAATTCTATGGGCTTTTAGGCAAAATTAAATTCATGGTAAGAATTTAAGCCAATGATGGTTAATTAAGCGGTCAAAGTCAAAAATTCTGAAAAAAAATCTATTTTTTTACTTTTTTCAAGAATATATATATATATGTCTATATCTACGGAGCTTAGTTCTGGCTGTTACAAGATTCGCACAAAACTAATATACCCTGCTTACGCTGTGTATAAAAATATAAAATATGAAGAAAAAAATACTTAAAAGTGTAGTGAAAAAATTTTGTTATTTCAAAATTAACTATTAAATAAAATTAATTAAAATATAAACATAAAAATTGGTAATTAAAAAAAAAAAAAAATTATTCTCACCCGAGCCAGTTCTTAACCGTCCAGCTAACTACCTTTCGGTGGGGCAACGATCCGAATGCGAAGTTAAGGTAGACAATAAAAATTTTTTTCCTACTTCGCAATCCTGAAACTCACCCCCCGTAGATCTCCGTAGATCAGTGATTGCCAAACCCACACAACGATACTTCTGCTTCGTATTTTAAAGTAACGATGTGCATGCACTGCGCGAAAATCTCCAGTCAAATAAAAAATGCGAGCCACATATTTCAGTGAAATAATATAAATCGAAATTTTTTACTGATTTCCAGGGAACTAACAGAATTTAGACATTAGATTAGAGATTTGTTCACTTTCGAAAATTTATACATACTTCTACTTCAAAAAAAATACAAGAAATTTCAACATTTTTAATATATATTTTTTTTTTTAACCGCATTGCACCTCCCGCCTGTGGGCGGACATGGCCATGTTTCGTCACTTCGCCACTTGTGACTCATCAGCGCCTTTGGGGTGCTAAGGAGTTTCAAATTTCTTGCACCTTATAAGTGAAGAATTTCAAAACCTCCTGAGAAATATACACACTAATTGTAAAAAAAATTAGTGGTATTGAGGAATTATTAACCTTCGGTTAACCAATCTTCCTCTAGTTTTGACTTTAGCAAAGATTTGCTTAAGTCTACTCCCGTGCTCAGGGTTTTTTTTTATATGATATTTTATATTTTTTTATATTTTTTTTTTGACAAATGCTCCAAATGCTCGGAAGAATGCAGTGTTATAAAAATGCTTTAATATTTCTTTATAGCTACGTTCTCCCATATAAAAGATTTACGTATTAAAATCAATATTTTATAGCTGCTATATCTTTTTCAGCGTGTAAGCATAAAATAAAAGGCAAGCGAGTACACCCTTCCCGTTGGACAGTTTTCATATGACTGATTTGATTGAAATGACGAAAATTTTTAAGAAGGAAATCTAAAATATCAAGAAAGCAGGCGACGCAAACCTGCTCGCTCGATATTTGACAACAGACTGATGTTCGTTTTTCAGCTTCGGATTCACACGCATAGGCGCACTTACACAAGTGCGTTGCCCGCGGGCATTCCGGTGGCAATCACTGCCGTAGATACATAAAATGCTGTACATTTTGACTAGTCGTATTTCGAGTAACCTCAGAGCAGTGTTGCCAAAAAAAACTGATCAAAAAGTACACAAAACGGACCTTTTTTATAGAAAACACATATATTTTTTTTGTAAAGAAAAATCACAAAAACTAACGTATTTTTTTCATCATAGTAATATATTTATACAAGATGATTTTTTTTTTTTTGTAGTCAAAGACTAGACTAAAAGACTAGTTTTGAGTATAAACTTATTAAAAATAATTTAACGAGCATTCGATTTAGCGAGGCTCGCATTTAACGAGCATTCAAACTCTTTCTATTGAATACTTTATATAACGAGGAAAATGGCATAAATTTTTTTTTTTGCACTCGGTTTAACGAGCAACATAAAACATCAGTGAAAAATCATAAAGAGAAACAAAGAGGAATGCAAGAAATACAGCCCAATTATGAATATTTCCGGGGAACGATTTGCCGGGGAATTTACATTTCTCGATATTTAAATTCTCCTTTTTTAAATCGATAGGGTAAGAAAAATTATGAGTATGGGTCAAATACCCATTCCATATCAATTTTCTTCCCACATATTTAAATAAGATGAAGTTTACTCTCGAGAAAAGTAAATTCCCCGGGAATATTCAGAATCGAGCTGATCGTTCGCCCAGTTTCTAATTTTAAGCGTTAACAATCAAAGAAAAACTGAAATCGATAGTCCTGCAACTCTAATGCGGAGTTGATCGAAATAGTACGCAAATCGACCAAAAATAATTTGGTACATAAGAAGTACTCAGGTGATTGAAAAAGTACGCAATGCCCCAGCAGCGAAACTGCGATTGCATGCCAGTGCCATCAACTCTAGAATCAACTCCAAAATAATGCAATAGCATTACAATATGCATGAATTACTTCTCAAAAGTAATCAACTCCACTATTTCAAATACTTCATCAATTTTATTTGCATTGTATTTTGGTTAAAGTTTTTTGCTAAAAATTTCTAAGTTTATCATAATGGCATTGGCTGCATTACAATTACCGGATTCAGATTTGATTCTAGGTAATGCAATAGGAGCGGCTTTTCATTACCAATCGCCTATTAGTAATGCGTGTTTTTATTTGGAATGCATCGGTGAAAATAATCTTTGGGTAATCAATGAATTTATATACGAAAGTAATGCAGCGCAAGAGATAAAGGTAATCCAACAATAAAACGTCATTGGTTCAATGACTGCATTGATGAAAGGTAATGCAGCAGAAGACTTTACCGCTTACCGCCAATGTCACACAATGTTAAATGTAATGCATATTTCAACAGGAAAGGAATCGAGTGTGTCATCAAATGGCATTACTTGTCATCGATGAAGCATCGATGAAGCATGCATTACATTCTCTGCTGGGTCATCTTTGCCCAGCACTGGTTTACGTATAGGTTTGGCCATCACTGGTTTAAAATCAATTTCAAAAACAAATCTGGGATATGTTGTATTTTTACTATTCTTTCATATAAATTAAAGTTTTTTTGAAACGGTCGAACAATAATGGGGCTACGACTAAAAAATATTGACAAAAATTCGCAAAATCTTTCTTAGCGGATATTTAAAAAACGCGAGCTAACTTTCAAATTTTAAGCATAAATATATTAAGATCCAGCGAAACAAATACTACAAAAAAAAATTGGTTTCAAGTCAAAGGCACGCAAAAAGTTCGATTTTGTTGTGTAGTGAAATAAAATAAATGAAAATATTGATGAAGATGAAGATAATCTAAACGAAAGAATGAGGATAATTAGTTTGCAATTTTACACTCGGTGGAATAGCTGCAAACGATACAAAGAGCGTTTCCTTACGAAATACTCGAATTGGCTAAGCTCGCCTTTCGAAACACGTTTGAGTGTAAGCCCACACGGCATGTTATATTGCTTCTGCAAGAATAATGTTGCAGTAATATTATAACAATGTAAAAGTTGTAATATTGAAAGTGTAACATTGCTGTAATGTTGCAGCAGTGTTGCATTTACAATATTAATAATAAAATATTGCTGCAATATTGCATATATAATATATATACATATATAATGAAAAGGCGGACATTCACATATTGCAGCAACATTACTGCAATGTGCAATATTGCAGAAGCAATACTGCTGCAATATTGTAGCAATTTAAAATGCCGACTGGGAGTGCATTTAAAATGCCAATTATTGAAATTGATTATGACATGTTGCTTGTAAAATAGGAACATAATTATACAATGCCAGAAAATGTTCTAGAGAAAAGAATAACATTGATGTTTTCAAGCATTTGTTGCTATCCTCTGAACCACAAATTCACAAATATAGAAAACTGTGCACGAGAAAGAAACAATTGTGCAAAGAATTGGAAAATTACGTTTTATTTAATAATGATGATGCTGATGACAGTATATTGTCTTTGAATATAGATTTTGAGGCTTTCATTTTATCAGACTCAGAATGTGAAAGCTCTGGGAGTGAGCCTGTGTTAAATTAAGTTCGATATTTATTTATGTATATATGTATCACTTGAATGTTAATAAAGATTTGTATAGTTTCATTGAAAAATTGAGGGATTTTTTAAAAAGTTTGACTTGTTTTAAAGCTCTGCACAGTAAAAATTTTAGATTTTCTAACCCAAATGTCGAAAAACATCAATGAAAACTACATTTCTTGAATAGTAGCAACGATATTCAACACAGCGAAGAGGCGCTTTATCCTTTGCATTTTTGCGCGTTTTCACTTGCACGCAGAGAAAAAATATCAAATACCCAATTATATTTTGCAGGGACTACATATATGTAATTGGGTATGATGTAATTATATTTTCATAATTAAGTACAATTATGTTTTTCATTACCTCCAATTATATATGTCTGTAATTGGATCAAATGATTAAAAAATAATTTCAATTACATATATAATTCCGTCCAATTAAATATCTAATCGCCTGCAATGATATATGTAATTGTATCGAATTATATACATATAAACAAATGCAATTACATTTACATAATTGCGTCTAATTAAATTTGTGATCCCCTGCAATTTAAAATATATTCGATATAACAATATAGAAAGGGGCATTCTCCACGATTGGGCGGAATATTTTCACCACGTCATATTCGTGGTCCACGTGCCTCATATAGGACTATAGGTCTAACTCTTCTTCTTCCTAATCCCTGCAATGTGTTAGAGCTACGCTGCTTCAACATGGGCATATAGCATGAGGAAAAGAGAAGCATGCAATGGCAGCGAAATCTTTAGCTCTGCTGTGGTGAAAAGCATTGCCACTTGTATTTTTAATTTTGGGAGATTTTCGAGTACATTACATCTAAAATATCTACCAAACTAATAAAATAATATGAAAAGCTTGAAAAACATAAAAATAATCAAGGAATCTCAATTTCAAGGAGAAATATAAATTGTTTTTTTTTTCCTACCCTGTCCACATAACTTTTTGATCAAACTATTTCAGCAAAAATGCTAAATTCTATGTACAATCTAATTCGTAGCCATAGTCAAAAATGTATGTCAATTTATTACAAAATGAAAAATTCGTGCACATTAAGCAAAAACATATCGTAATACAATTAACAAAGTTTCAATTATGAACTTTTCAAGCAATATAAAAAACCGAGCTGACGCCGTGTTTCTTTGATAATTTTCTCGCAAGTGGCATCATAGTGCCACTTTGTGTCTATCCGTATTGTTGTTGGTAGCTTTCTGGTGAACTTCTCGAAAAAGTTGAATTTCCGATTCCTGCTTAAGGTTTTTGTTGGTAGCTTTTTGGTGAATTTCTCGAAAGAGTTGAATTTCCTATACCTGCCTAATGGTGAATTTCTTATTAGCGGCAGAGGCTTTTCGACGTCGACAGTTAGACCTACAGTCCTACATGACTTGCCTCTTCGAGTGCCTAAAGACTCAGTTACTCTTGATTGAACGTAACTTATTGCAATCTGTTTTCCATAGATTCTTATCTTAAGTCAAATTAAGTAATCAGTAACTGCTCCCATACAAAATGTACTAAACATATCAAGTCAGCTGATTGAATAAGTAAAGTTAAGTTACGTTCAATCAAGAGTAACTAAGCCTTAAGGATTTTGAAAATTCAACCACGTTATATACGATCGAAATTATAAACCATTTGAGATATATAAAAACAAGCAAGCTGTAAAATAAATACAATCCCATATATACTTAATTGCACCAATTTAAATTGTAAAAGTAATCAGATGTAATTACATATGTGTTCAGAACGCAATTACATACCTATATAATAAATTTAAATGCAATTATATACGTAATTAAGCACAATTAGTATTTTTCATTTTCTAATCATATTGTAATTGGCTCCAATTAATAATGCAATCGGAAAAAGGCTCCAATAACATATGTAATTGGTTCCAATTATATTTAGGGCACTTATTTCTCTCCGTGTACATATACTTTCTATAGAGCTTCCGCATGACTACAAATGCTTTCGTTTTCTGATTAATATATGTTTTAAGTTAACTAATCCGCAAAATATTCTTCACATTTTTAGTTCCTTCGAAAATTTTTATAAGGGTACATATGCTATAAATCTTCAAACTTCGAAGGGGCGTATTTTAAAAAGCATTATAGGTAAATTTCATTTTGCTCTTTTTTGTATGTCCGTCAATCTATGTATGTACCGAATTTCAACTCTCTAGGATAAAAATTATAGAAGTCGGGATATCCCGGTATTTTGGGGGTGGGGGTGGCCGTGGGCGGAACTCCATGATTTTTTTAAAATTTCTAAATTAGGCCTATAGGAATACTCATTGCCTTTCGATAACTCCTTCGATTTTTTTTCCAAAAAATGTATGGAGACGTGACACTGTGTGCCGTCGACATATTTCGAGTAAAGCTCTACTGTGTGTTGCACAGACTATAACCCTTCAGAAGCATTTTTCTCTACAATATAATCGCTAGAGCATAATTATATGGAGGTTCGTTAGAGGAACTATTATGCTAGAGCATAGTTCGGTCTAACAGAATGAAGTTTTAAGCTAAAGAAGTTGTTTCCACAACTACAAATCGAAAGCAAGCATAAATTTTTCTCTACCCTCTAAATAAAAAATGTTTACACTAATGATTTTATAGAGACCTCATGTAATGTACTCTACAGGGTGTATGCACTCGTCCACGCATTTGCACGAGAGTTTTTCTCTATCTCTACGCAAAAAAAATCTATAGTCGGCACTTGGCTTAAGTGACAAAATCCTGGTAGAGATTTTGTTCTTTTTATTTTTATTTTAATATTTTTTTTTTTTTTTAAGTAACCCCCCTATTATGAATTTTTACCATACACGATAATTATCGTCTATCGTAAAAATTTATACTTTGTTTCTCTCTGACTAAGTGTGCCTCTTCCTGTCTCGGTTTGTTGGAGGTTAGAACCCCCAAAAACCCCCAACCCCCTTTCCTGAAACTAAATAAATATAAAAAATTCATATCAAAGCAAATTCTAAAGAAACAACACGCATAACGGAGCGAAACAAAATCGAGGGAAATTCATGTCCGAAGTCTCTGTATACGAATGCAATATGCTTTATATGCATCGAATCATACACTCAGAGAAAAAATCCCGTAAAATCAATGCGAATTCCATTGTTCCAATGGTTTTTTACGATTAAAATTAGTCAATGTGACTTGGACCATAACCGCAATAGTTTTGAAATAGTTATTATAATCGTATTTCTTATTGCACTAATAATGTGTGTCCTATTAATAATAATAATTTCAAAACTATTGTTATAATAACCCGATAACCATTGATTTCGTTAGAAAAATAATGTTTTAATAGTAAAATACTATTGACAAGCGTCCTATTAAAACAATGGGCGTACTTTTAATATTGTTATGGGAAGTTTTTCTCTGAGTGTAGCACACAAATTGTACTTGCATTCATATAAGAGAGTAGGCAATGTTGGCAGCTATATATGATTTGCACTTCTGTGGTCCCCTGCACTCTCCTTTTCGCTTTTACCGTTTTCTTGATTCTTTTTCTGCTTTCAGCCTAAATGGCCCTCTCCAGCTCTGTAAGGAATCTCAGCAGAATTTTCTTGGTATTCCTTAAAGGAAAAAACTAAGCATAATTTCATTTTTTAATGCAATAGTGACAATCTATATATCTATATACATATATGACGTCAAGACGAAAAAGCTGTTAAAAAATTTGTTAAAATGGATTCGGACTTGTAAGTGTATAATATTTATCGGTAATTGTTTCTTATAATCGAAAATTTTTCATTTCATTTATTCATTTCTGAACGCTAAAATTACACATTGAACCTTGTTAAATCCATTTAATTTTTTTCGAACTTACCTCTTCTGTCAAAATTCCTTTCAGAAAGAACGGAAAATTCAATATGTCTAACAGAAAAATCTGTTACCACGTTTATACAGCGGAATGAGTGAAGCCGCATCAGACCAAGACGGTTTTTCGTGCGCGTTTATACGCGCACTATTTTACTGATCTGATTCGAAACGCTTTCAAAAGCGCTTTGAAAACGGAACGTTTCACACAAAACAGGGATGTCTACCAATGCATAAAATATACCTTAACCAGGGCTGCCAGAAAATGTGTGTACAATATCACTAACCGAAAACTAAAACCACCAAAGCGATTTGTTCAATCCCTTGGTACGAAGTTGAATAACGAAAATTAACGGAAAATCTTCATCATTAAATCGTTTGAAAATGTTGACAGCCGTTTTCAACATATTTTACTATAAAAAGTGTGACATAACATTTTTCGGGAGCCCCCTACCTCCTCTGTCATAAAACTATCACAGATGAGCTGACCCCCTCCCCCACTACAAACGTGACATCATTTATGGACGCTCCCAAATTGTATTTCGAGACCACCATAGCCAAAATGGCGAGAAATCGCCAAACATGGCAGCCTTAACCTTAACAGCCCTGTATGTGTCGATATGAATCAGCTGATGAAGATATTTCTCGAGGCACTGCGAAGCGTTTATGCATCATTACAAGTCGATTCCACATTTTCATGTCGTTTTGAAAAAGCGACACTAGTCGATGCGGTAAAATTTTTCAGTGCGAATCAGTGGCCCGTTTATGTATGCGTTTTCACTGAAATCGGATTGAAGATAAGTATAAACGTGCGTATGTGTTACCGTGTTTTATTTACAGCAAAAAAGGGAGCGAAAACAGAAACTACTTTTTGACGAACTGGAGACTGTTAACAGAAAATTTCTAACACAAAAATTCCTTCCGCATTTCTAAAGCTTTTTTATATGAAGTTTTTCATTTCTGACAGAGCTGGAGAGGGCCGTTAAAGGCTAGCACTAACGTCATTTCATGTCGTACAACACATGCAACCAAACTCCAATTCATGTCATGCGATACCATCCTTTTTTCTTGCTTTGTTTTTGATTGAAACTGCGATGCATTTTGTTTTTCGCGTTCTCTGAAAAATGGCAAATTTTGAGTTGTGCCTTTTTAGTTGCCGGCGTGCGATATTAAAATAATAGGTTCCAGTTTGACGACGGAGGGCTTTTTACCCCCAAAATCCGCCCCTTGCCGCCGTCGCTGTTGTTAATAGATGAACGATTTGTGATACTTAATGTTAAACTGAAAACATCATCATCATAAAAATGGTCAAGTTCATTTCCCAGAAACAACAACGACTACGACTACGACAACAAAACAACGACGAGACGACTGTCAACGAGCTTTGACCAATAACTGAACTTAACGATCGCCAACGTTTCTTGTTGGCTCTTCTCGGATCGGATCGAAACGAGATCGCTATCGTTTATTGTATCCAAAATCGGCATTATCATCGGAATGCCCTTTTACACACAATCGTCAATCGACTGCATTCCATGTTCATTCGAGAATTTCTCCTTGAATTATCCGATATGCCTAATAAACTAGATGAATATTTCCGTCCATTTCGTACCATTCTGTTCTATCGATTATATCAACATAAAACCAGAAAATCTCCAAATTATTGAGATTATTTAAAATATTGAACGAGTGTGACGAGTAGTGGTGCCTTCTTTTTGTGATTAAGTTCTGTATGTATATGTATGGATAAGAACTCGATTATATTATATGGTCTTGCATTGTTCTTTTTCTTCTTTAGTTATAAATGATTCTCAAACGCTATTGAAATCCCTTAAATACATTCCTTTCTAGTGCACATACCGTCTTTATCTTCACATTGATTTTCGCCCAGTGATCCCTTATCTGGCAGTCTTACGACATCTCATCCATTATTAAGCCACCAGGATCAAGACCATAGGATTCCCTCTATAAAAGATATTAGGAAAAAAAGGTAGTACTAGTAGGGGGATAAGCGAATGCCCCAAATATAAAAAATCAAGTAAGGGTGTTGTAGTCAGACGAAATTGACAATTCAATATCCGATACAGAAAAGGGGTTAGGTATATAAGTTTGGATTTTAAAATAGGCATTATGGCTGCGACCATTAGGGCAAAGTGTTCGTTTGTGTGGTCTATCTCGACTGATTCTGGGTGTTACACACAACAGCACAAATGCAATAAACCCTAGACACAGAGTCCGTCGGGTATAAAAATGGGCACTGATGTAGAGAAAATCGGACCCAGAACTCGGCCTGAATATAACGCACTAGGAAGAGAAAGAATATAAGTATTTCCAAATCAATATTTATAAACTATAAATAATTTATTTAATTTTTAAACTATTTCACTGACAATGGCAAAAAAAAAAAAAAAAAAAAAATGTAACAAATTTTAAGGGCTCTCAATTGTAGAATCTCGATTTGAAGGATTTCCTTCTCCGATTTGGTTATTGGTTTTGAGGGGTTTCTTCGGTTGTTCGCTTTTTCAAACTAAAATAATAAGTTTGAAAGGTTTCTTGGTGCTTTGGTTCGCAACAGTTGTCTCAGTCGTCCTTGTAATTATCATGCAGCCAGTAACGTAGTGGACTTTTCTCTTTTAATGGGGAATGGACAATGACTCTTCGCACCTTATCATTCCTTCTCATTTAAGACAAGCGACCTTTTCCCATTGATAAAGCCATCTTCTCAAAAATGTTTGGTCTTCAAGTTGCATATAGTATATTTTGTCGGTATGTGTCACACTGTTCCATGTCCCCTGGCTCTTCCTCTACCTCATCGACTGACTCTGTTTCTACGCAATGAAGTTACGACTTCGAACAGAATAAAAAATCATAAGTTACTCAAAATAAAAGAAAAAAAAATCCAAAAAAAATTAACTAAAAAGAAAAAGAAAAACAAAAACAAAATTCTGGAAGCTTTTCGCTTCTTAGTAGCGGCGACGACGATAAACACGTCTTATGAAAACTGGACGTCTGTATTGATATCCACTTTGGCTGCTATAACTGTGTCCCGCCAGCTGTTGAATGTGCGGTATCAGGGGGATCTGCGGTATCTGTTGTATCTGTGGCAGCGGTGCTGGTGCGACATACGATCGTTGTGGGGCGAAGTATTGTTGACTGATGGGCTGAGGAGCAGGCTGAATGAATGTCCGCGGCATTGGAAGTGGCACTGGTGCAAATACTTGTGGGGCTGCTGGTGCACCAGACGCTCCAGCTGGTTCAGGAACATCAATATCAATGTACTCGGGTTCGGGCGTTGCAATGTCCTGCGGATTTGGTCCTTGTGTTGCCGAGTCAAGCAACTGAGCGGCAGCAAGGCCAATTAGCGCAAATGCGACAAGTAGAAATTTCTATTGAAGAAAACGTAAAAATTTATTGCATAAGAGATAAATTCATATGGAATTCTTATAAAGCATTCTAAGCTCATAGATAATCTATCGGTTTATTATGGTCCAACACATAAGGATATTTTTTTGTTTGCTTCGATCGAATATTCCAATTGTACTTATTTATAAAATTGAATGTGGAACTCTTAGTAGAGTCTTTGTTTTGTAGCTCAGCTGAACGAAGGGGTTAAAAAGATCGCTCGATCAAAGTTAATTGCATCCGATAGCAAGAAGCTGCTTTTATTATCGCAGTTGAAACCCTTCCTCTTTTCCCTCAAAGAATAACAGAGGTCACTGATGATTCTCCAGCGTTTTATGTTCGTATTGAAACTTTTTAAAAAATAAATAAATATCTTGTTCGTTCCATTAGCCATTCAATGCCTCGATTTCTTCAACACATTCCCTTAGATCACCGACTCACTTTATTGAAACGCTCATTGAGAAAAAATGCAATCACCTCCAAAAACAAAAAAAAAAAAAAAACCATTGATCGCATGATCGAGGGGCTGGCTTTGCCGAACAGGGACACTCAAGACCACTTCAACAAACACTCTTATGGTGAAAGCTCCAAAGATGTGAGAAAATCACAATTTTTGGTAATCATTTTGTATCACTTCCAGTTTTTAACCGCTTCAACGCACTCAATCGTTGTTGGTTTCGTTAATCCTTTTCACCTACCATGTTTTCGGTGGGAGGTTTTCTTTCGATTTCTTTAATTTTATATTTTGGTTTTCGCTTTTGCTATTTTAATTGGAACAAAATTTCCTTCTTTAGATCGACGCGAATACGACGCGAAGTTATTCAACGTTTAAGAAGTTCGAAGCAGAAATGATGATGAGTCTTTGAACTACTTTGTTATTTATATGCCGAAGACGAACGGCAGCTAAAACAGCAATGGCAACTCCAGCAGCACCAGCAGCGGTGGCGGCAGCCAACAATCGGATTCGTTGGCCGCCAAAATTTCAAAAAATAAAAAATAAAAATATAATAATAATAAAAAAATCAAATTCGAATCGAAAATCGTATCAACCGGTAAAGACAAACACCAAAAACTCATTGTTGCTACTCTTTTCGTTGTTGTTGCTTCTGTTGTTGTCATTAACTCTGTGTGGTCATTGTTGTGACGTTGTGGTAATGCTTTGTTATTGTTGAAGAATGCTGTTGAGGTAGCTAGGCTTTGGTGTCCGCATGAGAAGCTATCAACACACACACACACATACGGACACACACACAGATATAACAGTTCATTCGTTTCTGTCGCGTGTTAATTGTGCATTTATTTGTCAGTTCCATTAATGAAAATTAGCAAAATGTACGACTTCCTAGCATTTTCGAATCTAGTGAATCCCGACAAAAGCGATCCCGATACATTCAATTCCAGAAAAGAATTCCTCATTTATGAACACATTTGCCATGCATTTCCGGCGTGATAATTTTATTCGACGGTGACCGCAATAGAGAAAGAAAAAAATATTGAGATAACAGATCTGAGCTCTAACTTAACCTCAGATCCTATAAGTCGTAAATTTTATGATGGAAAAAATCATTCAATCCCTTGAGGTCGTATTGACGTCTAAACTTGCCTCCATCGCGTGGTCCCAGTTGAGTTAATTGCATATATATTTTTGGCTTTAAAACTGTTGGGTCTTATAAGAAATAAGGCCAAGAACGCCCCAGTTGGGAATGTCAAGAAGAAAATCAGGTTAGAGATGAGACGTCTGGTAGACCACACGTCTGTTGTATTGTTAAAATTAGACCACGTCAGCTGCAGAGGATTAAAGCCATAAAACTATGACATCAATTTCGAAAAAACAAGTTTAGAAGTATGTTTATGAAAGTCATACAGTGATGGGTAAGACCTTCCCAGCAGAGTATTATGTCGGGAGTGAACAAGTCCGCGTGTTGTTCAGAGCGGACGCCTCGGTGAAATGGTAAGGAAGACGGTGTCAGCGAGGTGGAACGGAAAATGCATGACCGATTGTTATTTCCATGTTGAAATCGTGTTGCTTCAATCTCATTAGATGCGTGAGGAGGTTATTTGCGAGAAGTAGCGTATGGTATGCATACTGGCCTCATAATACGAAGATAGCAGGTTCGATCCCTGACCGTGGCAAATAATAATTGGGGAAAACATTTTTACACGAAATCGGAAGACACGAAAAAACGCGATGAGGAATCGTCTCTCGAAAGTAGAGTTACCGTCCTGAACTCGGGAGAGAGAGAGAGAGAGAGAGAGAGAGAGAGAGAGAGAGAGAGAGAGAGAGAGAGAGACAAAGAGAGAAGAGAGAGACAGAGAGAGAGAGAGAGAGAGACAGAGAGAGAGAGAGAGAGAGAGAGAGAGAGAGAGAGAGAGAGAGAAGAGAGAGAGAGAGAGAAGAGAGACAGAGAGACAGAGAGACAGAGAGACAGAGAGACAGAGAGACAGAGAGACAGAGAGACAGAGAGAGACAGAGAGGGAGGGAGAGACTGCCTATTATTCCATCTTCTTGGGAGCAGTAATATACTAGTACGGTTAGTCACCATGAGTAGCACAATGGCACGTCACTTATTCCAGGGGCGACCTACTGGAAAAAAGATATCTAGAAAAATTCGAAATACACGAAAAAACGCGATCAGGAATCGCCTCTCGAAAGTAGAGTTTCCTTTCTGAACTCAGGAGAGAGAGAGAGAGAGAGCGAGAGAGAGAGAGAGAGAGAGAGAGAGATTTGTCAAACGGGTTCTAAAAATAGACAACGAGACAGCAAAAAAAAAACATGCAGCTCTCAAATACTTTTTTCGCTGCAAAGGACTTTCTCGCGCCGCCCCGATGAACTTGTCCCGCGTGAAGCGCAATGCCATTCGTGTAGAAATTTCACCGCGCGACTCCTTTACAAAGGCTCCTTCTTCACGCGGATTTTGCCGCGGATATCCGCCTCACATTTTCTGCTGGGTTAGAACCAGCGGCTGATATGCAAGAGATGGTTTTGTGGTACTGAAACAACAAAGAACGACAAAGGACCATTTGAGAATAGTTACGATATACAATTTCACATTGCCTTCAAACTCACCGTCGAAATTATTTTCTCCATGCCCACAATTCTTGAAGAGAGAGAAACCATTCGAAAGAATTTTTTCCGAACAATTTTTTCTTGCTGCCAAATCTATATGGAAAAAGTTTCGGTTTGAAAGCGCAGGAAAAACTTTAACTATCTCTCTCTTTTTCTCTTGCCGGGCTGTATCCGCCTTCAAAGGATACATCGCTCACCATGATTGACATAAAAAACTATAAGATATGATCCTAAAAAAAATTTCATAGAATATCTGTCCTTTCTCCTCCGTGCGCACAATTTCTAAAAGAATTCACAAAAGGGCATGAAAGAATTTGGCGTTATGATTTCTAGTTTATCTAATTGAATTCCGTTTCAAGTGCTCATAAACTGAAGTTGTGTTAGTAGTTGAATTCGTACTTCATGTAGAACATTCATTGAGATCTCGTCTTCTGAAGTTGCGATGATGATTTTTTATTTTTTAATTTTCTTATTTTTAATTATAGTCTTTTGTTTCTTTTCCACTGAAAGGGTCCAAATAATTAATTAATTTAGCACGTACTGAGGAGACGTAAGAGCTTAAGCAGATCAAACGACCAAAGAGGCCAACAACAATATTAACTTCAGCATAGATAAAAAAAAAACAAACAAAAATCTGTTGAGGTGGAAGCCATAAAATATGCGCTCATCTTCATTTATTTTACGGTAATTGAAATTGTTGATTGGATTTTTACGGCAACGCTTCATCGAAGCTCATCGAAATGCTGATGAATCGGTCTTCATCACCAAATGCCGTTGTCGCTGCAATCGTAACGCGTGGCTGTATTTCCGATCACGTTCGCTACTATTTTTATACCCGACACACTCTGTGTCGAGCGTGGATATTGCGTTTGTGTGGTTGTGTGTAACACCCAGAACCAGTCGAGATAGACCATACAAAATACATAAATATAGAAATGATCAGCGTCACCAGGAGATTCGATTCAGATTTCGATGTCCGTCTGTCTGTCTATCTGTTTTTATAAAGTTTTCTTATCGAAGCAATTGAGCTATCTTGACGAAATTTGGTATGCGTGCTCACGGGGACATGAGTAAGAACAAGTTCGAGAATGGACCCGATCGGACCATTTTTAGGGGTACCTCCACTTAGGGTCTGTTACGAAAAGCACAAAAACTGCTCTAAAATCGAAGTTTTTCAATATATTTTGATGAAATTTGGTATTTGAACATGTTTAAAGGCAAGTACTGTGATTGTAAAAAAATTTGAAAAGTGGGCGTGGCAGAAGGGCGTTATTAGAAAATTGTCTCCTACACCCGAAATTCAAATGGGCACTTATGCTTCCTTTGTAGCCATAAACATCCTCCCAAAACATTTTCTTCATCGCTCCATAACTAGGGCTACCTCCAGTGCTAGGGTCCGTCGCAAAAATCTCAAAGCTGCCCCAAAGTCGGACTTTTTTGGAATATTTCAATGAAACTTAGAATTTGAGCGTATATTTTAGCCTCGGATTAGAATTGAAAAAATTTGAAAAGTGGGCGTGTCAAAGGGGCGGTTTTCATAAAGAAATTTAACAAAAGGCTGTATACGGGGCCCCTAATGGCCTTAAAAACCTCTTGAATATTGTTTCTTAGTGGTATTGTTTTTTGGGCGTGGTTTAAAGATTATTTAAACAAGTGTTTCTGTGTCGGGTATTTTATTGTCAGGCTCGCCTGACTATAACACCCTTACTTGTTATTATTTCTTTATTTTTTTCTTTGAAAATTTCGGTCGATTTACATATTTTGCTCTTTACTCTTCTGTTTGTTCACTTGTTTGGGTCGAATTTCAAGTTCAAGCTCAAGCTTGTTCCACTGAAGATCTTTTGAATTGTCTTTAAGTGCTTTTGATTGATTCTTGAAGCAAAAGTTAGACTTCAATTTCAATCATCAAACAGAACTGTGATTATTTTGTCGATTTCCCCTGCCGATTCATAACAATGGACGAAATGACGAAAATGATAAATTATATTAAAAAAAATATAAAATTAAAATAAATTGGATTTGTTCTTTTCAAATATTCAGATATGTATTTATCGTCATTCCAAAATATTTGAAGCTAAGTCAACCTCTCTTTCGTTGTAGTATTGTCTTTACGATTTTCTATGTTTATACCTGTCTCTAATGAGGAAGAGCTGTGCGGATCTTGATGTCGCTCAAACTAAGATCCGTAGGTGTAAATATGTGCAGCGCAGGCCCTTCCTATCGGACAGTTTTCCGGTGCGATCTTGCTTTTTCTGGCTGCCAATATAAACTCATCCTTTGAATTTCTGGTAACCCTCTCTCGAAGGTATTGCCGAATTTTTGCTTATGCTGTTATAATGATGGTGGTCTTGGAGAGCTTGTGCTAGCATGGCTGTGCAGGAAATGATTAAGATACTAGGGTGCAGTTTCTATTTAGAAGAAGTAACTTATAAAGACGAAGAATTCTTTAAGCTTCCTTCATATCCTGCGACAGATTAATACATAATATAAACCCATGGTGCTATGGAGTAAAAAAAAATTTTTTTTTAACTTTCCAGTGTTGGCTTTGACAGCTCCTACTCAAACGTTTATGACCATTTAAAAAAGAAACTTTTATGTATTATGTGTAACTCAAATTGAAGACAAACTCTAAAGAAGGGATCTAAGGCTTCAGATTGCGAACACAATGTACGCGTATGTATGTCATGGCCAGGGGTTGCTTCTAAGCGAAAATCAGTCTGGTCTGCCCACTGTCACGGCCTAAAATTCTGATGAATATTAATGGCTTTTAACGTACTAACTTTGAGCTCACTTAGTTAAAGCTACATATGCCCAAAGTCTGTTGTTACCGACTTCAAAATGATAGATATATTAAACGACGTAAACGAATTGCCGATACCTCGACTGACGACTTTAATTAATGATAGGGGCACAAAATACAATTTTTTTGAATGAATAAACCTCATAATTAATAATTTATCGTGAGTCGAAACAACAAACAAAGATTTGAAAGCTACCCTAGAGCATAAAACGAACCATAATTTGAAGCAACAATAACAGCATGCCTACCTTTACTTAACACCAGACTCTATTATCAAATTTTGGGCCTCTTTTTGTCGTCGAATCCGCTTTGAGAAAACTTCTTAAAACCGATTTGAGAAAAAATAATCCCAGCAAACATTCTGAGTCCTAAAAGACTGATATATTAATCCGTATAGGAGTCGGAGCCCTCATAATGAACTCTTTTAAGACTCTTAAAGAGCGTGTTTCCATTCTTGCGAACGTCGTCTTATATGATTTCGAAGTCATATAACGAAGGGAAACATTTTGGAGTCATATATGACTCTTTCTGCTCTCATATCTGACTCTTATTTCCTTCTTAATGGGCTCTACGCAGATATGCAGGAAGTAAATTTCCTATACTAAACACATGCAAAAAAAAAAAACCAAGAAGTACTTTGTGTTACTTCTGATACTTCAACGAATACGCAGAATAAAAGCAATCGAACATGCAGGGTTGCATTGAAATCATACATTTTCTATATTTCTGTCTACCTGTCATCGAAATATCAACTCTGATTTCCTTTCTTCACAAGAACGAGCTCTATACTGCATATCTGCGTAGATCCCATTAATATGAGCCATATATGACTCTTATCGCACTCATATCTGACTCTTTTTTCCGCTCAAATAACAGCTATATATAACTCTTTCCACACTCATATTTGACTCTTTTTTCCGATCATATAAGAGCCATATATGACTTCTATCGCACTCATATTTATGAGTTTAAAAAGACTCAAAAATTTTGAGTGATATTTATAATCGTATGCTGTAAAAAAATTTATTGATTAATGCGAACACATTTCTCGATTTTTACTTTTTTATAATTTCAAATATTTTTTTCAACGTTCATATCTCTCCCTGTGTGGGGTTTGAGAACCTCGGAACTCTCGCTTTCTAGTCATGTGCTTACCCATGACACCGTGTTAGCTAAAAGGAAAGTCAGGGATTTTTTTCGTTTATACCTAAGTTTAAAATCAAATTAAAATTTTTTATATTTTTTCATATTTTCGATATATTTCTGATTCATATAGGACTCATAAATTTGAGCCTCATATTTTCGACATATTCATGACTCATATACGTCTCTGAAATATGAGCCTCTTATTTTAGACATAATCTGAGTTATTTCGGTATCATATATATGAGGCTCTTATTTTCTTTATATTTTTGACTCATTTCCGACTCATATTTCGGAGCACTCAGAAAATGTTTGCTGGGGTATTATTTTAACGGTTATGTTTAGGTTTATCTATGTGTATAGGTATTCATTTTTAAGTTTGTGTCTATACATAGTTACGTTAACATTTACTTTGAGGTTTAAGTTTAAGTTTAAATTGAATTTTAGGTTAAAGTTTATGTTTACTTATAATTTTAAGTTTAAGTTTAAGTTTTGTTTAGGTTTCAGTTTAAGTTTAAGCTTACGTTTAGATTTAAGTTTACGATTACGTTTAAGTTTGAGTTTAATTTTTAGTTTAAGTTTAAGTTTGAGTTTAAGTTTAAGTCTTAGTTTAAGTTCATATTTACGTTAGCGTTTGCGTTTACGTTTACGTTTAATTTATCGTTTTTGTTTTTGCTTTTATGCCAAAGAGAATTGCTTTTCTTCCGAAAATTTAAGATTCATTCCTCCGCAGACCATAATGATTAATCACAACCTTTTGAAGTAGAACACATAACTCGAAACGAGTTTTATCGATAATCGCATCATCATTTGGTGCCATTAAATATGTCTATTGAATTAAAGAGAATCTCTTAAATTTGCATAAGACATCTGTTTGTATCACATGAGATATTGAGAACTAAGAAATTCAACCGATAAACTGAAAGGACTTCTTGTTCTTGTGATCAATTAAATCATCGCCTACAGTTACAGCCAGGAATTTTGATCAACGGCAACAATTTGACATAAAAAAAATTTAGCTCAGTTTTGTTCAAAGCTCTATTGACGGTATGGTTAATACAGGGGATCGTATATTTCTGGAAAATTTCCGGAGTCTCCCAACCCTCCAATCCTGTGAATGCGCTTTAATCGATGTTTGTAGGCACGTACGCAAACCAAAAAATTGCAATTCGAGTTATATTTTTTCTATAAATAAAGACAAAGTAACATAAAGATATACGACATTCGAAAATTGCTTTTTTCTTCAGTTTAAGATTGACGGAAACAAGTCTAGAAAAAATTGTAGACTCTTTACCCTCGGCCTACATTGAAAAATGACAGCACGAAAATATAACGAAGTGCGGAAGCGAAACTAGCAAATATACATATTTATATAAATCTCTTGGTAACGCGGCAATCGAAAAATGGCGGAGGATGTGTCTTTGGAGCTTCAAAAGCTCCTTGAATCGGCACACAAATCAAGGGCATAAAATCCAGAAGTGCCTCGAATTAATTTCGTGCTATTCTTACAGATATTCTCAAATTGGTATCGCCAGCTCCGAGTTGCGCAATACAGAAATTCTTCGCTTTGAGAGTATCTAAAAATCGGGCTCTAATCATTTAATACTTCAACCGGAGGGTGCTTGAGAAAAAAACATAATTGCTTGATAATTAAACTCTTAGTCAGAGAGGTCGAATATTATTCTTAGAAACGCACTTCTATGTTTTCGAAAGCGGATTTTCTTGCCATTTATCTCACATATAGACGAATTCAACACAAAAGGAGTTGAGGCTATCATTTTCAAACGGAATTCATCGTTACAAAGGTTAGCAAATTAGCGTTTCTATCAAATAAATTTTTATTATAGGGGTCTTCCCTTAAACGAGAAAAGATCGCAAAAGCGAAAAAATTTTAAATTTGTCATACAAAACTTCGTTCAATAATTTGTAAGCCTTCTTGATTTACGAGTTTTCGAAGTTTTCGAGGCAAATACACGTTTAATATGACTTCCAGACTGTCAACTTAAAATCCGAATTTAGCTCCTTAAAGCCGGGAAGTCGCATACACCGTTTTCGGCCACGAAAACTAAAACGAAAACTGAAAATCGTTGTTGTTCGTCACTGTTTCGTTCCTGAGTTAGTTTTCGTTTCGTTAGAAGCGCAGCGACATAAATCAGAAACCGAAATAACCGATTTTTAGCTGTCATATCATATTGAAGTGAAATATAGTGCCTCGAAATTTATTGATATAAAATCAAAGAAAATTTTATTTTCATTTGTCATAAAAACTACAACGAAATTAAATTGAAATTAAATAAATGAAACTGACTGTCAAAATATACATATTTCGTTGCTATAGCTCCGAAAAGAACCTACTTGAAGTTGTTTTCATTCCGTCGTCAAACGGCGGTTTTTTCGTTGCTAATCGGCGCTGTTTCGATTCTGAATTTCGCCGCTACTTTCTGTAACCATATAAGGGAAGACCCCTTATATATTTTGTTAGAGCAAACAGTTTTTGAGATATTTAAGCCCAAAATCCAATATTGCGAGAGCCGGATGCTGTGAGGGAATCCATTGCGACAAACAAATATGCACCCCCAAATATTTATACCGCAACAACCGTTCTTCGAGTAAAATTTAATTTTTTTGAAATCTATAAATTGATAACATAAATGCAAAGAAAAAAAAAAAATTAATAAAAAAATATAGCTACGTCTTGTTGAACACGAAAACACGTACAAAATAAATGACGTCAACAAAATTTATTAACGTACTTAATCTCTAATTGACCAACCGCAACTATCCGTTAAGGTACGTTTTCACTAGTTACACCTTTACAGTTATCTCCATTGCGGTGGAGCCACTGTCTAAATTCGCTTACTGCACACCTTTAGGCAGCAGTCCACTAAAGATTTTATGCGGTAGGATTCCAAAAGAAAACTGTAGGTAGA
This sequence comes from Chlorops oryzae, assembly GCA_020466095.1. NCBI lineage: Eukaryota > Metazoa > Arthropoda > Insecta > Diptera > Chloropidae > Chlorops > Chlorops oryzae. The sequence continues at coordinate 131,928,826 of CM035806.1, forward strand.
TTTCAGTAAAATTCGGTAGCTTTTAATATTGACTATATTTATATATATGTATATTTATAATCTACTTGAAGGTTACGGCTCGCTTGTCACGATTCTCGTCAATGTTCTCCTCACGATCTCCTTTCTAAATTCCAAAACTTTCGTTAAAACTTTTGATTTTGAAGAATATTGGCTGGTACAAATAATTAATTTGGACTGTGGAAATGTAGGTATATTTTGAGGCCCTGTGAGGTAGAATGTCAAATGGGGAAAATACACGGTGCAAGTGGCCCCACTGATTGGCAGCACTCTTTCTCGCTCCCCCTCTCTGCGCTCAGAAGTTATAGGACTTTTCCATTTCCGTTCACTTGTGAACGCAGCTTCAAATCAGCTCGACGCGGTAAGAAATTTCATTACAAAAATTTTTAAACTTTGTTGGCACTTGGAGAAAAGTTATTTTCTTCCGAAAAAAAAATCAAAAATTAGAAAATTCAACCAACCCCGTAAAGTCCAAATAATCGCGAGATCAAATTCAAATTGCCCTTGATTCGGAAAATTCGAGTCCTTTCGAAAAGAAGAAAAGAACAGTGGCTTACACGCGGATCATCCGATCTGACGCTGATCCACCTCTCATCTGATATTTGAGTAGCCATCCGACCACCAAACCAGGTAAAGAAGGAGTCCCTGCATTGATTAACCCGGTTTAACAATTTCCATAATTAATTTCAAATTTAAAGTCAAATTCCGATCCGGTGGTACTCATGTGCGCAGACAGACGAGGGTTCATTGCATGATGGAACCCCTCCCCCCTTTAACCATTACGAAGATCGTAGATCCAGAAGAGCATCTGAAATCCTCGCTAACCCTAAATACGCATACGACCCCTTGAGGTAAGCAGCTTGAGAAGAAATACATGCTCATGTCTGAGAATTCTTTCTGGTATAGAGTCCACAGGAGGGAGCCATCTAGGTTTCTCCAAATACAAACCTACAAAAGCAAAGGTGCATAGGTGACGGTAATTTCGTCTACAACAACCACATAAGCATTGCCACCTCTTCCAGCCATCAGTCTCGCCATGAAGCTTCATCTTCGGCGATACAAAAATGGAAATAACCAAGGGTTATTATTAACCAGGCTTTAAAAAACCGGCCCTTAGTCTTACTGAATATACTTAAAAAATTTCATAAGGCACGAGAATTAAATAAATGTGCTCAATAAGTAAAAGTTTGCTGAAAATCAATATATATCTCCTCTCTCTCGCGCTCACGTTTCCTTTCCTTCGTAATTATTAACCCTTTCAGCCCCGAATTTTAACCTGCTGTCTAATACCATTATTTTCGACTCAAAACGAAAGGTGATGGTGAGTTGTTGAACCAGGCGAAGCTTTGAGTTGTTTTGATCCATCATATTGGTGCTGAAATAAATTATCTCCAAACAGAAAAAGGCCTATAACTTTTGGAACAACCAACAAAATTACAAAAATTTTCTTTTTTCTCATTTTTTGTTATATTTGCGCTTCAAGTCCGCAAAAATTAATAGTAATCAAAATTATTTTTAATCAAAATAACCAATTACTATAAAGTCATTACCTTTGAAAAAATTTTAAATTTAATTTTTACTGTCCATTCGAAAATTCGAATAAAAGGTTTTCTTTGAAAATTGAACGTATTCTTTTCTTAGACAATTAGTCGACCGCACTTTATTAAAATCAAAAAATTTTTCTGCATCACATAGGCGTAACTGCAAAAAGAAGGAGGACGTTCGAATGGTGCTTATATGCAACATTGGGGTCGAAAGGGTTAAGAATGTGTTTGGCAATAAATTTGTACAAGCAGTTTAATAATTTTGAAAATAAGACGTATACGAAATGTAAGTGCTTACTTAATTTTTAAATGACATTGCTCATACGTTGGGCATTAACCCTAGTCCTTATAACCGGGTACAGGTGTGGCCAGTGGGAACTTTGGAGTGTTGTACCTCCTAAACCATTTATTGTAATTTTATAAAACTCCGGATCTAGGAAGATTACGGTAATCCGCGTTGACTGCCACCTCAACTGATGTACTGGGTCAAGGCACTGAGGAGCTATGATCCTCCAAAGTCTTTACCCCCATAAACGTATATCCAAGTACAGGTGTGGCCACTATCTTTTAGTGCAATTTTATAAGTTTTCTACATAAATAAAAACAATTGTTTTTTGCTATAAGATAATGTAAATGTATGTTTTTATTTATATATATTATTTTTTATAACTTAAATTATTTATTTTATTTCTTTATTGTTGCAAATTTCACATACAAACAAAGTGCTTGAATGCTGCAAACAAATTGGCCGTTTACATGAGTAACGTTTACATGTAAAGAGTGCGTCTTCTGCGCTCATTTTTCGCTCTCGAAAAGTGGTTTTTAATTGCTGTTCTGCCACGGAACTGGACGAAGTTTACTTACACGTAGCTGAATATATCGACAGGTATTGAAATCCTGAAGAAATAACCACGAAATATAAATAAATTGCAAAAAATTCCTACTGGCCACACCTGTACTTGGTTATACGTTCTCGTAGTAAAAGCTGGTTATAAGGACTAGGGTTAAGGCTAAAAAATACTTCTGAAGGTCATCTTCATCATCACTTAGGGGCATAAAAATATGTACATGTTGGCCGATTCTCAGACCTACCCGATATGAACAAAAAATTTCAAAAAAATCGGTCGAGCCGTTTCGGAGGAGTTTGGCATCAAACACCGCGAGAAGAGGATTATGTATTTGAGATTTATCCTACATATGTAGGCAGACCTGGACAGTCCAATTACAAAATTTTTTCAATTACAATTACTTGTAATATTCTTCAATTACCATTACAAGTAATTGTAATTAAGTGTGTAATCAATTACAATTTTGTAATTGGACTGCCCAGGTCTGTATGTAGGTATATAATTTCTTATGCTCTTTGTCAGTTCTCAATTGCGATTGAGCGGCGAATTAGCGTAGTCTTATCTTAATATCATTCATCGTTCGCGCGATAATTGAGACGAAATTCAGTCGACTCTCGTTAATTCAAACATTCGATAATTCGTAATATTTTAAGAGTCCGTCGAGTTTCGAATTAACGAGAGTCGACTTTAATATGCAAAAACTGGGGATTCCCAGAATTGGCCCCATTACATGAGGTACAAAAAGATTGAAAAGGCCTAAGTTGGCTTAATTGGGTCAAATATTTTTCTAGGACAAAAAATAAGTAAACAACCAAAAACAAAACGTCTTTTCGTAATATTATGCACACCGAAATGGCAGTTAAATCATTAAAAGAGACGAAAAGACAAACATATGTACTTATTTGTGTATATAAATCAAGTGAATCAAAACGTTTTTAATAGTTTTGTCTTTTCGCCTAAAAGCATTTGGCAATTCAATTGAGTAAGACTTTCGACGTATTAAGACACTGTTTAATGTGCGGGGGGAATTCACGACGGACGATGAACGACGAACAAATGAACTAGTTTCCGAAAACCGGTGTCAGTACCCCCACGATTAAGACATTTAGGGATGTGATTGGCTCGTCTTTCTTCGAAGGTCGATTTTCAAAATCATTTTAGTGTTTGATGCTTCATTTTAAGATATTTCTATAAAAATACTTACACAAAATGCGGACTTTTTAAAGTTCAAAATTAGTATTTGAATTTTTTTTTTTTTTGACATTTTGGCAGCCAGAATAACGAACATTTACAAACGTGAGGAAGTCGAAATACGAAATCAGACTCGTTATATAGCTTAAAATAATGGAATTCCAAAAAAGGCTATGAGTTAGTCGAGCTCAATCAAAATAAAAGCGTTATATAAAAATGGCGAATTGACTTCGGATAGATGGCTACGGTCTGTACAAATGCTGCGGGCTATAGCAGCAGAAAATATAGGAACCATATTATATGTTCCGAGAACCAAGATAGAAGGGACGCCGACAAACCATATGAAAAGATATCTACTTCCAAAGGAGATTTCGCAGTAGTGGGAGAAAGTCAAGCGGACGCTCGAAATAACAATAATAACGTGGAACAAAATTTTTGAAAAATACCAGTTTTCTTAATAACATCAAAAATGTTTGCTTGACCGTTCTTTTTTTTTTTTTAAATCAGGGCTACTAAGAAAAATTCGTATTTTAAAAAAAATTGTTTTGACAAAAATTTTAATAACATACTTAATTACAAATCGTTTTTGAAGAAAGAACTTGCGTTTTACTCGCTGATTAACGTTTTCTTAGAATAAATTCACATGTCGTAGACCTTCTTTAAAAAAATGTGTATAAAACCATCGCCAAAATTGAAAAAGTGAGAAAAATTAAAACAATTTTGTGTTTGATCGTGATTGTGTTCTTTAAGTTTCCTGCAATAATGAATGTTTTATATATAATATAATTAATTACCTAAGTAACAGCCAAAAATGTTCTCAAAGGTACGTAAAATCGGTTTTTAACCGTTACTTAAGATTTTCGAGGTGTTTGGAAAATTTCATACCCTGATTCTTGTTGTCCTCGATACGGCCTACAAAATAAATAGTATCACTTTCCAGGTATATTTTATGCCCGACACACTCTGTGTCGAGGGTATATTGCGTTTGTGTGGTTGTGTGTAACACCCAGAACCAGTCGATATAGACCATACAAAATATCTATAGATATAATGATCAGCGTCACCAGGACATTCGATTAAGCCATGACTGTCTGTCTGTCCGTCTGTTTGTATACAGTTTTCTTATCGAAGGACTTGAGCTATTTTGACGAAATTCGGTATGTGTAGTTTTTTCAATTACAAATTGTAATTTGTAATTGAAGACTTTTAAATTACAATTACAAGTAATTGTAATGGAAAAATTTTCAATTACAATTACAATTTGTAATTGAAAAAACTTCAATTACAATTTGTAATCTAGTTATAAAAAAATTACTTAGAATGCATCAATTAATAAGTATTATAACTGTGGGTATGACATTGAGTCAGTAGTCCATGGGAAACCTTAGATCCGTCAACCTACGACTGATCATTGAGGCACCGCTGAAGCCAAAAAGGAAAAATAGCTCCATCCGTATTGGAGGGACTCCAAGCTGAACAAAAATATGCATTTAACGTTATAATTAATGGATTTTTGACCAGCGCCAATTTGTCTCGCATGCTCTGCTTTGAGGCAAATAGCTCATTTTGCCTTTAAAAAAAACTCTTACTTTGTGGGAATCGAACCCTCATCAATTGGATTACAAATCAAGCACACTACCCCTACACTACCGACGGCCTTGTATTGTCAACTTCAAAATATTATAATAAAATCAACTGTGCTGAATTTGAAAAGTAAAAAAAAAACCACACCTGCCAGGAATCGAACCCGGGTCCCATCGCGTGTCAGTTAAGCATTCTAACTCCAAGCCACTGACTCATTTTACAATCCCAATTCAAAACCGTAACTTAAATATTTGAATATTTTCCAATACTTCAAAAATGTAATTATACTATATATGCTTCAATTACTTTCATGTAATTGATTACATACTCAATTACAATTACTTGTAATTGTAATTGGGAGAATTCAATTACAATTACAATTACTTGTAATTGTAATTGAATATTCTTCAATTACCATTACAAGTAATTGTAATTAATTGTGTAATTAATTACAATTTTGTAATTGGACTGCCCAGTCTGATATTTTGTATGGTCTATATGGACTGGTTCTGGATGTTACACACAACCACACAAACGCAATATACCCTCGACACAGAGTGTGTCGGGTATAAAAAGTATTGTAGAGGAATTTTTTAAAAAACTTGTGCATGACGTTTTGGAAGGAAGAAAATTTACTTGCCTGTTTCGTTCTCGAATTCTCCACAAATTGTTTTGCCTGTGACAGGGTTCGAGAACTCGGACCTTCCAGATTACAAATCTAACACACTTCAACTTCGCCATCGCGAGATCTCATTAGAGCTTACTACATTTATAATACCAATGTATGTGCAAAACAACTGCTTTGTGTTTTTAAACTATGGAATGAATATGGAATTCATACACTTTTTTAAATCAATAAGTCTTGCTTTTAATATTAAAGAGGCTCCTTCTTAAAGCGGTTTTCTTCCAATAAGGATATCTTATCAAAACGTCATTTTTATAAGAATGTCACATAGTTTGATTGATATGGTCACCTTATGATTTGACTATATCAAGAAGTTTTCTATATTCTTCAACAGAAATAATAAGATATTCACATGAAATATATGAGGATATCTATTAAAATGTTTCAATACGATTTTTTCTGTGCATTCAAAGAGTTTTCTCTATGGAAAAAGCATATTGTTCATATGGTTTGAGCAGATTTCTCTATAAAATCGCTCAATAAAGCGATCTTATCGATTATATGGGGTCATATTTTTCTGTGTGCTGGCGGAGACAGAGACAGAGACGGAGAAGAGAAACAATAAACCCAGCGGCCAACAGTGCCTACCGCTTACAAAGTAAACGAGATTGTAAGAGACCTGTCTACCAATAGCTTACAATGTATAGGAGATTGTAGGCAGCGCACGGATGAACACCACACAACCCCGATCACTTTGTGCTGTGGTGGCAGACGTTCACTCTACAAAAGGGCCACTCCCGAACAAAAGTATAGTAGAATTGCATATAAGGTCGTGTGTGCCTACGAAGTGTGTTACGGTTTATCGCTTTTGTAAGCAGCATTTTGCCCACCGAGAAAAGATGGAGCAGAATATTATTAAGAAGTATAACAAAAAGAATAAGAAAAAGAGAAATAACAATAGGGAAAAAAGATGAACTAGAAGCATATTAAGATCGAAAAGAAACGGTGCAAGAGAATTAAAGAAAATGAAAGGGAAAACTAAAAAAGAAACAGAAAAGGAAAAGGAAATGGAAAAAGAAAAGGAATAGGAAAAGGAGAAGAAAACAAAAATGAAAAGGAAAAGGAAAAGGAAAAAGAAAAAGAAAAGGAAAATAAGATGGGGAAGAATGTTGCGACCAACAAGAAGATGAAAGACACGAAGAAAAATATGATGGCAAAGAAGAACAGAACGAAGAGGAGAAGAAGAAGAAATCTATTGGGGGTTCGCACAAAGCAGCCAATCAGAAAGAACCAGTGCCGGATTAAGCCAGCGCGGGGCCTGAAGCAAATTCTGTCAAGGGCCCTTGGCTTGCTTTACGTTCTCAAGTTTATGGTATTAATTTAAACAGAAATGTTACAAATAAACTTTTCTGCATTTAATGTGGGAAAATTTCGACATAAAACTTTCAATATCGACTTATTTAAGCAAATCGTGCTCTGTATTCAACAAAGTTAAATGATTAAGACTTTCTTGCCCTATCATGTTCCCTAATTGATTTTTTAAACGTTTTCATGTTGAAAATGTAGTTAGTGATCATTAGGGCAACAGAAAATATTTATATACATAAAAAATATTATTGATAAATTCAATTTTACTTTTCTTGATATCAAGTGAATTTTTCTTGGCAAATAATTATAAAGCTGATCTGCGAGAACCACTGTGAACCGATTTCCTTTCAAACTTCACACAAACCATCTAAAGCCCTCCCCAACGAAGCCTGAAATTTTAAATACAATCGGATGACGCTTGGCAGTTAGCTGACTATAGCAATACACTTTTGACTGCGCGTTTTACCTACTATGTAGGGCCGATTTCGTTCAAACTTCACACCGAGAACCAATCTTAATTTACCACCCTACTTTTCAACGAAGCCTGAAATTTTGAAGGAAAATCAGCCTATGATCTGCGTTAGCCTAGTTAGCTACTATACACAAAATCAACTACTTTTTCGAAATTTACATAATTTTATATATCGCACCCGTTGCTAGCTAAATCGCACAATTCAAAATTTCGCATTTATTCGAAAATCATTCAATATCTCTTGAAACTGAGGAGAAAAAATATGTTTGCCGCTTAAAGTAGATCTGTGAATCAGACTGGGTACTCTCAATTTTTGCTGCATCTGCACAATATAAGAGTAAATCCCAATTCTAATGGTGTGGACTAGTGGTTTCTTACATAAAAATGCAATCGAAATTGAGTGCAAAAACGACGTGTCATTCAAAATTATTTTTGAATGGTAGTGAAACACATTTACTTCAGCTACAAGCCTGTGCGATATGATAGATTTGAAAATTCCGTCCGGACTACAAATAAGAATTTAGCCTCCTAACTTTTTTCACTCAAAACTTAAATAACTAGTGGTAAAATCAGCACTATATCTACGGAAACTATTTCAGTAATTTAAATATCTAACTACTTATTCGAATTAATTGTCACTATAAGCACAATGACCGTCTAGAAAATGGCGAAGGCCAGATGTTTGCTTTCGAGCTAGCGTAATTGATACTAAGTAAATGTAGAACCGATTGAGTACAATCTCGAAGAAACTCGCACAAATAATTGTACTACCTAAATTTAATAACGACAGTGACATGCAAAAAATGCTATGATCGCTAAAATTACTTTTTCACGAATTTGCGATGTGGTTCTGGGAGAAAACACTTCGATTTACATACACAATTTAATTCATGCAATGTAAACAAATATACGTGGGGGCAAAGCCCCCTCTTGCCCCTATGGTTGCTACGGCACTGTAGATCTGCGATATAGATGCTAGTCTAAGTATATCGATTTTAATTAAACTTTAGAGCATGAACGTTATAAAGTTCGTTAGATACCGACCTATTTTTTGCGATTTAACGTGACGAAATCGAGTTTTAGATTTTCAGGTGGAAGTGAAGCGCGTTTAAGGCGTGCAAGACATTTTACGCTCCTATCTAAATTGATATTTTTTTCAGTTACGGTCAGACAGGTGTTGCAACGCGGGGCCCCCAATTCGCGGGGCCCGCATCATTTGCTAATCTTGCTGCGTGGCTAGTCCGGCACTGAAAAAAACTCAAATACAATAACCTTAAAAAATCCACATAACAATCTCCCGGTCCCGAAATATATCTTTACGGGCGTGTGTTAAGTCTAACAGCCTTGCATGCCTTAGTCCTACACTCCTGAGTCAAATTCCTTTGCATATGCGCATATGTTGGCAATAAGCGATTAACTATAGATCCCTGTACTCCCATGCGAAAAAGGCAATACAATAAAAAGAAGAGAATACTTCATAAAGCCAAGCATGTCAGCTTGTTTAACCTTTGACCAAGGACGCTGTTTATTTTCGAATGTTTTTTGACATTTTCTATTTTAAAAACAAAAGCCGGAATCTTATTTAATTTATTTCATTTATATGAGTGCATCTATTTATCTTAACTTCTTTCGTGCACATTAGCTTCAGACGTCCGTTAGAGAAAAAAGTAAAATAAAAATAAAAAAATAAAAATAAAAAAAATAAAAATAAAAAAAATAAAAAAATATAAATTAACATAATCAAACCATAATAAATCCATTGAAAAAATAAACAAGAAAACCAAAACTCTTCGCTTGTCCAAGTAAAGATAAATAAGCCCACATTTGCCGAGAATTCCGAGAATGAGTATGCTCTCCAATAAAATACAAGCACACCGAAGGAGAGCGCAATTTAAATTCAATAAATTCATCTTTCATGTGAAACGTGATTTCCACATGATTTTACGTGTTTTTAACCGAAAAATGTGGGTAAAAATGAACAGTCTGCGATCTTGAAATTGACTTGAACCGTTAAGGTGTCTTCAACATATCAGATGTTAATATTTTCGAGCTGTATTACTTAAGCTGCCACCATAATAATTGAGAACAAGTAAGGGTGTTATAGTCAGGCGAGCCTGACAATAAAATACCCGACACAGACACACGTGTTGAAATAATTTTTAATATCAAGAGGTGTTTAAGGCCATTAGGGGCCCAATATACCGACTTTTGTTAAATTTCTTTATGAAAACTACCCCTTTGCCACGCCCACTTTTCCAATTTTTTGAATTCTAATCGGAGTCTTAGCTATACGCTCAAATACTAAGTTTCACTGAAATATTTGGAAAAAGTCCGATTTTGAGGCAGTTTTGAGATTTTTGTGACAGACCCTAGTACTGGAGGTACCCTTAATAATGGACCGATCTTGTCAGAAAATTTTTTGGGAGGATGTTTATGGCTACAAAGGAAGCATAAGTGCCCACTTTCGTTCAAGTCCCATTTGAAATTCCCGTGTAGGAGACAGATTTTCGGAAAAGACGCCACTTATGTTTTTTAAATCAATACTTCCTTTAAAATGTCAAATACAATTTCATCAAAATATTTGAAAAAATTCGATTTTGAGGCACTTTTTGTGATTTTCGTAACAGACCCTCGTACTGGAGGTACCCCTAAAAATGGTCCGATCGGGTCCATTCTCGAACTTGTTCTTACTCATGACCCCGTGAGCACGCATACCAATTTTTTCGAGATAGCTCAACTCCTTCGATAAGATAACTGTATGCAGACAGACGTTCAGACAGGCGGACAGACAGACGCACAGACAGACGGACATGTCTAAATCGAATCTCCTGGTTATTCTGATCATTTCTATATATAAGTTTTTTGTTTGGTCTATCTCGATTGGTTCTGGGTGTTACACACAACCACACAAACGCAATATACCCTCGACACAGAGTGTGTCGGGTATAAAAATCAGGACATTTTGTACATGTTCCTATTTCGTTTGACACAGCTGCGCTTATAAGATGTCCACTCTTAGCAGGGTAAAAAGTTTGTTTGGTAGTCTGTTGTCTTGTAAAAAGATTTCCTCCGATGCTAATGAAAAATGTTGAAAATCTAAGAGCATATTAAGTGCCAAGAAATTGGGCGTGGTTCGCCTACTGTCATGTCCAACAATTGAAATATACTTATAGAAAAAAATTGCTCACAACTTGCGAGCCACTTTCGGCTACGGACCGAATTTCGTTAAGATAGCTCCAGTTTTTGGTTAAGAAAGCTGTGCACAGACAGAGATTAACAGACAAAACTCTCTAAAACGAACAGTTCTATAGTACAATTTTTCTCTACACAATACGTCGGTATTTCATGATACATTTTTGCGCTCTGGCTTCACGGTTCACCATAGCCGGAAACTGATCGATTCCATGCTCCACAAAAACGTGGTATGAGGTATTGTACTCAATTTAACTGTGCATAGTTTGGGGCTATTTTTAAAATAATCTATCTAGGGCTTTTTTAAAAAACAAATTTTTTTTAAATCGACTTTTTCCATCGTGTTTTCCCCAATAGCAGGGCATACAATTTTTTCTTTTTGTTGAAATGTTGGGGTGTTCAAGCTGAATTTGAAAGATAGTTAGGAAAAAACAATTTGGGAGTTTTTTCAGAATTTTGAAAAGAGGTTTAGTGATCGCGCACCTCGATTATTCACTAAAAATCGGGCTTTTCAGAAGTTTTTTTTTTATTTCGAGCAAAAGTTTATCGGTAAGAAACATTTTCTGAGTCTTGGAGTCATTGCTTCGGAAGAAAATTGTCCGAACTTTACTGTGGTATATAAAGGGTATTCAAATATAAAACGCATTATAAACGCAAACAGCTCTTAATAATTTTTGGGAATATTCAGGATGAGTTGGGTTTCGTTTAAATCTTCCCCATGTTTTTAAAAATCTGAATGCACCGATTCTGCAGCTTGTTCGCTATATAAAGAAGTGGAAAATGTGCTCATCAGCTCGACGAAATGTCCAAATTTTTTTAATTGGATGTGCAGAAGCTGAATCGTTGGTTAAGTTGATCCGACTTCCGACCCTGCGGGAAGCTCTACAACTTTTCCATTTCATTTTAAGTGAGACGAAAAATGTGAGAGAATCTGCACATTTGCTAGTTAAAGAAGTCATAGAGGTATGGAGCAAATGTTGTATACCGAAAACGAACTGTTTTCGTTGTCGTGAAAAAATAATCAAATACCATCTTCTTCTTTTTAAAAAATTCGACCGCTTGACTTGACGTTGTTTTTTGACTGACACATATATAGCTATATGCGCAACTCATTACTAGTTTCTATTTGAGATTTTTTCACCACGGTCTTGGGTATCCACCATACGTACCTATATCTTCGTTTAATTGAAAAAAACTTTTAAAATTCCATTTTAATTTTGTGAACAAATTTTTCTCTGTGTAAAAATTAGAAATTTTTTTTTGGGGATTTTTTGTTGTATTAGGAATCAGCCAACGTTTGTTTCGTCTTCCTATCTTAATTAGTTTTTGAGATATTTACAAAAATGTAAGTGCTAATTTTTGTTATTTGTACTAGCGGCATGAGTTTACAAAATCATGTTTCTGAGTTTTGACCTCGTTGAGCACCCCCTAAATGACGTCCGATCGATCTAAATCTTTTCATTTCCCTTTTCTGTTGCCCTCTACTATATTTTGAGGGGGCGGATCGCAAAATTAAACGAACTTATCAAATTTGGTCCACCCTAATGTACATATTAGAGATGTTACGAATGTGGTTTTTAAATGCTTTATGCTTTAATGGGCTCTGCGCAGATATGCACTAAGTAAATTTCTTATACTAAGCCCATGCAAAAAAACGAAGAAGTACTTTGAGTTACTTCTAATACTTCAACGAATACGCAGATGAAAAGCAAGCGGACATTCAGGGTTGCATTTAAATCATACATTTTCTATATTTCTGTCGACCTGTCATCGAAATTTCAACTCTGATTTCCTTTCTTCAAAAGAACGAGCTCTATACTTCTTACATATCTGCGTAGAGCCCATAAATGGTTTATCTATGCTTTGGTATTGACATCTGACGTGCCGTGTAAGCCCCACATATTTTTTGTTAGAGTGTTGCCCTGTGATCCAAAAATAAAAGTTATTTTATTAATCTGTTTTCGTAAGGAAAATGAATTTAAATTTGTTCTCGAAGCCTTTTTTGAATAACTTTTTAATATTTTCTTGACATCTACAAATCACATACAATCAATATACAGATATCAAGATCATAACATTATAAAGAAAAATACGAATAAATGCGAATCGCGAATGCGAATATTCGCAACATCACTAGTACATATGTTTCTGTGTAAGTATGTACTTTTGATGAGGATCAAAGGCTGAGTCGATTAAGACAAGTCCGTCTGTCTGAGGTCGCAACGCCTTCGAAACGGTTAAACCGGTCAAGTGGAAATGTGGTCCTTGAGCATATTGAGCCCACAGCATGATCCTAATTTAAAATGGGCGAACTTCCACGCCCACAAATAAAAAATTCATAGAGGAGAATGCTTATGTCTCGGGAACAAGCAAACAGTTTTCATTGCTATTTGGTACACAGACGAAGGACTGATTATGGCCTGGGCCATTCCGCACGCTCACACGCCCATAAATAATGTTCTGTTGTAACTTACGCAAGGAAAGACATGGTACATCCAAATTCGAAATATAGATTGACCACGATCATCGGAATTATTTAGTGCGCCAATCTCGCCGGCAGGCTGGCTAAATCGAAGTCGGGTTTGACCGGCCTAGCTTTCTTACTTTTTTTCTTTTCGTTGTGTTTCGTTTCGTTTCGTTGGGTTTTGCTCTTTTTCTTCTTTTCTTACCTTTAAGCCCGTTATTTTGGTGCTGGTGGCATTGAAAAGCCGCACAAAAACAAAGCAAATCGATGATCTTCAACGCTTACGGCTTTGCGCACTAATGAATCGATTTTTGAATCTTTCTTATAATCTTATCGGAATGTTATAATCTCTTAATTTCAATTTTTCTTTTTATTAACGGAAAATCAAATAAATTAAATTTAAAAAAAATCATAAAAATAAAAACCTTTAGCGAATCGACTGTCTCGATTGACAAGATTTAAGGGGCACAAAATTTCACAGTTCTTTGTCGACGATCTTTGTTTTGACGAAAATTTGATTCCGTCATGTCGGACGCTTGACTGTGAACAAAAGATATAATCAAAAGGAATTGAAAGGAATTCTCTCCAAAGACATTTATGATCATTGATAATTTTTCTTCGGTTTTGCTTTTTTTCCATTATGAGAATAGGGGTATTCACAAAGGCGTCGGAAAAAAGGAGAGTCGGAACATCGGAAAATTTTAACTGCTTAAACAGTTGTGCAAGATACAAAAAAAGTTTAAAAAATTTTTAAGAAGTCGTATTTTTCCGATTTTCCGACTTTCCGACGTTTTTAACACGCCTTTGTGAATACCCCTAATATGACGTGTTCTTTTGTCCGACGTATAAATAACATATTATTTAAGAATCTCGGCTATAAGCTATCTCCATATTAAAGGATTTACCCCAGAGCTTGGCGAGGACTATTCCTCAGTATTCACGAACACATGCAATTTCGAAGTTCTCGTAATTTCGGTCGCATGAACGTCCAAACAAAGGGTTAAAGGATTTCGCATTTTCGTTTGCCATTTGGTCAACTCAAGTGCAAATCCTCGTTTGAAAATGGAGTTCTTGACTGTAAGCAAATAACCGCGCATATTGAGAAAGTAATCAGATCCATCTACAATAGTCTATAACCCAGCTAGCACCCGCCCAACATTTGGAAGACTGTTTTATGAGAAGATTCATACATATATCGCACCCTTGCTAATAAATCGGTACAACTCAAAATTTTGTTCATCAATTTTTTTTATGTTTGATTGCAATTTTCAGTAAGAAATCCAACACCTACAAAATGAATGCTCTGTATTGACTCATGCAGCATTCGATTGAGAGTAATATAAATTTAGAAAAAATATTAATTCTCGTTAGTTTCAAGAGAAATTGAATGAATTTCGAGAAATGCGAAATTTTGAATTGTGCCGATTTAGTAGCAAGGGTGCCATATGACTCTTTTTCGAGCCCCCTTGATGATTTAAAAGCGATTGATCACATGGAAGACTAAAAGGAGATTCGAAAACGACGCTTCAACATGTTTGAAAAGCGATCTGTATTGAACAGGCCCGCGTACAAGGGGGCCTTTCGGGGTTCGATTGCCTGTTCCCAAATAAAATGGAAGCACTCGATGTAGAGTCTTGTGTGAAATTATTTACACCATACTCTTCTATCTTGCACAATGAACGTCCTAAATTCTGGTTTGGTGAAGTTCAACTTTGGCATTGACGCATTTCTAGAATGGATATAAGAAACTCACTTGATGCGCTTGATATTTGCAATGCAGATGCATTTCCGAACATCCATCAAATCCTCCGCATAATGGCAATTTTACCCGTCACTACTGCTACAAGTGAAAAGTCTTTCTCAACATTGTGTCGTCTCAAAACGTACCCAAGATCGACAATATTCGAAGATCGACTAAATGACCTAGGCTCACTGAATATACATCGTGAGCTTGAAATTAATGTGGAAACGATTTTTGAAGAGTTTTTTCTGTGAAAATAAATCCCCTTGGACAATTCCTGCGCACGGGCCTGGTATTGAAAGTACAAAAACAAAACATAGAGCAATCGCGAATAAATCACGTAGAGGATTGAAATATGATCATTCAAATTGTTGCTATCTTATATTTCACTCAATATTTTACTCAATAATAATAATAATGAAAAAGTTCAATCGTTTTAAATTATTTTATATGTTTTTGCTTGTACCTTAAGCTGTGTAATACTTATTGAAATTTTTATTTTGATTCTCTTTAAATTTTTTCATGATTCGCCCATTTTTAAGGGCACCTCCAGTACTAGGGCCTGTTACG
The DNA here is from genome assembly GCA_020466095.1 of Chlorops oryzae. Classification (NCBI taxonomy): domain Eukaryota; kingdom Metazoa; phylum Arthropoda; class Insecta; order Diptera; family Chloropidae; genus Chlorops; species Chlorops oryzae. Next base: position 131,944,443 of record CM035806.1, read on the forward strand.
AAAATCCCAAAAGCTGTCCCAAAATCACAGCTTTTTCGATATAAATATTTCAATGAAATTTTGAATTTGAGTTTATACTTAAGTCTCCGATTAGATTTTGAAATTGGAAAAGTGGGCGTGGCCAAAGTGTGGTTTTGATAAAAAAAATTTAACAAAATTCGGCATATCCCCATAAGTTTTATGACCTTAAAAATCTCAAGAATACTTTGTCCTAATAGTCCTGGTCCTGGGAGCTTGTTTTCAAAAATATTCAAACGCGTATGTCCGTTTCGGGTATGGGATTGTCAGGCTTTCCTCAAGGGCGTAGCCATAGAAAGACTGCTTTGGTAGCAGTTTGGAACTAGACCCAAACTAGACTAGTTGTAATAGGTTTTTTGAAAAACTTTTAGTACCAAAATTGTTAGAATTTTTCACTTATTCTATACCATATATAATTTTTCATCGAAATCGGACCTCATGAATTTTTCAGATTTTTTGGGTTTTTGGTGCAAAACTCTCTAAACTTCTTCTTGCCATCCAAATATATTTTCGGTTAATGTCTTATAATTGCTCAATATACCACTGTGGCAAATATAAGCGCTACCAAAACACTTTTTCTCTCGCTACGCCCTTGGCTTTCCTAACTATAACACGCTTTCTTGTTTTAATTATTCTTAACAGTGTTTTGTGTATAGCATTTTAGCCACTTAAATGACTCTAACTATTGCCCTTACTGTACTCAATAATTCTAACAACAAAATATCAACCAAAAAAGCAATCACAAACGTCTTTTAGGAATTAGTTAATAATTATCCGCTGATTCCGTAAGACTAAATAAACATTGTTCTTGACATAAAGTATAAATAACCCTTCTATTTAAAATACCATTGAAACGAAAGTAGGTGAAAATTAAACACTCTTTTTACGACAGAAACCCTTTTTAAAATATTCCCCGCTACGCTACCATATTATACCTAAATAAGTAGAAAATTAAAAATAATTTTTTGGATTAAAAGTTATAATTTCAAAGCTACAATGTTGCTGGTCCGGTCTTATTAAGTTCCTTTAAAAAACTCATTATACTTTCGCAGACTTTTGCGTTTTAAAGGGTAAAGAAAGTAGCGACTTCCGTTTTTCGTCACGTTACGACACCACATTTGGTAGAGAATTTCCCAGGCACGCACTTTTGCCGGCCCCCAGATCTTACACCTATTATACCGCAACTCAGCTACTGGTGTATTTTGTTTTGTGTGCTGTTTTACACTGTGATGCTTCCAGCATCCAGCATTCAAGATACAGAGGGTTCCACTGCGCTCCACTACACAATGTACCCATTTCGCCTCGTCAGCAGGCATGGACCGAATCGGCGATCCTGGGTCCAGTTCCTGTCCTATCCTCACCTCATAGATACCACAGCTCCGCCGAAGGGCCGTACCCAAAAGTCCGGACAGAATACTTAAACGCATTCTGAGGCTCCCGGTCCCCGTTTTAAAATTTTTGCTTCCAGATAAAGGTGTGATTACAACTTCAAATAACTAGTACAGCTGTACCACCCCATTATTAATTGCAGATCATATGGTCAACCCTTTGTAGGTTCCTGCACTTCCAATTTGACCCCATACTCGAATCATGTATGGCTGGACATTTGTCATGCTCGTAACACATAAGATTCTTCTCGCGGGAACACAACTAAAGTACTGGGTACTGTGTAAAAAAAAATTCGGAACAGAAATGGATACTTTTTCGGATTTTCTATTTACATTAAAGGCGTACGACTGTAGCGTCCGCCACCATGGAAATACCCATATTGTAGGCAGAAGTTTCGAATTGTCCGACTTCGTGAATGTCATGAAATAAATGGAGCGAAAATAGATAACTTCTTCAAAAAGGAAATACTTATTATCTTCTTACTCGAAATAGAGCCTCTAAAATACCAGTTAAGAATTGAACTGACAATATGAAAATTATGCACGCGCGCTAGTCAAATAATTCGAGGCTCCGATATCGGTTAATAAGAAAAATTTGCATTTAAGTCTCGCCCATCGAGCGTTGTTCACAGTCTGACACCTTCGAATTTTAACAAACGAACCACGGAACAATATCACACAACGGAAGGTAGATTTTATTTTTTTCAGACGTTTCTTCTTTTAGCATTATTATGATTCTTACTTTTCTTACGTATATTTTGTTGGAATTTAACAGGCCTCATAATGAAGGAATAATTAAGCGCGAATAACTATTGATTAAAAGTGATTATTTTTCACGCTCTCTTTGAAGTGTCAGTCGTAGCATATGTGCCTTCGACAATTATAAATAGCCGTATGCAATTAAGACGCTTACGTATTTACATTGTACATATGTACATTAAGTAATGCATTTAGCGATGATGATTCTGTTGTGAATGATACGTGCGACCACAAATGGTTGCGGTTTATTGTTTGAAGTTTTGAATTGATTGAAAGCAATGAGGAACCGAAAAAATCTAATTTTTCATATGAACCAATCTCCTTGTTTTGCGTTCATTTGACCGAAAGAATGATTAAGAGGAAATTTAAAGCTTACAGGGTTACCATGCGTACTTTCACATTTGTCATCCGATCATCGAGTTCTGTGGCTTTAAATGTTTTTTACGATTCTCGCAAAAACTGTTATGCCTAATATTGGGATAATTTGCACTGCTTGCTAAGATATGGCTCGATAATTGAGTGAAAAAAGTGAAAATATGAGCAAAAAATGGCCTTTCTGATTTCATAGGAGCCACAATTATAGTTGTAGGCTGGCGTTTAAGCACTTAAAATTTGCGCACGGTCTCCACCTTTGCAAACAAGGCTGCCAGATAGCCCGATTTTATCGTCATTTGACGATTTTTTATACCAAATATGCATTTTACCGATTTGACGAATTTTACCCCGAAAATACCCAATAATTGACGTTTTTTAAATCAATCTGACCAGGTGTGGTAACAATAGCAAAAATAAAACAGATGGCAATCAAATTTGCACGATTCATACCATATAGAACTATAGCTGCAACTTCGGCCAAATTTTGGCGCGAGCCACCATGTGAATGCACCTTAATAAAGGATTTTATAACGTAGATTTTGATGTAAAACTCTATTAAAAATTAAATTTAAGCAGATACTGACATATATGACACTCTTTTTTTTTTTTTTGGCTAATAAAATTGGCTTCGGGTCACTGTAGGTTCCATATGACACTCTTATAATTATTCGAAACTAACTGTGTCACTTTCAATACAATCACAGCCAACTTCGCAAACTTCTGGTTTTTTGTCATTTCGTTTCCTTTCGAAAACACTTATAATTTTTATCAGCATTAACGGTGACATCCAGTGTTAAAGTTATCGTTGAAAACAAATATTAAAAACGCTGAAAGCATACTTCTGTTATTTATCTTTTTTTGAGTACAAAAATGAATTCAATAAAGGCAAATTTCCTTTTTAAAACATATTAGTGGTATTCAAGGAGGTACGCAAAATTTGCGCCCTAGGAAATTTCGCGAGCTCGCAAATTATTTTGTATGAAAAATAGTTTCCGCAGCCTCGCAAATTTTGCACGCCTACTGTGATGCGCAAAATATGCGCGATATTTGCTTCTCCTTCTTTCACCAAGGCAAACATTGAAACCAGCTGTTTTCGCGAAATTTTTACACACGCTTTGCATAAGGGTCGTTCAAGCAATAGTTCAAAATTTCCGCGCGCAAATTTTGCACCTAGCTGTTTCCGAGCCTGCTTGAATACCACTTTTGTTTTTAACTGCGTTTTTTTTGACGATTTTTTAAAGTTCAATGCCGATTTTGATGATTTTTCTGTTAAAAAGTGACGGTTTTAGCTAGAGTTGGCAATTCTAGTTCGTTTGACTGACTGCTCTTTTTAGTTCGTTCGTTCGTTGCGAACTAGTTCGTTCTTTTAGTTCTTTTAGTTCGCGAACTAAAAAAACGACCTAGGTCGTAATAGTTCGCGAACTATTAGGAGCTGTTTAGTTCCTTCAGTTCGCGAACTATTGAACTAGAAGAACTATTGAACTAGAAGAGCTATTGAACTAGAAGAACTATTGAATTATTGCGAACTGTTTTTGCTGTCAATCGAACGCTACGTTCACTGTTGCCAGTTTAGCGGAATTTCCGCTATATTAGAAAGGCATTTATAATCTTTAGTTTTACTTAGTGGAGTTTTAGGGCAGAAAAGTGGCCAGGGAAATTTTTATAGGACCTCATGGGACCAAGTTTTTGTTTTTGGAAGGTTTTGAAATTAAATTTTACGAAATTTTGGTCTTGTTTTGAGACATTCAGCGGGGTATTCCGCTAAAAAACTGGCAACAGTGCACTGCAGTGGCTACGTTCTCTGAGTGGAAAGTAATGAATATAATGAAGTAGCTTTTTTTTCGGCTTTAAAGCAGATGGCTGGGACACAATTAGGTCCTCATATGCCAAGCTTTATGTATTTATGTTTAAATGAATATGCAAATCTTTATTTAATTTTTCTGAATATCAAAAATGGAACATTTTTAGCTTTGATTATAAAATATGATTTATTCAAGTTTTTTATGCAAAAATATTACTTATATGTAAATGAACTCGTAGATCACAGAAAAAAATGCGTAAGCCCAATAGCTTAAATTTTTCTTTTTAACAAATGTTGGCAGTTTAATGCAGCTTACCACCATCCTTTCCGATTTTATTTGTATTTGTATTTTTGTTCCTAAATGCAAAATTAAAGTAACCGGCGTTGTTGACTAGAGCTAAGGACAAATTCTAACAGAGGACGCTCAGACTTTGAACAGTACTGAATCTGACCATCTTTAGGACAAAAGAAGCTATAAATCTCCAACATATATTTTTGCTAATTGTTTTATATTCGTTAGAGCACAGAAAGGGTAATGCTGTACATTTTGTAGTATGTATGCCCAGTACAAGTAGCCCTGGGATAGCGAAAATGCGTGCTATGCTCTTAATCCCAAGGTCAACGGTTCGATTCCCGGCACAGGCGAAACGGAATGTAATGTTCCAAGCCTAGAACTCGTTTTTAAAAAATCGCATGTTAGGGGCACACTTCATAAAAAGAAATACACTCACACAAATACAAGAAAAACACCTCGTGGTATCACAATGGGCCGATAAACGTCCTAAGTGGCAGCCACTCCAACCATGCCCAGTACAAAAAACATTTTACACAAAGACCCCTTAGAAAAATTTAAAATAAGTTAAACACAGGTTCTTACTTGTATAAGCTTGTATTTCATTAATTTTTTTTTCATTTTTTAACGTTTAAAAAAAATTTTTTTTGCGGCATTATTCTACCTTTTTGGCTCTTTTTCTTACTGAAATTAGTTTTGACTTTTTATTGGATGACTTAAAACTAAAAAAATGACTTAATAATACAAATATATATATATATATATGAACCTTCAAAGAAAACAAAAAAAAATTTTAATGGTAGCCTAAGGTAAGATTAGAGATTTTATATTTACATATTTACATTTTAACATATTTACATATTTGCATATTTACAAATTTACATATTTTTATGCAGGAACATAAGTTGCGAAACTTTCGAGGATTTTAAAAGCGTCCGTCGATTGTTAATTATTTGTCCCGCTGTTGAAAACATTCGTTCACAGGGAACTGATGTGGCGACAATGCACAACCGTTTTTGAACGTGGCAGTATACTCGGGGATATATTGTTTTTCTTTCTTCCCACCAACGCAATGGATCTTGCCGTCTATCAAGATATTCCTCATTTAAATACTTATCCAGTTCGCGAATTCCAGCAGCCATTTGATTGTGAGGTTTTTTAACCATTTGCATTTCGTGGTCGAATGTATTCCAAATACTGCTGTTTTCAACTTCTTCGGAGAAGGAAGATGGGACGCTGATTTCTGAAACGGTTTCAGCAGGCAACCTTATGAGGGCTAAATTGGAACGTAAGCCTTGCAAAGCGCGTTCAAAATTTTTGCGATCCCGAAAGCCTTTGCTTTTAAATCTTGGGTCTAAAATTGTACATTCTGCGTACAACATGTTCTGCTCTATGTTTTTAAATCTATAGCCAATTTCAGATTTCAAAACGTCGAGAAGCAAAACAACTTCAGGGATTTCCGAACTGTAAGTTGCAAGAAAAGTATGGATCAAATTGCAAAACACTATTATTTTTGACAGCGTTACTTCATTTTCTGCGCTCATTTCGTTCGGTATTTCATAAAACGGTTTTAAAATCGGTAACACTTCTGAAATAACACGCCAGTCTTGTGTTCCGAGTGACAAATCATTTCGATTGAGCGCTAGCGTAGCAATAACAGCGTCCTTAGTTTTCAGAATCCGCTCCAACATACATATCATATGTAGAGTTCCATCTAGTTGGAACATCTTGTTTCAACTTAAGTTCAGATGTGCCCATCTGACGCTGCGTTTCTTGGAGCTTCTTCAACGCTTGACTGCTTCGGTTGAAATACTCCACAATCGACTTAGTTCTTGCTATTGTGGAAGCAATTTCCTTAGTGGCTTTTTGCACAATTAAATTTAATGTGTGCGCAAAGCAATTGATTGTGCGCCACTCTCCCATTCTTACTGCTTGCAAAATGTTGGCTGCATTGTCGCTAACTACAGACGTTATTTTATTGCCAATCGCAAAATCTGGTGCAACTTTTTTTATAAAGTTGCACAGATTTTCACTCGTGTGGCTAACAGAACATTCCTCGCAAGCAAGTAAAACGGAGCGCAGACAAGTGATGTTATCGAGATAGTGGGCGGTGACGGCTATATAGCTTTCATTGCTTCGGGAGGTCCAGCCATCCGTTGTCAGACAAACTGCTGCAGCCGAGTGAACTTTTGCTTTCACATCCGATGAAAGCTGTTGGTATATTTTAGGCAACAGATTGGCGGAAATGGTTTTCCTCGTTGGTAATTGGCATCCCGGGCAATGAGAAACCATCTGCATTAATTTTTTGAACTCGGGTTCCTCGACAATTCGGAAAGAATGGTTGCCTTTTGCCACCATTTTTACTACTTGAGTGTCAATTTGTTCTAATTTTTTCGACGAAGGTGGGCGCCGAACAAATTGCTCAATCGGAGGCTGGATTGCTTTCGGAATGGAGGATGATGGTTCAATGTTAGGAGAACCTGATCCTTCTTCGGTTGGACTTAAATCCACAAGTGATGGTGCCGGCTCTCTTTCCAAAGTTATTGGAATGAACGGATGCTTCGTTTTCATATGCCGATTCAGATTTCCTAATTAATAATAAATATTACACTTTTTGTGTCGCATATGACCGAACATGATTTTTACCTAGAGAGCCTCCTAAAATGCTAATTTCGAATTTCATTCTAGAACGTTAAAAAGGGTTCAATAATTCTTGGTTTTTTCTAAAATTTTACAATAATGGCAGTAACGAAAAAGCGAGTACCTAACTGTAAGTGTTTGTCTATTGCACATTGTAAAAAGGGAATTTATGAATGCAGGTGGGCGTTTCAGACGTGAAAAAAGGTTGAATTTGAAAACGGGCGTTCAGGTATAAAAAGTTGAATTTGAAAACGGAGCTAACAAAAATGTGAGTAATGACTAACAAAATTTTTCATTGAGGTTTAGAGGTCGCTAAAATTTGCATTCAGTTAAGGCCAAAATGTCAAATTAATTTTTGTCAATAAGGGAAAATTTCAGTCAATTAAAAAAAAAATGTATACGTAAATAAATGTTTTTGAATCGCCTAAACATATTATGAATCAATTGATCGGTAAAATATTAAACTCTTCCCTGAAAAACCATTAATTGAAATCCATTTTTGTGTTTTCTGCCCTAAAAGTATACAGAAAAAGTTGAAAAACTGTCAAGTTGGAAATTCTAAATTTACAAAAACTAAATAAAATTTTTGTAGCTCTCCTTAAGACGTTTTTAAAGGAAACTTCAAACCATCTTAGCGACCTCTAAACCTCAATCCAAAAAGTTTTTAATCATGCCTGAATTTTTGTTAGTACCTTATCTTTCTTTTTTAGACCCCGCCGTTTTCGAAATTCAACACTTTTTTTTACATCTGAAACCCATTTAAACCCATTGATTTTTATATACTTACTTTCTAAAAACCAACATAACCAGGGTTTTAATCAGTTATAGCAAATTTACATAAATTGTATTTTTTTTAAATCCTGATAAGTGAATGACTTAAAAAAAATACATAGTCCATATCACGGGTAACAAAACTGATTAAACCAAAGATCTACTGTTAACTAATAAACCCTCCTAGGTAACAAGTCTCTGACGCAATTTAGACGAGCAAAAAAAAAATTTTTTTCATTTCTTTCCTTCCTACAATCAACTACCCAAATTTTAGACAAAATACAACATATTCGCAATCAGTCTTGGACATCATGGTTCATGACTCAAAGATGCTGAAAGTATGTGTTTTTTATGGAGGGACAAAATGTGCTCAACCTTGAGAGCAAATTAATGATTTCCAGTATAGGTTACATATTGACCTCATACTCATATTATTCTTATTCATGTCATGAGATCGTGCAATGAAGTCAATTTGATTTAGTTTTGAAAACATATTTTGAGGACTAGAATTGTTATTCAAATTGTCGACAATTTTCATGCACCCTTGAAATCATTGTAATGAATATCATAGCTGTCTATTTGGGTAGACTACTATCCGTGATCGATCAGCCGATCCCGACCGATTATTTGGTCACCCCTGCTCTATATTATTCGAAAAAATCTTAAAACTCTAAAAGTTCATCACCATAATTTCATTAAAATTATTTGCAACAGACATGTGTAATTGTGTCTGAGAATTTTTTCATCATTAAGCATTAATACGCAGAACTATTAGGAAATAATCGTTTGATATACATTATGTCCAGTGGACGGAACTTAGTTTGTTGCCTAATTAAAAAATTTATTTAATAAAATATAAGAATTTTCTGAAATCAGTGCGTATTTTCAAAGCTAAATTATGAAATTTCCTTAATAAACGATGTAGTTGGTTTTTTAACTATTTCGGTAGTTTTGTATGAAATAGGACGAGTTCATTATTAGATGTGGCAGCGCTGATAAGTTGACATAAAAGAGACAACTAAATGCATTCAAGCCAATGCACAATGAAGAAAGAACGAGAAGAGCAAAATCCGAGCGATATTTGAACTAAAAGAGCTATTGAACGAAAAGAACTTCTGAATCTAAAAGAACATACTGAATTCGAAATTCTTGCGAAGCTAATGTTCACTAGATTCGTTTGAATGAATAGTTCAATTGAACATAGGAAATCGTTCGCGATACATTATCACAATCTCTAGTTTTAGCCAAAAATTTCATAACTGGCAGCCCTGTTTCCAAATTAGGTCTATGCAAGCTTAGCTGTCTTAATAACGGTAATTGAGTTTATGGCCCTAAATATGCGGGCAAAGTTAGAGAAAATTGACTTTTTTCACATTTTGGAGCCATAATCTCGGAAACGCTACTTAAATCCATTCAATCCAATGACCTTTTTGAGAATGAGGAAGAGCACCTAAGCATAACATAAAATAACCATTAAAAAAAACAGTGTACTGAAAAAATATATTTTTTTGATAGCACTTGTTGTTAATGAAGAATAAATGCATCTTTTAAGGATTTGTATATACATACATTAACGCCATATGTTCATGTGCATATATGTATGTATATATACATACTTATGTTTACATGTTTGTTCATAACACGTGATAATTATGCATGAGTAAATCTATTCAGTTTTATCCCCTGGCTTTTGAAAGGCTTTGAGACGGGTAAAGACTTTTTTTATCACATCCAAGGATATCATTTGAAATTGAATGTCTGTGAACCGTTCAGCCGAAAGCCGTAAATAGTCACAGTCGCAGCATTCATACTTACATCATCGTGCGAAACATAGGCAACCATATAAATTTGTTTTCTTATGGTTATATTTTTGTACATAATTATATCTGATACTTTAATGAATAAAACAGTATCCTTCGTTTTATTCTTGTTGTTGTTTTTCAAAATTTATTGCGTAATTCGTTAAAAATTTATATGTTTGCTTATGTTTATTCACGACGCACAGATTGGGTTGGAATGGGCCCGAAAATGGCGATTAATTTCTAAATCTCGAATGCTGGAAGCCATGATTTATAAGTTTTGTATTTTTAGTTATGCACAACGTGTACTAAAATAAATATATTTTACTGGAGTATATTTGAGCGCTGTTAATTCACTAAAATAAAAAATAAAAAAGGCATTTAGAATTTTTTCACAAGTGTTTCAGTTTTTGAAACAAAGAGGAAACGACTATTTTAGTAACTGTGATTATAAAATAATGATATCACATTGATTTGGTGGGTTTTATTTATACACTAAGTTAATGAAAATAATAACTAGGTTGAACATATTTTTGTTGTATTTGGCTACAAGTGAAGTGGAGGTTTTATCAAAATCTAACAAAATTGACAATTGCTAATTATAAAAATCTCATTTTTGGATTTTTTTGTGTGACATTACATAAGGCCTCAAGGAATAAAAGATATCGATGAGTTCAACCATAATGTCATTCTGTTTGAAAAAACGAACTTTCATGTCATGCCATCATTTTTGCCAGCCGACTTTTTAAAAGTTAGTGACAGAAGTTTTTAAACCTCAAGATCGAAAAGTCTGTTATGTCCAACGTGTTGCAACAAGACTTAATAAATTTTCTTCTACTCAAAAAATTAAAATTTATCTGGCCATACTGTGAACATTCAGAACTTTTTGCATAATGTTGTGTCAGTTCCGCGACGACAAATAAAATAATTTTGGTTGCATTTATTCCTAAAATAATAATAAAATATTTATTCTTTTAAAGCCACTTTGAATTTTTATTGGAATTAACGATATAAAACATTCATACTAATTTTAAACAGATGCGAAAATGATACAATCGACACATTTAAAGCTTCTTCAAAGATTTTTTTGTTGAACCAGTGTAATATGCTACAAGCAATTGAACATTTGCATTTTATTTCTCTTTCACAAAGAAATACAAACTAAATAAATAGCAAAATCAAACAATTGACAGTATATGTACCGCTTATTACTTAGGAATGCTAGTGCAAAGAATTTTAACATTTCCATGCTTTTTTATTCGAGTTGTTTCACAACAACGCTTAAATATTTTGCGATTTCGCAATAAGTTCGCAAGATTTTTTTCCTGATTCTGAAAGCTAAGACTTCCACTTTCTGAATTTATAAGCACTTTCACTGAACTGTGCTTAAACTCATATTTGAAAGTTTACATGAATATTGAAAAAGCCGTAAATTTTAATGCCATTTAAAATAAACTATTTTTTTAAATAATATGTTTGCACTTTTTTAAAATTATTTTTTCGTTTTTAAACATAATAAATACCCGAAGTTGAAGGTTCCATTTCCAAAATATAGAATCGTGGGTTATCTTCAGAAAAAAATTGGTTTAAATAAATCGCTCAAATTCACTATTTTACGCTTTTAAGAAACTTGTAAACAAAATGTCGAACTTTGACAAGCGAAAGTACTGTTGTTGTAAGCATGACTATCAACTTATTTTTTGGCATTTAGTGATTTTGTAGCAATTAATTCACTGTAATTCGGTGCCAAAACTACCTGGGAAAGTTACTTTTTACTTTTTGAATTAAGCGCCAGTTTTCAGACTTTTCAACCCAGTGTGCGACGCTGTACATCGGAGACACATTCTCAACTATTTTTGAGTCTTTTGTTGAGAAACAGTTGTCGGTGATTAACGAGATTGCATAATGATTAGACTTCTTAATCAGAATCTAGTGAGAAAATTTTCGTGGCCCTATTTCAATTTTAAGAACGACAACCCTTCAGTACGCGGAGCTACTTCCGAGCTAACGAAATCGCTAACTACCGGTATGTGGGGGGGTAATTCCTCGTCAATCTATTTTGAATGTTTTTCAGCGGAGAATTTAACACGGCGATGTCCTAGGCGGTAGGCAATCGCCACCGCTTCGCTTACCTTTAGCACCTCAAATAGGTACCCCCAAGTAGGCATTCACTTCGCTGATACCAAGTAGGTTGCTATTTCAGTGGGGCTTCTACTGTATTTACATGTAATCCATACATAAATACATACATATGAAGATAGAAATATCCATGTATACATATACAGTATCCCAGCGGAAAATTATCTCCTGCATGACAATGTCATCAGTGATGTCATCGATGACATAAAGGTGACATTGTCATGCATGACACTTGGGGGCACATGTCATCGTGGAAGGATGCAGTTCACGTGCTTGAATCTCATTGGCTATTGAAATTTAAATACGGTTTTAGCGTCAGTTGAACGTTAGTATGAAGTGGCGTAGATGATGAGTGCTCGAATCGAATCCGAAGATCTCGGGTTCGATCCCTGGCTGAGGCGAAAAAAAATTGTTAAAAATAGATTTTTAAAAATTGCGAAATATCCAAAGAGAGGACACAGAAGAGAAGTTATGAAACTGGTTTCTATAAATTGACATTTAGAGAGAAAAGAGCAACGTGCTGCTCTCAAATGCTTTTTTCGCCATCACACCCCAAGCATGACATTGTCACCGGTGAATTCACTGTCCAACTCCTGTACAAATGTCATACAAAGTGTCATATGAATTGTCATGCATACCGGATGCAAAGTCGCCGTGACTTCATCGATGATGTCAGCGGGACATTTGCCGGTCTGAGTTTCTTCGACCATATCTCCGCAAAGTTTTGTTCGATTGGAGTTTCGCTGCTTTCCTTTTAAAGATAGTTTTATGACCAAAAATATCTGAGAACATAATGTATCTAAAAAATGAGATTAAAGCTGAGAAATTCTAAGTTTTATCATTGAAGTCGGAAAAATCTCATATAAATTTTTTTTCAAACTTTCAATCCGCTTGCGCGGTATGAAGATGCAGCTTAATTTGATTTTTTTTACACAAAATTATTTTTTATACATAAGAAAACATAATTTAACTATTCCAACGCGATCATGGAACCATATATTACTATATATGTCACTCTCATAAATTTTGGGCGGGACATTTCGCGCCAGTTAGAAAGAGATGTTACTCGGCAGGCAAAAAAAGAGCGAGAGAGAAATACTTTTGGTGAGTGAAAAATGCTCATTTTGGTGGGTACCCAAGACCGTGGTGGGTACCCAAGACCGTGTTGAAAAGAGCCAAAATAGAAACGGCTCCTGAGTGACATATATAGTTATATATGCATAGAACTTTCGTAAAAACGACCCAACCTACTGCACACTCATTATTTTCTTAAAATACCGTACCGTTAAGATATCAGCTGTTGAAATTGACATTTTTGATAAAAAGAAAAATACTGCGATTGGTTGAAGGGGAGGCGGGTTGGATGGTACTAAAAACAACGAAATGAGTAAAAATTTCACTGTTAAATATTCCTCAAACAAAAAAATTTAGCGGGTTTCAAGTTCGAAATTCCCTTAAGATACACCACTGCCATAAGTTTGATTTTCGATGAAAAAAATGAAATCAGCAGCCCCAAAAACCCCCGGAAACCAATTTTCTAGTCAATGTAATGACTTTTCGACTTTTGGCCAGCAAATAGTGTTCGCCAGCCCATAGTGCATTGTTAAGAAAACCAGTATTTTTCGTCTTAAAATATGTTAAGAAATTAGTTGTATTTTATTTAAAAATTTTAAGCATCGAAAGAAGCACACTCTTAGGTGCTATTCTCTGAAATTTTAAAATGGAAAGCTTTGACTTGAGGTTTTCGAACAATTGTTATTGTAACAGAAAAATAAAGAAACCCAAAAATGAAGAAAAACAAGTTCCGATCGACGACAGCCGGATATACATATTTCAAAAGATGATTTGTAGCTTTCAGCCAACTACTGGCAGCCAATTACGAAACGAAATTCAAATGTGATTAATGTACAGTAATGTACAAACTCGTATATAAGAACAACCCGCTTTTAAGAAAGGAATCTCAGTGCAAAATCCTTAAAAGAGATTGTAAGCTAGCATCGAACACACTGCTGGACAACATGTGATCGTTTGAAAACTAGTAGACCGATCGAGGTCAATTTTAAAACTTTAGATTGGGAAAGGTATCCTTTATTCTTAAATAGCCAAATTTTTTGATATTTTGTTGTTGTAGTAGTTTTTGTTGGCATTTTCCTTAGAAGAAAGCAATAAATTGTTATATGTTTCGTAGATTGCACGTACTTTTTGAACAAACTAAGTAACCGGTAAGTGTGAAAATTTTCCAAGTGATCGATGGAATTAGTATTAACTGAGAAACATACAAAAATTGTTTTATTTTTATAGATATCTATTGTTTTGAAATTATTTTTTATAACATGTCCCAACCCGCCATTAAACGATGCCTCTAAAGCCATAAGGTTATCAAAAACCTTTGAGATCTATGTTTTGGAGTCCTTGACTATTCTCCCAATGCCACATCTGCTAACATTTATAATTTTTCCCGTTTGCTACCTATTTAATCTAAATCGTTAGTAAATTTTTCCAAACGAGCAAAACTGAGCACATGTGGGTCTGGTAGCATGTTTTGCTGTTCTCTCTTTTCCTACAACCTTTACTTCATTTTCGTCTCACTATTTATATTCCAATATAATTAATGTACATATACCGAAAATTTCACGAGGATATCTTTATTAACACCGGAGATATAAAGAGAAAACAATTGAAGAACCCAACATTTGCTCACTTTTGCTCGTCACTGTACCTATTTATGGAATTATGAGCGATTCGATATGCAAGGAATTAACCTATGACAATTCTCACTGTGTGAAGATACATCGCCAGAATTATATATGGATAAACCGGAATGAAGACCTCTTTATTTAGTTTGAGAATTTTGAGCGCTTCTCAAATCATTTAAGCCGTTAATTAAATTCGAACCTAACGATTGTATGGTCGCTGGCTTTTGTATTTTTGCCATACTCATATGTATGTATGTTCGATGGTGTTTCGGTATTTCCATAAATTTCATTACGACATCGAATTTGCAAGAATTGTGTGCATAAATTATGGCTTTTACGTGCTAGAAGTATTTATTTTTCTCGTAATCCATTGTTTTAACAAACCAATAAACAATCTTGGTACAGCTATGTTCAACATAAAAGAGATGTGAAGAATATGCACACATGTCGTTGAAGAAAAATTTCGTAGGCTGATTGTGCCCAATAGTATTCTTCGATAGAAGTGCCTAGCTACAAAAAACATATAATTGTCTTCTTTAAGAGAGAAAACTTTATATAAAATTACCTTCTTAAATTAACCTTAAGGGCTCGCTCCAGTTCTGTCAGAAATAAAAAACAGTGTTGCCAGGTAGCTCCCCCTAAAACTACTACTTAACTCCCCCCAGATTCGAAATGTGCCCCCTAAAAAGTACAATATTCGAAATGAAAAAAGTAATTTGGAAAGAACAACAACAAATTTGACAGATTTTCTATATCAAACACTATAAACTTCGCACATCATTTGCTTACACATACATATATTTACATATCATAAACCCCTAAAATTCTCCCAGGAAAATTTGTTCCCCCTAAACATGCCCCTAAACATTTTTCCCCCTAAACGGCCCCCTAAAAGTAGGAAGACCCCCTAAATCTAGGGGGAAAACCTCTAAACTGGCAACACTGAAAAAAAAGCAAAACTTCAGAAAATTTTCGATTTATATATGAAACGTTTTTTATATGAAGTTTTTCATTTCTGACTGAACTGGAGCGAGCCCCTAAAGGTAGAAACACTCACGCACTGCGGCGCACTGCGTGGCATGGCATGGCATAGAGAAAATTTGTAATAAACAGTGACGAACAGCAAAATAATATGAAAATGAACTAGAAAGGGCAGCTCTCCAAACAATGCAAGTCTCAGTGCAAGTCTCCAAACAATGGCAACACTACAGCTGTCAAATTAGCATAGAAATCTAAAATCTTTATCCATGCCATGCCATGCTATGCCATGCTAATTTTTTGAGTGTCTGCTTTCATACATTTCCATACATTTTCATTTCTATGTGACAGAAGCCCAAAATCCAACATTGCGAGAGCCCGATGCGAGAGTGCGCGAGGTCACGAAAATGTTTTGCGTGACGCATTTCAATCTCCAGAGAGAGTTTTGCGTCACGCAGATGAAAGCATAATATCGCTTCTAGTAATGCAATATTTGAACCAAGTACCAATCTAACGAGTACCGAGTACTCATAAAAATTATACGCTTTCACTTGAGCTTAAATTTTAATTCAAAACTTTCAAAAATTTTCCAACAATTTTCAAAATGAACCAAAGCTCGCGAAATATTCTAAAAGCTCTTTTTCAAAGAACAGTGAACAGTATTTGTTTTATTAGTTTAAACGAGTACCCAATAGCGAGTACTCAAAAAATTGCTACATCATTAACCTGTCAAATTGCCTCGCAACGAGAAATATTCAATTTTTCAAAATTTTCTCGCTACGAGGTCTCGCAGTGCGATACGTTGGAGTTTGAACCATATGATTGAATGTATTGAAATTTTTGTGCGTCTCGTCTTGCGCTCTCGCATCGGGCTCTCGCAATGTTGGATTTTGGGCTAGATGGCACTGGCACTGCGGCGCAGTGCGTGAGTGTTTCTAATTCTTTTGAATTCTAATCGGAGGCTTAAATATACGCTCAAATTCTAAGTTTCATTGAAATATTTGAAAAAAGTCAGATTTTGGAGCATTTTTGAGATTTTTGTGACAGACCCTAGTACTGGAGGTACCCTTAATAATGGACCTATCAAAGAAATTTTTGGAGACGATGTTTATGGCTACAAAGGAAGCACAAGTGCCAATTTTCGTTCCAGTCCCATTTGAATTTCGGGTGTCCTATTACTGGCCTTGAAATATTATCAAATACCAAATTTCATCAAAATATCTTGAAAAACTCTGGTTTTAGAGCAAATTTTGTGATTTTCGTAATAGACCCTAGTACTGGAGGTACCCCTAAAAATGGTCTGATCGGGTCCATTCTCGAACTTAATCTTACCCATGTCCCCGTGAGCATCATACAAAATTTTGTCAAGATAGCTAAACTCCTTCGATAAGATAACTGTATACAGACAGACGGACAGACGGACATATCTAAATCGAATCTCCTAGAGACGCTGATCATTTCTATATATATTTGGTATGGTCTAGCTCGACTGGTTCTGGGTGTTACACACAACCACACAAACGCAATATACCCTCGACACAGAGTGTGTCGGGTATAAAAAGTTTTATATTAAGGGTGTTCACAAAGGCCATATTAATAGTGTCTCAATATTGCCACAGTCTTCATTTAATACTTTAATACAATTGAGAAAATTTGTTGTTGTTGTTTTATATACAAATTCAATTTAATACGGTGGGGCAAAAATTAAGAGTCTATAGAGTGTGTCAGTTTCTAAAGCCAAGTGTCGACTATAGAGTTTTTGAGGTAGAGAGTAGAGTGTAGTGTGTAGAGACTCTACGTTTGTTGTATACACTGCAGTTAAAAAATCAGTCCGCCATTTTGGATCCGCCATTTTGTTTTTTCAAAAAACTGTGTTCAGATTTGAGTTAACTGACCCCGAAAATCCCCTAAACCAAAGTTTTGACCGTTTGGAGCAAATTTTAAAAAATCAGTCCGCCATTTTGGATCCGCCATTTTATTTTTTCAAAAAACTGTGTTCAGATTTGAGTTAACTGACCCCGAAAATCCCCTGAACCAAAGTTTTGACCGTTTGGAGCAATTTTTAAAAAATCAGTCCGCCATTTTGGATCCGCCATTTTGTTTTTTCAAAAAACTGAGTTCAGATTTGAGCTCAGCGACCTCTAAAACCTTTGTTTTCAAAGTTTCAGAATTTTGGCCATTTTTTTCTTATTCTGGCCCAATGTGCACTGTAGACCGTTTCTACAATTCCACAGCTCTACGTAGAGCTGCCGTAGACATATTTAGAGTAGAGCTCTACTATGTGCTCTACAGCCTGTATACACTGCAGAAGAATTTTTCTCTACTATAGAATCGTGTAGTAGAGCATAATCGTATAGCTCGGCTATAAATTTCGAGATTTTCAAAAATTTCAAAAATTAAAAGAAAATTTTTCAAATTCAAACACACTCGATCGCTTAAGCTTTGGCTGAAAAAAAGTTGAGACATCGCTATAAATATGGTCATTTTTATTTTATTTTATTTTGGGTATTAGTTTAGGGTATTAGTTGATGTTTCATAAATACTCGGCAGCGAACTCCTATTGGGTTGTACACAGCTGTACATAGAAATGTTGGAGAAATAAAATAAAACGAAGAAAATACTGAACTCGAGAACGTGTCATGCTTGAAATATATTATATAACAACTGATGGCAGCTTCCTAAACGGAATGTCGCGGTTTTGCAGAGATTTATTAGCTTTCAATTGAAAATATGTAAATTAGTCAAAACAAATCAATAGCCCTGGCTGGCAGGCAAGCATTCGGGCAGGCAGGCAGGCAGGCGGCAACCGTTTCGGCCGGGAAATTTCCAAAATTCATTCAAAGACGGGGTCGCTCAGTTCGAGTCGTATGGGAATTCCTTTATAATCACCGCAAGAATATGTATGTATATGTTTTGTGTGATTAATATCCAAAACAAGTTGAGTTGTGTCATAGGACACCAGATAAGAACGAAGTTCATTATGGTATTTATAAATGTTAGTAAATATAATTCGCAGCAAGGTTTTTCGCAAAAAACAATTGTTTTTATTAATCGAAAAATATATGAATACAAGACGGCCATAAGACAAAACTTTTTTTCATTCCTTTTGTGTTTTTGAACATAAAAATGCACAATCGAAGGTTATTGTTCTGCTGTTGTGCAGCAAATTATACTAATATGTGCGTACTTTTATTCTTAATGGTGATAGATTTTAAACAGTCAGCTGTTTGTTGTTTTTAACTGTTTTTCACAAGCGAAAATGCGATACAGTATATTCTGCTTAGCTGCATTCAATTATTTTCCAGACAATTTTATGCACTTACGCGAAAAACGCACATACCCGATTTTTTTTGCTGCACTTTTGAGGAGCATATCAGAATGTCCTTAACAGCACTTGTAAGGCGCTTAAAAGAACGCCGTCCAAATATTAATTTTATTAACAAAAAACATATTAAACTTTTGTAACAAAAGGAAAATTCTTTCATAACTGACTAGAAATAAAAAAAAATTTAAACTTTCAAATGATAGCCGCTATGAGAGTTTAAACCAGGTATATTAATTTTGTATCAAAATTTTTGAAAAATTCTAATAAAGCAAAGGCATTTTATGTCGATAGGAAAGCGTTAATGGATATCTCCTCTAGTAATTACTCCGAAAGAGGATGGTGACATTCGACTGTGTGTGGATATGCGGCGAGTAAATGAAGTAGTTGAACGGGAGCATCATCCCCTCCCAACAATGGACGATTTCCTTCCTCACCTAAATGGGGCAAAATTTTTCTCAAAACTCGATATCAAGCAGGCTTTTCATCAAGTAGAAATCGCACCAAGCTCACGTGAAATAACTACGTTCATAAGAAAAAGAGGGCTTTTCCGTTATACGCGACTTATGTTTGTATTACATGTGCACCCGAAATATTCCAGGAATTTATAGAACAAATTTTGAGCGGTTGTGACAATGCGTTATAAATTTCATTGACGACATCGTTGTGTATGCTCCTGCGAGAGAAATTCACGATAAACGGTTAAAAAAGGTATTGGAACGCATAAAGAAAGATGAGATAACTTTGAACAAAAAGAAATGCATTTTTGGAGTTCAGGAAATCAAATTTCTCGGTCACAACTTATCAGGAAAGGTCATAAGACCTAAATATGAAAAAGAAGCTGCTATAAAAGAATTTCGAGAGCCACGGAATTCTGAGGAAGTTCGAAGTTTCCTTGGGCTTATCAATTATGTGGGGAAATTTATTCCCAATTTGGCTACCTTAAGTGAACCACTGCGTCGACTCACAACGCAGAGAGCTGCCTTTGAGTGGAAAGAAGAACAACAGACGGCGTTTGAAACCTTAAAGGAAGTGCTATCAAGGGATATAGTGTTGGGGTATTATGACAAGCAATGTCGCACTCAAGTAATCGCAGATGTAAACCCAGTTAGTCTGGGTGCCGTTCTAGTGCAATTTTAAAGAAAATGGACATCGAATTATAGCGTTTGCAAACAGAAGCCTCACAAAAACGGACAAAAGATATGTATGCGCAAACCGAAAAAGAGGCACTGGCACTTGTTTGGGCAGTGGAAAGATTCCATTTTTCCCTTTTCGGGCGATATTTTGAATTGGTCACCGACCACAAGGCGCTGGAAACTCTATTTGGTCCAAAATCAAAGCCATGTGCGCGCATTGAGCGTTGGGTACTCCGGATAATGGCATATAAGTAAATTCAAAGTCATTTATAAGCCCGTCAAAATGAATATTGCGGACTCACTTTCGAGACTCCTTAGCGAATCCGCTACAGAAGATTGGTCTGCCTTGGAAGGCAAAGCCGAGGAATATATAAAATGGATAGTAAGTTACGCTGATCCTAAAGCAATTAAAATTGAAGAGATCGAAATAGAAAATGAAAAGGATGCCGAAATTGGAGATGTGAAAAAGGGAATATATGATGGAAAGTGGGATGGAAATTCAGGAGCATATAAGCCGTTTGAAAGTGAACTTTGCTTCGTAGACCAGGTTTTATAACGCGGCACTCGAATAGCTAGCTCATGAAGGACACCATGGCATGACAATAATGAAAAAAAAATTACGTGCAAAAGTTTGGTGGACCAAAATAGACCAACAAGTGGAAGACTTCGATAAGAAATGTAGGGGCTGTCTCTTAGTAAGTGTGCCAGTCGCGCCCGGACCTTTGAGAAGAACGGAACTACCATCAGCACCATGGCAACATTTGGCGATCGACTTTTGTGGCCCCCTCCCATCAGGACACCATTTACTGGTTCTTGTGGATTATTACAATCGGTTTTTGGAAGTGGACATTTTAACTAAAATTGATTCCACTCGGACGATAAAATGCTTAAAAATAATCTTCTCTCGATTTGGACTGCCAATTTCCATAACCGCTGATAATGGAAGCCAATTTACAAGCGGGGAATTTAAACAATATTGCCAAACAAATAACATCAAGTTGATTAGCACAACACCTTATTGGCCACAACAAAACGGGGAAGTTGAAAGACAAAATCGTTCTCTGTTAAAGCGACTGGCGATTTCTCAACAAGAAAAAGGCAACTGGCAAGAAGACTTGGAGGATTTTTTATTCATGTATCGATCATCGCCTTATTGTACAACTTTGAAAGCTGAGTTGATGTTCGGCAGGAATATTCGGGATAATTTACCATCACTAGAACATAATATTCCAGTTGATGATGAACTCCGCGATAGAGATGTAGTAATGAAGCATAAAGGAAAGGAGTATGCTGATTTTAAAACGAACGCGACTTCATCAGATATTAAGGAAGGAAATCTGGTTGTTGCAAGACAAGTCATTAGTGCTAATAAATTATCAACCAATTTGAGCCGACCGTTTATAAAGTAGTCCAGCGAAATGACGATTCAAAGCAAAGAAGGAAGGGTTGTGTATCGTAGGAATATAGCCCACGTCAAGAAAATTCATGAAGCTGATGATGACGGTAACAAGGAAGGTGGTAGTTTCTTAAATTATCAAAGGAATGGGGATGATCAACTAAAATGAAATGTTGGGTTCAAACTCCAATTGAGGAAATCGAAGTTGCCAATATGTTACCGAGATCACATCTCTCCAAAAGTCACGAAGAAATCGCATTATATTGTTCAATTATCTTTTCATAAAAGATGAAAATAGATGTAGTATCCACTACTTTATATAAAATAATTTAGATCTAGTATGTAGTCTAAATATTAATATGGGATATGAAAAGAGAAATAAAAAGGGATATTAGATATATCTGAAAGGGCAGTCTATTACACTCGGTTATTTTAACCTGCTTTTTCTGTTAATATAACGACCTTTTTCTTTTGGTGTAGTAACAGACTTCTTCAATTATGACTATTCAATTCATTACTAAACCAAATTAACGATTATTTTATACACGGTGGGCCATCTAGTGTTTTAATTTTGAACTTCCGATTACTTTGATGTTGAGAGGTATAATGACATCAGTATTTTATTATTATTTTTTTTTTTTTGATATTTCAAAATGGGATGCTCTACGCTAAAAAAAAAATTGGGAAATATTAATAAAAACATGCTTCCAAAGTGGCTACGAAAATAACCTAAAATAACCCGTATAGGGTTCAGAGAAGCCACACGTGAGTATCGAGAAGTCAATGCGTGCACCATATAGCACCAGTGGCGTGGGGAAAGGCGGGGCAGTGCCCCGGGGCCCTCAAGCTCAGGGGGCCCTCAAATCACAAAAACATATAAACGGGGAAAAACACGTCAAGTGTACCACCGGCAAAATTTTTTCTCCCCGATTTGGATGAAACCTGGTACAGTTGTTAAAATGTAAGAGTACGTTAAATGTGCAAAAACAGAGTATATTTTAATCACAGGTTGCCAAGATACAGGGTGTCAAAGTTTGGATTTTTTCTTCGAAGAACATGCTTCATTGAATTACAATGGGGCTAAAATCGCTTCGCTACAAAAAATTTTCGAATGTTTCTTTAAAAAAATTCTCTGAACTATTCGAAAACAATACTTTAAAAATTTTTGGATAACGGTAAATGAGAAAAATTCTGCATATTAGTTTTATTTCTTGATTTTCTAGGAGAGACGTGATTATTTTTTTATTTTTTTAAATTTTGAAATAAAGCTTAGTTCTTCCCCTTTAAAATGATGCATAAATCATAATGGGCCGACCATGATTAGTGCTCCAAATACATCTTTGAAGATGCTTACCTAGCATATTTCCCTCAATAACCACTGAGCGAGCGCATAATTGTCAAGCGCAATCGTTGCGTGCTGTTTTGATATGTGCACATACGAGTATAGGCATACTTCAATGTACCTACTTACAAACGTAACGTAAATTTATTGAATTCCATTTTGAGCGTACTTTATGAATTGCCCTTGTTTTTATTTTTAATGTTCTTTTTTTTTGTTCTCAGTTATCGAAAAAACATCAATATGTGGTGATGACGAAAATAGCCGCAAATGTAAGCTCATATCTGAAGTTGGGGAAAAAGAATGATATTTAAGTGTACCCGGTACTGTTTTTGAAGATGCAAATCGGGGTTTAAGTTTTTCTGAATTTTTAACGTGATCTTCTTTTAGACTAAGAAACACGACAGTTTCTTTGAGAGCTCCCTTTGGCCGTTGGTAAAGTGCTTCGCATGTTAAAATTTGGCCTGCTGACTTCGCTTGCAGACTTGCTCGAGCTGCTAGCCGTTTCAAGTTACCTCCGATACTATCACATGGACCTTTTCCGTGGGCAGTAGCATGTGTCATGATTTAAACAGTCTGACAAAATAGCCAGACTTCGAAGACAAAGTTCGTTTTCTTGCTTGAAATAAATGACTTGTGAAAATCGTTACTTGGTCGTTATTCCAATGAAAACTTTGAGCAGCATTCTGCGCTACAAACGCATAATTTTCAGCGAAATCACACTGAGCCAAGAACTCGCCTTCTTTTAAATTATTTTTTAGATTTTTAAAAAAGATCCTTGCTTTTTGGCAATAAGTGAGTGAGTCTTCAGTTTCAAAAGGCGATCGCAAAATTCGTCCACAAAATCTTCAACATTTGAAAACTTAGTATTTAAAGTACTGCGATCTGTTTTTTTGCCAGCTTGGATATTCTATTTTATCTATAAAATTATCTGATAAAATTTCGGTCAGCAAAATCTGCAAGGGTTCTTTGCCGGGACATGACAAACATTGATCGAGATGACATTCATAACTTGCGTTTTTACACATAACAATGTCTAAAGCATCATTATATGAGGTGATTGGGCTTTTTGTTTCCCGAGAAAGCTTTTGAATTCCTATTCCATCCAGCATTAGGCTAATATAATATTTTCATGATGTACACAAACACATACATTATGCGTTCCGTTAGCACCAGCTAGTATGCAATTGCGCGGTCGAAGTTGCGAAAAAGCAGAAAGACCTACTTTAACAGTGGGGTTCTGTTCTTTGAAAGCACAATGCAATTCGGAAAGATTGCATAAAATTAATCTTTTTTGAATCCGCTCTCTCGATCCGTCATCTTTTTTAACAGAAACAAATTCTTTTAAGCCTGGCATCATGCGACTATTTTCGTCATCATTGTAGAAATTTACAATTGATTTTTTTAATTCAGAGTTTTAAGTGCATTCTCTCCTTGGTAACGAAGATGCTAAAATAACCATTTGCTTCACTAACTCAATAGCTTTTCTAGCTTGCCGTTAAAAGTCGAGAATTCCAAAGCAAGTCTTTTTCGACCCCAAGATTTCGGTGCATGCGTGAGAAGTAAAAATTTATCCGATGCACTCGAAGAAGATTTAAAATTCTCCTTAATTTGCTTTAGAACCTCCAAACCTGCCAATTATGAGTTTCATCCTAAATAATGCGAAACATATCAAAAAAATATTTTAAATTAACTTAAAAAATATTAATACCTCTGAAAAAGCATCCCTGGACTCGTCATTTTGCACATAACTCAAAGGGCCCAACTCGTTGGCCTCTTTTCTACAATATTCACAAATCCTTGAGTGGCTCGAAATATTGGGAAACTTTTGTTGCAGATTTAATGAAATTTTTCTTAAATTTCTTTTTTGTTTATCATTGAGTTTATTGAATGGGTTGCAAAAATAAATTTTCGTATTCATTATTTCACCGAGAGAAAAAGGTAGTTATATTAACTGAAAAAGCAGGTTAAAATAACCGAGTTCACCGTTAATTCTTAGCTTATGTGTAGTAGCGGTCAATTCAACAGTACAAACACAGTCAATAAGGATATAACTACCTGATGGTTGATATAACTGTCTCGCGGCTAAATCAACTGTCACCAGCGACTGGGAAAAAAAATTTTTTTTTGCTTTGACTTTTTTTTAAACCTTCTTTTATTAATATTTCTTTTTTTTTTATTAAATTATTATATTTTTTCTTTATTTATTTGTTTCTATTTAAATCTTTTTCTCTTTCATCTCTTTAAATTTTCTCGCCTCGGCCGAGTCTTGAACCGCTGACCACCAGATCGCAGGGCGAACGTCTTAACCATTACGCTAAACGAACGAATTTAATTTGTTGGTCAAAATGCTCACTTGAGTTTATGGTTGCTCAAGTTTTGGAGAACGTGCTTAAGGAATTGTTTCACTCCCAAAATTTTTTGCTTGAAAATGAACCAAAAAAAAAAAAATAAATAAAAAAAAACCTTAAAAATGTAGGAGAAAATTTTTGTCTTCAAAAACAACTACACTCTGCACAAAAAAAAAAAACTGTAATTAAAAAAAAATCCAGAAATATTCCCGCCGCCAGCAGGGATAGAACCTCGAAGCTCACGACTGTCGAGTCACAGCTTAAAGAACTGAGCTATCGAACCCTCCGTAGACGGTTGATCAGAATGCGAACTTATACGTCTAAGAGGCCGTTTCCACTATAGCCGCATCTGGCATCTTTCAGCATTTTGGCAAGATGCGAAAAGGTGCCGTATGAATATACATGCAATTGTTGTTGTATGTTGAACCGCATCTTCTTCGCATCTTTGAAAGATGCGAAGAAAATGCGATATTTTTCCGATTATCTATCGTGTGATGGACATGCGCATATGGATTGTAAACAAAAATCAGGTGATTTGAAAGATGCTACATGCAAAATGCTAGTGGGAACACCAATCTCAAAAATTCGCATCTTGAAGATGCGAAAGCAAGATGCGGCTATAGTGGAAACGGCCTCTAAGTGAACGAAAGCGAATTTGAACATAAAAAGTAACTGTTTTTCAACTGTTCATTTGACTGCCTTTTTCAGTGCATTTAACGCGGAATACAGTTTATTTGACCACTCTTACTTTAACTGTTCTAAGTAGTTGATTTAACTGTTGTTATTTCTCTCGGTGTTAGGACATTTAGAGAACACTTTTTAAAAATTTTTAGTACATAAGCACCTGCTTCAATTTTCGTGTGTTCTATTCGATATACTGTTTTCAAGTGAAGACTTATTCACATTTGCAATGAAAAAATGCAAACATGATAAAGTGCATAAACAAAAATTTTATATTGTTATTATAATCCTGGTAGTAATGAGCTCCAATATCAAAAGACGACTAGTTTTTGACCGTTGCAAATTTAGCTAGTCAGGAACTTAGCCAGAGAAAGAGTGTTCTGGTCGATTGAGAAAGAAAGAGTCATTAGCCAAAAAAAAAAAAAAATTGGGGTAACGTCCGAAGCTTAGCGAGAGGTGGACCAAAATAATCCAAAAAATGTATGATGTCCATTTTGGATAAAAATGTGTATAGTGAAATTCTACGAATTTTTGCGCTAAAATTTTTTGAGAAACTCATTTCAACTATGTAGTCTAGTTTGGGGCCAGTTTCAAACTGATTCGAAAAGGACAAGTTTTTTTCTAAAACTGAGAAAAAAAAATCACATTAAAAATGAAAACAAGTAAGGGTGTTATAGTCAGGCGAGCCTGACAATAGAATACCCGACACAGACACACATGTTCAAATAATTTTTAATATCAAGAGGTGTTTAAGGTCATAAGGGGCCCAATAAACCGACTTTTTTTAAATTTCTTTATGAAAACCGCCCCTTTGCCACGCCCACTTGTCCAATTTTTTTTTTAATTCTAATCGGAATCTTAAATACACTCCAAATCCTAAGCTTCATTGAAATATTTGGAAAAAGTCCAATTTTGAGGCAGTTTTGGGATTTTTGTGATAGACCCTAGTACTAGAGGTACCCTTAATAATGGAGCGATCTAGAAAATTTTTTGGGAGGATGTTTATGGCTACAAAGAAAGCATAAGTGACAACTTTCGTTTAAGTCCCATTTGAATTTCGGGTTTAGGAGACAATTTTCTAATAACGACCTTCTGCCACGCCCACTTTTTCAATTTTTGGAAATCATATTACATGTCTATAAACATGTTCAAATACCAAATTTCAACAAAACATCTTGAAAAACTCCGATTTTAGAAAAGTTTCTGTGATTATCGTAACAGACCCTAGTACTGGAGGTACCCTTAAAAATGATCCGATCGGGTCCATTCTCGAACTTGTTCTTACTCATGTCGCCGTGAGCACGCATACCAAATTTCGTCAAGATAGCTCAACTCCTTTGATAAAACAAGTAAGAAAGCTAAAGTCGGTCAAGCCCGACTTTGAAATACCCAGCGTCCCGACGTTATGAGCGCACTATGTTTTGCTTCTCTATTTATGGGCGTGGCAGTGGGAGGGCCACATAAATTATTTCCCTACACCTTTCATTCGCCTTGGTCAACCTATGTTGCGAATTTGAAGCTTCTACGCCTTTTACTTCGGAAGTTACGAAAAATCTTCATTTGTGGGCGTGGCAGTGGGCGGGCCACATAAAATTTTTACCTACACCTTTCATTCGCCTTGGTGAACCTATGTTGCGAATTTGAAGCTTCTACGCCTTTTACTTCGGAAGTTACGAAAAATCTTCAATTGTGGGCGTGGCAGTGGGCGGGCCACATACAATTTTTTCCTACACCTTTCATTCGCCTTGGTGAACCTATGTTGCGAATTTGAAGCTTCTACGCCTTTTACTTCGAAAGTTACAAAAATTATCCATTTGTGGGCGTGGCAGTGGGCGGGCTACATAAATTTTTGTTCCTACACCTTTCATTTGCCTTTGTCAACCTATGTTGCGATTTTGAAGCTTCTACGCTTTTTACTTCGGAAGTTACGAAAAATCTTCATTTGTGGGCGTGGCAGTGGGCGGGCCACATACAATTTTTTCCTACACCTTTCATTCGCCTTGGTGAACCTATGTTGCGAATTTGAAGCTTCTACCCCTTTTACTTCACAAGTTACGATAAGCCCTTATTTGTGGGCGTGGTTCGATGAGGGCGGCGTCCATTTTTTTCCAGGATATGTCCCTTTTTGTAGTTTACCAGTACACCAAATATCAATAGAATGTGTTGAGTGGTTCGCAAGTTACAAGCATTTTACTGAAAACACATTATATTCATTTGTGGGCGTGCCAGTGGGCGGATGTCTCCCATTTTTACTTAGGATCATACTCGGATCCCGATATACCTGTGTGCCAAATTTCGACCTGATTGGTCCAGCCGTTTCGGAGGAGATCCGACCACAGACGGACGGACAGACGGACAGACGGACGGACGGACGGACAGACGGACAGACGGACATGTCTAAATTGATTCAGTTTTTGATCCTGATCATTTCTATATATATATGTCTATATCTCCGGAGCTTAGTTCTCCCTGTTACAAGATTCGCACAAAACTAATATACCCCGCTTACGCTGGGTATAAAAATTAGGGATGGCAGCGATTTTAAATTATAATTCGGATTTAACCCTTTAACATACAATAAATGGGACGAATTTGTTCTCGCATAGTTTCAAAAGCATTTACTACTTAAAATATTGCTATAAATTGTTTGACTCATGTCAGGACAAATTTATCCCTTATAGGTTAAAGGATAGGCACCCCCCATGGTGCGCATCAATTGCCTGAGAATTTCGGCCCGGCAAGAATCCGCAGTGAGGAAAAAAAGTAAAATCTGAATCGATTCAAAAGCAATCAATGAACAAAAACAGTCTATAAAGAATCCGCTTCAGACAGTTTTTCCATAATGGCAATTGTCACAAAAGCAATTAATAACCGACAACGACGACGTGGACGACAACGACAACGACAATGACAACGACGAAGAAGAAGAACAGGCAAGAGGAGAACTCGCATGAGCTTATGATTCAAACAAGATCCGCTTTTGATCATTGAAGTGCGGCTTGCGTGCTCTTCAATTATTTACTCGAACTATTAACATGATTAAGCCAATGCAATTCAATATTTTTTCTATTAAATCCGGCAGCATCATTTCCAGCATTAATATCCAACAAGCATCGTTAATGGTGACCATCATTGTATGAATTTTCAACAATATCGTCAACAGACACAACGACAAGGTCATCATCGGATCTTTGGACGTGGTTCGTTTTATTTCAATTCATTTTAGTTCATTTGTTGTCGTTGCAGTTGTTGTTGTTTTTCTCCTTTTTTGAATTCGTAGACTCGAAACATGTAATAAATTTTTTCTTTTTAACCAATTCAGCGATCTTCATCGATTTAATCGGCAACAAGATAAATGCTTAGCAAATATATTCAACATTCATCGGCACCTAATTGCATTTTCATTTTTATGTATTCTTTAATTGTCGCTAAATTCCGCCGCTCTTCTCTATTCCCTGCACGCTAACTGTGCCTTTGTGCTTGTGTTTTTGTGTATGTGAATGTACGGAGCGAATATGTTTAGGCCAAATGAGAAACCGAATCTGGCTTTGGGAGAAAATCCATTCTTAACACGCTAAAGTCCAATATTATTCCATAGTACACATACCATACCATGCCGTCATCTTATTGGGCACTGAAATAAAAGTAATCATTTGATTCTTTGTCATACAACAATGACTTCTTGAGACCTCTTACGGTAACTGTTTTCGTAGCGTTTTTTTCATGATGCAAAATTACAAGAAATAATTTAAAAAAAAAAAAAAATTATCGTAAACATTATCATATGAATTGTTTGTAGACATTCCGAAATCCACTGAAGTAAATTGTTGACTGTCAATCATCGTACAACACCTTTATTCGCCAATCTAGCAACGTCTTCATAATTTGCCCTTGACACGGTTTGATAGTTTCGTACGCAGAATCATTGCTGGCCATCCTAATGTTTTGTCTTTTAAAAATTCATCACTTGCTATAGTTGGGAAGGTTCAGACCAATAGAAGCACATCTGTCCTTACCCATAAGTAGAATAGAAGAAATTTAAAAAGATGGAACAGGTACAAGGTACGAGGTTCCCATTGTCATCACACCAGCTGTCAAATCAAAGTCCGGACAAGAGAGTTTAAAATAATTCTCATATAGTTTTTATAGCCACTTAAAAGCAAAAAAAAAAAAAAAAAAAATAGTGTCTATGGGGATTGATCTTCAATAATATAGACGCTACATTTTAATATATGAGGGCTGATCTTCAATTAGCCCTTGTTAAGCCACACCGAGCTGAGGCCAGTGCTCGGACTTCTACCACTTGAGTGGTAGATCTACCACTATTTTCACTTTCTACCACGCTAGGTCCAAATCTGACGCTTTTTTTTTTTTACTTATTTATGCATTTGTTTGTGGCTCTGGGATAGCGTAGGGGATGCGTGCTATGCTCTTGATCCCAGGGTCCGAGGTTCGATTCCCGGCACAGGCGAAACGGAGTGTAATGTTCCAAGCCTAGCACTGGTTTTTCAAAAATCGCATGTTAGGGGCACACTACACAACAAGGCAAATACACTCACACAAACACAAGAAAACCTCCTTGGTATCACAATGGGCCGATTAACGGCCTAAGTGGCAGCCATTTCAACCTACCTACCTACCTATGCATTTGTTTTATTTATTTTATGATCATTTATGTTAGAATAATTAGAACATAAAAAATGTGCTTCAATGGTATGTATTATTGAAAAATATGTTGGCAGCTTCCAATTGCCAAGAATGTTGTCAAGAATGTCAGTATTGGCGCTTAACGACATCCAATAAATATTGACACATTTTTTTATAATAAGAGAAAATACCTAAAAACATGTAGGTAAGTTTCCCAATCTTCTACATTATCAGATGTGATATATTGTATAACTATTTTAAACAATTTTAAATCTACCACTTTTTATATAAATCGAACACTTCTTCTTTAAAAATCGATCACATTTAAAACTTTTCAAGTCCGAGCACTGCCTGAATCTCGAAACTTATCTGAATGTCCTCTCCTTCATAAGAAAAGTAGAGGACATAATAGAATAGATAAACTAAATGGGCACAATAGATCTATTAATGGTCGCAGTGCCTTCCCCAAAGGGTGAAACTCATTCAAACAAATGATAAAAATAATGGAGCCTGATCTAAGGATATTAAGAAAAAACATAACAGTTATAAGAAATAAGGAAAAAAATTGGACTATAACTATTAAAGTTTGTATTAAAAAAAATTCATTTTAAGTTAACAGTTTCAAACAATGAAAATATATTTCATTTTTCTGTAACAGTTATTGAAGAAAATTTTTTTTTTCCGTTGCTCATAATTTTT
This sequence comes from Chlorops oryzae, assembly GCA_020466095.1. NCBI lineage: Eukaryota > Metazoa > Arthropoda > Insecta > Diptera > Chloropidae > Chlorops > Chlorops oryzae. The sequence goes on from CM035806.1 coordinate 131,975,670, forward strand.
ATCGTTCGATAAATATTTTTTACGTTGCCTCATAACAATTATGAATGAGAAAAATTTTTTCCCGTTGCTTATAACATTTATTTTTCAATAAATTGTTTTTACGTTGCCTAATAATGACCGCGATCAGCAGCGCTATTAATGATATCAGTAGAATGGTATCACCAGTATACCACTATACATATATTTTCTCTCTTAACGAAATAAATTAAAAACTATTAATTGAAAATAAAAGCTTATAAGAAACGGAAAAGTTTTTTTCTCATTCACAATCGTTTTGAAGCAACGTAAAAAATATTTATTAAACGCTTAAAATTATGAGCAACGGAAAAAATTTTTTCTCATTCATAATCAGGGATGCCCGCGGAGCAAGCTTCGGAGCATTGAGAGCAAATGCTTGTGTACATACACAAAAGGCAACAAGCAAGCTGAGAAATCGAAACCTGTTTAGTCTGACATCATGTAGCGAACTGTAGGTCTAACTGATCTGACGTCGAAAAGCCTCTGAAGCTAATAAGAGAACTCCCCATTAGGCAGGGATAGGAAACTCAACTCTTTCGAGAATCGCACAAAAGCTATCAACAAAACTTTCAAGCAGTGAATAGGAAATTCAACAAATTCGAAATTGTTACAAGGCAGCGTACCAACAACATATTTATCGCAGACATAAAAGTGGCATATGATGCCATTGCAACGAAAATTATCAAAGAAACATCGCGTCAATCATATGTTTTATTATCGACTTAAACGTTCATAATTGAAACTTTACTAAATGTATTTAAAAGCATATGTTTTTCGATTCTAAAAAATGTGCACGAATGTTATTTAGCATCTCTGTAATAAAGTTTACATAAAATTTTTGACTACGGCTACGAATTCCTTCATTGTCACATCAGAATAGCATTTGCTGAAAAGATCTGATCAAAAAGTTAAATGTGGACAGGGTAGACAAAAAAAACCATTATGAATTTCTCCTTAGGATATTAAGTAGTTCCTTGATTATTTTTACGTTTTCAAGTTATCATGTGCATTTTGAAGTTGACGTAGAGTAGCTTTTATATCGAATGTACTCGAAATCCCAAAATTGAATACTGTAAAATGCAATGCATTTCACACAGCAGAGCTAAGCCTTTACAGCTGCCATAGCGTGCTTCTTTTCCTCATGCTATATGCTATGTTGAAGCAGCGTGAGCTCGAACACACTGCAGGGATTAGTGTAATTAACAACGATATCCTATAGTCCTATATGGTCTGACATCAGGCAGCGAACGAGCAAGATCTGTGTCGGATGAAGCAAAAAGAGAACTGAAAAAGGCGAAAAACGTTCTTCAGTGCAATGCGCACACACACTATCGCAAGCTTTCAATGTAGTTGTGGGCATCCCTGTTCATAATTGTTACAAGGCAGCGTCAAAAATATTTATCAAAAAATAAAAGTTTTGAGCAACGAAAAACAAAAAAATCCCAATCATAAGTATTATCGACTAACGTCAAAAATTTTCCTCGTTTTAAAAGCAATTTTTTCGATTCTAAAAAAAATTTAATAGTTATTTAGGATCTCTGGAAAAAAGTTTTATAAAATTTTGAGAACGAATTCCTTCATTTCACATCAAAACATCGAGTAAGATCTGTCGAAAATTAAAAAAAAAAAAAAAATTGATGAATTCCTTTAGGGAAATAAGTAGTTCCAGGGGAACGAATTAATATGAGTGCTTTTGAAAGGACGTAAGTAGCTTTTATCCGGATTCTTATACCCAAGAGAATACATTTAATAATAACATTTAAACATTTAACGATAACCTTTACAGTGAAAACGACTTTTTGAGAAGCAATTATACACTGAGCGAAAACTACGATTGTGTAATTAACAACGATTCGTAGTATACTACGACCGGAGTTATTTTACAGCAGTTATTTTACTTTAAATAACATATTTAGTCAACGCGAATTAGAATTTCTCCGTGGCGTACGGGCAGCGTATTCGCTCAGCAATCCGAAGGGCTCGGGTTCAAATCCTACAGCAGGCGAATGAAATGTGTGAAAAATTGAAAATTTTTAAGTAAGTGGAAGAATAGTAAAGGAAAAAAGGACAGAATGAAAAATCTAGCATAAAATGTTTGTTTTAAAGCTTTTTATTCCTGTAAGGTTTTGTTATGTATAGGTTCCCTGTAGGAAATGTCAATAGTGAATCTATACTCTTTTTCTACTGACCGCGTCAACGTCACTACTGACCAGTTATACCCGCCCCAAGCCTTTGCCTATTGAAATTTTATCATTGAGTGGGCATTGCATGTCAACAATTGACCGAAGAAATATTGACGAATTATTGACGAACTATTGACGTCGGTACTATTATGTAGACAAAAGGAGTACTCTTTCGTTTTTATAAGGAGACACGTTGGTGACATGGTCAATAAAGATGAACTATACCGCTTTAATGACACCGCCTATAAATACTGTTGACGTTCGAACTAGTTCTGTTGTCTATATTGACGTCAATATAGACATGGGGCCATATGACGACAGGCTTCCTGCAGGGTTATGTTATTATTTGTAAAAAAAAAAAATACGCCTGCCTGACCGGGGATCGAACCCGCCCTGGGATTTGCTACTACTTTCGCATTTAACCTTTTTTACTACGCTTGTGGTTATTTTAACTACGTCCGTTAATAGAGCCAAATCATTAAGTTAACTACGTTTTTGTTATTTTTACTACGATTTTAAGCTCAGTGTAGTTGCGGGATCTATATAGGGCCCAACAATAAAGAGTCGCGGTTTTCATCTTCGAAGCACTCCTCCTGTACTCACTACTTTTTAATCATTTGACCTATTTTCACTGTCGGAATTGAACGATTTAGATTTGGTTTTTCACCTTTTAAAATTGCACTTTTGTGTAGGTGTTTTGCTCAGCGCTAGCAATAAATTATTCATGTTATTTTAATATGAATGTTCAGCGTAATTTTGTGTTTATGTCTAACGTTTTTTTAGCTCAGCTCAAAATAAAAATTTCAGAACAAAAACATGCATAAATATTTACTCAATAATTATGATTTCTGAGCTTTTTTGTTTTCTGTTTATTATTGTGTTTTTTTTTTCCCCAAAATTACACGAACATGCAAAGCGGTGTTTATTTACGCGATGTTTTGCATACTTTTTTTGGTCTCTTAAAAGGCTTTGACTTCGGAAGTATACATTATGGACATAGACGGGCTATGAAATGACAGCAAATCTAGATAAGCACGCACGAACGCACGCATGCGTTGATGTACAAAAGAAAATTTGAAACTCCAAAAAAAAGAAGATTGCATTTTGTTGATATTTTGGGGGCATTGTCTAAAGACCGAATTTTCGGTGGAGTGGGGTGAACATGACATTCAGTGGAGCATGCCTTTGGTTATCTCAAGAGAAGACATCATTGAAGTCTTGAACGTTTAGCTGCACATAGATATCTAAATATATTTTTTTTTTCGTATCTCTTTTCTTTCTTTCGTCTTCGCGTCAAAAATGGTTTCGTTTTATTTTGAACTCTTGTTTTATCGCATTTTCTGTTTATTTTCCGCTTTTAACAGTAGCAGTCAATCACCCTGGTTTCTACTACATGTTAAATGTATAATGCTCTGTGTATGGTAATGATGACAACGATGATGATGATTGGAACAGAGATTGAAGATTGTCATTTTTTAGTTGTTCTTTGGTATGAGATGTACCCTTGACTTAGCTCTCAATTGAAGTTAAAAAACTGAATGCCCCAATTCAATGGGGAAACTATTCTCGGAATTTCGACTCCTTTATATAACAGATAAATTAGCTAAATTAAACCGTAGTGAATCTCTCAAATCGAAATTTTCTAGAACTTTCGACCAACATTTTTACTTTTGCGTGTCATTTCTCTACCTAGCTTTCTCTCACCTCTTCTCCCATTCTCTCTTTTCCTGTCCCTTCCCAGTGGGAAAAATCTGAATTTTTCTACAGAAACTTCATGCAAAGAACTCCTTACGGAATGCCTTATTTTTAACACAGCGATGTCATTGGGAATTCAGGCATTACCGATTTCGCTTACCACGAAAGGCAGAAATACTTATCTATAGCCGAACGTTTACCATACACCGTAAGCAAAATCGTAAGGCTTACTTTATGCAGTCATATGTAAGCAAATCTTTCTAAACAAAAAAACTTTGACAGTCTGAAGTGTTCGCTTACAGGGTAAGGGAAATCGGTAAGGCATTATCTATTGCAACAAATCCTCCATTACTTTATCATGCAATAAATCATTCCTTCTATATTCCATGACGAAATAATGAACGAAAAATTTCAGGGCTAACCGTTTTTCCCGCTGGGTTCTTTCTCTCCGTCGTGCTGGCCTTACTCCCGCTCTCGTTCACTCTTAGGCTTTGTATCCCTCTTTCCCTTTCCCTCTCTCTCTCTCTCCTCTCTCTCTCTCGCTCCGTCTTTCTCACTCTCTCCCGCACCCTCTCTCCCGCACCCGCTCTCTCGCGCTCTCTTTTTCTCTTTTCCCTCACTCTCTCTTTCACTCTCTGTCGGTCTCTCTCTTTCACTCTCTGTCGCTCTCTCTTTCACTCTCTGTCGCTCGATCTCTATCTTTCACTCTCTGTCGCTCTCTCCTCTCTCTCTCTCTCTCTCTCCTCTCTCTCTCTCTCTCTCCTCTCTTCCTCTCTCTCTCTCTCTCTCTCTCTCTCTCTCTCTCTCTCACTCTCTCTCACTTGAACTCTCTGTCGCTCTCTCTCTTGCACTCTCTGTTGCGCTCTCTTGAAGACAGCTTCGTGGCGCAGTCAAATGGTATTCATAGCTACTCTGCGGAAATTCTTCTTGTACTGAATATTAGGGATGGGCAAAATGGGAAAAAGTATCAATATATATCATATCGATGTTTTTAAGAAACATCCAAATTTAAACGATATTATCGGGGGGGATATATCGATATATAAGTACAAATCAATTAAGCGGCCTTTAAACTATGACGTGCACTAGCAATTACGCGCGAATTGATGAAAAGAATGACAGTGTAAAAGCAAAAAGCGCATGCATGACACGTTGTCGTAACGGCTCTTAAAAATTTTTAATCTATGTCCTTGCAATGATATAAATAGAGCAAGATAGCGCAACTTCACGCCGATGACGTAACATATACAAAACGAGAGATTCGTTGTTGTTGTTTTGCATGTGATGCCGAACGTCACAACTTTGCCTTAGCATGGGAAACAACATGTGCTTCACGATTTTAATATTTTTTATGTTAGAAAACTATCGTTTTCGATATCAGCAAAAATACATCGATGTACGATATACCGTCGAACCAAAATATCAGTAAAAATTTGCGATATATCGTTTTTAAAACATCGATGTTTCGATATATCGATGTTTTTTGCCCATCATTGACGAATATTATGCATTTTCCGCTTTGGATGAATGGCTTTTGCGGCTCGTACGTACATATGGGCAAATCCACAGAAATCGATGAGAAGAAAAAAAAAATTTTTTCGATTTAAGTTGGAAAAAAATATCGATAATAGTTGAACAGATATGTAATCTATACGTTGCTGTCAAATGCATATAGTGCATCCTTTTTTCGCAAGTGGACACGCGTGTTTTGTAAAAAGCTTAAATTATTCGAAGAAGATTAAGCTGGCAAAAGTACGAAAAGTATAATTTTAAGCGACGCAGACAGTGTTGAATTTGGCCGCAAAGTTTGTGTAACATACCAACGCTAAATGCAACAAAGTTAGTGTCAAAGTAAAGCATATCGATGAAATAAATGCTCTTTATTTTTTCCTCTAAGTATTCGAAATTGTTCAAAGAATACCGTTAAAAAAATTAAATTTGTGGGTTATTTTTAATTTTAAATTGCATTAAAAAGCTGTAACGTACCAACGCTTTCATGATTGTTAGCCTCATGATACAAGAAAAAAAGATAGCGCCACTTGAGAGAGGAAACGTCACAAACTCAAAATCGCGATTCGTTGTTGTTGTTTCCCATGTTAAACCGGCTTTTTACTTTTTTGAATAGCATGGGAAACAACAACAATTTCTCGCTCAGTGACGTCACAAACTCAATTTTCGGCTCTCAAAGAGAGCCTCAAAATAGCGGTACTGAAGTGGCGCTATCTTGTTTTCTTGTATCATGCTAAGCCTGACAAGGTACCGGTCGCAGTTTCAAATGTGGTAAGATCTATGTAACTTGAAAATTAGTATGTAAATGTTATATTCGGGCATGTGATTGGATTCCCTTTCCCCAATTTTTGGGAATCCAATCACACACCTGATTTTTTATATTTGTTGGATAGAAGTCTTTGATACGCACAAACCATCCAAAAACGTTTTTGGATATATCAAGTAGTTTTCAAAATACAGCTTTTCAAAGTGGTCTTATAACATTCCAAAACTGTGGCCGTGACAAGTGCAACTATCGTTTTTCTTATAATTAATTACAAAAATGAAATGTTCTTCAGGAAACAGCAAAAGGTACTGAAAGGTATAAAAAATTTGTCGAAAGGTTAAAGCGAGAAAACAAATATGAGCAATATATGGCAAAAAAGGCTCTTGCTGCTAAGGCACATAGGGAAAAAGCAAAAATGTTGAGGGTTTTTGTGTCTGATAATTTGGAACATACGAAGAAAACAATTCTTCCATATTTGTACAAAATTTTTATAACACTTCATAAAACCTTAAAAATTTTAAAGATCTGGAGCGATGGCCCGAGTTCACAGTTCAAAAATAAGTTCGTAGCAGCCATGATTTTGGCCATGGAAACGAATTTTGGGATACAAATCTCTTGGAATTACTTTGCAAGTTCTCATGGCAAAGGTTGCGTTGATGGAATTGGCGCTACAGTCAAAATTATTGTAAGGAAGCATGTAAAAGCACGACAATTTTTTGTTAATGATTCAAGTGACTTTGTTGAAGCGTTCCATTTAACCCAATCAAAAATCGACGTTCAAGAAATTTCAAACAATGAAATTATTCAATTAAACTTTAATTTTAAAGCGGAAGACTTTTTCAATGATGCGAAAAGCATTCGCAGAATTATTGCTTACTTAACGTCCTTTGAAGAGGAAATCAAAACCAGCAGTACCTGATTCAGCAAATTGAATTAAGGGCCAATATTACCAAGCATATTTAAAAAAATTTTTAAATAAAAATCCGCTTTTGGTTTTTACCATTCCAATTTAAAAAAAAAATTTTTAAAATATTTTAAATTACCTCGGCACTGCGTTTAAATATGATATCAAATTTGAGTTCGATTTTCAAAAACCAGCTGTTTGGAAAAATTCAAAGAAATAATTAAAAAAAAAAAAATGCAGTTTTGGAAATAACACAATACGGTAGTGGAGTCACAGGACAGCAATTTGGAGTACGAAACAATCGTTAGAATGGCTCTTTATAGAATCCGTTTTTAAAAATAACGATCTAATCAGCTGTCAAATCTACTCACAGCCCTGGCAGTAGACGGTGCTGCCGTACATTTCGATGCTTAAAAAATTGCGATATTACTAATCGTTACAAGGCTTTTTTAATTTAGGCATAACAAACAAAGCCGAAACCCAAAAATTGTTTGCCTAACATTTACAAATAAATCTTTACAAAAACTATTTCAAGTATCAAAAGCATAGTCAGCCATTTTACAGAAGATTTTATCCGTTCAAAGTTTTATTCCAGGGGCGAATCTAGGATTGGCGAAGGGAGGCATCCTAGAAGGTAAGTAACAAGTGAGTTGGAGCGTAAAAATTTTCCTTCAAAATTTCCCAAAGGGGGGTACAAACCCGATATAGCCACCGTCGATCCAACCCTGTTTTGGGCATACACACTTTTAAAGGATAAACGATCACGCCTCAATTTTTTACTTGATGAGCAGGAGGTACCCTCATTTGATGAAACACCTGGGTGTTTCAAACAGATGCAAAAAGATAGTATTCCCGGCACACAAAGTCTGCCGGGCATAAAAAGCTTCTATACTATTCAGAAGGTTAATTTTATAGATTTAGGTCAAATCTGTTGTAAAATTTTTTTTTACTTTGATATCTCTATGACAGTTCGATTTCAAAAATTTTTATGTAACATACCAACGTAACGTACCAACAGGCGTATAATATTTTTTAAAATTTATCAACACATATTTCTTGGGTTTTTTAATGCAAATCATCGAAAGTAACCTTTTTTTACATAATTCATAAAAATTTTGTAAAACTACATTCAGTAGGAGAGCAGAGTTTTCACAATATCTGCCGCTCTCTCAAAACAGCTAGAAAAATTTGTAACGTACCAACGCCTTTTAATCAGCATTACCAGGATGCCCCATGGACTTTTTTCAAAATTAAATATTGTATTTTCTAGAACTCATGCCTATCTTTATTTACTGGAAAAGCTCGACATCGTGTTTAAAAAACTTAAGAAGTTATGTGCCCAAAATTAAAAAAAGTGTAACGTACCAACAAATAGAATTGCCCATATATTTAGAGCTGTAGTAAAGAATATTATTATAAAAGTTTTAGCGACAAAGATTTTCGATGACTTCCCTCGTAATTAATTGCTCTACTCTGAGTTCTTTTTTAGCTCCATTTTTCGACAAGTGCACATGCGCGTACACCCATTCGCACACTTATTGCAAGTCATAAATTTTTATTCATTTCGCACCTACAATTGTGTCAAAGGTGTCGTAACTTGCAAGTGTCTCCGATCCGAAAATGTATATAAAATCCTAATCTTCTTGTCGTGAAAATCCACAACTTCAACAAATGTACATACATGTGTGTATATATGTATATACGTACATATGTATAGAATAACTCATGCTATGTATGAGGTGAAATAAATTAATCATAAGAAAATAAGAGTAGAAAAAGACAAAGCCGAAGACACAAAAAATTTATAATAAATAACTGTTTAAGAAAAAAACAAACAAAATAATAATTTGAGCTTCGCATGTGGCCCTAAGTGAGTGTCAGTTGAGACGAATCTAGTATGTATGTATGTATGTACATATGTGTGTGTATGTTTGAACCTATAGAGCACTTGGGAGTCACTCATTGCAATTGGCAATTGGCATTGTGTTGCTGTTGCTGCTTGCAACATTGACGCCTTGCGATGGCATCAGTTTTGCCACCACAGTGCTGAATCGAAGGCCACACCATGGCACATATGACCCGTTTGTTCCGACGATGAAGATGAAGATGAAAATGACGATGACGATGCAGTTGCAAATGATGACCGTTGTCGATGATTATGAAGATGATGATGGCAAAAGTGTCTTGAAGCCCGATTCAATGGGGTTTTCGTCCGGGCAACGTTTTTTTTTTTTTTTTTTTTTTTTTTTTTGGACAGAGTGATAATGGAGCATAAATATTGCCTTTCAACATTAGCCTAAGCTTTAAAAAAACTTTTTCTAAATTTTTCGTAAATAGACTTTTCCCGCTTCTATAACCCTCCATGAATGTTAGGTTCCTACGCTACTGATACATAATCATATTCAAAAGCAAAATGTTTGGAGCTCTAAAACAGAAAAAAAATACAAAATTAAGTATATATTTTGAAAGACTCAGTAAAGCACTCAATCATGCGTTCGCATGCGAGCACGAAATGTAGACGCGCACGCGCAGCTAAAAAGAAAAGAAAAAATCAAGTACATAAAGTACGAAGACAGCGTGCAATGAACGTCATTACCGAGCAGCCAATCGACCAACCGACCGACAGACAGACAATGCGGCTGACACTACAGCCGAATGTAATGTAGTAACAACAACAAAGTGGAGATAAATAACTAAATAGATAAATAAAATGGCATAATTACCAATTTGGACAGTGAAGACCGAAGACAGTCTGAAATTGCATAATCCACAATGGGTTACGGCAATACTTTGCCGCTGACTGGGCTCACTTCACTTCGTGCTATAAATTCTGATTCGGTTGGAAACGATCCTGACTGATGGGATTGACGATGTGCGCGCGATTTGATTGTATTAGGAACGCCTTCGCATGCGCTTGGATGATTTATGCCGGTGCTTGTGGCACGCTTCTGTTGCGCTTTAATTGCAACTCAAACGCCTATTAAAGTCTGTTCCGTTTTGCCATGGGTACGAAAGTACCTTCCTTTTTCATATAGCCAATATAGCCGAGTCCGACTTCATTTATTGGGAAAGTTAAGGTGAAGAGAGAAAAAGCTTTAGATTCTCAATATCGTGATCAGTGATCATACATATACATATAAAGTCAAAGTGAGGGGTATGAGTATTGAAGGTATTGACATACAATGTAATTTACCATTTTATGAAAAATTTAATATTTTTCTTCAACGAAACTAGCTCTGGGTTTTGTATCAATCCACATTCCTCCATACCTCTGCTCATGTATGACGAGCCTTCGCTAAAGTTTTATGTACAGTGTACACATATGATACGCCCACATCAACCATGCTCTTATAGGCTAAATGAATCGGTATTGTTGAAGGGAAAATAATCCTTCTGTTGATCGAAAGGGGGGACTAGGTTCCTCTAAGGCAAAAAAAATCGTGCTAGTCTAGACTTGATTGATTCGTTTATTGGAGTTTTCGAAGATATAATTGTAAAAAATTAAATTAACTAAAATAGAAGCGTGAAAATTCAAAAGATTAGCTTAGGATCTCAAATTTTATATCATCGCCAGATATGGGGCAAGCCGTTAGCTGCACTTTCTTTTAATACTACATGCGTGCGCAAATGCTGCAATCTTCTATAAATCGAAGTTAGAATGTGAATGGTCGTGATGGTTTCTGGTAGTTATAGCCATCGGGTCCGAGTGAACCAGCCTCCGGTACTGTTGGCTCTGGAACGGGATAGGTTGGCTGTGGTTCAGGCTGCGTAGGCTGTGGCTGAGGTGCTGGATACGTTGGTTGTGGTGCGGGATATGTTGGCTGTGGTCTTGGCGCTGGATATGTTGGTTGTGGTTCGGGTTGCGTGGGCCGAGGAGCGGGGTAGGTTGGTTGTGGTTTTGGAGCTGGGTACGTTGGTTCTGGCTGCGTGGGTTCTGGTTCAGGTTGTGTTGGTTGCGGTGCGGGGTATGTTGGCTGTGGCCTTGGGGCTGGATATGTTGGTTGTGGCTCGGGTTTCGTGGGTCGTGGCGCCGGATATGTGGGTTGAGGCCTTGGAGCTGGATATGTTGGTTGTGGCGCTGGTTGTGTTGGCTGTGGCTCTGGTCGTTGAGGTGTTATCTCATTTTCTGATGGAGGCAAATACTCAGGTCCTGGCTTGGCAGGTTGTTGTGGTGCTGGTGGCCTTGGTTGATAAGTTGGTGCTGGAGGCTGCGGTGCTGGTGGCCTTGGTTGATAAGTTGGTGCTGGAGGCTGCGGTGCTGGTGGTCTTGGCTGATATGTTGGTGCTGGCGGTTGTGATGCTGGTGGTCTTGGCTGATATGTCGGTGCTGGCGGTTGTGGTGCTGGTGGTCTTGGCTGATATGTCGGCGCTGGCGGTTGTGGGGCTGGCGGCGTTGGTCTGGGTTGATAGGTCGGTGGTGGCCCGTATTCAGGAGCAGGCGTTTGTGGCTGTGGCTGTGGCTTCGGCTGTGGTTTTGGCTGAGGACGTGGTTGAGGTTGCGGCCTTGGCTGAGGTCGAGGTTGATCTGGTGGTAAGTATTCTGCTCCAGGACCTGCAGTGGGAGGAGGTGGTCTCTGTGGGGGCTGAGGCTGCGGCTGCGGCTGTGGTTGTGGCCTTGGAGGCTGGGGCTGCGGCTGTGGCCTTGGAGGCTGTGGCCTTGGAGGTTGAGGTTGTGGCCTTGGTTGTTGAGGTGGCTGAGAAGGTGGTGGGATATATGTTGGCGGCTCAGGTCCTGGCGGTTTCGGTTGTGGAGGCGGCCGCGGTTGATACTCAGTATCCTCTATACCGTTTCCAGATGGTGGCGGTGGAAAAGGCACTGACGGCTGTTTGTAGTGGTAACCATCTTCCTGTAAGTCCGTGTCCAAATGCGAGACATCAGCATTTACGGCTGTTGCAACAAGTGCTACTGCTGCCAGAAAAACTAAATATTTCTGAAATAAGATCAAAAATTGAAGCAAAAAAAAAAAAACAAAATATTAAATTAGTTATAAGAAATCATTGTCTCATATTTCCATATAATTTAAACGTAGAATTATTGTACTTGGAGGTAATAAAGACGGAATTGATTGCAACAACGGCAATCGATTGAAATCCGTCACGACTTTCGTTACTTCTTATTAGGCACTAAAGCATTTCAGACCCAAGACGTTTTTCTACAGGGTAACGTCATCGACGTACTGTGATGATCACATCCCCACAACACTGATGGGCTTCTCAAGAAATTGTGTCACTAATGCTGGCTGCCATTGGTATGGTGTCTGGCTGGCTGGCTGGCTGACTGGCTGGTTGGCTGACTGTGGTTATTTATAACCCATTGAAGACATCTTGAAATGCTTTTAAAAGTGCCTACAATTGCTACCGTTGCAGGATTTTTCCCATTATTAGGCATTCCAAGTGATAGATAGTTCGGAGTGAAGTTTGGAAATGCAATTAACTTTTTTCGTACACAAAACCGACCGGCGTATCCAACAGTGACACACATACACTGGCTGTGGACTATTTCGAAAAATATTGAATTACGATCATTTCATTGCGAGCAAATGTCAGCAACAGCTTTGAAAGTACGATCATAAATCAGTTCGAGTGTTTGCCAGCCTGCCAGTTCAGAAAATCGTGATTCGTGGTACGCTGCGTCTTCGCCGCGTACATCCAACGCAATGCAACCAACCGCATTATCAAGTGGCATTCTACTTTTTAACCAACTCACCATCGCGCACAATAGCTATTGTCCAATTTCGGATAGGGCTGCTGCAGACTCTTTTCTTGATCGTGCTGTTTTTTTTTTTAATATTTAATTTTTTTTTTTTTGCTTTTCTCTTCTTTTATTAATTTTTTCGCCTTTGGTTGTTCGATGCTGCAATGTTGCTTTGGTATCCGTGCGCACGGATATCGCGATGTCTTGACTTTTATTATTTCCTTTGAGTGCGTTCAATGCTGCCTCGCCGAAACTGAAAAATTCACCGATTCAACGCAACTTTGCGTTGCCAAATCAAAATTCGAATGATGCTCAATTGTGTTCCCTTTGCGAATTTATATAGAAACCGCCCCTGGTGCTTGGAGGAGTTCGATCGCGAGAAAAATCGTTAAATCTAAGAGTCTCTTCTGCTCGCTTGGGTCAGAGTACAACGTGAGTAAAGTACTACATTGAGTTGTTGATCCATCAACTTTGAGTCTCTAGTGTTTATTTTTAGTGTTTTTGTTGCTTTGCTTTTGCTTTTGCTGTTGCTGTTGCCATTGCCGTTGATTTGTTTTTTGCGCTGCTGTGATTATTCCACAATAACCGAAAATGAGCAGCAATAACAAACACAGTTTGGGAGATTAACACTAGAGACCGATCGACGAACGAAACGACACATCGACGGAACGACCGGTTGCTCATTTTTAGAAGCTTTCGACTCATCGTTTATTGTTACACCGAATATTGTCGGCTTTGTGAGCAAATCTAGCGAACAGAAAAGATTTTCATGCTCATCGCTTGGGCAGCAATTGATTTTCTTTTCATTTTTTATTTCTCTCCCCCTCTCCCCCTATAATTTCACTCCGGTTTTGTTTTTGTTGAAATATTTTGCAAAATATTTAGAATTTGGTATTGCATATTGAAGTTAATGTGAATGCAAAGGATACATTCGCAATGGACTTTAGGAATATATGGAACATCTCAAGTACTTAACAGCTTTAACAGGAAGTTCTCATTCAAAGGGATTAAGATGGGCAATAAAAATTTTATATGTAGATTAGACCGTTTCACTTTTTCAACTTTTTTCGAAATGTAAATGGGAACATTTTTTTTCTAAATCTATTAAGAAAAACAAAAATTTTGGTATATAAAACTTGTATAGTTTCAAAGGTTTAGACCTCGCGCAAAATCGGTAAAGCTTTTTGCCTAAAAAAGCAGATTTTGAAAAATTAGGAAAAACTTTGCATTACTAATTTTATAATAACTCTTGACTCGTTTGTCCGATTTGTGTATAGTCTAGCTTATTTTAAAGGCAATTAAATTTACCAGATTCCCTCCTTGGGCATAGAAACATTTTGATAATAAGGGTGTTTTTTAAGCGGTTTCTTTTCTAAATTCAAATAAAACACATAATTTTCTTGGAATTTGATGAAATCTTTATTGGAAATGGTGGATTGTTGCATGCCATTTACTTTTTATGTTAAAAATAATTTCTTTCAAATGTTGGCCGCGACTACGCTTCAGGTGGTCCATACGGATGGTCCATGATGATTCAGGCGAAACAGTTACCACGAATGGGCCGCGTTACCGAGAGATGTTATCGAACTTTTTGTTTCCCAAAATTGAAGAAATGGACCTGGGCGACATGTGGTTCCAGCAAGACGGCAACCAATTGGCCGCCTAGTGTGATTTAACGCCACTAGACATCTTTTTGTGGGGGTACGTTAAAGCACTGGCTTATGTCGATAAACCAACGACACTTGATGCCTTGGAAGACAACATCCGGCGTGTTACAACCGAAATTCCGGCCGATATGCTCGAAAAAGTGGCTCATCCGTATGGACCACCTGAAGCGTAGCCGCGGCCAACATTTGAAAGATATTATTTTTAAAAAGTAAATGGCATGCAACAATCCACCATTTCCAATAAAGATTTCATCAAATTCCAAGAAAATTATGTGTTTTATTTGAATTTAGAAAAGAAACCGCTTAAAAGAACACCCTTTAGAAACATTTGCAAAATTCGTTTTTAACAGCACCTCGAATGCCACCGGATTGTCTTTAGTTTTGTTCCGGACTGCATCTACCAATGCATTAGTTTAGTTTTCAGTCCACCTATGTCTAGCCGAATTTCGGCATCGCTTTTTCGGTGGACCTATTTCCTCCAATATCTGCATAATAAATACTTTTTATTCATTTATTGAAATTGAATAATATCGCTTACCACCTTCTCTATTCGATTTTGTTTCAGCTGTTTTCCAAAAGTGTTGGCCATTTCAAATGCAAAAACAGTGCTATTTTCCCGTATTGTTTTGATTCTGTAAGTCTCGTTTTTTCATAGGAAAATACTTAAACCTAATTTGTTTTTTATTTCTCAAAAGTATTTTTCACTATTGTAATGTTCATTTGTATAAAAATAAACATCAAACTGTTATTGGTATTGAGAATGTGTTTTTATTGTAGGGCATTTAGTAGTTTTAATTTTGGTTTCAGGGCAACACTACAACTTACGCTTCGAAATACGAGCCAAAAACGCGACCAATTTGACTTGAAAGTTTTCGAAGCTGGCGTGTAAAATTTTTCATAAAAAATCTGGCAGGTAATTTTCGAGGCTCGTGAATTTTCGAATTTTCGAGGTTTTCGAGGCAAATACACATGTGCATCAAAAAATATATTACGTTTTAAGTTTTTGAGAAATACCAAACTTTTGAGACCCTGGGAACGAGGAAATTTCACCATCGCCCAAAATGGCCACCTTAGTGAGCATACATATCGCACCCTTGCTAATAAATCGGCACAACCTTAAAAAATTTTTAATAAGTAAATTTTTTTATGTTTGATTGCATTTTTCTGTAAGAAACCCAACACCTAGAAAATTAACGCTTATATTGACAGATGCAGCTGTCGATTGAGATTAATATAAGTTTAGAAAAAATATTATTTCTCCTCAGTTTGAAGAGATATTGAATGATTTTTGAGAAATGCGAAATTTTGAATTGTGCCGATTTAGTAGCAAGGGTGCGATATAACTTGTAATTGATATCGAATTGACCGACAGAGAAACAGTGCTGCCTTAATTGGCAATTACAAAATCCAATCATCGAGTGGAGACAAAATTATCTCTAAGAGCTTTTTCGCAAAATATTCGTTGTATTAGGGAGATAACATAAATAGTTGGCTCCACAGCTGCCAAACAAATAACACAATGCTAAAAAAAAAATTTTTTTCCATACACTTTTTTTCTAATGGTTATTATACCCAGCGTAAGCGGGGTATATTAGTTTTGTGCGAATCTTGTAACAGGGAGAACTAAGCTCCGGAGATATAGACATATATATATAGAAATGATCAGGATCAAAAACTGAATCGATTTAGACATGTCCGTCTGTCCGTCCGTCCGTCCGTCCATCCGTCCGTCCGTCTGTCCGTCTGTCCGTCCGTCTGTGGTCGGATCTCCTCCGAAACGGCTGGACCAACCAAGTCGAAATTTGTCACACAGGTATATCGGGATCCGAGTATGATCCTAAATCAAAATGGGAGACATCCGCTCACTGCCACGCCCACAAATGAAATTATTGTGTTTTCAGTAAAATGCTTGTAACTTGCGAACCACTCAACACATTTCATTGATATTTGGTGTACTGGTAAACTACAAAAAGGGACATATCCTGGAAAAAAATGGACGCCGTCCTCCTCGAGCCACGCCCACAAATAAGCCCACAAGTAAGGGCTTATCGTAACTTCTGAAGTAAAAGGCGTACAAGCTTCAAAATCGCAACATAGGTTGACCAAGGCGAATGAAAGGTTAAGGAATAAAAATTTATGTAGCCCGCCCACTGCCACGCCCACAAATAGAGAATTTTTGTAAATTCCGAAGTAAAAGGCGTAGAAGCTTCAAATTCGTAACATAGGTTCACCAAGGCGAATGAAGGGTGTAGGGAAATAATTTATTTGGCCCTCCCACTGCCACGCCCACAAATAGAGAAGCAAAACATAGTGCGCTCATAATGTCGGGACGCTGGGTATTTCAAAGTCGGGCTTGACATTTTCTCTACTTTGCCCCATATTTAGGGCCATAACTCAATTACCGTATAAGATAGCTAAGACCTAATTTTGACCGCATAGACCTAACTTGGAAAGGTGGAGACCGTGCGCAAATTTTAAGTGCTTAAACGCCAGCCTACAACTATAATTGTGGCTCCTATGAAATCAGAAAGGCCATTTTTTGCTCATATTTTCACTTTTTTCACTCAATTATCGAGCCATATCTTAGCAAACAGTGCAAATTAGGCATAACAGTTGTTGCGAGAATCGTAAAGAACATTTAAAGCCAAAGAACTCGATGATCGGATGACAAATGTGAAAGTTATAAGCCAAAAACTTCATTTTTATTTATATTTTAAAAACGTGGGTATTTAGTACTGTACGAGCATACATTGCGTATACGCACTGAGGACCCACATGCCTACCTGTAGTATACGCAACGTACAATCGTATGCTCGCACAGTACCGAATATCCACGTTTTAAGAAAATAAAAATGAAGTTTTTTGCTTATAACTTTCACATTTGGGTCAGGCCACGAGAAACGTGACATAGTGGGTCTGGGATTTTGATTTTTGGACCTTACATCCAAAGATTATAGCCGTTCATAACTCCCCATAATATATAAGAGAGAAATTCCCTCAGTTGTTGTTGTTGTTGCAATTTGAAAATCGAAAATTTGACAATTTTTCAATATTTCTCTTTTATTCATAATTTTATATCTAAAATAAGACTTGAGATAAATGAAAAATTCTTTCTTTACTCGTTTAAGAATAAATGAAGAAAAAAATTAAAATTCGAAAAATAGTATACACTGAAAAAAATTGTTCGGAAATTCGAATTTAAAATAAACATTTGCGATTTGTATATAGATCCGGAGCTAGAAAAATAACCAGTTGTACATTATTATGTAGACCATTGAGCTGCGTTTCAGAAACAATAAAAAAAAATTTGTATTTCCAAGGAATTTCCGACACAGAGCGTTTTTTGTGAGACAACCTTCATATAAGAAGGCGCATAACCATATGAAAATCGGTTTCTCTCCACTGCAGCTTTTATTTACGCATGAAAAGTTCATGAACTGAGCACAGGCGCGGCAACTATGGGGGGCAAGGCACTTTTTCCCCTCCAAAAATTTTATTGGAGGGGCCATGCCCCCCCAATATTTCGGCAACTGAAAGAAATATTTGAAAATTTTGTAAAGATATTCTAGAATATCACACTTTTATCTGCAATCCCCATAATTCATCTGAGATTAATCATCTTTCATATTTCTAATTTACTATAATTTTGAAGTTCCGGTTATTCGAATTTACATGCCTGTGCCACCCTACTTTTCACATTCGTGCAGAATTCTCCGAATACTGGTTCCAACCCAATCCAACCAAAATATGTGTCAAAGATTGTCTATAAGTATCGATATCTTTCCCATTCCGAGAAGGGTTAGAACTTTATTCCAATTGCAGTAGATATACTGCACTTTTTCAAAATTTGACATCTACTAAACACTGCGTATTGTTCCCTGCATAAATTCCCCCCCCCCCCCCCCCCAATATTTTTGGAACTTGCCTCCCCTGACTGAGCATTTAAGTGCTTATGCACTAAATGAGTTTTAAGAACATATTGTTTTTGTTATTCCTACCTTCATATTATTTGTTGTCTGCAAACATGAAATAAAAGCTTTTCATATGGTTTTGCGCCTTTTTATATGAAGGTTGTCTCACAAAAAACGCTCTGTGTCGGAAATTCCTTGGAAATACAAATTTTTTTTTATTGTTTCTGAAACGCAGCTCAATGGTCTACATAATAATATACAACTGGTTATTTTTCTAGCTCCGGCTCTATATACAAATCGCAAATGTTTATTTTAAATTCGAATTTCCGAACAATTTTTTTCAGTGTATACTATTTTTCGAATTTTAATTTTTTTCCTCATTTATTCTTAAACGAGTAAAGAAAGAATTTTTCATTTATCTCAAGTCTTATTTTAGATATAAAATTATGAATAAAAGAGAAATATTGAAAAATTGTCAAATTTTCGATTTTCAAATTGCAACAACAACAACAACTGAGGGAATTTCTCTTTATATATTATGGGGAGTTATGAACGGCTATAATCTTTGGATGTAAGGTCCAAAAACCAAAATCCCAGACCCACTATGTCACGTTTCTCGTGGCCTGACAAATTTGTCATCCGATCATCGAGTTCTGTGGCAATTACTTGTAATTGTAATTGGAAAATTTTGAATTACAGTTACAAGTAATTTTTTTTTTATTATATATATATAAAATTTGTAATTGAGACAATAGTAATGATAATAATAATTATAATTATGATGATGATGATGACAATTATGATAATGACGATACTAACAATGACGATGATAGTGACGATGTTTATGGTACTGGTAATGATAATGAAATGATAATGATGACACTGATGATTATAATGATAGTGTTGATGAGGATGATGATAGTGATAATGAAGATCATGATATTGATTGTTAGGATGACAACTAGGTATGGTATGAGTTCATATCGCAACTCTGCAACGAACGAGTCACAACTCAAAAAGTGTTATTTTTCAGAAAAGGCGAAAAACAAAATGCGTCGCAGTGCCAATCAAAGCAAAAAGAAAGGCAAGACGGTTTTTTCGGCTATTTATAGTAAAACAAATGGAATAGAATCTTTCGTGCAAATATCACTGAAAAAAAATTATAGCACCGTGTGCTATATTTTGTTAGCGCTAAGTGCTATAACCATAGTAGAAAATGGGATAGTAGATTTCTGTTACTGCGTCTGCTATATTTTATACGAAACTTTAATAGCTGCTATTGCTATAATTTAATAGAACCCGTGCTACACCAATAGCAGTTTACGCTGCAATTCCTCATAGTTTTTGCTATATGAACATAATATCTACAGATATAAAATATAGCTACTCCTTGCTATAGCATTTGGCAAATGGCCTAGCACCAGCCACTGAGAAAAAAGAAAAATTTTATTTTGTGTTTTGACTTTTTTATTTATTTATTTTTGGTAATTATTATATTTTTTTTTTGTCTTTTTTTTTATTTTAAATCTTGTTTATCTTATATCTCCTTAAATTTTCTCGCCTCCACCGTGCCTCGACCCGCTGACCACTAGTTTGCTGGGCGAATGTCTTAACCATTACGCTAAACGAACGAATTTAATGTTTGGGTCAAAATGCTCACTTGAGTTTATGGTTGCACGGGTTTTGGGAAATGTGCTTAAAGAATTTTTTTACTCCAAAAATTTCTTACTTGAAAATGAACCCATTACAAAAACAATAATAATAATAATAAAACCTTAAAAATTTAGGGGAAAATTTCTGTCTTCCCAAACAACTGAACTTTGAACAAAAAAAAACTGTAATTTATAAAACAAAGGAAAAAAAAATTGAGGAAATATTCTCGCTGCCAACATGGATCGAATCCCGAACCTCTCGACTGTCGAGTCACAGTTTGCACCACTGAGCTATCGAATCCTTATCGAGCAATTGATCAAAATGCGAACTTAAACCAGACAACAGGGAGGAGCAGATATAAGGACGCATGCGAAAATGACAGCACATTTCAAGGCATAGCAGCTCTCTAGAGAGCGAGAGAGAGTAAACGAGAGCGAATTTGAATAGAGCGAGGTTGAAATGAATATCATTTACTCATTATAGCTGCATATGCTATGCAAATAGCCGCAGATGCTTTCCAATCATTCTCCTACAGCTATTTTCATTTACTAACAAAATATAGCTATGTTGGCTATGTTTGTTTGAAATCAAGACATTTCGCTAGCTGAAATTCATATAAAATATAGCAAATGCAGTAATAACACTGTTGCTATAGTTTATAGCAAGCAAGTAGTAATTCTGTTTTTTGAGTGTAGATAGGTGACTTATGAACAAGATCCACAGCAAATTTTTAGTTGTGGCTCCTTTGTTGCGAAGTTATATGAATATGATCTCATACCATCCATACCTAGTTGTTTCCTACTAAAAATATGATTTATTTTTGGACGTTTTAGCTTATCTAGAATACGAATTTTCGGTAGGCCAACGTGTTTCTGACGTTTTATCTACGTTCTTGCAATAATTACTTGTAATATTAAGAGTTAATTAAAAGGCTAAAAATCAAGCCCAAACTACGTCTTGTTAATTTTATAAGTGTACATTAATATTTTGAAGTTTTTGCCTCTGTTAAGCAATGGAACTCAATATGAAGAACGCTTTTAGCAAAGGCGCAAAACAGAGGAAGCGAATATCCGCATCGAGACCAGTCGAGACCATTCTAATTATTTTTTAATTAAAAAACACTAATCACCGATTCTTTTGAATTCGAAAAATTGCAGATGCCAAAACTACTTGAAATACAAAAAAATAGAGGGACTTGAGAGATTAGTCTATTTCGGGCCTCTTCTACACGAGTCTAAAGAGACGCTCTTACGAATTGCAGCGTGTGAAAATGAAAAAAAAAAAAAAAAACAACAATAATGAACAAGACTATGAGGCTTAATTGCTAATTGTGATTTACTCATATTGGCTAAGCTAACCATGGTTAAATGATCAAGAAGTCAATGACAGCATTCGTCTTTGGACGCGCTTCCTCTTGCTTCAAACGATTTGGGGATGTTTGAAAACGTTGTGCTCTCATTGTTGTGTTCAAGAATTTTTGATCACGTGTACGAAATAATCGAAGAATGGATACCCATTGATGTCAGCTGTTATATTGTGTGTATTTATTGCTGATTTTTTTTTTTTTATTGGTTTACATGCTCACCTTATCAAGAGAGCCAGAGAAAAAGACAGCGAAAAAGAGAGTGTAAAGATGAAAGTGATGGAGAGGGAGGGTTAGAGAGAGCGTCTGAATAGCAATTGACAAGCATGCGCAGAATACGGACAACGTGATGAGGCGAGAGTTCAAGTCATATACAATTGATTGGAGCACAGCATCCTTGCGTAGTTTTGTTTTCAATCCGCACCCAACTTCCAAAAGCTTCAGCTCTAAAATTGGCAAACCGTCAAAGTGTATAATAAATTTGAAAAAAAAAAGCAAGACAAAAAAAAACATTTTGTGCAAAAATTATAAAGCTCTAAACGCATTTCGAAATTCGAAATAAGAATAATATTTATTCTTTTGAAATCCGTGAAAACGCCCATCGTTGGCTTTTTCCACTACAGCAACACAAGAAGGTAATTTAAGAAGAAGAAAATATCAAAGCAGAACGAAGGCGAAATGCGTGAAACGGAAGCAAAAGAATAAAATAACTTAATCGAAAAGAAAAGGAGAAAGCTCCGTGAGTACCTATGGAATTTTTGAAAATTTGAACAACAATCTAACAGGAACTCACTGTGAAAGCAGCTCGTAACAAGAGCAGCAACACAAAAATGGATACACATAGAACTGCAGAAGCAATGACGAGGAAGAAGGGGAATAGCTGGAGCTGGCTTTTCGGACATCCTTCCATTGGCTTAAGGCAGAGATATTGGTTTTTCGGCACTCTCGTATGCTTGCTCTTAGCAAGCAGTGTTGTGGTACCACAAGGTATGTCGTCCGTTCCATCATGTACTTCATGGATTTAAATGTATACATATATACATATATATTTATATATATATATATATATATATATATATACTCTTATGCTATGAAGCGATTTTTAGCATTACATAACGAAAAATATTTAATAAGTGTAACAGAAAGACCAAATGACAATCCAACAAACCCAAACAAAACTTTAAAGCCAAAGTAAGCTAAACAAACTTTACTGCAAGCAACCCAACTGCCCGACAGTAATGCCTCGAAGTGTAACTACAAGCAAAATGATTTGATTTTTTTCTACAAGTTTTTAAAGACAAGAAAATTTTGATAAATCCTTAAAGCAAACAACACCAAGCACCAGGCGGCTTTAAAGTTTATCAAAATTTCAAAACTATCCGAAATGAAGAATGAAAAAAGAAAATTAAAAAAAAAATATAATGAAATATGACCTTTTGAAAAGAATCCATTTTCAAACACTTCAAATGAGTAATTAGGAACTCGAAAACAAAACCTCGGAAAGATTTCTTCGAAAACATAAGAACGTGTCAAGTATCCCCTCTTGGAGTTTTGCTTCCCTAAAATCTTGAAAACAAAAAATAAAAGATCGGTAGGAAATCTCACAACAGATTTTTTTTTTTTTTTTTTTTTTTTTTTTTGTGCGAGTGCATTCAAGAGCAAATTGTAAGAAAACAGGGAAAAATGCGGAATTACACTCACTCATTCGAGGGTATTTACACCGAAATTGGTAGATTCGTATTTTTCTATGAGTGAATACCATCTTTAGATATTACTTTGTGAGGTTACTCGTTTTTATGCGTATATCTTTTATTTTAATTTTAGCCATTGAAAATTTTCGCTTTTTATTGTAAAAAAAAAAAGGCTCTCATCAGCTCTGGTGGAAGCTCCAACTGAAGTGCTCAACGTATTTCTTCAATGATATAAGACCAAAGTACTTAGTGCAATTGAACTTTTCAAAACAATTGTGATAAATACCTATGTTACGTCAGCTGATCAACGGTAAAAATGAGCCTCTCACCACTGTTGCCAGTTTTTTTTTTTTTTTTTTTTTTTTTTTTTTAGCGATATATCCCGCTAAACAAGGCCAAAATTCATTAAAATTTAATTTTTAAGATATTATAAGAACAGAAAACTTGGTCGCATGAGGTCCCGAAAAAATTTCGCTGACCATTTTTCTGGCCTAAAACTCCACAAAAGATCATAAATGTCTTTATAATTCCGCGGAGATCCCGCTAAACTGGCAACAGTGCCTCTAACATATTGAAATTCATTAGCTATGTTAGTCCGGGTTAAATGGGTAAAAAAAACAGGGCATTTGTTGCACCGATGACACCCTAATAAAGATTTTCTATCCGGCATTCACCATGGATATTCATTTATAATCGGATAATATTATCCGTCATACCGGATGATGCATTCAAACTGAATATCTATATTTTCACTGATGTGATGTGTTCGAGCACAGAATAACTATCCGGCAGCCGGCCCAGTGGCGTAGCGAGATACTTCGGCGCCCGCGGCACAATGCAGGAAATGCCGCTCCCTCCAACCGGCCTCAATAAAAATACATTCATAAAAAATTGAAATATGATATGACGCCCGGGGCGGCTGGCCCCTTTTCCCTTTCCCTTTCCCCTCCTCACTACGCTTTTGATCCGGCCATATATACCGTATAGTGAGGCGAAAAGTAATATTTGTTACCGTTTTGATCGATTCTTCAAATGCATATACATAATTGAAGCGGAGCCGCGAATAACGTTGTAAGTGACAAATTTCACATTCTTGCAAATTTACCGTGTCATTCAGTACTTAAAAGACCAACACGCTTCTTTAAGGTTCCGCAGTATTGAGAAATGTCAAAGAGTTGACCAAATAAAAACTTTTTTCTGATAGCTCAAAGGACTAGAGTATTATTGACAGTGAAAGTCCGAAAAATAGGTTCAAAAAATTTGTCGCTTACAACGTTATTCGCGGCTCCGCTTCAATTAATGAAATAATTAATGAAAAGGAATTGAATAAAAACAATTGAATCGAATCAATTTTTCTCATAAAAATTCTATGTACCTATTATTTTACGGAAATCGATTGGAATGATTTCCAAAAACAGAAAAAAAAAACCTCCCTTTTTTATTCTATGCATAAATAAAAATCCCCAATAGAAGATTATTTCATTATTCGTGCATTTCTAATGAATTTTCGCGTTCAAAGAAAAATTAATTTTTATTTTGATTTTACAACAATTAAATGATACGAGTTCTACGGAAATTATGCATACTTTTAATTACTCAAGCGTTAAGATAGAATTCTTGATGCCTCCCCGCGATTCGTTTCATTTACCAAAGCTTTGTTCCACGCAATAAAAGTTGCAAAGAAGCCAAAAAATTTGATTCCCATCAAAATCATTGAATTAATAAAAAAAAAAATTTTTTTTTTTTGTAATCACACAAACACACCTATTATGCTGAACAATGCTGTATCGAATTATGACGAATATGTTTACGATTTTCATTAAACTTTTCAATTAATTAAAGCGAAAACTTTTTCTAATCACAACTTAAACGCTTCAAAAGTTTTTTTTTTTTTTTTTCTGCCCTAACAATCGAATACATTCGATTTAAATCATCATCATTTATAGATATCGATAGCGAAGAATTTAATTGGAAATTCTTTTGATTGATGGTTTGATAGTAGCTTGTAAATAATTAATGAAATCGCCTGGAAACGCAAATTTTATTTCTTTTGAAAAAATACGAATTAAAAAAAAACTCTTTATTTTCATTGTTATTTGTTTCTTCTTCTTTGTTTTAGTATTTCGTCTAAATTTTTGGAGCTTTTGTTTTTCTCGTGCGCGCCTTCTCACCCGGGGTCTTATCATGCATAGATCCAAAAATTATGCTTTTTTTTCGAACCTCTTTAAGCCCATTATTTGCGAGTGTAGCTGCTTTTCTACTTTTTAACATAATTTATTGAAAAAAGAAAAACCTCTGCTTCAATGCTTAAGGATCTCTTATAAGAATAAATACACATACATTAATCGTATCTTAGTATGCAACTTAATTATCGCAAGCACTTAAAATAATATAGAACAGGCTTTAGTATTTTGTATAGTATCATTCATATCATCGCGATCATTCAAAGCTAATCCACTGATGAGAAATCGAAATCGAAATCGAAATCAAAAATCAAGCAACATTAACGAAATAATAACCTACTCTCTCAAGTAACAGCCAGCAACAGCAACAGCAACAGTAACAAGAACAACAATATATATACAAACATATATATATATATATATATATGTATATACAATATAAGTATATGTATATATATATATATAAATGAATAATTATATATGTATATGGACTAATTTCTTAGTAGTGTTTTAACTCACATTAAGAAAGGAAAAAGCCCCAACCGAGCTATGCTTAGCTTTGCTAAAAGCTAAAACAATCAATCATACCGAAAAGGAATTCTCCTCCATTGCATACCTCCATACAAGAAGCCATAAAGCCTTCCATATTCGAACATGCATACATATGTATGTGCAAGTACATATGTATATATTGTACATATGTATATTGGTTTTCTGTGTGTGAATGTATGAACACATGCACATGCACATACACCACATATGTATGTACACATATGATTTTGTAAATACCCATACGCGAGCAATGCCTTTGTACATACATACGTACATATGTACATACAATCGTGTGTATGCTCTCAATCCAACGAAATTCGGTGAATAGACCTCATCAATGAATTTCCGAAACAAAAAAGAAAGTCCCGAACAACAGAAAACAGAAAAGCAAAGAAACGCAACGAAAAAAAGAAAAGAAAAGAAACGAAACGAAACGAAAAGAAATGGAAAAATGAAGATTTCTGTATTAACAGCCGAATCTTAATTCATACTCCTTCTGATGCCGAACAATTTTTTTTAAAATCTATTCTATTCTTCACTCTGTTCACAATACCTACCTGAATACCTGTCTTACTGCAAACTAACTTACTTACCTACTTGCCTCTTACTTATCTATTTACTTCCAATTAAACCCGAATGCTTCATTCAATTCTATCCAAAAACGACAAAAAAAAAAAAAAAAAAAAAAAACAAACAAACAAAACAAATCTTTCTTCGCATTTTTTTTAAACAAATAAGAAAGTAACTCCAAACGCAAAACAACCGAACCTCCCATTTTAACCCACGCACCCAACACCCACTAAACGAATAAGCGAACAAAACAATCAAGAAAATTACAAAGTACAGAAACAAAATGGCTCACTCTAAAAGGATGTTCACATGGAAGCTCCTTTTGCTTTTGTATTTCCTTTTTATTCGTTATGGGCTCTACGCAGATATGCAGGAAGTAAATTTCCTATACTAAACACATGCAAAAAAAAAAAACGAAGAAGTACTTCCCAGCCGGAAATTTTCTCATAAACGATACAATCATTAATTTTTTCACCAAGGACATCAAGGGGAAAATTTGAGTACTTCTCAATTGCAATGGCATTGCCATCGAGAGAAGGAACTTTTTATCGCAATTGCAATGGCAATGTCATCGAGAGGAAATATTATTCATCGCAACTCTAATGGCACTGTCATCGATAGAGGTATCAATACGACGGAGTAGATCTACTCCACTTTCGATGACCAACTCGTGACATATGCTCTTATAACTGCCAATGCCGCTTGTGTGTTAATTTCATTAGAAAGTTGGTGTATAATCAGGAGGAGTCGCAGCTCTACGTCATGCTGAAATCATTCATTGTTTCACCGGGAAATTTCCGGCTGGATTTGAGTTACTTCTGATACTTCAACGAAGACGCAGATTAAAAGCAATCGAACATGCAGGGTTGCATTTAAATCATACATTTTCTATATTTCTGTCTACCTGTCATCGAAATTTCAACTCTGATTTCCTTTCTTCACAAGAACGAACTCTATGCTTCCTGCGTCTCTGCGTGGAGCCCATTAGCAGATAGATTCCATCAATTTGGTGTTGGCTACAGTCGATGCACAGATTCTTCAAAAGTGACACAATTCAAACAAATATACGATTTCTCATTATTTTTATTAATAACCTATTCTCTATGAATCCTTTGATCTTGATCTTTGACTGTTATTTATTAAACATGATATTTTCGAATTATGTCACTTTTTAGCTTTGTCAGACATACATATTTTATTTTGATTTATTTATACGGGTTAATTAAAGATAAATTACGCTTGAGGCTTTTTGGATAATGAACGATGTAGCACATCGATGTGCTTCGTATCAAACATTTTTGATGGATTAAACGATCCATCGATGAATTGTTTCAAATTCTTTAAATGATTTGGTGGCTTTGTAAAATCTGAACCTCTGTTTGAACAGACAAAGCAAAGATGGGCCCAATTTAATGCATGTCCTAGTGTTGCAACAAATACTCGCATTCGCGACAATTCGCCTATTTTTTTGACATTCGCATTCGCGCTCACATTCGCAAAAATTGGCGAATATTTTGTGAATCTGATCGGGAGAAAAATGAACTCGACTTAATCAGTCCCTGAATCAACGTGACTACAACATTCATGGAATTCAATATTTTGAGCAAATGTTTCAAAACTAAGAAGGTAATTAATTTCTGAAAAACAATTCCTCGAGCTACCAACGTTCTGAATACTTTTAATTCAATTTTAGCAAAAATAATCTTCTCAGTATTAAAAAATAACAAATGTAGCAAAAAAAAAAGATTTAAAAAAAGTTCGTAATATTCAATAATTAAGTACAATAAGTGGAAGCTTTGCCTCTTTATCAATGGACTAGTAATATTTCCGAAGAAAAAAAAAACACTTTTTAGACGGTATTCAAAAAATTGTAATGTCTTTCAACACTGCATAACGATTCAAAATCAGTGTCTAAGCCCCGATATTAAGTAAAAACTCCATACATATTCGCATTCGCATTCGCGAATATTAAAGTACTTTCGCATTCTAAAAATTGACATTCGTTGCAACACTATCGTGTATACATATGCATTACCCCCACGCCAATATTGATGGCATTTATAAATCGGTTCTTTGGTAAAAAAAAAAAAAGGATACAGAAAAGGATAAGTTTGTTTTATTTCCATAGCAGGAAGTTTTCAATGCTCTCTGGAAAAAAAAAAACGATTGAGAGCCGCCATAGGTCATACGTATGACTCTGAAGTCCGTTTCGAAGAGCTGAAACAGTGCCTATGCATTGAAAGGCACAAGAAGGATTTTCGCATAAAAGAGAACTCAGAGAGAAAAATACCTTTTTTTGCTTTTTGGAGTCTGACAAATCGATATAAGTCCCAATTCGGCAATCATTGCAAATTAAAAATAAATACAATTTTTTTCTCATTTAGGCAAATTCTCTGTGAACATTCTTCAACAGAATTTAGAACACAAATTATTCTTTGAAAAAAAAAAAAAAATAGTACGGCTAAATCGAGGAGCCTAAAAACTTGAACCAAAAACCCTATTAAACTGTAAATTGAAGCTTGGAACTTTGAAATTTGGCACTTAATCGTAAATCACAAAAGTTTTTTCAACATTTTTTTTTTACTTGCTTGCTGGTACTTCTCATTTCCTTCCTACTATCTTCTTCAGTAAAATACATAGTTTTGTTCTCACATACTATCTTCGAACTATTAACGATCGTATTCTCGAAATGGATTTATATTAAATTTTAATAAAATATCTCGAAATTTCTTTCGTCTTTATTTTCGAATTTTGCTTCAAAATACATACCCGGAATGCTTTGAATGAGACATACAATTTTACAAATATACAGAAACTCTCTTCTGGTCTATAACCTCTCACATCCCATCCATCAGTCCCTGCTCTCAATGAGCTTGAAAAAAAAACAGACTCCATATGATTAGGAAGAAGTTGTGCTACCAAAAAGATTAAATATGCGTTCCAAAAAAAAAAAAAAAAAAACTAATAAAAGTATAACCAATCTTCCATCACCCATATACATAGCTGAGTTCACAAGAATAAGTGTGCTGTTGAATTGAAATTGAAATGAAATGAATAAAGAAATTTTATGCAAGAGCTGATTAAAAAGAGCACTGCTATTATGCGGAGCACGGCTGTATAAAATTATCATTGGAGAATAAATGTTTCTTTTAACTATCTCTTCATATGATCCATCCAAGACATTCTTCTTTAGCGTCATGATGTAGAAAGTTCTTTTAATCATTCCATCTGATATCATTCTTCTCTCCTTACTGTTACACACACACGCATATGCACACATCCGCACACACACACACACACACACACACACACACACACACACACACACACACACACACACACACAGACACACACAGCCTTAAATCATTAACTAAATGTTTCATGAATTTATAAATTAAGTTCAACGTTCTAACATAGGTTTTTCGTGAATGTTACATATTATATACATACATACATTTTTTAGGAATCTTTATATTCAGTGTTCATGTTCTCTTGAGTAGTGAGTTCCTTACGTGAATATCGCGGTTTCTTTTGACAGCAACAAATTCATTCATATAAAACAAAACAAAAAAAAACAAAATCAAAAAAGAAAAGTTAGAAATTCAAACACCCAATTCGATAATATTTTCATCGTTCTATTTGATCGCACTTCTGTTTGCTCAAATGCACTTCATGCATGGCTCTAGACATATCAAAATATTCTATCCTCCTTTACTCTATACACTTCCAGGTCTCTCTCCTACACTGGCTTTATTTTCTTTTTCTTTCTTTCGAGAATTCCTACTGTAACTTTGACTTTAGCTAAAACAGAAAACAAAAACTAGATTAATTTTAAATAATTTGCACAAAATTTCATCTAAAAATTGGAAAACATCGTCCAAACAATTCCTAAAAGAAAAAAAATTACAAGATTTTTTGCCAAAAAAATTACATAAAAATTAAACACAGTAAAATGCGAAACGTAAAAAAAAAAATTTAAAAAAAACATAAATAACAAAAATCCAAAAACAACAAGAATCCTCTACCGTCATCATGATCATTAAACAAAACCTTCTTTGCATATTATTATGTTATTATTATATCTTTAGTAAGTGCATCCGAAGATGAAGAGCGCTTGGTACGAGACCTCTTTCGAGGCTATAACAAACTCATACGACCCGTTCAGAATATGACACAAAAAGTTGGAGTAAGATTTGGTTTGGCGTTCGTACAGCTAATCAATGTCGTAAGTGTACAAAAATCACTAAAAAATAAAATAATAAATCCAGAAAAAAAACCAAAAAAAAAAAAAAAAAATTACAAATAAAACGAGCTATAAGAATGTTACGAAAAGTACATTATGTACCTGCTACTTCCACTACCACAGCCACTGTCACTGTCACCAACGCCACTGCCACATATTTATATATATATAAATATATATAAATATATATAAATATATATATCTATATATTATATACACCTATATGTATACAAGTTTATAGTTTATTCAAAAAAACAAAAACAAAAAATGAAACAAAACACAAAATGATGTACGAAAAAACTAACAAAAATACACTAGGTTGTATTATTAGAAACATATTTGTATATATAAATATATATGTATATATGCATTATAGAAATTTAATATATACCCTGCAGTTAATGCAACTACTTCTCGACTAATCACAAAAGTACCAGGACAACTAAGTAGCTTTTAATTTCCTAAGCAATGCATTAAACTATCTTTTTTAACATCGAGCTGGCATTGAAAAATGACTACTCCCACATTTAACTACTCCACGACAAGACCTATTGTGGTCGAATAGAGGTCAATTGTCCCATATGTACCAGTTAGTCTAATCTTTTAACTACACTTCTTCTAGACCACTTGCTGCTATTCCAGGTCAAGTCAAATAAATAAAACATTTTAGGTACATTTTGACAAGTCATATTTTGAGTAACCTCAGAGAACCCTTTTTTTGGAGCAAATTGACCTCTTCATTACTGCAGGGTGTATATATGCATACATATATGTTGTACACTCCCACATAACTGCGTGTAAATGCATACATATTCATTCATTGCTAACGGCATATGTTTGCATCTCACGTCTCATGAATTCATTCGTTCGTTCGTTCCTTTCGTTAGTATTTTGTATGTAAATATATTGATAACATGTTGTTTTATATATATATATATATATATATATATATATATATATGTATTTCTATGTTTACATATCTGCAACCTATATGCCTAGGATACGTATTTGAGTACATATGTATCTAGTAACTACTTGCTTCTTACGACTAACTTTTATTGGCTACTCGCATAATATACATATTTCAATTTAATTTGTTTATATCTTCGCATGTATGAATGGCTGAGTACATGCAAATTTCATTGCAATCACTGCAAGTACATACAATTTTTATGCATTTTTTCTTTTTTCTTTTAAATTTATTAATTGGCAATTGAGATGTTTCAGTGATAAAATGATTTATGATTTTCGCTTTTTCTCACATTTCAGTTTGTAAACTTTTTTTGTTTACATGTCTTTTATTATACCCGACACACTCTGTGTCGAGGGTATATTGCGTTTGAGTGGTTTTCGAGATGGACCACACAAAATATATATAGAAATTATCAGCGTCACAAGGAGATTCGATTTAGCCATCCCTCCGTCTGTATGTCCTGTCCGTCTCTCTGTATACAGTTTTCTTATCGAAATACTCGCGCTATCTTGACAATATTTGGTATGCGTGCTCACGGGGACATGAGAAAGACCAAGTTCGAGAACGAACCCGATCGGACCATTTTTAGGGGTACCTCCAGTACTAGGGTCTGTTACGAAAATCACAAAAACTGCTTCAAAATCGAATTTTTTCAACATATTTTGATGAAATTTGATATTTGAACATGTTTCAAGGCAAGTAGTACGATTTCAAAGAATTTAAAAAGTGGGCGTGGCAGAAGGTCGTTTTTCGAAAATTGACCCCTACATCCGAAATTCAAATGGGACTTGAACGATATTTGGCACTTATGCTTCCTTTGTAGCCATAAACATCCTCCCAAAAATTTCCTTGGTCTGTCCATTATTATGGGTACCTCCAGTACTAGGGTCTGTCACAAAAATCCCAAAACTGCCTCAAAATCGGACTTTTTCGAAATATTTCAATGAAACTTAGAATTTGAGCGTATATATAAGACTTCGATTAGAATTCTAAAAATTTGAAGAAGGGGACGAGGCAAAGGGGTAGTGGTTTTCATAAGGATATTGAACAAAATTTGATATGTATATGTATAGGGCCCCTTATGGCCTTAAAAGCCTCTACAATATTCTTTCTTAATGGTCCTGTATTTTGGGCGCGTTTGAAAAATTCTTTAAACAAGTGTGTCTGTGTCGGGTATTTTATTGTCAGGCTCGCCTATAAGACCCTTACTTGTTTTGTGTTAATCTACAAAAAAAAGAAACGAATTGAATGAAATTGTCCTATTTTTAGCTTTTCTTTTTGAACTCCATAATTCTTTTCCGAAGAATTTGACCAAAATGAAAGAAAAATTCCTTTCAGGCTGTAACCTTTTGCCGAAAGCAAGTGTCGTGTATCGAAAACAGTTGTCTAATTATTTTTGGCACCACACATCAAACGTTCCACCCAAAATTCAGCAATCGCTTCTGTTAAGCACGTTTATGGAAGATCTAGTTCCACGAACAATGAAATACGCTTTTTCAACGCATTTCTCCGATAAAGCAAATAAGTAACTCGCCTTCCAGCACGAAGCGGCTCAGAGGAGTATCGATATCTTCCAGAGAATTGGGGACAGTCCTTGCGGACAACTGCTTGCGCATGTGCTTAATCCTTACCTTATTCGCAGCTTTCGTAGGAAGATAGTCTCGGCTGCTACTCGGTGTTGACACAACTGATTCTCTTATTATTTCGCTCGATGGTAGAGAACTTTCTCTAGCTAATTGTTTCATTTGCATTTTCGCCTTACAAATATCTTTGTCGGCTTCGAAAAGCCTACGTGAATGTTCAGTCGTCGATTTTATCACGCGATGAGTGCCATTTTCGTTCGAAGTGCCTTAATCCTACTTAAGTTCTTAACCCTATTACTGCATGTCCAATTGAAGGGTTTTTTTTTTTGTTTTTTTTAAGTGGAATGAAATTAGTAGGAATAGTCATGACATAATATTTTTTTCCCGCCTAGATAACTTCGCACTACGCAAACTTCAGACATTATGGACGATTTCATATTCTTAGTCCTTCCATAATCCCGACGAATCCTTAATAATAAATGAAGAATTGTATTAATTTAATTGAAATAGTAAACGAATGTATTTCTTAAGCAGTTTTAAAGGCTTAAGTAAAGTAAAAGGATACCAAAGTGCTGCCTACAGAAGCAATGAACCGTAACACATTTCGTAGGATGTAGGCGGTAATGCATACGGCCTCATATACCATCCTAGTATACCTAGTAAGCTATTGGTAGGAAGTTCGCCTACAATCTCGTATACTTTGCTTACTGTTGGCCGCTGGGATTAATCTATAAAAAAAAACTATGTTTCTATGAAATTCCCGAGAACTCAACGAATACTTAATTATTCAGGTCTCCCCAACAGACATAAATTTACGAAAAAAAAAAAAAAATTTGTAACAACGAACGATAAAAAAAAACCATATAAAAGGGAATTTTGTCAAGGCGAATTTTCGAAAAGGGAATGTTGGAAAAGGGGAATTTTTTTATGGGGACTATTGTCAAGAGAAATTTGTATCATGGGAATTTAGACTCAAGCCCATGGAGCAGGGCTGCATTTAATGAATTTTATTTTATTTTCTTTATTTAATTTGTTTTTTTTTTTTAACTCCCTCCTCCTGTACCTTTACTCCCTGTACCTTTTTATACCCAGCGTAAGCGGGGTATATTACTTTTGTGCAAATCTTGTAACAGGGAGAATAAAGCTCCGGAGATATAGAAAATTATATATAGAAATGATCAGGATCAAAAACTGAATCGATTTAGACATGTCCGTCTGTCCGTCCGTCTTTGGTCGGATCTCCTCCGAAACGGCTGAACCAATGAAGTCGAAATTTGGCACACATGTATATCGGGATCCGAGTATGATCCTATAAAAATGGGAGACATCCGCCCACTGCCACGCCCACAAATGAATTTATTGTGCTTTCAATAAAACATTCCATTGATATTTGGTGTGCTGGTAAACTACGAAAAGGGACATATCCTGGCAAAAAATGGACGCCGCCCTCCTCGAGCCACGCCCACAAATAAGCCCAAAATAAGGGCTTATCGTAACTTCCGAAGTAAAAGGCGTAGAAGCTTCAAATTCGCAACATAGGTTCACCAAGGCGAATGAAAGGTGTAGGAAAAAATTTTATGTTGGCCCGCCCACTGCCACGCCCACAAATAAAGAATTTGTCATAACTTCCGAAGTAAAAGGCGTCGAAGCTTCAAATTCGCAACATAGGTTCACCAAGGCGAATGAAAGGTGTAGGGAAATAATTTATGTTGCCCTCCCACTGCCACGCCCACAAATAGAGAAGCAAAACATAGTGCGCTCATAATGTCGGGACGCTGGGTATTTCAAAGTCGGGCTTGACCGACTTTAGCTTTCTTACTTGTTTTTATATCTTTTCTTCATGCATATGTATATTTGATGTCATCGTTAAGTCGCACAATCCGCGTTTAAATAAAAACAGAATAAATTCTGGAGAATAGTCAATTTGGTATGGCAAGACATCGGGGGAAATAAATAAGTGCATTCGCGGTGTACATGCTGCATCAAGTTGCGGTTTGTTTTCCTTCGCATGTCTTCAACACCAAATTGATTGTTCTCTAATCTAAACGCGGACGTTTTATATACTTTATATTCATATTCATAGTCATATTCACATTTATGTAAAAATGGATGTGTCCATGTGTGTATGTGTATGTATGAATATACTTATATTAACATCGAAAAAGCCCATATTTCGTTTGGCTGTTGAAAGACGTTGTTATTAAGACTGCTTGAGTTGATGCTTTGTAAATTGTTCAAACGATTCGGTTTAAAATTCAACTTTTCATTTGCCCAAACACACTCTGTAGATACATCATATTGCGATTAACTATTTGTTGTGTCTTGTCTTGTGTTGTCTTGTGTTGTCTTGTCTTGTCATGTCTTTGAATCTAAGCAAGAATATCTTTTTTAAATGAAAACAATTCCATTTTCCATAACTTCATACGATCTCAAAAACGAATGCGACTTTCAAATCGAAACCCTTTAACGGATCGAAACACAATGGGATATGATCTAACTAAAATCTCCACAAACAAAAAAAAAAAAAAAAAAAAAACTAAAAATAAAAAAATTATAATAAAAAACACCAACTTGTATACCCAAAAACCCATGAACATGAATCGAATCGGATCATCACGAACTGATTCGTATCATTAGAATGAGAAAAATCAAATTATGAAATCAAACGTTTGGTTACGTTTGGTTTGGTTCGACTATCAGCTGCAATGGGATGAAGCTGATTACGGCGGTATAGGCGTATTACGTTTACCACCCGACAAGGTTTGGAAACCGGACATTGTACTTTTCAATAAGTGAGTAAACATTTTTTCGAAATTACAAAAAAAACAAAAACCAAATTTTGTGTACATGCACCACGCTGACAGCCCACTGTGGGCTCCACAGTAATGCACTGTGGTGCAAAACGCACATAATTCTGTATGTTAAACAAACAAATCGATCAGATATTGGACTACATTTCATTCCGCTTTCGATGTCTATTTACTTTTTCTAGTCTAAACTTATCCTAAATAAATTCAATTCCATTTGATCCTGAACTCAATCGTAATGAAAAAAAATAAAAAATAAAAATCAATAACAACCAAACTAAACTAATAACTTTACTCTTGTTTTTTTTTTTTTTTGTTCTGTATTTTATTTTATTTTTTTTTTTTTGGAATTCGTCAACGATGATCCTCTGGGGCGAACTCAGTGCCGATGGCAATTACGAGGTACGCTACAAGTCGAACGTTCTCATCTATCCAACGGGAGAAGTACTTTGGGTACCGCCAGCAATTTACCAAAGCTCCTGTACCATCGATGTCACATATTTCCCATTCGACCAGCAGACATGTATCATGAAATTCGGCTCTTGGACTTTTAATGGCGATCAAGTTTCGCTTGCACTCTATAATAATAAGAATTTTGTCGATCTTTCCGATTATTGGAAATCAGGAACATGGGACATTATCGAAGTTCCAGCTTATTTGAACGTCTACGAAGGTGATGGGAATCACCCAACCGAGACAGATATTACGTTTTACATAATTATACGACGCAAGACACTATTTTACACTGTGAATTTAATTCTACCCACTGTACTGATCTCATTTTTGTGCGTTTTAGTATTTTATTTGCCAGCCGAGGCTGGTGAAAAGGTAAGATCAATCAGTTAAACACGCCATCAGCTGTGTGCTATGTAACTATATTTGTATGTGTAACTATATGTGTAGGAGTAACTGTGTGCGTATGCACTTATGTGTATGTGTGTTTTTTTTTTTTTTTTTTTTTTGATGAGGAACCCAGCAGTTATTTGTAACCGATGGTAATGCAAAAAGTAATTCAAAAGGCGTACTGTTTATGCATTACAGAATCGATTATTTTTAACACGGCGATTTCCTAGCGAATGTAATGCATGACTATTTGTATTCCCAGCTGTACAAAAAGTCATCATCGAAAAGGCTTGATTTTGTAATGCATTACTATTTGCATTCTCAAGTAATGCAAAATAGATTGAATTTGGGGGTTTAAATTTTTGCCTAAAATTATACTTACAATTTTTTGTTACTTAGAATATATACAAAAATGGTTTCGCACTGCATATGTTCGGCTACACATTACCTTTTCGATTACCTCTCCATGCAAATTTGTTCAATTTGCTTTGCATTCCTATTTCATCGATGAAAAAATGCATTACTTTGGTAATGCACTTCCTAACTAACTGCTGGGAAGGGGGAATCTTCTAAAAGATACCATCTAGATAGGTACTTTGATAGTATGCACGATTTGTGAATCTTGCTGCCATCCCCATTTGAGTTTACGCCCGTTGCATGCATCGGTATTTGCATTTGTTCGGACTGGCAAGGAAACACACCTACGTACTAGGCCTTAACCTCCCTTCTTGTCGCTTCCCGAATCGTGCTCTACGGTACCGTCAGATCGAGGCATTCCTTCGTAGAGCTGGTATTAGAGCGTTTGTTCTTTATTCGCTGGTTGTCTCTTCTTTCATCCCGCCGTAACTGCTACTCCACATTTCTTCAGAGCTCACCATTCGTCTAACGGTCGCCTCGCAAGATATTTGCTCGTTCAATGCCATCAAAAGTTCTTGTCGCGCATCCATAAAACGTCCGCACTCCACAAAAACATACTCAACGCTTTCGGCAGCGTTTTCACAATACAAACAGTACTGGTGCTCCACTAGTCTGTACTTAAGTACTTGGAAAGATACTCGCTAAAAGGCCCATGTCCTGTGAGGAACGGAGAGACGTTGATGTTTGGTTCGCTATATTTCCTCTTAAGCCAGCTACTGATATCTGGGATCAGAAGGTGTGTCCAACGACCTTTTGTTCCCGTCACCCATCTGAACTGCCACTGCTCCATTAAACTTCTCTCGACCTGTACTAAACTTCGTCTGTCGAAATTACTCAATTGCTTCTGTCTATATACTCCTGCCAATCTTTTTGCCCTCAGGTCGACTGGTAGCCTTCCCGCTAAAACATCAGCCGGTCACGTCAAATGTTATAGCGGGAAGGCTACCAGTCGACCTGAGGGCTTTTATGTGCCTGCGTGTACGTGCGTGTGCGTGTGTGTGTGTGGATATGAGCTTTTAGAATAATGGAGTTTGTCATCAGGTCACATTGGGTATAAGCATTCTCCTGTCACTGGTTGTGTTCCTGTTGCTTGTATCGAAAATCCTACCGCCAACATCGCTTGTGCTTCCGCTAATTGCCAAATATTTGCTATTCACATTCATCATGAATACCGTTTCCATTCTGGTAACCGTTGTCATCATCAATTGGAATTTCCGTGGGCCGCGTACGCATCGTATGCCCATGTGGATACGTACGGTCTTCCTGCACTATCTGCCCGCATTTCTGTTAATGAAACGTCCGCGTAAGACACGATTGCGTTGGATGATGGAAATGCCAGGCATGAGCATGCCAGCCCATCCGCATCCATCGTACGGATCGCCAGCCGAATTGCCAAAGCACATCAGGTAAGCGATCCAGTAAGATCATAGGTGGGCGCAGTCCGTTACTCCGTTACTCCGTTACTAACGGAAGTTACTTTCCGGGTAACGGAGTAACGCTTTCGCTACATTTTAAAAACAGTAACGGATTCTGTAACTTCCGTTGCAATTAAAAACTTCCGCTACTTCCGAAGATGTTGCTGAAATAAAACATAAGAATTTGTTCTTTTAATTTTTGTTATCCTAAAATAAAATGTTTTTTAATTTCATTTTTTTTTTTTTCTGAATACAGTGATCCCAAATGGGAATATACGGTCTATTGTCATCGTCCCCCTCTCGAATTCACCTCGTACAATAGCTACTTATTTTAGAAATTTTTCCTTTTAAGTAACGGTAACGCTATTGTAACTTCCGTTACCTATTTTCATAAAGAAACGGAATAACGGTAACTGAGTTATATTTTTTATGAAGTAACGACAAGTAGCGGAAGTTACATTTTTGAGTAACGGTGCCCACCTATGAGTAAGATGCATAGCGGGATAGCGCAATACATATTGCGCATATTGTATGTGATAGCCGCAATTCCATTCGAAATGACAAATTCAATGAATTCCAGTGCCATTGGCGGAAAGCAATCAAAAATGGAAGTGATGGAGCTCTCCGACTTGCATCATCCGAATTGTAAAATCAATCGTAAGGTCAGCAGTGGCGCCGAATTGGGCATGGGTGAGCAGTGCCGCCGTGAAAGCGAGTCCTCCGATTCGATTCTGCTGTCGCCCGAAGCAAGCAAAGCAACCGAGGCCGTTGAATTCATCGCGGAGCATTTGCGCAACGAAGATCTTTACATACAGGTAAGATCGATCTATGGCAGTGGTTGCAGCTGCTGCCTTGAGTCATCTCCTATTATTATTATGATTGTTATTATTATTGATATTGTTATTATTATTATTCTAATTTTTATACCCAGCGTAAGCCGGGTATATTAGTTTTGTGCAAATCTTGTAACAGCCAGAACTAAGCTCCGTAGATATAGACATTTATATGTTCTTGATCAGGATCAAAAACTGAATCGATTTAGACATGTCCGTTTGTCCGTTTGTCCGTCCGTCCGTCTGTCCGTCTGTCCATCCGTCTGTGTTCGGATCTCCTCCGAAACGGATGGACCAACCAAGTCGAAATTTGTCACACAGGTGTATCGGGATTCGAGTATGATCCTAAGTAAAAATTGGAGACATCCTCCCACTGCCACGCCCACAAATGAATTTAATGTGTTTTCAGTAAAATGCTTGTAACTTGCGAACCACTCAACACATTTCCATTGATATTTGGTGCACTGGTAAACTACGTAAAGGGGCATATCCTGAATAAAAATGGACGCCGTCCTCCTCGAGCCACGCCCACAAATAAGCCCACAATTAAGGGTTTATCGTAACTTGTGAAGTAAAAGGCGTAGAAGCTTCAAATTCGCAACATAAGGTTGACCAAGGCGAATGAAAGGTGTAGGAAAAAAATTTATGTGGTCCGCCACCTGCCACGCCCACAAATGGAGATTTTTCGTAACTTCGGAAGTAAATGGCGTTGAAGCTTCAAATTCGCAACATAGGTTGACCAAGGTGAACGAACTGCCACGCCCACAAATGGAGAGGCAAAACATAGTGCGCCAATAATGTCGGGACGCTGGGTATTTCAAAGTCGGGCTTGACCGACTTTAGCTGTCTTACTTGTTATTATTATTATATTTATTTTTATTATAACAATTATAATTATTACTCGATTTCGATTTTGAAGACCCGCGAGGACTGGAAATACGTTGCGATGGTCATCGATCGTCTGCAATTGTATATTTTCTTCATTGTGACCACTGCCGGAACCGTTGGCATTCTCATGGACGCGCCACACATTTTCGAGTACGTCGACCAGGACCGCATAATTGAAATCTACCGTGGCAAGTAAGCTAGCTCGGCTCACACGGTTCGAGGGTTCGAGGGTTCGACCATGATCATCGGTTGTCTGGAGCAACGCAAAAGGTTAAACATTGCAACATTGCAACAATAAACTTAGAAATTTTAATACTTAAAACATTTAATGTAAGAGACAACAAAAGCCGAAAACCTAGCAAATCATTTAGCCAACAATAACTTCGATTTGTCACAATGCTACACTGAGAGAAAAAAATATAAAAAACCAAAAAGAAAAAAAAAACCTTGGCCAAAATTAGAATCGTTGAGCGGCAACGACAAGACGATCGAAGCGTTGACTATAAAAAAAAAAAAATTATTAAAAAAAAAAACGCACGCATGCGTTAAACATTGTCAACACTGAATACAAAAAATTAACACACGAAAATAATAAATCGTAGCACTTCCTTAGAGAAAATGAATTTTATTTCGAATAAAAATTGCTTCGTTTAAAAGAAGAGCGAAAAAGGCATTCCGATAAAAGTTCGCTTCATAAGAAAATAATGTGAATTCATTTATCGAATTTGCTGACCTATGAAAATATAACAATAACAATAATAACAAACAAAGAAAGGCAAGAAATTAATAATGTCGCAAAAAGTATAAATATCTATGTACTTATATGTATATGTACGAAATATAATAAAATTCTCGAAATTTCTTTGATCGCTTTGAAATGACTTAAGAAAAACCAAATTAACTCACAAAAGGCACCAATCTCACACCAAGCAGAGTTTTTCTAATTTTCTATTTTAATGATGCTTAAAAATAAGAACGCGAAATTAAAGCAAAAGCAATGGTAATACATATGTAAGATTGCTTTCGAGAAGAAAAGCAATCAAATAAAAAAAAAAATTATAATAATAACTTATAGCAAATCGTTGATACATATTGTGAGAGTAGGAGATGAAAGCAATCAAAAGAAATTACATATTAAGTAAAAAATAAAATCTCAAAAGGTAATTTCTTTAACAAAAAAATAAACTACAGAATTTTATTGAATTTTCCCGACTCAATTGTGTATTCAAGCCCACAAAAAAACCTTTCCCGCGAGGGCTTTCAATGGGCGGCGGCCTTTATACCAGAAGATTTCAGTTGGTTTTCGTTTCAAAGGGAAGGTCCAAAATAAATACCCCTTAACCCATTTAAAGTCAGGTCATAAGTTTTGATAATCATAATCATGTCAAAATCATATCGGTAGGTATAAATCAGTGTCTGCCTTTCGATTTTCCTAGCACATGTGCTTCCCAACAGATAATTATGGATTAATACCTTAACCGAGCAAAAGAAGAATGACTTATTCATCCATTTGGAGTAAGAAGCGAGCAATCGAGGTTTTATTTCAATTTTTATAATCGCTTAATCATTCATTTGAAGTAATAGGAGAGCAATCTATGTTATTTAATGACTTATCCATTCATTTGGACTAAGAAGCGAGCAAAATATTACTACGCTTATGCTCTTTCTTGAATTAGAAAAGACTACTCACTGATCTCCTTTCCGAGGTCAAAAGGTTTACTCCTCCGCCGGGACATCCTATGTTAAAAAATATATGAAATTTGAGCATTCTCTAGTAATCCATTACTCGCAAATGAGCGATCTAAGATTACTCTTTGGATGATCCAATTATCTGCTGGGTTGAGAGACCGAATTCTGCCGACGCAGCAGTCGCACACGTAACATGTATAGCGTATACCGATACGTGCGAAGAAGGGTCGGCTGTGTTCGTGTGTGTACAAAACAAATTTGGTCGATGCAAATCAGACCCTGTAGGAATTTGAACTAGTGCTGTACTAGTAAAAAAGCCACCAGTACTAGTTATTTTCTACACCCCTATCCATATAAAATTGTGTAGAAAATCAGTATAACATCTGTACAGGAAAGCACTAGTACAGTATGCACCAGAACTATTCTAGTACTTTTGGATGCAATTGGGTAAATTTGCACCAGTTAAATACTAGTGCTGTTTACGGGAAAAAGGTACCAGAATCGTTTATTTGTTTTCCTTCTTCTGTAAGCACATCTTGGGAAAAAACATTGATATTCAG
Source organism: Chlorops oryzae (assembly GCA_020466095.1). Lineage (NCBI taxonomy): Eukaryota > Metazoa > Arthropoda > Insecta > Diptera > Chloropidae > Chlorops > Chlorops oryzae. The sequence continues at coordinate 132,018,281 of CM035806.1, forward strand.
TCACTATCGATTGGTTTGAAGTTCAACTTTAATGAATGCATATGATTATTCCAATTATCACTAGTATACTTATGTTGGAAGCTTACCCAAAAATTGCACAATCTAGTTCTGGTTAAATATCTAGTTCTTTTCAAATATTTATCGAACTGTTTACCACAGGGGAGTAACTCTCAGCGAAGTCGACACACTTTTTATACCCGACACACTCTGTGTCGAGCGTGGATATTGCGTTTGTGTGATTGTGTGTAACACCCAAAACCAGTCGAGATAGACCATACAAAATATATATAGAAACGATCAGCGTTACCAGGAGATTCGATTTAGACATGTCCGTCTGTCTGTCCGTCTGTCTGTATACAGTTTTCTTATCGAAGTAGTTGATTTATTTGGTATGCGTGCTGATGGGGACATGAGTAAGAACAAGTTCGAGAATGGACCGGATCGGGCCATTTTTACGGGTACCTCCAGTCTAGTCTAGGGTCTGTTGCGAAAATCACATAAACTGCCCCAAAGTCGGACTTTTTCGAAATATATCAATGAAACTTAGAATTTGAGCGTATATTTAAGCCTCCGATTAGAATTCAAAAAATTTTGAGAAGTGGACGAGGCAAAGGGGCGGTTTTCATAAAGAAATTTAACAAAAGGCGACAATATATATAAAAAATTATTTGAAGATGTGTGTCTGTGTCGGGTATTTCATTGTCAGACTCGTCTGACTGTAACGCTCTTACTTGTTTTAAGATGCAACTGTTGATTCCCTGGGATTCGAACTCGCCGACTTCGGATTGCTGGGCGCAAACGCTTCCACTATGCTACGGAATTGAATTGAAAACATGAACGATCGAGAAAATCGAACTGTAGACGTCTGTTGACCATGTCAATAGTGAGACTCTACTGTCCGTCTCTCTAGTTCTTTCGTCTCTGGTGCAGCGGTGATATTGGAGTCAATTTACCTTGCTTTTACTGCGGGGTTTAATCAGACAGTTAGCGGAACAAAGGACGATCACATCATGCACCTCCTCTTCCTCCACACATGCAAATCGCACACAAACGCGGTTATTCAATCATTGCTGATTTTTTTTTTTAAATATAAGTAACAACCCCGTATCCCCATGGCTCGTGGACTCTTATTGTATGACGGAGCACAACCTGTGTACTCTCCTGAGCTCCGCGAAGAAGACTGGTATGTTTAGGTCGACATACGTCTTCAAACCCTACTCAACGATATCCCAGTTAAGGATCACACTGGTATGACTATAGAACCTTTGGTTCTATGCTTGGTTTCACTGACCAACCAGATTTGCCTTGCCTAACCTAACCCCATAAAGAAATTCTTTTGATAAAAGTTTTTTTCGATTGCCTAAAATTTGAAAAAAAAAACACTTCATAATAGAAATGTCGCACTCTAAGCTCGACTAAAATATGGAACTAAGACTTATAATTTATACAGGGTCGAATAAAATCAACAACGAATTTTATAGATACTTATATCAATATATGAGAAAATTAAACCATCACTGCATTCATTATAAACTCCAAAAACAAACAAAAAAATTAAGTAAGGGTGTTATAGTCAGGCGAGCCCGACACAGAGACACATGCTTAAATAATTTTTAAACTACGCCCAAAAACAGGACCACTAACAAAGAATATTCAAGAGGTTTCAAAGGCCATAACGGGCGCCGTACTCGGACTTTTGTCCAATTTCTTTATGAAAACCACCCCCTTGTCACGCTAACTTTTCCATTTTTTTTTTGGAATTTTTATCCGAGACTTAAATATGCGCTCAAATTCTAAATTTCATTGAAATATTTCGAAAAAGTTTGATGTTGGGGCACACGGTGGCCCTTGACGGATTTTAACCGTGAGGTCCTTGCAGCTCCATTTCTTTTTTTTTTTTGGATATGGTCGAGGACTAGGTACATCCTGAACAAATTCTCATAGAGCAAAAATCGAAACATGGAAACTTTTTTTTTATCGATTTTTTCTATCGTATTGCAAAAAATGCATTACTTTTCGTCAGTTTCGAAATAAATTTGACAAAAATATTTTGTTTCACACACAATATGAAGATTTTATATACATATTATTCAAAAAAATAACATTTTTTCATTATAAAAAAAAATCTTTTACACTATATTAAACCATATTCTACCATTGTTCGATTTATCGAACAGTAATTTCTATGCCATTTTCTAATATTCCTGCTTAGTAGCAATAGTACTTAAAGATGAATGGGATTTGAAATAGGAATTTCGGGATAATTATTTCATAAGGTAATATTGCTTGTCATTTTGGGACCTTCCCCTCCCTCCCCTAAAACGATAACTAGAACTTAAATATCATAATTCAGCTTGCAGAAAAAAGTTCCCGGTAGAATACGAGTTGAGTAAAATTTTTTAAAATTCATTATATGTATATTACATGTTCTGCGAATTATATTCGCAGACTGCTCTTTGTAATTTTTTTCCATAATCAGAATTATTTTGTGACCCCTTATACTTAGCCCAGGTCGCAGAAAAGTCGAAATGAACGGCTTCCATAGCTTGCCCATTTATGCTGCATACAAAATTCTTTTACATGGAAAAAAAAAGGTTCCATGTTTCGATTTTTTGCTCTATGAGAATTTGTTCAGGAAATATGTACCTAGTCCTCGACCATATTCAAAAAATAAATTGGAGGTGTAAGGACCTCACGGTTAAAATCCGTCGAGGACCACCGTGGGAAGCTTTGGAATTTTTGTGACACCCTAGACCGATAAATATTTTGGGAGTACGTTTATTGCTCCAAAGGAAGCATACGTGTCAACTTTCGTTCAAGTCCCATTTGAATTTCGGGTGTAGGTGGCCCTTCTGCCACGCCCACCTTTGCAATTTTTAAAAATCGCATTACTTACCCTTAAACATGTTCAAATATAAAATTACATCTAAATATCTTACAAAACTGCGGTTTTATAGCAGTTTTTTTTTTTTTTTGATTTTTTTAACACACCCTAGTACTGGAGGTACCCCTAACACTGGCCCGATCGGGTCCATTCTCATACTTTAGAAGCTCTCTTACTCATGTCCCCGTGAGCACGCATACCAAATATCGTCAAGATAGCGGGACTCCTTCGATAAGAAAACTGTATACAGAGAGACGGACAGACAGACAGACGGAGGGATGGCTAAATCGAATCTCCTTGTGACGCTGATCATTTCTATATACTTACATTTTGTATGGTCTATAGCGACTAGTTCTGGGTGTTACAACCACACAAACGCAATATACCCTCGACAGAGAGTGTGTTGGGTATCAAATCGGAAATTTATTCTCCATACATGCACTTAAAAGCCATTCAGGTGAACAGAACAGAACTGAAAGACAGGCGTTCAATCGACCCACGCTCAGCCGGACAGATTGTTTTCAAAAGGCTTTAGCTCATATTTTGTCTTGCTCTGCACTTACGTCCATCAAGCACCATTCATCAACAGACTGACCTAAGAAGTGACATTCCCAATTTATAGATTTTCCAACATGAAACTTAATGAATTCAGATAATTAAATTCCAAAATAACAAAAGCTTTGGAAAAAAAAATAAGAAATAATTATTTTGCAAAATAACGCAAAAGTATGCCTTAAGGTCATAAAGTGCTAGACTTTGAAGCAACCGAAAACGAATGATAATTTAAAAAAAAAAACATTTTTTTTTTTCGTCATGGCGTAACGTCCCATGTGACTGAGAATGCCATGTTGGTGGCAGTAAAGTTGTTTACAAATGCTGCAAGCACCACATTCATCCATCTATGCATCCATTCATCACGAAGAGCACTACTTAATACAATAGTGCACAACAAAGCGTCAAAAAGTACAAAAGTTTGTAATAACATAAAATTTTTTTATATCGCCTAACGTGATGCGATAGTTAATGATTACACCAACGCAAAAGGGTAACACGAATCCATGGAGATAATTCCGAAAAATCTTCTTTATTTATCCATTTAATTTTATTGTTATACCTATGCATTTTTTTTTTTTTTTGTGCTTCTGGATTTTCATTCAGTCCTTTGAGTGCATAGATCTTGGAATTTTCAATTCAACAATCAAAATTTAACTTGCGTTTCTTTTCTTGTCGCGTCGACTTTTGACCCGTACTGCATTTGCTGGGTACATAAAATTGTGTTTAACCCAGTTGTAAAATTTGAACAGAATATACATAAGACTCCCAATAAAATACGAATCGATTTTGTTGGGAAAAAAAAAACAGCAAATAGATTCAAATTCGCTCTTTTTGCTCTAGTTCTTCTAGTTTAGTAGATGTCGGCGATTAAAGTTTTTCGAACAACTCTGGATTTGCGATCGCAGATTTTCCGACGTTAAATGAATGACCCTTCATAGACATTTCATAAAGTTTATGTTCATTCATATAAAAATCCTTAAGCCCATTTTACCTTACTTTTTCGGTAGGTGCATCAAACTTGATTGACCGTATGAGTCACCCCGAATCTGCTTCGACTCCATACATTTCTTGGCCAAAACTAGAAGGAGTTACTCTAGAGCAGGAGTTCCCAAACTTTTTCGGACGCGGAGCCCTTGAAAGATATAAAAATTTTTGAGGAGCCCCAGCCTAATTTGTTACATATGGCACTATTCACCGGCAATATCTAAATAGTATGGGAACAATTGGGACCTTCGTGGAATTGATGATGAAAATGTATAACGATATAAAATAAGGATTAAATTTTTTCTTTTAAAAGTTAAATTATTTTTTAACAATGACCAACAAAATAATAAAACTTAAAACATTTTTCTGTGTAGAAACAATAAGTTAAACAAAAAATAAAAATTATTGAAAAAATAATTATTTTGAAGAATGAAATTGTTTCTTTTTCTGACAAATCGCTTTTATGTCCGGTGCTATCGATGATAGTTGGAGCCGAATGTCAGGTTCAATATTGAGTTTTCTGCGGTATTTCGTTTTTTTTTTGATGCGTAGCATGAAAAGCCGGACTCACAAATATATGGTATGTGGTAGCGAAAGGAAGAAAGATCTGTATTGCTTTCTTTCCGCGGAGCACACTTTGGGAACCGCTGCTCTAGAGCAATGAAATTGGCCATGGACGTTTCTTTCCATGTAACTAAGAAATTTTCAAACAATTGTGGAAATCAAATCACCCCAAGCCCCATCCCCCATCCCCCATACAAAGGGGGGACTCCAATTTCAGAAGTTTGGATCTACAAACTTGAAATCCGGAGAAGAGCTTAGTGTTTTGCTACAAAGTTCTAGTAACTTAACATCAATATTAGTGTCCGACCGAAGGTTCGGCTTCGGTAATCGGCATAATCGGCCAATTCTTAATCTTCGGCTTTGGCTTCGGCTGGAAAAAGCCAAATATTTTAGCCGAATATTTTTGCATTTTAATGGAAGTAAAAAAGTCACGATAGATTTTCAATTGCTTCATTGAGACCTTTTACACTAGTGAATTATTGCCGTAAATTCTCACTTTGTGGGCGACTAAAGCGAAAGAATTTAGAGAAAATTTGAGCGGTTTTTTTTGTGCTTGTCAAATGAATAAAGACTGGTTTTGTTTCCTTACTGTAACAGGTTGGCTGATAAGTCCCCGGTCTAACAAAGAAAAACACATTTTTTTGTCAAAATTCGTTTTTATTATTCAACATAGTTCCCTTCAAGAGCGATACAACGATTATAACGACCTTCCAATTTTTTGATACCATTTTGGTAGTACTCCTTCGGTTTTGCCTCGAAATAGGCCTCAGTTTCGGCGATCACCTCTTCATTGCAGCCAAATTTTTTCCCTGCGAGCATCCTTTTGAGGTCTGAGAACAATAAAAAGTCGCTGGGGGCCAGATCTGGAGAATACGGGGGTGGGGAAGCAATTCGAAGCCTAATTCATGAATTTTTGCCATCGTTCTCAATGACTTGTGGCACGGTGCGTTGGCTTGGTGGAACAACACTTTTTTCTTCTTCATATGGGGGTTTTGCCGCGATTTCGACCTTCAAACGCTCCAATAACGACATATAATAGTCACTGTTGATGGTTTTTTCCCTTCGCAAGATAATCGATAAAAATTATTCCATGCCCATCCCAAAAAAAACAGAGGCCATTACTTTGCCAGGGACTTTTGAGTCTTTCCACGTTCGGAGACGGTTCACCGATCGCTGTCCACTCAGCCGACTGTCGATTGGACTCAGGAGTGTAGTGATACAGCCATGTTTCATCCATTGTCACATATCGACGCAAAAACTCGGGTGTATTGCGAGTTAACAGCTGCAAACACCGCTCAAATCATCAACACGTTGTTGTTTTTTGTCAAAATGTGAGCTCGCGCGGCACCCATTTTGCACAGAGCTTTTTCATATCCAAATATTGATGAATGATATGACCAACACGTTCCTTTGATATCTTTAAGGCCTCTGCTATCTCGATCAACTTCATTTTACGGTCATTCAAAATCATTTTGTGAATTTTTTGATGTTTTCGTCGGTAACCACCTCTTTCGGGCGTCCACTGCGTTCAGTTCACCGTCCTCCGTGCTCATTTCACCACGCTTGAATTTTTGCATACCAATCAATTATTGTTGATTTTCCTGGGGCAGAGTCCGGAAACTCATTATCAAGCCAAGTTTTTGCTTCACTGTATTTTTTCCCTTCAGAAAACATTATTTTATCAAAACACGAAATTCCTTTTTTTTCCATTTTTTTCACAATAACAAAAGTTGCTTCACAAAAGACGCTCTATCTCACAAACTAATTGACTTACAGACGACAAATTTTGACACGAATCATTTGAAGGTTGCCACTATATAAAAATAATATGCATTTAATACTAGCGACGCCATCTATGTGTCAGACCGGGGACTTATCAGCCAACCTGTTAAAATGTTTTGTACTCGGCTTCGGCCTTCGGTCTTCGGCCGAAGTCTTCAACTCTGCCGATTGTTCGGCTTCGGCTTCGGCTAAAAATCCACCTTCGGTCGGACACTAATCAATATGCTGTCACGCCCACTTTTTGTGCCACGCGCACTCAAAGTTGGTTAATAAAGCAGTCATTAACCCCCCCAGAACTGTTGTGAATATTTTCGAAGCACTGATGAATGTTGATTTATTTATAAATTTTAAATGTGTATTTAACACACTAAAGAAAACACACCGACCCAGCCTTGCCAAAGAAAAAAAAAACTGAGATGGCAAAAAGTACAGCAAATTCATACGTTTTATACGAAGATTTAGACCATTTTTTAAAATCGTCATTTTTCACCGATTAGCTGGTCGTGGCAGCTAATTTTTACAAATGCCTAAAGATAATGAAGTATTCTTTAATATTTTATGAGAGCTAAGGCGGACCTTGGCGGATTTAAAAAAATATCGAATGCTGAAATTGCCATATTTTAACCAAGTTAAGAGTCGTATAAATAAAGGACTTAAATTTATTGCTAAAATTAAAAAATTAATAACATAAAATTTGCTTTGAAATTTTAAAGAATGCATTTATAGGAATTTTTTTTGTGAAGTTCTCAAAATATATAATTTTATTTTTTAAAAACCGCCGTTGACTTTCAAGCAGCGTAGAGTCAATACTAATTATAGTGTTTAAATTATATTCTGGATTTGATGGGGTTTGTCACCAAAAAATTTCCACTAGCACGTCCACTGTGCCCTGCTTTCATGGTGAACCAGGCGGTGCAAGAAAACACTTAGATTTCTTGTTTTTAAGTAAGGGGCTATCTCCAGCTCTGTTGGAAATTTTCTGGAGTGTTTTTTTTTTTTTTTGGTTTTATATGAAGATTTTAATTTCTGTTTCATTTCTGACAGAACTGGAGAGAGCCCCTAAATAAAAATGTTACAACTAGTTTTTTTTTTAAGTGTATTCAGTTTTTATCTCTTTCGTTTGGCAACAATCGATCGAGCTATTTTCATTGAAATATCAATACAAAAAAAACAATCGCTACATTCCAGCAATTGAATGTAATGATTTGCTAAATTATCACAAACATTTTTCTCGCAATGAACTTCAAGGCTAACCGTATTTGATCAGCACCTTTTTGGGCCCGTTTTGAGCTTTTATTTTATTTTGAGATGTTTCGTTTTCTTTTTTGCTTTCATTGCTTTATTGCATCAATATCAAAACGAAAACATCTTCAAGCAAAAACTTTTGACAGTCAATCAAATTAAATAGTCCGTCTTACAATTCGAGAGATAATTCAAAGCAATTAGAGAATAACAAGCAAACAAAATGAAAATATTTGAATAAACCAAATTGTGAGCTCACGTTTTGAGCAATGAAAATTCATTAGAAAAATTAAAATAATAATGAATGCAAAAGAGGAAAATCAAATCCAAACGTAATTCTGATTAAAGTCTCATGAGAGAACAAAGACGAGTGCATTTTATGAGCTCTTCTCGCAATTACGATTTCGAACCCCAGCGCCTCTTCTGTTCCCTTCAAATCTTTGGGAAATCAACTCAATGCACTCTTAATTAATGGCAGTGGCAAATCAAATACGTATGATTAGCGGTGGCAACGTCATCAGTCGCAGAAAGTTCATCACCAGCCAACAGTGATGGCAGCGATATATCGACCCCTTTTCGCGAAATTATCGTATGTTACAAAAAGTAAATTTTACAAGAGAGCGTTTTTTTACAATCCTTTGCATATGCGACTGTGTAAAAGCTAAAACTTATTGCACACTATCTTCATAACTACAGTGTTTAGGGTCATAATATTTTGCCAGGCGATGAGTTAGAAGCTTTACAACAAATTCGCATCAAAAAGTCAATTTCGTAAGAAATGTAACATACGATGAATTCGCGAAAAGGGGTCGATATCATCTCTACAGTGTATGTCGATTCCTGTCAATACGAGCAAGACCTTCTAGCTGAGGAATTTTTCTTTTGCTTAAATAACAGATTTTTGCTTAGCCAAAGGACAATAAAATTGTCCGAAGTGTGAAAACACTGGATATTCATACAGTACATACAGTACAGTACAGTAGATTCTAAGGGGCTTTCTCCATTTTGTGGTTCGGTTCGGCGGTTCGAACCAATGTTTGAACTTTTGGATTGGTTCGTCGAACCGGTTTTTCTACTTCTTTGAACCGTGGTTTCGGTTCGGCTCATCGGTTCGGGAATTTCTCAAACTGAAAAAATTGTTAAATACGTGCTCCCACTTCTAGCGCAATTTTTTACCATTTAGGATGAAAATTTGCACAATAAAAAGTTAGTGTTGGTTACCTTACTCATACATATTAGAGATGTATCGATACTAACTTCATAAGAATATCGATTTTTTTTTATTTTTGGCCTATGGGAGCGACCACTGTGCATGGTTGCAGGCAAAAATGAAACCCTGAACCTTTACAAAAAGGGGTTCGATTTTCGGTTCAGTTCAAACATTTGTGAAAAACTTCAGTTCGGTTAATCGTTCGGTTCATCAGCAGATAAAAGCGGGTATCTGGTTCAAAAGCGGTTCATCGGTTCGTCGCCATACATTCTGTGGCCAAAAATAGAAGGAGTGGTCTAAGAGCAGTGAAATTTTGTGGGAGTATTACTATACCCCAAATTAAAAAATTTTGCAAAAATCATAGAATTTCACTTACTGCCACGCCCACCGCCCATATAAAGTGATTTTCTAATGTTACAATGATGAAATTTGGTACATATGTTATTTATGATAAACAAATGAAGATACCAAAATTATTCTTAGGTGCCACGCCCCCTTTACAAGCTACGCCCCTTCAGAGTCACAGTTTCATAAGCAAAATATGTACATATATAATGCATATTTAGAAATTTTTTTACCTAATTAAAAATGTCACAAATATTTTATGGTTTTCAAAACAAAGAATATAGATTTATCAAAATGCATCAAAAGCTTAGATCAAACCGTCAACTTACAAAATATGCGATGCAGTGAAAATGCGTGAAAAATCAACAACAACAAATTGTATCTCCTGCGCCCGTACGCTCCTTAAATAATCACTGCTGTTCGCAGTTAAATTTATTTTAATATATCACTTCCGGAGCTGTCACTTTCTGAATCGCCTGAAAGGCAAGCCTCCAAATCTTTTGTAATTGAACTTATGCTATCAGCGATATCATCGGCCAAGACATAATTTTCAATCATATTGCACAAATTTTTGTTTTTTGTACACAATGTTCTATATTTATGTATTTTTTTATTTTATAAGTATATTCATTTTTATTAATTTTATTAAACCCAAATTAAATTTCAATTGATCAAAATTAAACATTTCATTTTTAACTTACACTCATCTCCATTTAAAAAGGCAAACTGAGCCCGTCAGAGTTTCTTTTAAGAAACCGTTCTTTGTAGCGATTGCAATATTTTCCACTTGTTCGAAAATGAGAGTTACAAAAAACTTATATTTTTTATTACAGCTTTTCTGTCACATTTTCCTTTTACATTATTTTCAAAGTACTCAACCATTGCGTTTTTGCGCGCAGCACAGCCTTTACCGGAGTTCGCTAGCCAAAAGTTGAACAATTCGATTGTTTTTACTGTACGGGCCACTAGAGAAAAACGTCAATTAATATCGAGGAGGCAGGCGGGGGCAGCTGATTTTTTGATATTACTATCTACTTACTTTCAGGAATTAAATACCTATTAAAAAATTAAAGATATATTTTTTGATGTTTTTTTTTTCAAACATTTTCAAAAATTATTTTTACATTTTTTTCTCTTTTTTTGATTTGTTTACGCTTCGGGAACAATTTAAAACATATCGCACCCTTGCTCCTAAACTGGCACAATTCAAAATTTTCCAAAATCGACTTTTTTCCATATATCAAGTCATTATGCATATCTTTAACTACTGCAAAAATTTCATTCGCATTACTATCTTCCTAAACTCAAAAAATAACTTTATGCCAGTTTTGATGCAAGTTGCACTACCTCTTCAGTTTGACTTAAAGAGTAATATTTTGAATAATGCAAAGGTGTCTTTGCAAAGTAGATAGACTTTGTTGCACAAAAGTGAACTAATTTAAAATGTGCCACTTTCGCGCAACTAAATGATCACTTTGTGGTGTACCATTATAATTGTGCTGATTTAGTCGCAAAAAAGTGGTTTCATTTGACTGTTCTATTATAAGTTATGCCATTATAGATCAAATAATACCGATTGACATAAGTTTTTCAAAAATTATTTGTTTTAAAGCAAAAATCAAACTACCATTAAGTTATATTGCGACTAGATACTTGTTTTTTTTATATTTCCTGAATGGTTTTTTTAAAACATTGCATTTCTTTTATTGATTTCAGTGGCTAGTTGGCTTTTAAAAAATTTTGAGTTGTGCCACCTTAACTACAAAAATTAGAGTTCTTTTTCAAATTGTGCGAATTTAACTACAATAATTCGAGTTCTTTTTTAAGTTGTGCCTTTTTAACTACAAAAATTAGAGTTCTTTTTTAAAATGTGCCTTTTTAACTACAATAATTCGAGTTCTTTTTCAAATTGTGCCGCTCTTACTACAATAATTCGAGTTCTTTTTTACATTGTGCCACTTTAGCTACAATAATTCAAGTTCTTTTTTAAATTGTGCCACTTTAGCTACAATAATTCAAGTTCTTTTTTACATTGTGCCACTTTAGCTACAATAATTCGTGCTCTTTTTTAAGTTGTGCTTTTAACTGCGAAAATTAAAATTTTGGAAGTTTTTGCTGCTTACAGACTGTTGCATTTAACTGACTTACTTTGATTCATATTATAAAAATGTAATAAATGATTAGTTCTATATATAAGCAAAATGTTTATTTATAATGTTGTTCTTTCTCAGTTTTTTGCAGGTAATAATAATGCTGCTATTAAATTAAAATCTGAATTGAGTACCAAAAAAGAAAGTGTTGCAAAATGAAACAGCTAAACTATGATTTTATTTCTGCATTAAAGAGGGTTAAATTCAGGTTAAATGCAGCGATAAATTCAGTTAAATGCAATAGTCTGTAAGCAGCATAAAACTTCCAAAATTTTAATTTTCGCAGTTAAAAAGCACAACTTAAAAAAGAACTCGAATTATTGTAGTTAAAAAGGCACCATTTGGAAAAAAACTCGAATTATTGTAGTTAAAAAGGCACAATTTAAAAAAGAACTCGAATTATTGTAGCTAAAGTGGCACAATTTGCAAAAGAACTCGAACTGTTGTAGTTAAAGAGGCACAAAGGTTTCATATCACCAAATTCTTCGCAAAAAGAAAACAAAATTGAAAAAATAAAGTAGGTATAGAATGTCCTTTAATAATTATACCATAACATGGTGTGATTTGGTCAGAACCATCAATTTTATTTAGTCTACGCTTGTTTTTTTTTTTTGTATTGCAAGGCTTCGGTACATTTATTAAATAATTTTAAGAATAAACATTTTTTGCAGTTAAAGGGGTACAATTTAAGTTGAGACAGTGATTTTGACAAAAAAAATGACGTTAAAATGGCACAATTCAAAATATGCTTGTATTTCCACAGACGTAGGTCGAAATAAAAAATAAAAAAACGAAAATTTCTCTTTAATGGACCTCCTCACTAGTGTAACACTTTTTTCTGTCCGTACTTCACCAGGTCTTCTATAAACTGTTTTTTGCTTCTACTGAAAATTTGATTTTTTTGAATTGTGCCAGTTTAGGAGCAAGGGTGCGATATGTGCATTATAAAAAACAATATTAACAATTTTCTTATAAATTTTAAAGCCTTATTTATATTTTGACATATAAAGCTTAAAGTCGAAGCACAATTGGCGCAACTGCAATTTTTTAAACTTAGCAATTAAAACATACAAGTACAACATTTCAAAACTGTTTCGGGAGCAACGTCAACTTTGACGGCTTGCACTTACGAAAAATCTTACAAAAATTTGGATTTCTCTATTCCAATATAAGTATTTCCAATAGAAACCAACCAAAATTTTTTTTTAAATTCAGACATAAATTTTTTGTATTTTTTGGCCACACACGAAACACTGTGCGATTTGCCTACCAATAGCTAACTTTATGTTGTGGTGGTTCACTCGGTCATGCTCGACCAAAAGTATACTAGGATGGTATATGAGGTCGTATGCATTACCGCCTGCAGCCTACGAAATGTGTTGCGGTTCATCGATTCTGTAACTAGCATTTTGGCTGTTGGGTTCAAGTCGGCGATAAGCGAATTGCAAATAAACACAACTAGCCACCATAAACCTTAAATTTAAATGTAAAAGGCCGTTTACATATGCCGTTTTATTCGCGTTTTAGCAACTTTGCCCGTTTTAGCACTAAAACAAATTAGATTTTTCACGTTTTATCATACAAAACTAAAACGAGAAACTTTCCTGTTTTAATTTCAAACAAGTAGCTAAACAAGATAAATCCTGCTTATAACTGTTACTACAACTACACTATAAAAATGCAAAACAAATGGTCATTGAAATTTGTAGATAAAAAATTGTGAGGTTTCCACAACTAATGTAAAAAACGAACGCAATTTCAATAAACGCTTCTTTTCTAAACTACAATATTCACTCATATTTCACGTGTTGGGCAAACAAAAGATAACCACGAAATGGCAAAACGACATGCGCAAATGTAAACACCCTGTTTTGACTTAGTCGTGTTAGCTTAAACGAGTAGCGCTAAATCGTATATGTAAATGCCATATAACATTTAATTTATCGAAATTAAAAATTCTATAGGTACGTGATGGTTAATTCTATCGATAAATACTAGCAATCTATAACCCATAACCAAATGAAATCATAACAACACTTTCTAGTTATTGCTGTCAACCTTGCACAACGCCGTTTATCACATTTGTGATAAGTCGGCATTTCTCTTGAGGCTCTCATGTTACTTAACATTGCAAGCTTGAGCACCTCTCTAAGTTCAAGTTCAACAAAAGCCACAAAGATTTCATTTTTTCTTTTTTCCCGCTTTTCATAATTCATAAATCATGCTGACCATCTTTAAACTTGTTTCTTTTTTTTCGTTTCTTAAATCACTTTATTCAATCGATGGACAATGAATTTGGGATTATGTATCTGAAAAATTAGTCGGACAATAAACGTGCAGACATCCAAAATAAGACAGCATTTTTTTTTTTTATGGAGAAACAAAGTTTTTGGCCCGAGCAAATTTGCACTTTGTTGTTCGTTTTTCTTGAGTTTTCTTTTTCGGTTTTCTTTCCATCGAATGCATTCGGCCTACGCGTGAGAATGTAATTTTGAAGCTAATTCAAATTTGTTTTACCTCTAAATATGCATTTTATCGTTCGTTTTTTCGTTTTTCATTTTCAATTAACATAGCAAAATGGAATCGTTAAACAAACATTTCAATGGATAATGAGGATCTTTAGGTTTTTTTTTTTTCGCAAAATTGCAAGGCATGCAAAGGGTATTCACATCGTGGTGTATGGCATACCAACAATAAAACAGTAATTTTTTGCAAATTCTCTGTTTGCATTTCATGTCATTCGAATCGATGGGTCTCCTAATCGATGTTGTGCGATCTTCAATATTTAAGGCATTTTCCTCAGCGATTCCGATGGCCCGAGCTCTATCGCAGTGGGCCTATACAGTGTAAGCACTACCAGCGCCCTTGGCGAGTATTCTTCGGCGCCTCCCAACTGTTAATTAGATAATTCACAAGTAAGCTTAAAATTTTCTCCTTATATCCGGCGCCCTGGGCGGTTGCACAAGCCTGCCCTCCCCCAACGCCAGTCCTGGGCCTATACGAAAGGACAAGGCATAAATTTGAATGATGTTTTTGCTATAAGCACTCAAAATTTGTGGAATTATGATTCGTCATATTATGAAATTGTTTGGGAAAAAATGAATTCTAGCTCAAAAGCAATTTTCGGTGAGTATTTTACTATGCTTATATACGGCATTGCCATAGTTTTTATACCGGACACACTCTGTCTCGAGGGTATATTGTGTTTGTGTGGTTGTGTGTAACACCCAGAACCAGTCGAGATAGACCATACAAAATATAAAAAAATGATCAGCGTCACCAAGATTCGATTCGTCCTCTGTCTGTCCTCTGTCGTCCTTGTCGTCCCTGTTTGTATACAGTTTTCTTATCGAAGGAGTTGAGATATCTTGATGAAATTTGGTATGCGTACTCACAGGCACATGAGTAAGAACAAGTTCGAGAATGGACCCGATCGGACCATTTTAAAGGTTACCTCCAGTACTAGGGTCTGTCACAAAAATCTCAAAACTGCCCCAAAATCGGTTTGTTTGGAAATATTCCAGTGAAACTTAGAATTTTAGCGCATATTAAGGCCTCCGATTAGAATTCAAAAAAATTGGAAAAGTGGGCGTGGCAAAAGGGCGGTTTTCATAAAGATATTTAACAAAAGGGGCGCCTCATGGCCTTAAACACCTCTTGATATTAAAAATTATTTGAGTATGTATGTGTTTTCGTGTCGGGTATTCTATTGTCAGGCTCGCCTGACAATAACACCCTTACTTGTTTTTTTTTTTTTATTCAATTTCTTTCTTGTCTTTCTTAATACCCCTAATGTATAAATGGATTTAAAAAAGCACGATCTATGAACCTGTATTAATTGAAGCTAATTTTTTCTTAAGCATGGTTCGAATTATCTGTAAGAATATTGTATTGACAAGCACACTAAAAAACAAAAACAAATGTTTCGCAATAAATTATTGGAAATTATTTTTTTTTTTTTTTTTTTTTGTCTCTGATTTTGTGCAATTTTGGGCACATGAGGCAGTCTACGACTTTGCACAGCTATTAACAAGTCTTTATTAGTTCTCCACATTCATGCCAAACCATATTGCGATAAGTTACAAAAACCTTCAAAGGGGATAATATCGCAACTGCAAATGCTAAAATGCCAAAAGAAAAACGAACACATGTACTCAAAAAAGTTAATAAAGTGAATTGAATAAGGGGGGAAAATTAATGAAAAAATACTGAATTTTAGTATGCAAAGCAAAACAAACAAAAAATCCGGCACCAATGGAGAGTACTTTAAAGTCATATTTTCCAAAGCGACGAACAGTGACAATGAATGAACGAATGAATCGAACGAACGAACGAACGAGACAATGAACGGGCGTATGAATGATCTTAGTGGAACTGAGAGTTGTTGAACACAAATCAATAATAATCACGGCAGAGCGTCGAACGGACGCAGCCAACTTACGTACGGGCACCGAAGGGAGTCATGCAAGGGAAAATACAATGGACTCGCGGTAATTCGAACCCTGCCTTATGTGGTGCACCTTGTAATACGAACCGCACTCTATATACATAAGTAATTACATTTTTTATACAGAATTATGGAAAATTCATAAAGATGCTTCGATTTGTAATTTGTCGGATCTCAAGGCACTCTTGTTCATAAAAATCCCGAAAAATTTGGTTCTAATGCTATGTTCTCACTAGGCCGGGTTAGGGTTATCGGCGAAACCCAGGGTTTCAAATGTCAAAACGCATATAAAAAAAAACATCTAACCCGAAAATAAACCCCGGGTTAACATTTAACTCTGAGGTTAGCGCAGAGTTGCATTTGAAAATTTCAGTTACATTTGCTAACACCGAATACAAAAACCGGGTTAATATTTAATACGGCACTAACAGGGAAGCTTTCCCGTGCAGAAAATGAGAGGTGAAGGATGTGTTTGGAAATGTTAATTTTGATCACAAGTCTTGGAACATTTTGTGATGCCGCTTTCACCATTAGCTCCATTAATCTATTTTTGTTCCTGCGGACATTGCAATGCTCTTCTTAAGATGTTTCAAGACAAGTGACAAAATATGACCATATCCGGCAATTTTTTAAAATATTCTCCTCTCAGATCCCCGCGGCATATACTATTATTTCAAATGTAATTCTCATTCCCGTTGGCATCATAGCATTTGTTCAGAATGATATTTTCATTCATGTTAGCAGCTTACACTCTTTTTTCATATGAAATAATCATGCACGTTTGATCCATTTTAGCCAGCCAGCATGTACTTTTTTGTCAAATGAAGTTTTCATACGGACTAGGGTCATCCACTTCTTTTCCCAATGAATAACACATTAATTTTGAAGTATTGAAAATAGCGGCCATCTCATAAAAATTTCATTATATGTAAGGGTTAATAATGCGAGTAGTCGCAGTATGAATTTTCACCACTTCAGAAGTAGTGCAGAAGTAGTGAATTTTCCGGCTGGGTCATACAACGTTTGTTAATCTTAACTCGCTCTAACCTGATATGAACGCTTTGAGTTAAAGTATCGGGTTAAGTACTTAACCCCTATAGTGAGAACATAGCATAAGGCAGTACTCTTAACTCTAACGAAATGGGTAATCAGACATAGCCCTGCAAGGGGTTTATGGTTATATATTATTGCGGCTCTACTGTATGGAGTATAAACCCTCTAATCTACGACTCTGTACACATTATTGATAGGCATAGTCGATGTCATCGGATACTGCGATGGCCGAAACGCACGTGCAAATGAACGACGAAAAAATAAAAAAATCCCGCATTACAAAATCTTTTGTTCCACGACCATATCAACGAAAACGGTAAGTATGAAATGACGAAAAAACATTAAAAAATTAATAACGTTACTTTTTACAGCAATATTAGCGTATTTCCTAATATTAACATGCAAAATCATGTTCGAGGCGATTGCATTCGTCAAAGAATCGCATGAGCCAAAGAGTTTGAATGCGGAAATATCGCAATCGACAATGAAGCCCTCGAATGCAATGCAAAATAAACATGTAAGGGTGTTATAGTCAGGCGAGCCTGACAATAAATTACCCGACACAGACACACATGTTAAAATAATTTTTAATCCACGCCCAAAACACAATACCACTAAGAAAGAATATTAAACAGATTTTTAAGGCCACTAGGGGCCCCATATACCGACTTTTGTTAAATTACTCTATGAAAACCGACCCTTTGCCACGCCCACTTTCCAATTTTTTTAATTCTAATCGCAGGCTTACATATAAGCTCAAATTCTAAGCTTCATTGAAATATTTCGAAAAAGTCCGATTTTGGATCAGTTTTGAGATTTTTGTGACAGACCCTAGTACTGGAGGCACCCCTAAAAATGGTCCAATCGGGTCCATTCTCGAACTTGTCCTTACTCATGTCCCCGTGAGCACGCATACCAAATTTTGTCAAGATAGCTCAACTCCTTCGATAAGATAACTGTATACAGACAGACAGACAGACAGACAGACAGACGGACATGTCTAAATCGAATCTCCTGGTGACGCTGATCAATTCTACATGCATTTTGTATAGTCTATCTCGACTGGTTCTGGGTGTTGCACACAACCGCACAAACGCAATATACCCTCAACACACAGTAGTGAGCTTTGCGCATAGCCGGATACCGGACATCCTAACAGTAACCTTAAAAAGGCAAATGACTTAAATTCACATGAGAGTGTTACAAATCGATCCAAGCGTCTAAAAAGAAAACAAGGAACATCTCAAAACAAAATTTCTCCATACTATTGTAATGCTGTCGTATCATCTGACATTGTGTTGACGAGATTATCAACGGCCTTACGTCTGATAGCCCAGGCAGACAGCTTTAGTGGCGCAACAGAATCTTCCACAAACATAAGAAGAATTGAAAACGTTCACACTTTGATTTGGCAATAAAATAGCACGCCTGAACAAAAAACATTTAAGTAAAACTTCTCAAAACTATGTGGACGTAAAATTATCCGACTCACCGGGACACTTACATAAATATTGTCCGATACGTTCGATACTGGATATTTTCCATATATCCAAGGCGTCACCAGATTTGTTTATATCAGACATAACTAAATTGCGACTCCTACATTCGAAAATGCTTGATTAGTTCCTCATTTGATTGATTGCTTAAATGATTTGAAGCTTTGAAAACTTTCAAAGCATCAGAAGAGCTTCTAGTGAGCTTTCATTCTTTATTTTAGTAAAAAGCCTAAAACTTTGCTAAAGTATTGAAGTATTAACGACTTTCGAAATGTGTAATCTATTTTTTGGCATATATTCACACCATAGCTGTGCCTTTGGACGATGACGATTGAAGATAAGGGGGGAGGGGGTCTAAAATGGCCAAAAACATTCTGACGTAATATATGGACGGCCGCTTATGTAGCCGAAGCGTTTTATCCTCATTGATGAGCAGACAATACTTGTTGTTAATGTAGGGTGATTTTCAATGTAGGAGTAACATGAAAATTGTCGACATGTTCGACTTTTACAATACTTACTTGAAATATGCGGAACTGCTATGTATATATAAATACTTAGCTATCACAGACTTATAATATTGAAATAAATAATTCAATACATGTTTTAAAATTTAAAAATTAAGTTAGATAAATGCATTACTGAAATTATTTATTTTTCAAAATTATTCTAGCATACTTGTTGATTTATTCCATGAAGAAAAATCTTTATTGGACTCCATCTATCTTTACTGGACTTTTTTTTAGATAAATTTTGTACTCGATTTTCAAGTTCCTCTCTAATCTTTGACCATTTTGAATGTTCCTCAAGAAATTTTGTTCATAACACTCCGCACTAGAGATGGGCACGGGTCGGGCCGAGCGTGGGGCCCGCCGGGCCTCTGTCGAATTTTTTGGGCTTCGGGCCAAAAAACTCAAAACGGGCTTCTTCCGTGCGGGCCCGGGCCTGAGGTCGAAAGCCCGAAAAAAAAGTCCGATACGCTTTTACCGTTATAGAAAAGCTGGTCGAGAATTGGTAAATTGTTCCCTTTTTCAGTTAAAAATATCGGGAGGAATAAGATAACAGGTTGGCTGATAAGTCCCCGGTCTACTAAAGAAAAAACACTTTTTTTGTCAAAATTCGTTTTTATTATTCAACATAGTTCCCTTCAAGAGCGATACAACGATTATAACGACCTTCAATTTTTTGATACCATTTTGGTAGTACTCCTTCGGTTTTGCCTCAAAATAGGCCTCAGTTTCGGCGATCACCTCTTCATTGCAGCCAAATTTTTTCCCTTCGAGCATCCTTTTGAGGTCTGAGAACAAGAAAAAAGTCGCTGGGGGCCAGATCTGGAGAATACGGTGAGTAGGGAAGCAATTCGAAGCCTAATTCATGAATTTTTGCCATCGTTCTCAATGACTTGTGGCACGGTGCGTTGTCTTGGTGGAAAAAACACTTTTTTCTTCTTCATATGGGGCCGTTTTGCCGCGATTTCGACCTTCAAACGCTCCAATAACGACATATAATAGTATGTTGATGGTTTTTCCCTTCTCAAGATAATCGATAAAAATTATTCCATGCCCATCCCAAAAAAACAGAGGCCATTACTTTGCCAGCGGACTTTTGAGTCTTTCCAGGAGACGGTTCACCGATCGCTGTCCACTCAGCCGACTGTCGATTGGACTCAGGAGTGTAGTGATAGAGC
The DNA here is from genome assembly GCA_020466095.1 of Chlorops oryzae. Lineage (NCBI taxonomy): Eukaryota > Metazoa > Arthropoda > Insecta > Diptera > Chloropidae > Chlorops > Chlorops oryzae. The sequence goes on from CM035806.1 coordinate 132,038,680, forward strand.
CATGTTTCATCCATTCAGGCACGGCAGAACGGCGTTTACATGGGATAGTTGTACCCACTCGAGATTTTCCGAGTGGGTATTTTACCCACTCGAAATTTTCCAAGTGGCTATTTTACTCAGTAAAAATTTCACGAAATTTTTGGAATGCCAGTTTTGACAAAAAAATTTTTTCCAATTTTTTCATTTTGAGTTAATATGCAATGTTTCCGTAGAGCCTGTATCTTTGCGTTAATAAAGAATGAAAAGCATTAAACGACATAAGCCAAAACTACCAAACGGAAGTATTTGGAAAATACTTGGCCGCGAAAATTTAATACGTAAAAATTTTACCCTAATAAATTGTCTTTTTTAAATAAAATGTTATTTTATTACTTCGGAGGCATTTACTGCATGTATGATATGTTGTACATTCCAAGTCGGAAGTTAATACGTTTGGCGGTTCAAAAGTTATAAGTATTTTTTTTCATTTTTGGAGGTAGGAGTGGGCGGATCACGCCCATATTTTGCAGTAATATTCCAATGAGTGAAAGGTATGTACGTTCCAAGTCCGAAGTGAATATGTTCAGTAGTTCAGGAGTTATTAGCATATTTCATTTGTGGGGGAAGCAGTGGGCGGATCACGCCCATATTTTTCAATAACATCCCAATGGGTCCAAGGTATATATGTTCCAAGTTTGAAGTGAATATGTTAAGTGGTTCAGAAGTTATGAGCATTTTTCTATATGCGACGGCGCGCCTTTCCAAGAATGCGGAATGTATTCTATGTATGTACGCATGTACAATATTGCATCAGCTTTTCTTTCTAAATGCTTTGCGGTAGCATTTGTTTACATACATATATAAAATTGCTCGTAACTTCTGAACCACTGAACACATTCACTTCAAACTTGGATCATATATACCTTGGACCCATTGGGATGTTATTGAAAAATATGGGTGTGATCCGCCCACTGCTTCCCCCACAAATGAAATATGCTAATAACTCCTGAACTACTGAACATATTCACTTCGGACTTGGAACGTACATACCTTTCACTCATTGGGATATTACTGCAAAATATGGGCGTGATCCGCCCACTCCTACCTCCACAAATGGAAAAATACTTATAACTTCTGAACCACAAAACTTCGGACTTGGAATGTTGTATGTGTGTTTAAAATAATATGTTTAAAAGCTTCTTATAAATATTTATTTCTAAAATAATTAGTATGCTCTTCATTTTAAAGCTAAATATGGAAAAATAACATATTCTTAAGCTCGATGAGATATATATTTGGCTTTTAAAAATTTAACAAGAGGCCGAAAAAATGCGGAATTGTCTTTAAGTTTTTAATTTTTTTTACATGAAGTGCGTTAATTTTTGTTATTAAATGTATAATATGAAATAATATTTTTTGTATATTTTATTTTACTTGATTTTGTAACGAAATGATGGGAATGTTGATTTCGTGGGAGCTTTGTATACTACTCCAACGCAGCAATACACCACCCTTCCCCCTTCGAACTACTACCCACTAGAGGTGGAAAACAATCAATGTTAACATAATGGTAAAATTAATAAATAAATGGTAAAAATAAATTCCATTTAATTAAATTCTAACAAGCTTAGTAGTTGATGAAAAACAATAGATTGTCGTAGAACACCATCAATAGGGTAAAACATTTAAAAACATCGTCGATGTATCCCACAATCGTGCACTATTGATGGTTTCTGATAACTAACAATTTTTTTCCATCAACTAAGGTTGTTAGAATTAAATCAAACTTAATCTATTTTGCATTTTTAACTTTCTTTTCATTATTATTTATTTTAACTTAAAAACATCGATACTATCGATGTATCGATGTTAACATCGATTTTTTCCCACCTCTACTACCCACTCGGGAAAAATCTGTTCTGCCGTGCCTGCATCCATTGTCACATATCGACGCAAAAACTCGGGTGTATTGCGAGTTAACAGCTGCAAACACCGCTCAGAATCATCAACACGTTGTTGTTTTTGGTCAAATGTGAGCTCGCGGGGAACTCATTTTGCACAGAGCTTTTTCATATCCAAATATTGATGAATGATATGACCAACACGTTCCTTTGATATCTTTAAGGCCTCTGCTATCTCGATCAACTTCATTTTACGGTCATTCAAAATCATTTTGTCAATTTTTTTGATGTTTTCGTCGGTAACCACCTCTTTCGGGCGTCCACTGCGTTCACCGTCCTCCGTGCTCATTTCACCACGCTTGAATTTTGCATACCAATCAATTATTGTTGATTTTCCTGGGGCAGAGTCCGGAAACTCATTATCAAGCCTAGTTTTTGCTTCCACTGTATTTTTTCCCTTCAGAAAACAGTATTTTATCAAAACACGAAATTCCTTTTTTTTCCATTTTTTTCACAATAACAAAAGTTGCTTCACAAAAGACGCTCTATCTCACAAACTAATTGACTTACAGACGTCAAATTTTGACACGAAGCATTTGAAGGTTGCCACTATATAAAAATAATATGCATTTAATACTAGCGACGCCATCTATGTGTCAGACCGGGGACTTATCAGCCAACCTGTTATAAGTCAATTGGCGGTAATTTAAAAGAAGTTGACGTCGAAATTACAAAACGTTAACCTAGAATCGAGTTAAATGAATTCAATAAGACAAAAAGAGTCAGTTATAAACAACTAGATATGTACGTATAACTCCAACTTCATTAAAAATATTTTGTAATTCATAAAACTGAACTCAATGTTGATTTATGGTAAAAATTTTGCTTGCACTTTTTTTTACTTTGCGACGGCCATCTCAATGATGTTAAGAAGTAAATTTTTTTTATGAACGTCTTTTTTTTTCTTATAGACAAAACAGATACAAAGGAGGAATTTTCAATCCGACATGCTAAAAAATATCGCGGAAAGTGAAATCGGATCAAAAGTTCTAATTTCGTTATTTTAGTTTTTATACCCAGCGTAAGCGGGGTATATTAGTTTTGTGCAAATCTTGTAACAGGGAGAATTAAGCTCCGGAGATATAGAAAAATATATATAGAAATGATCAGGATCAAAAACTGAATCGATTTAGACATGTCCGTCTGTCCGTCTGTCCGTCCGTCCGTCTGTCCGTCTGTCCGTCTGTCCGTCCGTCCGTGGTCGGATCTCCTCCGAAACGGCTGGACCAATCAAGTCGAAATTTGGCACACAGGTATATCGGGATCCGAATATGATCCTAAGTAAAAAATGGGAGACATCCGCCCACTGCCACGCCCAGAAATGAATATAAGTGTTTTCAATAAAATGCTTGTAACTTGCGAACCACTCAACACATTCCATTGATATTTGTTGTACTGGTAAACTACGAAAAGGGACATATCCTGGCAAAAAATGGACGCCGCTCTCCTAGAGCCACGCCCACAAATAAGCCCAAAAATAAGGGCTTATCGTAAACTTGTGAAGTAAAAGGCGTAGAAGCTTCAAATTCGCAGCATAGGTTGACCAAGGCAAATGAAAGGTGTAGGAACAAAAATTTATGTAGCCCGCCCACTGCCACGCCCACAAATAGAGAATTTTCATAACTTCTGAAGTAAAAGGCGTAGAAGCTTCAAATTCGCAACATAGGTTCACCAAGGCGAATGAAAGGTGTAGGAAAAAATTTTATGCGGCCCGCTCACTGCCACGCCCACAAATAAAGATTTTTCGTAACTTACGAAGTAAAAGGCGTAGAAGCTTCAAATTCGCAACATAGGTTCACCAAGGCGAATGAAAGGTGTAGGGAAATAATTTATGTTGCCCTCCCACTGCCACGCCTACAAATAGAGAAGCAAAACATAGTGCGCTCATAATTTCGGGACGCTGGGTATTTCAAAGTCGGGCTTGACCGACTTTAGCTTTCTTACTTGTTAAGGTTGAAATAGGGGGAAAATCCGTAATTTTTTTTACTACATTTCGACGTAAAAGTCGAAAGCACCAAATAGCAGAGAAAAAATTTTTAAGAATTCCTTAAAATCGTGACAACTTTCGTTGATGCGCTGAACTCTTACAAAAGGCAAGCCTGGACGTGGCGATGCTGCTAACCCTGATCATAGATTAAACACCTCTCAATGAGAGATACTTTAGTGGAAAAGAAGGGAACAAAATGGATACGATAAGAGCCCCGAAAGGGAACTGGTCTTAAGGTTAGCGGCCTTATATCAGTATAAGAAATTCATTGCTACGGATCCACAGATGGAAGCAACGATTCGTCCCGATATTAAATCCTCAATCAAAACAATTATTATTGAACAATTGATATCTAGGGATATCCATAGGGATATCTTAAGGACTTTTGTTATTAAATCCTCAATCAAAACAATTATTATTGAACAATTGATATCTAGGGATATCCATAGGGATATCTTAAGGACTTTTGTTGTAAAGTTTTATTTAAAAAATTAAAGATTTTTTTATAGCCTACGTAAAACATATCAAACTAATTTATTCCGAAATGGAACATTTTCGTTGGTAATTATTGCATAATAACAGCAAACATATTTACAAGAAAATTTCTTTTAACGCTACGACGAAGCCTCTTGTCCTCTTGCGATCTTCCGCTCTTTCGCTCTTTCGCTCTAGTCCGCTGGTCGTTCTGTCTCAATCGATTTGTCCTTTGTGCGTGATGTACGTATCGTACAGTGAGGCGTCTTTACTGCGGTGCTTTAGGCGCGAGCACGCGATCATTAGGGCTGCCGACACGACGCACAAGACGACGGAGAATGTTGCCGTGAGCGCTGAAAACGTTGTGGTCTTCAGGCATGTTTGATGCGGTGCATTTGGATCGTAGACGCGTTGTCGTGCCGGCGTATAAAGTCCGCCGTCTGCATCGGTTTCGCCTTCCTGCAGCACGCGCAGCGATTGAAATAAATTGACATTCTCCGAGAGCGGTGGCGGCGTCGACGTGGACGCGGTGGCCGCGACGGACGCGGCGGACGCGGCCGCGACAACGGAATCAACATTTGGCGCATTCGCAGTCGTATTGGGAATGTCACGCTTGGTAACCGCTTTCAAATTACGCCAGTGGCAGGGTTGACTCTAAAGAAATTCAAGAATGTTTTTTCGCAATATAAGTATTTTTTGCATGAAAATTTATGTTAATGTTAAATGCATTTACCGGACAACGGCCATGACACATGCGCACATCACACTCGATGTAAAGTGCAGGCGATCCGGTGAAGCGGAAGGTTTTCATATAAGCATACACCTGCGTCTCGAAAACTCCCGTATCCGACCAGGATCCGCGGAAACGAGAAATCAATTTATCATCCACCGGACAGCCATATTCATCAATCAATTGTATACGTTTATTGGCGCCATTGTGAGCATAGCAATCGTTCACTACAATATCGAAACCATCTGCAATGGGCCCGAAAATCATAAGACATGACCCTTACGAGCTTAATGGCAACACACTCAACACGCTTACCATATTTACTTCGCATATAAATGATCAATGTTAAGGGATCACCAACGCGTACGGGGCCAGTTACGCGCGGTCCACCAATACCGTAGCCATTTTGTATTTCCATATAACATTCGGGTGGGCTGAGAGTGAAAACTACGGGATTGCCAGTGGCAACTCTGTTGCAAAACAAAAAACACAAAAACGAACAAAAAATTTTTCATGCAAAACATTTTTAATATAAATTTGGATAAACTTACTCCACATCGAGGAAGGGAAAAGTCACAGTCTTCCAAAAGTCGTAGCCGTACTCACACGTAACCTTAAAATGCTCATCGTACTCCTCCTCGATCAAAGAATTATATTGCACGGTGACTGTGTTCCACATGAAATTCTAAAAAAAAAAAAAAAAAAAAAAAAACAAAGAAACAAATTTGAAGCCAGCATTCGATTGGACCGCGAGCTTCTATACAAACCGTTGGATTCTTTCGGGACTCATCATGGAGAGCGTTCTTTCCCAAAGTCCCACATCGGTTCAGTTGAATGTAGAACTCATAGTAGTCCCTCCCCGAGCCGTTTATATACATACAATCGGGATCGTAAGCGTAGCCAGCTGAATAGAGTAGACCACTGAAGGAGCCATTGAATCCGATACGAATTTTCATATAATCATCCTGACATTCCGCCTCGATATCTGCGATAACATACAATTAAAATTCTAAATGGAGTGCTGCGAAAATAATTTTGTGGCCATGCAAACTTACGCTGCACACGCGTCGTATTGTGCTCAAATTTTTTGTGGTACTCATGATCCCAGTGCTCGTTGTGCCACTTCTCCGCTTCGAAGGGCCCAGCGTGATATCCGCCGCTGCCGCTCGATGATATCGAGCCGTGTGCAGTCGCGCCCGTTGTCTCATATTCGGAGTGTGGCAACAATGGACGTCCGATCCGATAAGGTATGTGCCCAGATGAGTCAGGTATATGATCGGGCTGCAAAAAAAAAAAAAAAAAAAAAAAAAAAACAAACCAAAAGAAAGAAAACAAATTAGAGCGACTCAATCCAAAGCTTGGAAGAGATTTACCGCATCGTTTTGAGGCAATTTGTTGCGTCTTTCAGTGTCACGTGTGCGGTTCCGGTTGTTGTCTTTGAGTGGCTGCTAAATTTAAATGTTAATTCATTACATAATCTGTTTCTTTTTCTTAAATTAGCTCTTTCATGAGATTCACCTTTTGTTTCAGGTCGGCCAAATTACCGGCACGCTTAGCTAATTTCGCTGGACTGTGTAATGTTGTCGGTGTCGGAGTGGTGGACGTTGTCGGGGCGGATATATACGATTTTGAAGACAATGCCACCAACATATGGTGTGGTTCATCTGTGTCTGATGTACGGTGTGTCGTTGAAGATATTGCTGTCGATGCACCGATTAGCTTTGATTTCGTACTTCGGCTCGTGATCGCCGTCGTTTTGCTTAATATTGAATACTCTGTGGTTAGGTCTATTGTTGTTGCTTGTAGTGCAGCGTCTGTGTAAAGTTGGGGTATCTGAAATCGAGGAAATATTCATATCCAATTAACTCTCTTAAACAACCGTTCAATTTGCTAAAATTTATAAAAAGGCTAAAGATAGTCATTTTAGGCAACATTGGGGTTAGCACAATAGACCCATCATGGGTCGCGGTTCGCATCACTCCCCAATAACAACAATAGCAATAATAATAATAATAATAATAATAATAATAATAATAATAATAATAATAATAATAATAATAATAATAATAATAATAATAATAATAATAATAATAATAATAATAATAATAATAATAATAATAATAATAATAATACTTATTAAAACGGCAAATATCGTAAGAGAGGTGATAGGATAAAGACGAAGAACCAGCAACGGGGTAGAACCTGGACTACTCCGCAACAGAGCGCAACTCCTTTAGCAATAAGCTCGGAATGCGTTAATACCAGTCAACAGACTGTGTGAAATTCTATAATTAATAATAATAATAATAATAATAAATAATAATAATAATAATAATAATAATAATAATAATAATAATAATAAAGTGTGATAGAGAGGTGGAATACAAAAGCAACCCAGGGAAGGTACATAAATGAGATCAGTGGTGAAGAAATTGACAAAAAACACACACACAAATGGCTGACAATTGGGACACTATTCCCCGAAACAGAGGGTATGGTACTGGCGATTCAAGATGGAGTTATATACACAAGAAATTCTGCGAAGTACATAATAAAAGACCAAAGTGTGGTAACTGATGAGTGTAGACGATGCCACCAAGCTCCAGAAACAATAACCCATATCACCAACGGATGCTCCTCCTTAGCTGCTACTAAATATAAGGAAAGACATGATGCCATGGGAAAGATTCTTTACATGACCTTAGCCAGGCATTATGGCCTCATCGACAACAACCCCCCTTCATATTACGCATACACCCCAAACTCGGTTACAGACAATAGCAATTTCACTCTCTACTGGGACAGATCCATTCTTACAAATACACCTTACAACACATCCATCTCCAACAGACCAGATATTCTACTCATTAACAAAACCAATAAAACAGCTATAATTATATATATCAAATTCTAAGTTTCATTGACATATTTCAATAAAGTCTGATTTTGAGACATTTTTGGGATTTTTGTGACGGACCCTAGTACTAGAGGTACCCTTAATAATTGTCCGATCGAAAAATATTTTGGGAAGGACGTTACTGGCTATCAAGGAAGTATACGTGCCAATTTTTGTTCAAGTCCCATTGGTATTTCGGTAGTAGGAGACAACTTTTGAAAAACGCCCTTATGCCACGCCCACTTTTCCAATTTTTTGAAATCGTATTACTTGCCTTTAAACATGTTCAAATATCAAATTTCATCAAAATATCATGAAAAACTTCGATTTTAGAGCAGTTTTTGTGATTTTCGTAACAGACCCTAGTACTGGAGGTACCCCTAAAAATGGTCCGATCGGGTCCTTGTTCTTACTCATGTCCCCGTGAGCACGCATACCAAATTTTGTCAAGATAGCTCAACTCCTTCGATAAGATAACTGTATACAGACAGACAGAACACGACAGACGGACGGACACCATGTCTAAATCGAATCTCCTGGTGACGCTGATCATTTCTATATACATTTTGTATGGTTTATCTTCGACTGGTTCTGGGTGTTACACACAACCCAACAAACGCAATATACCTCGACACAGAGTGTGTCGGGTATAATAATAATAATAATAATAATAATAATATAATAATAATAATAATAATAATAATAATAATAATCACATAATATATAATAATAATAATAATAATAATAATCACTATTATCATCATAATAATAAGAATAATAATAATAATTCCCTTAAACATATAAAGTAAAAAGGTCAAAGTGTGACAGCAGCTTCCGAGTTTTTGTTAACAGACCCACTGGCTATACAACAACAATAATAACAAAAATACTAAAAAAATTTATTAGATCGCTTTGGGGCCGCATGCAATAATTCAGCGAACTCCTGTCTTAATTACGAAATATTTCGCTATATGTGTACATACATATGTACAAAAAGCAGACAAAAAAAAAACCACTTCGACAGAATGCCAAAATTTTATAACAAGCAAAATCGAAAAATCACAAAATCATCTAACCCAAAGTTAACGCGGCCCCATAAACAACAAACAACGAACACCAACTCAACCATATTTTCTGCGACGTCATCATTACTCAGCGACTTTCTACACACACACAATACACTCTCACACACATGTGTACATGCATGCATGCAGATTCACATTCAGCCCTAAGCATGTGTTTTCCGGTGAATCAAATCCAATTAAATCGAATCGGCCCAAAAGGGAAGCATATTGAATCGAACTGTAAAATGCACAGCCGCGGCTCCACCGAAATGCAATAATATGCAATAAAAGAAAGGCACTCTGGATGCTTGTGTGTGCTGCTCCATTCGGTTATGTATTAAAGGGCTCACTGGTGGCTATGTATCACTTTCAAGCCTAGTCGCTTCCAAAGTGCGGCTACGGGCATCTTCACTCTGCATGCCAGTCGTTAAATGATCTTGATCTGTCTAACAGTCTGTCCTACTGTCTTAACTGAAAATCGGTATGGAATTCGGTATGCGTAATTGTCAGTCTCTGTTTGAGTCTTTTGTGTACTCCGATGATTATCATGATGATGATGATGATTATGATGATGATGATGTAGATGTAGATGATGGTGATGCCGTTGCGCATGCCGACGCAACACTCGCTTGGCTACAGATCGTTTCGTCCGCGACTGAACGTGTTCGCGATCGCGTATACGCAATATGCGCATCCGTTATGCGAAGGATTAGCCAATATTGGTTACGGTTCATATGTGCCGCCGCCATTACCTGTTGACCGCAGTCGGCAGCGGAAGTCTTAAGTTAGACATCAAGAACCTTTCACAGACGCCGCATTCGCCTCATTGTGCTCTAACTGTTCAAAGCGAATTGTGTTTTATTTTCCGCTTTGCAGCTGTGTCTCTGTCTGTGTCTTTCAACTGTTTTCTTCGTTTATATCAATATAATTTGTTTTTATTTTTTTCCTTTTTTTTTCTTTGTTTTTTCATTCATTTTTTACGCATCTTCGATGTTTGTTGGCAGAATCTTGTATGCAGATATGCAGAAATCGCTGTGCAATGTTCTCTAATCGAATCGGAAACAAAAGACTTAAGCAACGAACCTTTTGACCTGTGCTTGCGCAAACTGAAAATTAAACGGTGAGGCTTTCTTGAGAAGCTGAATTGATTTTGTTTTCTACCTCCTCTAAGTTTTTTAAATGAGAGATAGCATAATTTATTTCAGTTTTCTACATTTTTCTTTGCTGCTTGTTGTCTTAACCTACCTGTATGGAAAACAGTAATGCTGTGGCAATTGCGAGCAATTTTGCTTCCGCTGATTTACGCCGTCGTCTATAGCGGAACATTTTGCTCGAGCACGCGATCAGCAACATTGTTGTTTTGTTGAAAGCTGTCTGGAATAAAATAAGAAATAATTAAACAAAACGTATTTAAATAATATCAATTGATGCCAATACTCGACTTTTCCACAATTTCTATAAAATTACTCTTTGTTTTTCTTCTTTCGGGTACAAATAATTGTTATAAGTATATGATTATGCCGTACAGATGATAATTAATAATAAGAGTTTTGAAATAATCGAAAATTATATTTCAGACTAAAGGAAAAACCTTTAGCAATTTAAATAAAAATCGATTAAGTTTAAATTAAATATGAATTAATTTAGATTATTAATATTAATCACGCCTTTTCTGAATAATATTTCACGTGAACTTTTCGCCAATTTCAATGTAAATGTCTATTGAAACTGACGGAAAAGTTCGCGCGAAATATTATTCATAATAGGGATAAATACCCGGCTGGAAATTGCCTAGAGATATCTAGTTACTAGCTAGGGTCAAGCTATCCCCTAACTAGCGCCTAGCTGGATTTGCCCGACTAGATAAATCTACCCTGGTGCTAGCTAGCGCCTAGCTCAGTGTTGCCAGATTTGAGGTTTTCCCTCTAAATTTAGAGGGTTTTTAATCATTTAGAGGTTAATTTAGAGGGAAAAAACTTTTAAAGGGACTCTATTAAAGATATGATGGATACATTTTGATATAAAAGTTAACACATTCCATAGTTCGTTCTCTTAGCTTTTTCGTCCGCGGCCACACTCAAGAAAATTTTTTCGATAGAATCGCTTAACACCCTTTTTCCCAAATATTAGTATATCTTTTAAAATTTAGAGGGATTTTTAGAGTTTTTTAAACAATTTTTAGAGGAAAATTATTTTTTGGGGGGAAATTCAATGAAATTTAGAGGGAAGGCTCGCAAAAAATCTGGCAGCACTGGCCTAGCTAGAACCGTCGGTATAGGGGCGATGACTAGATTAATCTAGACTGGGCCCAGCTACTTTTCTCTAGGTAAAGCCCATATAGAAAACTCAAGCCTGGCCCTAGCTAGCGCCTATCCAAATTTGCCCGACTAGATAAATCTAAACTGGTGCTAGCTAGCGCCTAAATAGCACCTCCGCTATAGGGGCGATGACTAAATTAATCTAGTCAGGGCCAAGCTAGTTTTCTCAAGATAAAGCCCAGATAGAAAACTCAAGTCTGGCAATTGCCTAGATAAATCTAGTTGCTAACTAGGGTCAAGCTAGCGGCTAACTAGCGCCGATTTGCCCGACTTGATAAATTTAGCCTGGCGCTAGCGAGGGCCTAGCTAGAACCTAGAGTGAAAATTTTGATCGGCAGATTTTTAGCTGATTTTTAGACTTTTGCAAAAAGATGAAAAAATTTTATGTTCCATTGGTAATCAAAGAACCACATTTTGAGATCTTTCCCCTATGAGACACGAAAAAGCGTTTGAGATTAGCCAGAGAAAAATTTTCCTGATCTGGAAATACTGGTCAACTGCTTGCTTATATATGCCAATAACGGATTGTTTTGAAGCGTTGGGGGATATGTGAAAATTTAGTAAAGGAGCTAAAACTGATAATAAAATTATGATAAATCATAAAATCAATATTAAAAAAAAAAAGTAACCCATGGTTTCACCAAGCTTTTTAAATAAAATTAAATAAAAATTACCTTTTATTTATATGCGATTAGAAAGTTCGTTTCATTCAAGTTTTATTTCAATAGCTTGGTGAAACCGGGGGTAGGATTTTTTTGTTTGTTTTCAAGCGAATGAAAGAATTGCAATGATTGAAGTAGTTCACTAGAAGACAGTGTCATACCTTTTTTTTTTTTTAGTAACAACCTAAAAATTTTTCTATACGAAAACTGGCATTTTTGAATTCAGCTGAATCTAGCTGAAAATAAAGCGATGTCTAGCAGAATTTCACAAAACCCATCTGGCAGCACTGATTGAGCGTCAGCTTTGCGCAGAGGCGATCATATAGGGCCATATAGTAATATAGGGGACATTTATAACCACGGTTGCCACTCAAAAATATTTTTCAGGACCAAAATTCATGAGCAAAAGGACCAAAATAACAAAAAAAGGACCAATGGTTTCTTTCTTTCATTGGAATACAAATATTCGGGCATGTGACCGAAATCGAATACGACAGAAAACGTTCGATTTTGCTTAAATTTTCATACAAATTTAAGCGAAATCGAACGTTATCTGTCGTACTCGATTTCTGTCACATGCCCGATTGCTTCCGATAGAGGAAGTTTAGAGAGTTATGGACCAAAAACCAAAAAAATCCGAAAAATTCATGGCGTCCAGTTTGGATGAAAATTTATAAAGAATAAGTGAAAAATTCTAAGAATTTTAGCACTAAAATTAAAAAAAAAAAACTGGTCCTTTTTTGACCCGTTTGGAACTGGACCAAAACTAGACTAGTTGTAATCAGTTTCTTGAAAAAATTTTGACGCCAAAAAATCTTCGAATTTTTCACTTATTCTATATATAAATTTTCATCCAAATCGGACGCCATGAATTTTTCGGATTTTTTTGATTTTTGGTCCATAACTCTCTAAACTTCCTCTAGCCTCCCCCAAATTTTTTTTGGGTAAATGTCTTATAATTGTTCAATATACCACTGTGCAAAATATAAGCACTATCAAAGCACTCTTTCTCTGGACACGCCACTGGTGAAGCGTGCTGTATTTCCACCATATAGAACATTTCCACTTCTATCAGATAGAGATGTGAAAAAAAAAAAACAATCGATTGACAAAAAGTTTATTGCCATCTTGTACTTATAGGGCCCATAACTACACCAGCATGCTGGCACCATCAAGTGATTGTGCCAGTTGATTGAGCGTGTATGGGGTTGTGGTGCGATTGTACCAGCTGCCGGAGCAAAATTTTTTTTTTTTTTTTTTTTTTTTTTTTTTTTAACGGGTTTTTATTATTGCATCTTCATATCATATGAACTAACAACAAGTTAATGAATCTTAAAACTAAAACTAAAACAAAACTAAAAAAAAAAAAATAATAATATTTATTAATATTATATGACTTTCAGTCCACGCCAACGCATGAACTGGGCTGCCGTTCCGTATGATGAAATCCATAGAATTATTTTCCAGGAGAAATTTTTTTTATTACAAAAATTTGCAAAAATTTAAAGGGGGATTAGTTGTGAGACAGTGATGGCAAGTCACGCCTTTTTAGCCTTGAGGAGCTGTTTGTTAGCAACAAATTTCTAGCTAATGGGTTCGGATGTTGGGACAACCGAGTGCAATATTTGCGGCTTAATGAAATAAGCTCGTTTTTAACCATCGGGGTACAAAGGTCTTTATGTATGTTTTCGTTTTTTATAAACCATGGAGCACCAGTTATAGTCCGAAGAATTTTGGACTGTGAGCGTTGGATAATGTCTATTAAAGAGTTACTGGCTTTTCCCCAGAGCTGGGAACCATAAGTCCATATAGGCTTTATTGTTGCGTTGTAAAGAAGCACTTTGTGTTCGAGCCGCAATCGTGACTTACTGTTAAGAAGCCAGTGCAGTTTTTGGGCGCTCAGCTTCATTTGGGTGCGTTTAGCCTCAATATGCTTGCGCCACGTGAGACGGCGATCTAAGTAAATGCCAAGATACCTCACTTCATTGGCTTGTGGAACATGAGTGTTATTAAGCATAATAGGGGGGCAAGTTCCGCGACGCAACGTGAAAGTAATGTGGGTGCATTTACTTTCATTTACTTTTATTCTCCAGTTCGCAAGCCAGTCTTCAACGGTATGAAGATGATTATTAAGAACTCGAGAGGCGACCACAGGATCGCTGTGTGCAAACAAAATTGCTGTATCATCTGCAAATGTAGATGTGAAGAGTTCTGGGGATACAGGCAGGTCAGCCGTGTAAATCAGGTATAGCAGTGGCCCTAGGACACTACCTTGAGGTACACCTGCTGAAATGTCAAATTCATTTGTCGTGTGTGTTCCATATTTGATTTGGAACTTCCTTTCAGAGAGGTAGGATTGTAGGACTGTGTGAGTGTTTTCGGGAAGGGTATGTTTAATTTTAAACATTAAACCAGAGTGCCATACTTTATCAAAGGCTTGCGAGATGTCCAGAAATATGGCGGAGCAGTATTTCTTTTTTTCAAATGCGTTTCTGATTTCGGTGGTAACTCTATTTACCTGTTCAATGGTGCCATGGCTTTTACGAAAACCAAACTGGTGCTCGGGAATAGCTCCAGAGTTTTGCAAAGGTGGTAAAATTTTTGCTAAGAGACATTTTTCAAAGACTTTTGAGAGTACTGGCAACAAGCTAATTGGCCGATATGATGATGGAAGTGATATATCTTTTCCTGGCTTAGAGATCATAATTATGTTCGAAATTTTCCAGGGTCTAGGGTAATATCCTAGTCTCAATATTGCGTTGAATATGAAGAGGATTAACCTTGTTGCTACAGTGGGGAGTTGTTGCACCATCTGTGGGGTTATAAGATCAAAGCCTGCAGCCTTTTTTGTGTTTAGCTCGCCAATGATAGTCTTGATCTCCTTGTGCTGAAATTCGCCTATATTTTCGATTGAACGAGGGTTTATTTTGGGAAATTGAAAATCGTTAGTGCGTGGGTTGGGCTTAAAAACGTTTTCAAGATACTTAGCAAATACATGCGCTTTTTCTTCGTCCTTTCTAGCCCAGCTTCCAGTGTTAGTACGCAGTGGTGCAACGTTTGTTTTGGGTGCCTTGATCTTTTTATTTGCTTTCCAAAGAGAATAGTTTGATTCTGCTGTGGGGCTCAAATTACGAGTGTAAATTTCTAGATTAGTTTTCAGATCATTATCAAGAGCTTCTCTCAGGCGCTTAGTCGCTTGCACTAAGTTAACTTTCGCGGTGGGTGATCGTTGTCGCTGCCATTCCCTTCGTAGGCGTCTTTTTTCTCGTACAAGAGTTTCGATCTCGCTTGAAGTATATCTTCGAGATTCTATTGGGTTGCTAATTATTTTTGGGGTTGCATGAACTGCTGCCGATATCATGATATTGTTTACCTCTGTTACGGCATCGTCAATATCACATTCGCTTCGGAGTATAGAGCTCTCGTTCAAATGCGAGCTTATATATTTTTTGTATTTAAGCCAGTGGGTTTTATTTGTTACAATTCTGCCGGGTTTTTCGATGAATGTGGGCAAGCCCATCATTTTAATTATAACAGGGAATGGTCGGATGAAAGATCGAAATTGGGTTCAGCATGTACTTCGCTACGATCGAAGTTTTTGCTGATCGCAAAATCAATGAGGTCGGGTTTTTTTTGTAAATCGGACGGCCAGTAGGTGGGTTGACCTGTTGTAATACAGTCAAAATTTTGATGACTGTTTATAATTAGTGAATATAACTGCCGGCCTTTGGGGTTTATTAATCTTGAGCCCCAGTGTGGGTGCTTGGCATTATAGTCTCCAGCTGCTATGAATTTGTTTCCGAGCGTTTTGAAGTACTCCATGAATTGAGTTTCAGTAACTGAGTACCTGGGAGGGCAGTATACTGCACTTAAGGCGACAATGTTGTTACCATATTGCAGTGAAATGGAGGTTGCTTGCAAATAATTTAATGAAAAGTCATCCATCGAATCGTGTTTTATTCGGGTTCTTATCAGTATACCGGTGCCGCCGTGTGCCTTTCCATCTGGGTGATGAGTGCCATAAAACGTATAATTTTTAATAGTAAAATTATTTTTGCTTGTGAGGTGGGTTTCACTGACGAGCATTACGTCAATTGAATGTAATTCAAGAAATTTTTGAATTTCAAGCTTGTGTTGTCGAATGCCGTTAGCATTCCAATGACAAATTTTTAGGACACTCATTTCTTTGCAATTAGAATTTGCAAGAGTTGGCTTTGAGCCCGCATCATCTCTTGCAGCATTGATTGCACAGTTGAAGTGAACTGCATCATGCAGTTTGTCAAATTCGAGATCATTGATTCCAAATTTGATATGGCACCTTGAGGGTGTACCGCAGTGTTCGATCTGACAGCGTCAGCGTACGAAATAGTCATAGGAGTACGACCAGGATGTGCTGCTGTCGCAAGAGATACTTGAGCTTGGGTCGCAGTGTTAGACTTTACTGCGTCAGCATATGAAAATGCTTTGGGAGGAAGAGCAGCTGATGCTGGCCCTTGCTGGCTCGGCAGGAAGTTCGGAACTTCTTGATGAGTTTTCCGCTTGGGTTGGTCTTTTTTTTTTATTGCTATGTAGATTGGGCATCCACGATAACTCGCTTTGTGGTTACCACTACAGTTGCTGCATTTTCTTACATCAGAGTTGTCTTGATCAACTTGACAAGATTTCGAAGAATGCCGATCTCCACATGTAGCGCACACGGGGTGCAATGTGCAATAGTTTTGCGTGTGACCAAATTCTTGGCAATTAGAGCATTGAACCGGTCCTTTCCGCTTATGAGGCTCTTCGACCGTAATTTTGCGGTGTAGCAAAAATTGCAGATTGTATATTGGGTGGACCTCGTTCTTTTTTAGTTTTTGGGAGTTGGCTGAAGGATCAAGCTCAATGCGATATAGGGGTTGCGGAATATTTTGTTTGTTTTTAATATTAAAAACGGTTTTCGTTGGAAAACCTGCAGCTTGCAGAGCGCCTTTGATCTCTGCTGGGTCAACTGAGGGCTCGATGCCTTTTATTACTACCACTAAACCTTTGCTTGCTTTAAGCTGGTAGGTATAGTAGCTTCTTTTGAGTGTATTAAAGTGATTCACCAGGGTACGATAGTGGGTTTCCGTATAAATTTGTATTTTAGTTTCTTTCACAAATCAAAAAGATTTTGATATTTTCATGATTGTACCAGCATGCTGTTGTAGTGTATGGTGAAAATTGCTCAATTGAAAGATAGCGTCGAAGAGGAATTTTCGGACATCGGAGGAAATATACATTTCTCAAAGATTTTAATGTCCTCTTTTTAGGGCATTTATTTGGAAATGTTAAAGATTTTTTTTCATTGTTTTTAGTGTACGTTTTACCTTTTAAAGGCATTTTTTCCAGCCGTACCCATGACATGTCTGCTCAAAATTTGGAAACAAATTAATACTGTACCAGCATGTTGGTGTGTTTTGTGCTGCGAGCATGCTCCGAACGCTCCAATCGATAGTTTTTCAAAACAATATAAAATCACAAATCTTTGGACCATATTGCACGAATAAAATATTTGACACAAAATATTTTGATCAAATAGTGCCAAACATATTTGAAATCAAATATTTCGTTATGATTCCACGTTAGGTCAAATATTTCATTTATTTTATGTTAAATGTTTGACTCGTGCAATGCTACCTTTACTTGTTTTCTCGGGCTTCGCCTACACAGTTTTTGCTGCATAAAAACTATCGATAGTTGATGATAGACCATCGATAGTCAATAAAATTTGAAACCATCGATAGTATCGATAATGCCATCGATAGTTCTCAAGCTCTATACCCCGTCAAGGGGACGTGAAAATAAATCTTTATGTAAAACAAAGTGATTGACATATGATCTAAATGCTAACCAGAAATTACTAGCCCGGTGCTATCTAGAGATTACTAGCCGGGCAATAGCTAGAAATTACTATCCGGGCGCTAGCTAGCCGAAGCATTAACAATTTAGGAAGGCGCTAGCTAGATATAAACTAACTAGGGCCTAGCTAGGGCCGAGATAGAATTTCTAGCCGGGTATGGTTCTAACAAATTTGGTTTAAAGAAGTCTTCAGTCTAGGTAGAAATCTTATTGACTTCTTCAAAGAGAATTCCGAAAAGCTCCGAAAAAAAGAAATATTTTTGCATTAAATTGAGGGCTTTATTTAAGATAGTTAGAATGACCCGATTTAAGTCAAATATGCGCCGTTTTGTTCGATAACTTGTTGCCATTTTAAAGGTAATTTCATTATGCCTCTCTCATAGAAGCCCTCGTTCCTATTAGCAAAAAATTGAGACAGTCGAATTTCAGAAGCCTCTCTTGAAGCGAATTTTTCACCAGCAAAATTGTTCGCCATGGACAGGAACAGATGGTAATCACTTGGTGCCAGGTCCGGACTATAAGGTGGATGCAGAAGAACCTCCCAACCAAACTCCCGGAGCTTCTGGCGAGTCACTATCGATGTGTGTGGCCTGGCGTTGTCCTGATGGAACACAATTCCTCTCCTATTGGCCAAAGCTGGCCGCTTATGGGCGATTGCTTCCTTCAGACGGTCCAATTGTTGACAGTAGAGTTCCGAGTTAAGAGTTTTGCCGTATGGGAGCAGCTCATAGTAGATAATTCCCTGCCAATCCCACCAAACACACAGCAAAACCTCCCTGGCCGTCAATCCTGGCTTGGCCACCGTTTCCGCCGGTTCACCGTGTTTCGACCACGACCGTTTTCGCTTGACGTTGTCGTAAGTGACCCACTTTTCATCACCAGTCACCAACCGCTTCAGAAATGGGTCGATTTTGTTGCGGTTCAGCAGCGATTCGCAGATGGAAATTCGGTCTATGAGGTTTTTTTGCGTTAACTCGTGTGGCACCCATACATCGAGCTTCATTGTGTATCCAGCCTTATTCAAATGGTTCCAAACGGTTTTTTGTGCAATCTTTAGCTCGCTTGCAATTGAAACAGTGCTAACATGACGGTTGGACTCGATAATTTCCATGATTTTATCGACATTTTCGACAATTGGCCTTCCAGTGCGTGGTGCATCCTTGACATCGAAGTTACCGGAACGGAATCGACGAAACCAAAATTGCGCATGATTGGCTGTTACAGTATCAGGTCCATAAACGCTATTCACATTTTCAGCCGCCTGGCTTGCGTTTTCTCCCTTATCGAAGAAAAACTGTAAAATGTAGCGAATTTTCTCTTTGCTGATGTCCACCTTTGACAAGCTCTCAAACAAAACTGAATCAATCAATCAAAAAAGTCAAAAAAGCTTTTTTAGTAGGAACTGTCATCTTTCTAATGCCCCCTAGCGGAACACGATCGGACTTATACAACGCGAGATGCAGATAAATAACGCCATCTATTGGAAAAATAATGGATTTCTTTTTACTACACCTAATATATGGTTTAAGCTGAACGGCCGAACAAGGAAAATCGAATGAGACCTGTAGAGAGGGGGTTTTCCCTTGAGCCCGAGCTTTCTGATGGAGCCCACAAATGTTGAGAAATTTTTTGCATCCCGAGCACGGGACCTTTTTATTTGGTCGCATATTTTGGTCAGGGGTCAGCCAAATTTCTCTCTACGGGCCTGTCGCGAATGGATGTGTGACAGTCAGTAGCTATTGGCCGCGGATTTTGTCTTTTCTAATGCTTTTCATTTCAGCTTATTTAATCTTTTTTCGATTACGGTCATATTGGTTTTGGCTATTCACAGCAATCTGGTCACTAACGCGACCATCTTTGGAATTTCGAATGAAATAATTTCAACGCAAAATTTGAATTGAATTTTTGAATTTATTCCTTGACCATTAACGAATGCAAATTTTCAAGTCTTTTTTTTAATTCACTACTTATCAAATCTTCTTAGTAGACAAATATTGATCTTCAAAGAGTAATAGAAACACTTCTCTGGCGTCTTTGGCCGTGTACGGGCTAGTTTTTCGTAGTGCTAGAGTTTATAAAATAAAAGAAAGTGTGATTAACTGTGCGTAAGTACGGATAAGTTGGCAAGTAATATATTTTATTTTGATTGATTACTCCTTTTCTATATTATTGTACTAAAACCTGCCGAAAATATCAAAAAAAAAAAAAAAAGACATTGGCGACGGAATGGCGTCGTCGAGCAGCACCTTTAGTGTGCAGCTCGAAGAATTTATGAAAGTTGACAGTGGTAAAGGTAGCAAAGCTGCTTTCAGGAAAAAAAAACAAAGTTAATAAAAGCATTGAAAATATTAAGAAGCACATTGATTCAATTGGTGCTGACAGTTTGTTGCATGAAAATTCAACCACGTGTCACACATAGGGTGACCAAACGTCCTTTTTTAAAAGGACATGTCCTTTTTTTTTGGCGATTTGG
Source organism: Chlorops oryzae (assembly GCA_020466095.1). Taxonomy (NCBI): domain Eukaryota; kingdom Metazoa; phylum Arthropoda; class Insecta; order Diptera; family Chloropidae; genus Chlorops; species Chlorops oryzae. Next base: position 132,059,101 of record CM035806.1, read on the forward strand.
GGAAAGTAATTAATCGGCCTTTGATTGTCCTTCATTTTATTCATTTTTCTGGTAATATTAATAAACGCCGTTCCAGTTTATATAATTTATTACTAATAAGTACTAGGGTGTCCGAAAAAATATTTTTTTTTGAAATGTTAAAATGTCCACACGGAATTCGAAAGATAATTGCCTAAAAAGATTTTGAGAATTTTTTCAGATTTTTTGAAGGACGTTGTTTAGAGGTCGCGCAAATGGATTTTATGGGGAAACCTCCACTATTGTGGAGTGTGCGTGCGATTTGTCACTATGAACTTAGCTCTCGTAGTGCAACAATGAAAAGCTCATAGTTTTTCTAAATTTTTAATGCAACAAGAATTTATCTATATTAAGAAGATAATAAAAACAACAAAAAAATTCATTTCTTGAAAAGTAAAAAAAAATAATATTTAGAAATTTACTTTTTCTCCGTAGGTATTTCGAAGAGATTTTCTTAGGACGTGTTTGACTATTTGAAGTAAATACTACGCCCTAATAAGAACATATGGAAAAATGTTTTCATTGAATATGGAAAACATTTTTCGAAGGGGGAGGGGGAGTTTTAGTTTCAGATTTAAGGTGTCCTTTATTTAACCGAAGGCAAATTGGTCACCCTAGTCACACAGCGAAAGCAATGTCGTGTAAGTTTAAAATGGCGGCCGATGACGCTAAAGACAATGTGTCTACAACGGATGATGACTTGCCTTATTTGGTTGCCTTTCAAAATGAAAATTCGATTCTAGAGAATCACAGTGTCGTGCCTCATGCTCCAAACACTAGTCATATTTCAATAAATCAGACTGAAGTGGTTCCAAAGGGAATCACAGCCTATCCAATAAAATTTAATGGTACGCCTTTTGTACTGTGTGATACTTCCAAATCAGCTTTTTGCAAAAACAATAAAATTAGAAATGGTATATTTTTTTTAGCAATATATTAAGGACTGCGACCCTAAGAACATCAATCTAATTGAAGCTTTGGGGCAAACTCTTTTTAAGATAACGTTTGACTTTCCATGGTATGCAAATGACTTTATTAAAAATGAAGGGACATTAGCCAAAGGGCTGATGCCTTTTATCCCACGATCAGCCATAGAAACCTATGGAGTAATCCGAGGTATTCCTAAGGAATACTCGGAAAATGAAATGCTTACGGGAATTAAATCTGACATTAAAGTTGAATCGGTTCAGCGTTTTAAGCGTCGTGATCCGGACAATCCTTCCAATTTCATTCCTATGGGAACCATAAAGATAGGCTTTCTAGGGGATACCATTCCTAAATCCGTTAAATTCGAACATAACATTTTTCAAGTAAGTAACTACATTCCACCACTAAAACAATGTTTTTATTGCGGTAGGATCGGCCATACTCTTAAATCATGCAAAGCTAAAAACAAAAGGTGAATGAAATGCGGCAAAGAGGAAGGGTGTCCACCATGCGGTCAGACTAAATGTCTACTTTGTGGGTCAAATGGCCACTGTGCTTCGGAAAAAAATAAATGTAAAGTATGGGCTAAGGAAGAAGAAATAAATATCATCAAAACTATTAAGAAAATGTCTCGTAGACAGATGGTAAGCACCTATTTCAATGAAAAAAACAATCGATTTTAGTCTTCTGGATGAAATGAAAACGTGCGTAGGTTGTCTAACCGAAACAGCGAAATAAACATCGCTGATCTTGTCAATGTGATCAAAGCCTCTGCTCCTAACGCCAGACAACACAAGTTAAAACCGAAAAGCCCTTGGTTCACCTGGACGTGTCAAAATAAAAGAAATAAGGCTTTTAGACTGTTAAAAATTTTTAGATGCTCAAAATACATAGAAGACCGTAGGCGATATTTGGAAGCAAAGCGAAACTTTGAATCAGACACAAAACAACATTTCACGTTTCAACTGAAGCCCTCAAAACCCACTTCGAAGGGCTGCTGAATCCACCACTTCAGAATAACAGTATTTATTATGCGGCAAATCGGATCGAAAATGAATATCTTGATGCAGATATCACTCTAAATGAGGTCAGAGTAGTGCTAGCTAAATCCAAAAAGAATAAAGCGCCTGGCTACGATCGTGTTCCATACGAGTTTCTTCAAAATGCAACGAATGAGTTCCTAATTGAAATGGTGAAGGTGTTTAACAACATTTTTAACGCTGGCATAGTAGATGAAACATTCACTAAAAGCATAATATTCCCGATTTATAAAAAAGGGGATCCGAATTCGCCTAGCAATTATAGAGGAATAAGCTTTATGAATACTAGCCCGAAACTGCTGATGGGTATACTCTGTCAAAGACTTACAAGGTGGACTGAAGAGAACCATATATTGAATGAATTCCAGGCCGGTTTCAGGAAAGGCTTTTCGATAGTGGATAATATATATATTAGGTGTAGTAAAAAGTGCATTATTTTTCCAATAGATGGCGTTATTTATCTGCATCTCGCGTTGTATAAGTCCGATCGTGTTTCCGCTAGGGGGCATTAGAAAGATGACAGTTCCTACTAAAAAAGCTTTTTTGACACTTTTTTGATTGATTGATTCAGTTTTGTTTGAGAGCTTGTCAAAGATGGACATCAGCAAAGAGAAAATTCGCTACATTTTACAGTTTTTCTCGATAAGGGAGAAAACGCAAGCCAGGCGGCTGAAAATGTGAATAACGTTTATGGACCTGATACTGTAACAGCCAATCATGCGCAATTTGGTTTCGTCGATTCCGTTCGGTAACTTCGATGTCAAGGAGGCACCACGCACTGGAAGGCCAGTTGTCGAAAATGTCGATAAAATCATGAAAATTATCGAGTCCGACCGTCATGTTAGCACTGTTTCGATTGCAAAAGAGCTAAAGATTGCACAAAAAAACCGTTTGGAACCATTTGAATAAGGCTGGATACACAAAGAAGCTCGATGTATGGGTGCCACACGAGTTAACGCATAAAAACCTCATAGACCGAATTTCCATCTGCGAATCGCTGCTGAACCGCAACAAAATCGACCCATTTCTGAAGCGGTTGGTGACTGGTGATGAAAAGTGGGTCACTAACGACAACGTCAAGCGAAAACGATCGTGGTCGAAACACGGTGAACCGGCGGAAACGGTGGCCAAGCCAGGATTGACGGCCAGGAAGGTTTTGCTGTGTGTTTGGTGGGATTGGCAGGGAATTATCTACTATGAGCTGCTCCCATACGGCAAAACACTTAACTCGGAACTCTACTGTCAACAATTGGACCGTCTGAAGGAAGCAATCGCCATAAGCGGCCAGCTTTGGCCAATAGGAGAGGAATTGTGTTCCATCAGGACAACGCCAGGCCACACACATCGATAGTGACTCGCCAGAAGCTCCGAGAGTTTGGTTGGGAGGTTCTTCTGCATCCACCTTATAGTCCGGACCTGGCACCAATTGATTACCATCTGTTCCTGTCCATGGCGAACAATTTTGCTGGTGAAACATTCGCTTCAAGAGAGGCTTCTGAAAATCGACTGTCTCAATTTTTTGCTAATAGGAACGAGGGCTTCTATGAGAGAGGCATAATGAAATTACCTTTAAAATGGCAACAAGTAATCGAACAAAACGGCGCATATTTGACCTAAATCGGGTCATTCTAACTATCTTAAATAAAGCCCTCAATTTAATGCAAAAATAATGGATTTCTTTTTACTACACCTAATATTCTAGTTGCAACGGCTCATATAAAACTGTCTGAGAACAAGAAATTGTATTCATTTTTCGTTGATCTTAAAGCGGCCTTTGATAAGATACCAAGATGCTTGTTATTTTTCAAATTGCATGAAATGGAGTATCGACAAAAAATTGTAAATTTATTGGAAGCAATTTATAAGGAAACGCTGTCTGCAGTATGGGCAGGAGAACGACATGTCAGAGTACTTTGCCACGCATTCAGGGGTAAAACAAGGATGTCTTCTTTCGCCTTACTCTTCATTTTATACTTAAATGATCTGCACGATTTTATTGGAGGTGGTCTTAATGTTGATGAAATAAATTTGAGAATTTTGCTATATGCGGATGACATGGTGATTATGGCAGATGATGCTACTGTAATGCAGCAAATGATACATCGATTGGAGCTATATTGCAAAATGTGGAACCTGGAAGTTAATTCAGATAAATCGAAAATGATGGTCTTCCGAAAAGGTGGTCGATTGTCAACGCGGGAAAAATGGACTTACATGGAGGCAGAAATCGAAGTGGTTTCAGAGTATGTATATCTTGGAGTACTGCTAACGCCGAAGCTTAATTTTGTAAAACATGTGCGAAAGAGAAATGAATCTTCAAAATGCAGCATAAATAGCACATGGAAAATTTTTCTGTGTAAAACTGAAGTACCTTTAAAGGCAAAGTGGAACATTTTCAGGCAGTTTGCAGGGCGATTCAAAGTTATGCGGCACAAGTATGGGGTGGCACGAGCTTTAAAGAAGTAGATCGCCTACAAAGATACTTTGTCAAAAGAATATTAAGGCTCCCAGAAAGCACACCAAACTATGCATTAATTCTGGAAGCAGGTTTGGAGCTGGGTCATGTATATACTTTAAGGATACACCTTATCTACATCGCCAAAACTTTGTTTGAACACGGGGAAAGGAGGCTGACGCATATAATCTCTAAAAAAAAGTTCTATCTAAAAACGTCTACTGGGCGAAGCAGATTTTTGACCTAGGAGCTTCACATGGCGTTGATTTTAGAGGGTCAATGGCTCAATTAGAAATATGGCAATATAAATGTATCCAGCTCGTAACTCGCATCCATATTGACACAATGTCAAAGGCCAGAGAAGAAGCAACAAGAAGCATCAGCTGTATATATAGGCATTTGGATCACGCCAGGGGTTCTTCGTATATAACAGAAGAAATGAATGTTGAAGAAATAATGTGGATATTTAAGGCGCGTTGCGGTTTACTTCAGCTAAAGGCACACAGCTTTGGAGAAAACGTTCGAAATTGCTCACTTTGCAATATGAATACAATAGAAACTGAGGAACACTTTTTCGGTATTTGTCCAGTTTTAAAAGAGTTCAGGAAAATATATTTTGGCAAGACGGTTTTGCAAAGGGATGAACTTTCTAAATGGCCACTGCGAAAATGGTTGGAAGCAGTTAGTAAGCTTTACGAAGAGCGCTTTTAATTACAGAAAAATTTTGTATGACTTTGATCCTTAAACTTTACTTTTTGCACTTATAAAACAGAAAAGAATTGTAAATGTATGAGCTTTTATGATTATTAATAAGTGAATACCTAATATCCAGCGGACGGCTTTAATGCCATGCTGTCATTTATTTATTCGATTAAATTATTTGTAACTGGAAGAGAATTAATGTATGAAAAACTGAATAAATACTACTACTACTACTACTACTAGTCTTCTGGAAGTTGAAGAGTCAGATTTTCCTCCCTTAGACCAAACAGGAAATACGAGTGAGGTGCAAAACGGTGATCAAATTGTCAACAAAACCTTAACAAAAAAAAAATATAGTTTGGTTGCAAAACAACGCAACTTCAAAAAATGTATAAAAAAAATTGATAATGTTTCCAGCACACAAAATGAAAGGGATGATTTGGTTAACTCACAAAGTCAGTCAATGAATGAAAATGTCCGATCTGTCCGTACAGTAATGAAGAGAAATGCCAATACTAGCGAGCCTATGGACAAGATGGGGGAACTAATTTATGATCTCATCTCTTTTGTCGCGCGCATAATCCAGGATTCGAAAAATACTAAGTTTCTGAAAGCACTTGAAGTTCTAAAACAAAAATCAAATAGTTTAAACCTCAACAATGACCTACTATGCATTAATAGTAGTAATTCACCTTCAATACTTCAATATAATTGCCAATCGTTAAATAAGAATATTGATAATATAGATTTTTTTTATAAACAACAACAATATTGACATATGTGTATTAAATAAAACTTTCTCCTTCGGAGAGGGTAGCCATCGCAATTTGTGCAATTTCAAATATGTTGAAAAAAATAGAAGTGATGACTATGGAGCAGGGACCATAACTGTTATAAATTATATTTTAAAAATTACAATTTAAGTATTATTTTAAGAGTTTTATTATTTTAATCAGAAGATAAAACTTATTTCTTAAGAGTTTTATTTTTCGATCAAGAAATAAAAATTAATTTTCGAGTTATATTTTTTACTCAGAAGAAAAAACTTATTTTTAGATTTTTAATTTTTACTCAGTAAATAAAAATTATTTTTCGAATTTTATTTTTTGCTCTGAAGATAAAAATTTATCTTAGATTTTTATTTATTACTCAAAAAATAAAAATTGGTTTTTGAGTTTTTTTTTTACTCAGAAAAATAAAACTCTTTCATAAGTATGTTTATATTACCATTTTCTTCAAGATAACGCCTGAAATAGGATAAAGTGATGAAGAGTCGGATGATGATGAACACGAGGAAATGAAAAAGGCCAGATGCGAAATCGGCAACCACAATTCAAATCCAAAAAAAATTTGCATAATACTTGTGTTTGCATAATGTTGTGAGTAAAACAAAAAACTTGAAAAATAATTTTTATTTTCTGAGTAAAAAATAAAACTCCAAAAATAAATTTTATCATCCGAGCAAAAAATAAAACTCTAAAAGCAATTTTATTTACTGAGTTAAAACTAAAACTCTTAGAATAAGTTTTATCTTCTGAGTAAAAAATAAAACTCGAAAAATAATTGTTATTTCCTGATCAAAAAATAAAACTTGAGAATTAATTTTTGTTTTTTGATCAAAAAATAAAACTCTAAGAATAACACTTAAATACTAATTTTTAAAATATAAATTATTTTATATCGATTTTTAAAATTCAAAATTCAAAAATAATTATTATTTTGGGTCCCTGCTATGGAGGGGTAGCGATTTTTTTTCACGAAAAGATACTCTTTCGGCAAGTCAAATTTATAACTGATTTTGACATCATAATTGCTCAAACATTAAACTTAAAACCAAATATTACTATATGTAATGTCTATCTTCCTCCAAAAACAAAGATTGATGAATTTAAAAGAGAAATGTTAAGGTTGCTCACGACACTAAGCAGCATTAAGAATTTAGTTATTCTGGGCGATTTCAATGCTCGAAACCAGTTGTGGGGTGACTCCATAAGTACGGACAAAGGCGGGTATCTAGCACAACTTATTAATAACTCTGATTTATATTGCTTAAACAATATGAAACCCACTTTCAAAAAAGATCTGGAGTCCTCCTCGGGCTCTGTTCTTGATCTAACTTTCACAAACTGCAACTTAAATTTAACATGGGATGTGCTTGATGTCCGACTTGGAGGTAGTCATCACTTTCCCATTTTAATAGAGGCGGGGGCTTGTTACCCCGAACGAATCCCTTTTCTGTGTAGGAAAAATCTTATAAACACGTTGGGAGAAATTGACTTTGATCCAAATTTTGAAGCAATTCAAACAGCAATCAAAAATGCAATAGACGATAGCACCATGAACATTAAAAAGGGGATTTATCCGAAATTGTGGTGGCATGATGAATTAAAAGTACTTTTCGCAAAGTGGCAAGTGGCAAAAAACATTTCAAGTCCTCAAAATTGTGAGGAATACAAGAAACTTGCAGGTTTATGGAAAAGAGAAGTCAGAAAAGCTAAACATAATTCCTATCGTAACAGACTTGATGAACTCAACATGAATCCTAGCTCAAAGGAGTCGTGGCGTTTTGTCAAGGCGGTGAGAGGCGACTTCAAGAAGTCTGCTTCAAGCTGGGTGGAAGAAAATAATTTTGAATACCTCAGACATCTGAAGGAGCAAGTTCAGAACTCCAGCCTACTTTTTGAACTTAATAAACCCATCACGCCCAGAAGTGACCTCAGTTTTACGGAAAGCGAGCTGTGTGACACCTTAGCTCAAAAATCTAACAGGGTTGCCGGTGGCATTGATCGAGTCACATATGTGATGATCAAGGCGCTCTCTGCGGAGGCACGCTCCAAACTCCTGACGGCTATAAATTCATCGTTCATAAACAACATATTCCTTGAGTCCTGGAGGGATATTAAAATTGTACCAATTCCGGAAAAAGATAAAGATCTCACTGTCTGCACGAATTTTCGCCCTATATCTCTGATATCAGTTTTCCCTAAGATACTTAATAAACCTGTTGGTAAAACAAAGGTTAAACGATTTTCTTGAAATATTCAATCTGCTGCCGTGTAACAGTTTTGCATACAGAAAAAACAAATCTGCTCCTATGTGTATCAACCAATTGTTACACGAAATTAATGTTCTAAAGAAAAAAGACTCAAAATCTTCCATTTCTCCATAGACATAAGCAATGCTTATAACTGCGTAAATCTTAAAATGCTAGCCAAAATACTTGCCGATCTTAATGTGGAGTCAACGTATATTGAATGGATTGTAAATTTCCTGGCAATGAGAAGACTGAAACTGGGTGATGAGTCGGTGGAGGTCTTCGACGGGCTACCGCAGGGGAGCTGTCTGTCCCCATGTCTGTTCAATATATATAATACACCAGAAGCTTACATGAACTAAATGACAACAATATCTCGATATACCAATTTGCTGACGATTTCATTATTCTGGCGTATCATAAGTCTGAGGAACGGGCTACCTCAATTCTTCAAGACATGATACAAACTTTCTGGAATACATGTGCGCAGATGAACCTGTCATTCAATGTGCAAAAAACAAAACTTCTTTATTTAAACAGATGTCAGCGCAACCAACTTTTCAATTTTGCATTTAATAATCATAACATTCCCATGGTCAAAAGCCTCAAATTTTTAGGGAGAATAATAAACTCCTCACTATCAGTCCTTGAACATTATGAAACGGTTGTCAAAAACTCTGAATCCAATATGAAACTCTTTCAATGTCTGACGACTATTAAATCCGGCTTACACCCTTCAGTTTCTTTGAACCTATACAGATCCTTGGTCAGGTCAAAGATCGAGTACTGCAGGACCGCGGCGGCCTTGAAAAAGGTCAAAGGCATCAACAAAAAAATTTCGGGACTACAACGCTCTTTTATCAAAGGGTGCCTTGGCGTAACACCAGCAACTCCTACGACAATTTTCGCTCTGGCAAATGAGCTCCCCCCATACGAACGCTTTATCTGGCTTACGGTCAGAGAGTTAGTTAAAATAAAATTTCATAACCACCCTCTGTACGAATATATACAATCCAACATGCAGGTGAATTCCAGCTATGCTGTTGTATATTCGATGTTTGAGAAAACCTTTGAAAAAATCAACACTGACACTCAGTTTTTTCGCTCAAACAAGTTAAAAATAACGGCTAAAACTTTTACAGAAAAGAAATCCAATTTGGACATACAGCGTTTAAAAAAGTGATTACAACAATCACCTACTTTCTCACCTAAACAATGGTTGTGGCTGCCTTTGCCACAGATGCGTCAGTCGGAAATGATTCTACTGGCTGCTTGGTTTACCACATAGAAAAAAAATCTGCATTGAAATTCAAAATAAATGAAACGATCTCCTCAAGCCTTGGGGAACTATTGGCCATTCTTTTTAAAATAAATTTTGCTCATAAAAAAGGTATGAAAAAGGTGGTAATCTTCACAGATAGCCTTATAGCCTGTCAGTTATTGGAAAAAGATAGTACCGACAACTTTTGTGTTACAAAAATTCAGAACCTAATATGGAAATGCGCCTTCGTGAGTGTACATATTGTGTGGACTCCTAGCCATATGGGAATTCCGTTTAATGAACGGGCGGATCTGTTGGCAAAGGAGGCCTGCAATGATGGTGTGCTCACGGAGGTGGATTTGACATATTGTTAAGCCTTAAAAACAATTGAAGGCAAGATACAGGAAGATTGGCATAATGAAGTATTGAGGCACGACACTGTGAGTGGCTCCATTTTTGGTAAGATTTTCCCAAGCAGAAAAAAAAAAACCATGGTATTGGAAAATAGACTGGTTACCCAAAACTATTAAAACATTGAACAGAATTATAGCTGGCCGCACCTATGATAAGCCATATTTGAATTCGTTTTGGGCGGCGGACACTAGTCTTTGTTTTTGTGGAGACGTGGAATCGTTCCGTCATCTTGTTTTTGATTGCCCTGCTTATGACTCTATACGGAGCAGATATGCTATTTTTAACAAATATGATAACTTTATTGACATACTTAAAGACAGAGTAATCGACAGGTGGGTCTCACTTTTTTCACATTCACTACAAAATCTTAATCGATCATTTTGAAAATATTCATTGCTTTTTTATTTAAAAATAAAATGTTCCTTCCACGGCCATGCCTACGAGAAGTCAAACAAGTCAGTTCACGTCAAAATACTGATTAAGTCCGGCAAGGCCAAAGGACTACCTTGAAACATTTTTGCGATCAGCTGATGTCTCGCTCTGCGGACTACTTTTGCCAATGACAAAGGTCAACTAAAGGTGTTGAAAACAACTGCAATGTGATCCCGACCTCTGCTGCAACACAGAGAAACTGGAGAGGCTGAATCCACAACGTCGTCAAACATGCAACAAACCAATTACCTTGACGGCGGTCATTTAATCTTGAAGTGCGAGCTGACGATGGTCATAAATCAGGCGCGTACGCAGGGGGGGATTTTAGGGGTTTCAAACCCCCAACTCCCCCTGCCCCCCACCGAAATGTCGGATATGAAGACTTTTGAAAACTTGTTACACTTGTGACTTCTTTTACAATAAAATTTCTAGCAATTTCAGCAATTTTTTAAAATGACGTAAGCTATTTTGCTCGGAAGCAATTAAGCGCCAGCGAAAAAAAAGAACTTATAGAGAACGTTTGGGTCCCCGCAGAAGGTTTTAAATTTCCAAGATCAGGGGAACGGAATTTGAAATGTCAACACTATTGGCTGAATCTATACCCGTGGTTAGCCTATTCTGCTAAAGACGATGGAGTTTATTGTCGATGCTGTTTGATGTTTGCAAAGAAATCGGTTGGAAAAGGGAAAAATCAGACCATAAATAATCTAGTCATGGCCCCATTTAAAAATTGGAAAAAGGCACTTGAATTTTTCCAAAACCACCAGGAAAAAATGTATCACATAGAAGCTTGTACTGATGAGCAAAATTTTAAACTTTTTTTAAAAAACAAACACCGAGATGTGATAAGCGAATAGATATTCATAAATGAATAAACACCTCAGATGCTTTCTTAATTCGAAAATATCTTTACAGTTAAAGGATCATTATTTTAGCAAGGACCTTCGAGGTCCTGTTAAGCCTGAAAAATATAAGTGCTTTAAACAGGAAATTGTTATATGAGTTAACTATACTTTCCTCATCTAGGCATTACGCTTCGTATTAGAAATAAACATTGCTCATACGTGCACATGTATGTTCCTTCTTTGAAAATCAAAACCCCCCCGAAATTTTTTTCTGCGTACGCGCCTGTCATAAATCAATAATACTATCAACGAAATATCTAAGGGCATACCATGGCATATGAGCAGGCATGCCCAAAAGGCATTCAAAAAGGCAAAAGAGAAGCAAAAAATAGAAGTTCGTGTACGTATATGAAGAGAGAGTTTTAAAAATGATACCGAACGAGTAGGCTCTGTGCCGCTTTTTTTCAGAAGAGAAGCTACCCTGCAGAAAGCCTGTCGTCTTATATCGACAAGTCAGTATCTCGTCTCTATAGACGAGGGATCTATTGACATCAGGTATAGCATGTCAACCGAATGTATTCAGTTTCATTTTTCTGTATGTATACCAGCGGTATTTCTCAATATGGCGATTGCCAAGCTGAATAGAGGCAGCCACGGCTGCCACTCGAAAAAATCAGATAGCTTGAAAGAAATATCAAAAAGTGCCAAATCAGTAGTAAAGGAGTACAGACTTAGTAGTACAAATGTCTCCATATGATGTTAAAGTCAGTACCTCGTCAATAATTCATCAATAGCTCATTTGTCTACTGTTGACATTTAATGACAACTCAGTGTTAAATGTCTAACGGGCGAAGCAATGCAAAGGGTACAGCTGGTCAGTAGTACCGGCGACACGGTCGGTAGTGAAAGACTATATATTCACCATTCACATTTCCTGCAGGGTAGTTTTTGTATTTTTATGTTTTTGTTCTACTATACACTAACATTTTTCGGGCGTTTGTCTGTAGTGGTGGTCATCACTGCATCCCAGCAAACAAAATGACAAGCGTTTTGCAAACCAAGCTTTAAAAAAGCTTGCATGAAGAAGTTAATTGCAAGCGTTGCAAACTAAGCTTATGCAAAGCTTTCATTAATAAGGCTTTCATAAGCATTTTAAGGTAGCAGCCACCGACATTTGCACCATGTTTGGTATTGCAAGCGTTTTGCGAGTGTCGCTTACAAAACACGTAAATATGTGTCTTAAATAACATGTTTTGCAATCGTCTTTTCAAAGCTTATAAAGATGGGTGCGTTTCGATTATAAACCGCTTACTTTGATGCCTTTTATAAATGTCATAGCAGCGTTTAATAAGTGTTTTGCTTACATTTGAACGCTTACAAAACGTGTATTTTATATGTAATTGTTTGCTGGGATATGAGGCCTAAATAAAGCGCCCAGCCATTAAATCAAAATTTAAAAAAAAAAAAAAAGAGTAATAGAAAAAAATTTAAAACGAATTATAGCCTACTAAGTAGTTAAATTTGACAAGTAGTGAATTAAAACAAGTAGGGTGTTATAGTCAGGCGAGCCTGACAATAAAATACCCGACACAGAGACACATGTTCAAATAATTTTTTAAACACGCCCAAAAAACAATACCACTAAGAAAGAATATTCAACAGGTTTTTAAGGCCACTAGTTAAATTTCTCTATGAAAACCGACCCTTTGCCACGCCCACTTTTCAATTTTTTTTATTCTAATCGCAGGCTTAAATATAAGCTCAAATTCTAAGCTTCATTGAAATATTTCGAAAGTCAGGGTTTGAGGCAATTTTGGGAATTTTTTGGGAGGATGTTTATGGCTACAAAGGAAGCATAAGTGTCAAATTTCGTTCAAGTCCCATTTGAATTTCGCGTGTAGGAAACAATTTTCAAAAAACGCCCTTCTGCCACGCCCACTTTTACAATTTTTGGAAATCATATTACTTGCCTTTAAACATGCCCAAATATCGAATTTCATCCAAATATCTTGAAAAACTTCGATTTTAGAGCAAATTTTTGTGATATTCGTAACAGACTGGAGGTACCCCTAAAAATGTTCCGATCGGGTCCATTCTCGAACTTGTTCATACTCATGTCCCCGTCAGCACGCATACCAAATAGTTCAACTCCTTCGATAAGAAAACTGTTTATACAGATAGACGGACAGACGGACGGATTGTCTTTTATAAATAGATTCATCTGATTGCCGTAGAAAGTACGAGAAAGTTTTTGGTCCTTTCTGACAAAATAAAGCGGGATTGAAGTCTGAAGCGTAAGCGGGGTATATTAGTTTTGTGCGAATCTTGTAACAGGGAGAACTAAGCTCCGGAGATATAGACATATATATATAGAAATGATCAGGATCAAAAACTGAATCAATTTAGACATGTCCGTCTGTCCGTCCGTCCGTCCGTGGTCGGATCTCCTCCGAAACGGCTGGACCAACCAAGTCGAAATTTGTCACACAGGTATATCGGGATCCGAGTATGATCCTAAGTAAAAATGGGAGACATCCGCTCACTGCCACGCCCACAAATGAATTTATTGTGTTTTCAATAAAATGCTTGTAACTTGCGAACCACTCAACACATTCCATTGATATTTGGTGTACTGGTAAACTACGAAAAGGGACATATCCTGGAAAAAAATGGACGCCGTCCTCCTCGAGCCACGCCCACAAATAAGGGCTTATCGTAACTTCCGAAGTAAAAGGCGTAGAAGCTTCAAATTCGCAACATAGGTTCACCAAGGCGAATGAAAGGTGTAGGGAAATAATTTATGTGGCCCTCCCACTGCCACGCCCACAAATAGAGAAGCAAAACATAGTGCGCTCATAATGTGGGGACGCTGGGTATTTCAAATCCGGGGTTGACCGACTTTAGTTTTCTTACTTGTTTTTTTTTTTAATATAATATTTATGTTTCTAAAAAAGAAGCTTATCATGCTGACTTGCGGTCTTTCTCCCGTTTACAGTGCTGCTGACGGCTGTTTTCCTTATCTTCAGAGTGTAAAGATTGAGATGTGTAAATTTCAAAAGGTATAAAATGTCTTTAGTTTCAAAAAGTTCCATGAGGTTTACGCAGGTGACTGGCGTATAACCCCCCAACTTCAGTGCAGCTGACGATTATTTTCCTTCCAAATACGATTGAAACTATCATTTAGGAGAGTTTAGCTCGGTATAAGATTACTTTCCGAAAATTTTATTCCACCGACTTTTGCATCCTGTCTCTTTTAGCTCCACCACTCACTGAGCAGCTGATCATTTTACTGATTTTTGTATGTTAAGCAATTAATTGCAATAAATAAAAAATTGGGATAAAATGAGTAAAAAAAAAAAACATAGCGCTGCCTCCCGTACTAAAAGAATTAATTAAAATTTTTAAATTCAAAAGAATGCATTCAAGTTTTAAATCAATTCAAATTTTGTGTTGAAATAAATTCATTCATAAATCATTATTCCTTATGTGAACACGCAGAAAAAAAAGGCGTTTATCGCCAGTTTGTCACAAACGTCCGTTGTTTGCAGCAAACTAACTTCGTTTGTTGAAGAATTTGCAAGCGAAGTTTTCGTTTGGAAAACGGTAGAACATTTATTGCACATGTTTTTTCGTTTGCTACAAACTCACTAAGATTTTCGTTTGGAGCAAACAAGTTGTTTTGTTTAATAAGAAGTCTTTTTCGGTTGTGACAAAGTTATTTTCGTTTGTTATACTGTATAAACTTTAGTTTGGAGTAAACGAGTTTTGTGTTTGATACGAAGCCTTTTTCGATTGTGACAAAGTTATTTTTGATTGTGTCAAAGTTATTTTCGTGGTAATAGTACGTGTATCAATATCACATCCCTATAAAAAAACACATCCCTATTTAATTGCAGCTGATTGTAAGTGGACGCCTTGGTTCTTTCTTCAACGCTTCATATTTAATATAAAAACTGCGTACGATTTGGAGTTAATTGGAAAGTGTGAAACCTTAGCAAATGATTTAGGTTATTAAATATGAACAACTACAAATGCAATCACTGTGGCGAAAACTTTACTTTGAAAGCCTACTTCAATAATCTTTACCAGTTAAAACCTACTCCATTCCTGCAAATCTTATGTTTAATAAGCCGAAGGCTTAGACGATAATGCTCCTTTCTTTCTGTAAGAGAATTATTTACGTGTTATTTTTCATTTTATAAAATATAAAATAAAATTTAAAAAAGCATTTGTACTAAACGAAAAATTCGGTTCGTTTTCGCTTAAAGCAAACGAAAACTTTGTTCAAAGTAAACGGTGGCTTTGTTTCTTAGTGTTTGAAGCAAACTAAAACCTCCTTTGAAGCAAAAATAACAGCAAACGAAAAACTCGTTTGAATTAAAGGAGAACTTTTTCGGTTGTAGTAAACGAAACTTCGTTCGACACTTTTTTCGTTTGGGACAACCAAGTTTTTTTTCTGCGTGAATGATTCGTTAATTCATTCAAAATTGAATCATTCGTTTACAGTTCTACTGAGGGTTAAGGATAATTTTTTATTGATCGTAAAAATTATAAAAATTAAGGAATTCTCTGTACAAAAAAAAAAAAAATCGGTTTTGAGCATATAACGAAGAAAGTGATAAATATTCTTTCTCATGTATTCAATTAAGTTAACCTTATTTTGCTTTTACACAATACATACATACATAGATGAAAGGTCATAAATAGTATGTCTAAAGAAAGACAATGGGAAGAATGCCTGAAACTATGTATATTAAAAAGGTGTTTTTCCTTTATTGTGAGACAATTGCAAGCAATGAGAAGAACAAGAAAGAAAGCAAATCTTAAACACCAAATTTATGTCACACGCGCATCGATTGCGCAATATCGATAAATCGAAGTAAGCGAAGCAGAGCTTAAGCAATCGAACCGAAAACGCAAGCTGACGTTTTGACGCATATTGCATTGGCACAGGTGACCCAATAAATATCCAAATATGCGGAGTTGGATATTTGTCACCAGAAACAGCAGAAAATTTGCGACCTACGACACTGTTATGGTAGCAGCGATCGGTGAGGGCAGAGGCAGCGTTTTCACTATAAAACATGTTGATCAACGAACGTTCTGGGTAGTCAGTCTACAGTCTGGAATCGTTGGCTCAGTCTTCAGTCAATCATAGTTAAACTAAATTAAGTTAAAATATTGTGTAATTTAATTAGTAGTCAACAAAGACTGGTTAAAAGGAATTCAGTACGTTTCTCTTTGAAAGGACCAGGATCGGAAGGAAAAGTCTTAACACCTTGCTCAATTTCTCCGAAAACTGTAAAGAAATAGCGACTTTTTAATCGTGCCAAACCGAATGAAATTGTATAAAAACCAAGTTAACTTTTTATAGGCCATATTAAGTCGGAAGCGTATAAAAACGGAACTTAGTATAAGAAAAGAAAGGACTGGTAATTACGGAGGAATTGGACGTTAAACATCTTTTTTAAATTTTCCCTGCTGTTCTGTAGGTTTCGTTTCGATTGGCCATGCTTGAAGTACCTAACGAACTACTCCGTATATGGGTACTTACTTGATTGACCCTATGGTAAGCGAACGCCGAACCACCGAGCAGAAAATTGTATACGGACGAAAGCGACAGAAAGCGTTAACGAAAAAACAAAACTTCGATTATGCTTCCCTTTTCACCCTTTTCACTGGATCGCGGTTAACGATGTGGTGGCGACCCTATTTGCGGCAATTTCATACAAAAAAACTGAATGATGAAATGCATTGCTTAGGGTTGACAAAGTAAGTAGAGGTGGGAACTAGTGCCCAGTACTAGAGGGTTATAAATGAATTCATTTTAAAAAGCCATGAAATGCGGACCCCGAGATACGCCGGGACATTTGAACACGCAAGAAGAAGAAGAAGATTTTGAAAAGCCATGAAAGCTTTTGAATTACCAATTCTTGTTTGCTTTATTTCAAAGATAAAATCGATTGCTGCCTCCACGCTAGTAAATTCCTTAAATCATATCAATAATTCATTCATTTCGTTATTGTACCTTCAATGGAATATGGCTGGTTATCGCGCTTGACTGAATTCTCCCGGAAACAGATGAAAAGGAAGACATGGCAAAGCAAAGTCGTGTTGTCTAACATTTTTAAAAGCAAAGCAAATGCGAAAAACGTTGAAGAAGTTTCAATGTGACACTCGACGTTGCAACGCGTTGCTGCAACAAATTGATATGGATTCCAAAGCAATCGGAAATGGTTGCCAGATGATGTCGACGCCGCGGCCGATAGAGTTGGCATTCATTGAACATGGGGCTTAAAATTTTTAAAAAATATACTAAAATATTCATTCAAGAATGTGTGCTTGAATATAGACAGATGACTGAATGCATGAATGCATGAATCATGGATGGTGAATGAAGGTCGTATGTTAAGTTTCCATTGGCAAATCCATATGAAACGGAAACGGAAAGTAATATTAAATGTGTGCTTGTCAGATATTTATGCTTTTATTTTTTGATCTTCGCAGGCAATAAAGCACCCATCAGCCCGTCTAAGGTCAAAATCATAAATGTTAAAATCTGATTTAATTATGAAAAACAAATAAAAACCAAAGGAGAAGAAGAAGATGTTATAATTTCGTTTGAATAGAAAATACTCGCAACCATGATGCGTGTAAAAGACATAATGTTGCCATTTTGGAACCGTCCGCCCATCATAAAGTCATATGGGCTTACATCTTAAGCTTTGCTATTAACAAAAAGAATCACAAGTATGCAACTCCCTCAACATCAACCTCAGCATTTCTTGGAGATACCGTCATTGCCATCGCTAGAGACACCACCACCGATACCGATACCGATACCGACACCGACACCCTTCGTGGTTGAAGTCGCGTTAGATTATCACTTTGGTCGCGCAACGGTGTGCGCCAAAAGCCGTTTTCGAACGCTTCGTTGAATATCCGACCAAGAATTTGTTCATTCATTCATTCGTTCACAGTCGTCGGTGGGCCCTCGTTGCCTCCCTCACCACTTGCTCTTTTTCACTTGTTTTCACCGTTTTCTTAATTGTTTTTATAATTATTTGTGGATTTTTTTGTTTTTTTGTTTTGTTATTTATTTCTTTTAACATCTGTTATGCAATATGTTTATTGTTATGTTATGCTATGTTTTTGGTTGAGATTTTTGAGTTCTTTACGATTTTCCCCCTCTTTAGTTGTGCTTCCTTTCGCATTTGCTTTGATAACGTCTTCATATTAGCTTAATTGAAAATTCATGACCTTGACTGTATACGTTTTTGTGTGTTTTCTCTGTTTTCTTTAACGGTAACGATTATTCCCGTGAAAAATGTTTTTTTTTAGGTTTTTTTCTTGTCTTCTTTTGGACATCTTGTTTTTTAATTGCCTTTTCCTTATTGTTCCTTGAACTTTTCCTTTTATATTTCGTTTACAGAGACAAATCATTCGAGTTGACATCATCAGTGAAGAACATTCTTTATAATATATTATGCCCTCTGTCAGGGACGTAGCCAAGGGGGTGGTTTTGGGCGTTTACATGGGTATTTTACCCACTCGAAATTTTTCAAGTAAATATTTCACTCTAGGAATATCACGAAAGTTTTTCAATATTAGTCCAAAAATTAATTTTTGGTGACATTTTGAGATCGAAAAAATAAATTAAGACATTCTGACTTAACCAAGTATCGGGATTTACTATATTCACCGACTACTTTCAGAAGTTTTAAAGATTTTTTTTTTTAAATGAAGTGTAAATTTTGGTTATGAAATGTGTAATATGAAATAATATTTTTATTATCTCTTAATGTACTTGATATTGGTATGTCGATTTTGTTGGAACTTTCCATACCACTGAACCACAGCAAAACACACTCTCGATCAACTATCCTCTCGGGTAAACTTTGTTCTGATTGTAAAAAATTATTAACAGGTTGGCTGATAAGTCCCCGGTCTAACAAAGAAAAACACATTTTTTTGTCAAAATTCGATACAACGATTATAACGACCTTCCAATTTTTTGATACCATTTTGGTAGTACTCCTTCGGTTTTGCCTCAAAATAGGCCTCAGTTTCGGCGATCACCTCTTCATTGCAGCCAAATTTTTTCCCTGCGAGCATCCTTTTGAGGTCTGAGAACAAGAAAAAGTCGCTGGGGGCCAGATCTGGAGAATACGGTGGGTGGGGAAGCAATTCGAAGCCTAATTCATGAATTTTTGCCATCGTTCTCAATGACTTGTGGCACGGTGCGTTGTCTTGGTGGAACAACACTTTTTTCTTCTTCATATGGGGCCGTTTTGCCGCGATTTCGACCTTCAAACGCTCCAATAACGACATATAATAGTCACTGTTGATGGTTTTTCCCTTCTCAAGATAATCGATAAAAATTATTCCATGCCCATCCCAAAAAACAGAGGCCATTACTTTGCCAGCGGACTTTTGAGTCTTTCCACGCTTCGGAGACGGTTCACCGATCGCTGTCCACTCAGCCGACTGTCGATTGGACTCAGGAGTGTAGTGATAGAGCCATGTTTCATCCATTGTCACATATCGACGCAAAAACTCGGGTGTATTGCGAGTTAACAGCTGCAAACACCGCTCAGAATCATCAACACGTTGTTGTTTTTGGTCAAATGTGAGCTCGCGCGGCACCCATTTTGCACAGAGCTTTTTCATATCCAAATATTGATGAATGATATGACCAACACGTTCCTTTGATATCTTTAAGGCCTCTGCTATCTCGATCAACTTCATTTTACGGTCATTCAAAATCATTTTGTGAATTTTTTTGATGTTTTCGTCAGTAACCACCTCTTTCGGGCGTCCACTGCGTTCACCGTCCTCCGTGCTCATTTCACCACGCTTGAATTTTGCATACCAATCAATTATTGTTGATTTTCCTGGGGCAGAGTCCGGAAACTCATTATCAAGCCAAGTTTTTGCTTCCACTGTATTTTTTCCCTTCAGAAAACAGTATTTTATCAAAACACGAAATTCCTTTTTTTGCCATTTTTTTCACAATAACAAAAGTTGCTTCACAAAAGACGCTCTATCTCACAAACTAATTGACTTACAGACGTCAAATTTCGACACGAATCATTTGAAGGTTGCCACTATATATTAAAATAATATGCATTTAATACTAGCGACGCCATCTATGTGTCAGACCGGGGACTTATCAGCCAACCTGTTAAAACTATTAATTAATAAAATCAGCAATGATTGTTTGGTTTGGTTTAAGTTATAAAATTTTCAGCAACTTTTATACGCACATTATGGTGCTTCTTCTTTTGGAGTTATGTTTCTTACTTTTTTATACTTTTGTTACGACTATCGGTTTCATTGACGTATTGTTTTGAAAGAATGTAAATTGTTAGGCAGCAAAAAATTGGAAATATAAAACCCCCCCGTCTGAAAATCCTGGCTACGTGCCTGCCCTCTGTTGATCTACTACAAGCATATTTATGTTTACGCCCATCTCCAACAATGTCAAGTCGGCTAGGTTAGGTTAGTGATTGCCAACAACAAAGGTGACACACTTAGGCCCCACATGGGCCCGTTGTGATACTTCGAATAATGGGAAAGCAAAGAAACGGGAACGAATTCCCAGGGAATTGAATTTGCTATATGCTATCGGGTTATGTGCTGGCCTATAGGGACTGTGGATCTAAAGGAGAAGGAGGCGCGTTGATTTACCCTCGCAAAAGACTTGCCGAAGGAGCCCAAAATTCAGCATATCAGCAGCGATTTGTGTCCAGTTCTTGCCTTGCTTACGAATACTTTGTTGAATTGTGGACCTAGGCGAGAAAAAATTCTCCAGCGTTGAGTTGCACATTTGAAGAAGAAATTTTTTCTGTCTTATTTACATACTATTGGAGTCCCTGCTCTATCAAAATAACTCATGTTCAAATCAAAAGGTTAAGGCATTCATATCAACACTTTTTGGAAAAATCGCAAGGTCCTTTGCTCTTTTTGCGGTCTTTATAGTCAGGAGATACTCGAACAATAATTGTTAAGCTTTATTTTCGTATGTTGCAAAAGAATACCGTTTGGTGGAAAGGACGTTGTCTTATATTGTAGTTCAAAAAAAAACTCTGAAATTACGTAAGCATTTAAGTAGCTTTGAATTTTAGACGTAACACAAGTTCATAACGCACGTTGTCACAGCGGGGTTCCACGAGACGAAATCTGTAAATTCAACAATCTCGCAGCTGCAACAGAAACTTTCTGAGGAGCGATCTATAGTGATGAACCATTTTTGGGGAGAAATCATATTTTGTAACAAGCGACGATGAGGAAAGGGAGAGAGGAATGTTTTTGCCTTGTGCCCTTTCCCGGCCGTCACATTCAAATCTCAAATTTCGCAATGCCCTCAAACATTTAACATATGTACAAGGTAGGCATCTACACAGACATGTAACAATGAATTTATCCCAGCAATCATTTGGAGTGCTAAATGAGTCTTATTTGGAGTGTGAGACCTCATAACTAGGAGCCCAAACTGAACGTGTTACCATTCTTGCGAGGGTCGTCCTATATTAATCCGATATCTTACACGGAGGGAGCCCATATATGCGTAATTTCTGAATCTTATATATGAGTTTGAGAGGACTCATAAATTTTGAGTGATATTTATAGTCGTATGTATGCTTGAAAAAAATTTATTAGTGGCATTCACACCGATATCGGTACCCTGCAGGAAATGCGAGCAGTGTAACTGTAGCGTTTTACAATATCCAATTTCCCTGGTACTAGTGTTTCTTTATACCCCTGTCAATGCATTTCTCTGTAGAAAATTAACATTGAGTGATCACGGACGTAGTACAGGACTACCGCTTTTCTAGTACTGTGAGAACCCAATTGGGTAATTTGGATATCACTTAAAACTACAGGCAATTGCTGGTATTTGGGCCACTATTTTCAGTATTCGTTTTCCTGTTTGTAGTAGAAAAGAGGTAATGTTTTGGGTATTTGGGTATTTTTGTTTTTGCATTGCTATAGACATATCTACAACCTTTTATGCATATTAAATAGCATCGACTAAAAAAATTTTTCGGTTTTTACGAATTTATAATTTCAAATATTTTTCTTCAATGATAATTTCTCTCGTCTGTGTGGGATTTGAACCTCGGAAATCTCTCTCCCTTTCTCTTTCTAGTTATGTTCTCACCCATCGACATCGATCCCCATCCCATCGATCATATGTTTAAAGTCAAATTGAATTTTATTTTGTATTTCTCATTTTCTACATATTTCCGACTCATTTTTGACTCATATATATGAGCCTCTTATTTGCTATATATTTCAGACTCATTTCGGACTCATATTTCTGAGCACTCCGAATATGAGCCGTTTATTTTGAAAGTGGCATAAGTCACTTTTTTTTAAGTCGAGATATTTAAGGGTTTGCGTTTTAACACGTTTAAAAATATGGATGCTAACTTTCGAGAAGATTTACTTGTATTTGTTATCTAATGATACTGACATTTTTGAGTGCAAATTTTTTAAAAATGAAAAGATACCGTTCAATTGTATTTAGTGTTGCCATTAACTCGATTTTTTTGAAAAAGTGACTTATGCCACTTTCAAAATAAACGGCTCATATATAGTATGTATGTTTGCTGGGATGATTTACAAATATTTTGAACAGCCTTGAAAGGGAACCAAATACCTGAAAATAATCCTTGACCAATTGTTGCGCCGATCGAGGGCAATCGATTCAACGCGATTTTCACTTAAATGCACCGTTCGTTAATTGCTCGCTTCGTGCAAAATATATTATTTTTTCCGATATAAAATGAAAAAATTTAACATATAATCAGTGATTTAAAGCGCGGCTCAAGTGCTCAAATTAATTAGGCATGTGCTTTGCTGCTTGGCGCTATTCACACTGAGTTTTGTAAGACTTTTCCTTCGTGTTTACACATTTTGGGCTTATCATTTCCGATTTAGTTTTTTATAATTTTATGTTTCGTTTTTGTTTCTTGTTTTGTTGGTTTTTGTTTGTTTTTCTTTCTTTTTTTTTTTTTTTTTTTTTTTGTAATATTTTATTCAAACTTTTTGCGCATGGCGGTGATGCATTTGTGGCAGTAAAAACATAAATAAACGAAGAAGAAAAACTGCACGCGGATAATCACTGAAGTGCGAACTTCCAAAACACCGAACCGAACCGAAGCAAACAACCCAAAAGAGCAGCTAGCGAAGATTGAGGCCTCGCTTATAGAATTGTTGGAGCTGCCTGCCTGCTGGGATTTCGGCGAATCTCGCACGTTGTTGCCAAAGAGTGAGCTGGGCTCGGCGCTATTGCATAATAGGCCGTCGCAACTGCCGCCGCCGCCGCCGCCGCCACAAGATAAAGGCTTCTTACTGCTTATTGTTTTCGCCGTGGTTTTTGTTTTATTATTTGTTGTTATATCTGCTCATTTTCTTATTATCGCTCCTCTGTGGCGATTTGTTATTGTTTTTATTGCTGCTATTTTCGGCGCTGCTGTTGTAGTGGGGCAGGCTTCTTATTTCGATGTATTAAAAGTTTGGTTTTTTTTTTATTTATTTTTATTCTTTTTTTTCGATTCCAATTTTCATCTTAGCCGAAAATTGACAAGAGACGAACTTGCTTCGGATGCCTTGCCAACGTTGGAAGACGCATTTGCCGCACGAACCTGCTCATACGCCGTACCGTTGAAATGTGAAGCGAAGCGCAGCGTTAGGCGATTTTTATAAAGATTTCAAATCGACTGCGGCAGCCTCAAGAAGACTGACGATTTGCTTAAACGACCGGAGGAGAGGCACAAGCACAAACAGATGCAACACCTTGGTGAATCGGCGAAGACCGAACCTAGTGAGCAAGAAAGGGTCAGAGACAGACAGAGAGAGGGAGAAAGAGAGACAGAGAGACAGAGAGAGAGTGAGAGTGAGTGAATGAGTGAGCGAAGATACGAAGAAGGGAAGAAACTTTCAATCAAATACTCGGGTGCTTCTTATCATGCTGCATGCAGAAGGTTTAAGGAACTTTGCGAACATGTGATCTATGCGTTCTCGTTGAGTGGCTGTGAGTGTGGCTTTGCAGCAATAAGGAAGTCCGTATGGCTTGTGAAGTATTCATTCTTCATCTCTTTAGGTTTTGTTTTTCGGCATATGAAAACTACTTATTTTTTTGCCCGTTTTTGATACGATCGCGAAGGTTGTTCTTTAAAGGTGCCTCTCTGCCTTTGGTTACCGTTACATTAAATATTGCAATTTTTTGGGTGTCGTTGTGGGGCAGTGACTCAGGAAAGGAATGGCTACCTATTAAGTTGATTTTACTCATGGCATTAGAGAAATACACATTCCGATTCGAGGGTATATTGCGTTTGTGCGTACGTGCGTACGATCACTTGAGCCGCATCGGACGAAATTCGATTGAGCGACTCCATCCGCTGGATAAATGGAGTCGATTTTGAAAATTAAGGTGGAAACATGACTATGAACGAGTTCCCCTGAAAGGTCTGCTGTAGTGTAAAATTATTAAAATTTCAGAAATTTGTCTCACTAGGCGTGGTATTGGGGCCTAATTGGACTAGCCTTTCTACGCCGCACGTTCGATAAATGCTACTCTCAATACATGGTATTTGGTGTAACATACATGGTGTGCGAGACTCTCTGCTACTCAATGAAGCATTTCATCGAGCGGCCCTTTCTCTTTTACCCTTGCTTGCATTGATCACTGATGTACGCAAAGGAAATTCCAGATTTAACAGACACAGAAGTAATTTTGAATAATTCTAACGGTTTGGGAGTTCTGCTCATTTTCATTGGATATTGATTTTGAGCTATGCTTCTCGACTTGATTACTCGCGCCTGATTATAACTGGATTAAGCTATGTGCACATCCAGGGCTTACTGCATTTGCATTACGCTCGGCAGAAAGCAGAAGAGCAAGCACAGTAATCCGTTGATTGAAATCAATTGTCTTCATGGACTTCATGAAGTTAATTGATTGACTCCGGAAATAATTGCCGTTAAATCGAGCCTAAGATAACAAAGAAATGGAAGATCATCTCATCTGCATTTTTTCTCCTTTCACAATTATAAATTCAGATAGATTTGTGAAATATTCTCGAATGCAAAGAATGAAAGAAAAATCGACATTTACGAGTATTTTCAAAGTTTTTAATGCTGTGATTAATTGGGGTCTTTTGGGAATCCTTATCTTACACGGGAAAGGGGCTGGGTTAATTAATGGGGAAAATGGAAATTTTTGTTGGCTTAAATATATTTATTAAAAGCGATGGTACATTAAAGTATGCATGTATAACATTTCGAAGAATACACTGAAACACATTTTTGAGGTCATCGCGTGCTCAAAAAAATTTGATAACATTTTTTAAATCATTCTCAAAAAGTGGGGCCGAGATTTAAGTTGCGCAGTTTGTTTGTTTGTTTATATCTTTTGGTAATCCTTGTGCTACAAGAAGGGCTTCTTATGGGAGCACAAGTCAGATGAAGAAATTATAGTGTGAGCTTATAAGAAATAAAAATTGATTATAAAAGTTTTATCTACCAATAGAAAAATTCTTAATTTTGTATAATATAAAAAAAAAAACGAAGCGATCGTCCTGGAGAACCTTCTGCTATAAAATAGAAGGCGTCTCCGAAACGAACCGCCTACGCAAAATCCTAAGCTCGTCGCCAAGGTACCCAGGGTACATCCAAAGGGAGAACGGGACCTGGACACTCACTTCCCAGGAAGCTACCAGAAGTCTGAGAACAGACTTCCTCCCATACATCACTCCTCTGATTCTTATCCCTCCCCAAGAAGGACAATAAGTCAGAATCATGTCAGATGGGCGATCAAATCGTTCACCCCTTTTAAATCCCCTGGCCCAGATGGCATCATACCAGCCGACCTGCAACACTCGTCGGAGTGGGCGATTCCCTGGCTTACAGTGATTTACAATGCCTGTATGAAGTTCTCTCATATTCCCGTTAAATGGCGGGAGTACAGAGTATTCTTCATCCCTAAAGCAGGCAAAGCAAGTCACACAAAGTACTTCCGTCCCATCAGCCTTTCATCCTTTCTTCTGAAAACTTTCGAGAGGATCCTTGGCTACTTCATAAACGATACCATCAGTATCGATAGTCTATCTGGATCTCAACATGCCTATACCAAAGGCAAATCTGTAGAGACAGCAATGCACAAAATAACCCAACAAATTGAGAAATCACTTTCTCACAAAGAATACACGCTCAGTGCGTTTGTAGACATAGAGGGGGCGTTCAACAACGTCTGCCCACAAGCTGTGATGTCAACTTTATCCAACTTGGGAGTTGATGGCACGATAAATAGCAGACACCCCAAGGAGGTGTCCTCTCCTCCCTTCTCTGGAATCTGATTGTGAACTCTCTGCTAACTGTACTCGATGACACCGGATGCAATGTGGTAGCGTACGCGGATGACATTGCAATATCCGTCACGGGGAAGCACCTCGACATCATCTCAGACATGATGTCCCAACATGTAAGAACACTCAGCCGCTGGAGCGGGGAGTGTGGACTGAAAATCAATCCTAATAAAACAAAACTCGTACTCTTCTCCAGAAGATACAAGATCCCATCCTTCAACCTACCAAAATTAAATGGGGTTGTCTTGAAACTAAGCAGCCATGTCAAATTCTTAGGGCTGATACTCGACTCTAAGCTCCTATGGAGGGAAAACACCAAGGAGAGAGCCAGGAAAGCACTATGTGCGTTATACTGCTGTAAAAGGGCAATAGGCACAAAATGGGGACTTTCCCCCAAATCTACACTATGGCTCTACCAAGCTGTGGTAGAACCGATCCTTCTATACGGCTCAACCTTTTGGTGGCCGATCACCTATAAATCCTCGTATATTCAAGCCTTAGACAAGGTGAGAAGACAGTCCGCTTTACTGTTAACAAGAGCACTGAGGACTACCCCTTCCAAAGCACTCTTTACACTCCTTTATTGGCTACCAACATCACTCCTCATCGGACAACAAGCAAAGATCGCGGCTGCGCGATTGAATACCGTCTGCCGATGGACCAGAACAAACTCTGGTCACTCACAAATCTTGACAAAAGATTTCAGAATCCCGACTGATATTGACTATCGCACCCCCTCGCTCTGCTTCGAATGCGGATATAGCACCCGCGTACCGAGCAGGGAGGAGTGGTGCGATGGTCTACAAATCAGCCGGGACGTAATTGAAGTTTATACTGATGGCTCAAAACTCGACTCAAGGGTAGGGTGCGGTATTTATTCTAGCGGCTTAAACCTTAGTTTAGCCCTTCGCCTGCCTGACAACTGCAGTGTATTTCAAGCAGAGGTCATGGCCATTAATCACGCCGCCAGGTGGCTCATGTGTAATGAGATATTTGGCAGAAATATCTACATCTTCACCGACAACCAGGCGGCTATCAGATCCGGCGCCTTCTTTAGCGTGAGGGAGGCCCTGGGCCCGCAGAAAAGTGGGGCCCTTTCAATTTATGATAATGTATAAGTATTATAACTTTTGGGGGCCCCTCAGACCGCAGGGCCCTGGGCCCATGCGTAAAGATGGCACTGATCAGATCCTTTGATTGCGGACTGGAGTCCACATCAAAACTTGTCCAAGAATGCCGGAAATCTCTTAACGAGATAGCGAAACATTCAGCAGTATCCATTTGCTGGGTACCGGGGCACAGGGACATCGAAGGAAACTGCGAGGCTGATGAACTCGCTAAGAAGGGCACATCGCTTCCAGAGACCTCCTTTTCCAACATAGGAATCCCAATGGCTACAGTGAAATTCCGTATAAAAGAAATATATCTCGGCCTGGCAAACAAGCTTTGGGTCGAGGAAGACTTCTGCAGCATTACTAGACAAACCTGGCCATCTCTGAACAAGAGACGATCCAGGGACCTAGTGCAACTCAGCAACATCTCCATCCATCAAACAGTATCAGTTCTCACCGGCCACTGCCTGTTCGGCAGGCATGCCGCAAGGCTGGGAGCCCCATACAATGACTTTTGCCGGAGCTGTCGCTCGGAGGAGGAGGAGGAATCTTCTCTCCACCTTCTGTTTCAGTGCCCGGCCTTATCGTCAAAAAGACTGTCTCTTCTGGGACACACCTTTCTGACCAGCCTCACCAAACTGTCCGAAATCAAAATTTCAGACATCGCCCGGTTCATCAGGAAGTCAAATTGGCTTTCATAAGAAGTAGAAAGGGGCTAGTCGTGCCTCTCAATGGTATCACAAGGGACCTATATATGAGCCTACGTGAGCTATCAGCTGCCGCACCTACCTACCTACCATAATACAAAAATAAATAAATAAATTCAGCTCAGAAATCTGTGAAGTAGAGATTCTTAAATTGCTGCGTGTTGCTCATAGTTTAAAGTTGAAAGGGGTGTTGTGAGCACCGAATACCGACATCAAAGGCCTGACAATAGAAAGCGGTTCAACCTTGGAATCAGCTGATGTGGCCCAAGCAAGAGTGTCAAAAGTGGGCCGAAATGATAATTCGATAATTCGATAATTCGATGGAGAAGCAAAATTACTTTTAGTTTTAGAAAATTGCTGAAATTTAAGCCAAAAAGTTGATGCACTGTTTCTTTCTGGATAATCTGCCTAGGCAAAAAGTTATTTAGGGAGTTTTTTCGTTGGCAGGTTATCGAGAAAAACAAACAGTGCAACACTGATTAGAAATTATTTCCATGGTTCGGAACCATTTGCGTTGGATTGAAAATTTTCGTACATATTTAATAGGTAATTTTGAGTTTTTTCGTCTGATTTTTGGTAAAAATTGTTCAGCTTTAAAACGCCAGAACGGTAATAAGGAGCGCTCAGATGCAGTTTGTGTGCTTGAAGAAGTTTTTTAGTTATAATTTTTCTATATTTAAATAAAAAATTTCTAAAATATTCCTATTGGTATGGGAACTATGGGCCACAAAAGTTAAAAAGAGGTGAACATTTTTGCAATTTGTACCAATTAGATGGAGTTTTTTTTTGGATCGATATGTGCTACAAATATTTTGTTCGAGTGTAGGGCTAGAACTTTGTCATAGATAGGAAAGAGAAATGTTGAACTCGTTACTAGGTCTAGCCATAAGTAAGTGCGCAACTTAATTCTCGGCCCCACTTTTCGAGATCGATTTAAAAAATAAATTAAGACAATCTGACTAAACTTAGTATAAGTACTTTCAGAAAATGGTATCAAATTTTTGTGAACAATTTACGTGTTGCACCGTGATATTGCGAATTATGAAAAAAATTGGCAATGGCTGCAATTATTCTGAGGACTCTCAGAAAAAATTAGATTTGCGGTGCCTCTCATAGCTCGGTTCTGGATCATCTGAAAGCAAAACACCAAAATTATTTCATCAGATAATCACTTGACCCAGGTAACGTTGGGAGGGTTTATCGAAACTTTAATTTTTAACTTTTTGGCAACACTTTCAAACGAGCTTATCGGCTAATTTGTTATTGTAAAATAAAAACACCCTAAACAAATACACCAGATGTACAGATATAGTGCTCTTAGTTTTAAAAGGAGCATTGCAATGTTTCGAAGCTATGAGGGCCACCACCTTGTAAAAAGTCGTTTACCTCAAAACCGATTAAACAGGTGCACCATTTGCTTTGAAACTCTGTATCTTTGTTTTTTCTTTCTCGAAACCTAGCAAAAGAGGTTGACCAAGAGGAATGAAAAGTGTCCGGGAAAAATTGATGTGTTTAGCCCACTACCACGCCCACAAACATGGATTTTTTTTAAACTTCTGTACGGAAAAGCAAAACATAATGCGCCAACACTGTGGGGCAACTGGGTATATCAATGTGGGGCTTGCACGACTTTAGCTCTCTTACTTGTTTATAGGTCTATGCATATTGTTTTCAATCACCAAGGGAGGCTATTTTTGATCGGACCTTTATAACAGAGTTTATTAAGGAAAATGAACAGAATATTTTCTTAATTGACAGTGCAGGCTAATATATCGCACTCGTACAATTTAATTCGATTCAATTCAATTTCAATTGACATCTAAGCTGTCACAACTCGAAATGAGTCATGTGTTCGGAAACGCAAAAATGGTTTATCTAGCTTTGGGAACATGTGAAAATATAAGGGAATTTCCAGCTTGATTTCGTTTTCAGCTGGTTTTTTTTTTTTTTTTTTTTTTTTTTATATGTAAGGAAAGTTGACCATATAAGGCCCACCTAACACTTTTCTTGTCACAGCGTACAAAATATCAATGATCATGTTCAACTGCGATTTAAAAGAGCAATTTTGCGGGCCTTTCAAAGAACAGGTTCACCTTTGAAAGCCAATTTTTTCTTGACTGAAGTGGAGAACCAAAACGGCATTGAAGGTTTTCCAGGGAATGAAACCGTTACCCTTACCTCTACCTTTACCCCTTAAATACCCATTCGTTTTTATTACTATTACCCTTACCGTTACCGCTATAAATACTAAGCTAAGCTACCGCAATCCATACCCTAATAGCTGTGTTAACGGTAAAATTAAAAAAAAAAAAAAACACAAAACTAGCTTCCCTGCAAGAAGACTGCCATCATATGCCTCAAAGTCTATACTGTAATCAATAGAGACAAGACAACTAGTTCAAATGTCAGCAGTATTTCCAGACGGTGTTGGTAAGAAAATTGTACTGACCCGAGGTGTAATCTTTATTGACCATGTAACGAGGAGTCTACACATTCAACCTTTGTACTAGCGTAACATTAAATCTATATGTTTATGGTACCAACGACAGTACCTACTTGTTCAATAGTTTTTGCCGGATTAGTTTATTTTCAATGACAAGCCTATGTTGTCAAATACATATGTATGTGACAGCTGTTACACGTACACCACATAAACAAGTATAAATCTATATTCGCCCATTTGCGTGTGACGGAAAGAATCCTGCTATTAAGCCTGTGAATAACCCCGACTGATACGCGTATCTAGCTTGATGGGATGGGACTGAACTAATATGACGTAGATGCACAGAACGAGAGCGTTTCCTGGAAGCAATCAGCCATTCTTACATTCAAGTATGCCCATATAAATAATAACTGAGAAATCTCTTGCAGTTTTCACACTTTTCTACATAGTTGACGTGTTGATATAAAATGCAACTTTAACAGCCTAACATAAATACTTTAATTCGTAAGGGACAATTTTGAAATT
The DNA here is from genome assembly GCA_020466095.1 of Chlorops oryzae. Classification (NCBI taxonomy): domain Eukaryota; kingdom Metazoa; phylum Arthropoda; class Insecta; order Diptera; family Chloropidae; genus Chlorops; species Chlorops oryzae. Next base: position 132,090,390 of record CM035806.1, read on the forward strand.
TACTCCGTTACAATTACTGGTATAGGTATACCGGTAAAACCCTTACCATTATACAAGAAAACCCTTTACCTTTACCCATACCGATATTCATAAATTATTTGTTACCGTTACCCTTACCGTTACCGTTACCGTTATTCGTTTCGGTTTCATTCCCTGAGGTTTTCGTATAGCTTTATTTAAATTTTAAAATGTTGTTTTTTAACCACTTGAGCCTTATTATTAACGGATTTCTTTCTTTTTGGCTGTATTGAAAGATGTTTCCTTACATCTCAGCAAAGCCGAGGCAATATTTTCAGACTCAGTCCGAAAGGTCAGAGTCAGTGGCAGATTAACCTTATAGGCAACATAGGCAGCTGCCTAAGGCGGCAAAATTTCAGGGGTGGAAAATTTGGACCGTCAATGCATCAATAAAAGAAAATGCGAAAATTAGGCTACTGTCTGAGGCGGCAAAATGTTAACTGCCTAGGGCGGCAAATTATCTTAATTCGCCACTGGTCAGAGTCTATATGATGAGCAGCCGCAGTCTTTTAAATGTGTGGACCTATTTGGGATCACTTTAATGAAAATTAAAAATTTTTAAAATTAAACCATTTAGCACCAATTTTATTAACGCAATCTTTTCTCAATATTTTGATAAAATGACAGGCTATTTGATATCAGAAATATTTTCCCGAATCGAACTCAAAATTCCACCGAATACCATATCGCTATAAAGTCAACTTGTAGAAGTACATGCAAATTTTATAGTTGGAAGTGTGTCAAATTCAAAATGGGCCCTAATTGGAGCCGGGCCTTACATCATACAATTACATCAGTAGGTACCCTATTCTCGAAAATTTTCAGGTAACGGCACTAGTTAGTTATAATCACTGACATGGAAAGACTCATTTTTTTCTCACAAAAATTCTAAAAATCAACATTCAAATGAACCAGTGGTCAGTCAATTGAAATGTTAGTTACTTTTCATAAAACACCACGTACTTCTTCTTGTTAATACACCTCGTTCTCATCCTTGCATCAAGCGTAACATAACATTTTTCGTCGTGTAGCTTAATTATGTATGATATGCACAGTTCCATAAAAATATTAAATCAAAACTAAATCGAGGCATTCAAATAAACGGTTATGTGCCAAGGTGACTTCTAGCAATACCGTAAAACCAAAAGACCTCCCAATGAATGAACAACATTTTTCTTGGAAGTATCTTTTAATTGCTTTGGCTAATTTTGTATTAAAGTTCTTAAACCAAATAACAAATGTTGTAAGTATTTTTAAGAAAATCTTCGTTTTACGCACAAAATCATTCCAATTGCAAGTCCAGTGTCTATGTTTAACGAGGCATGTACAAAGCTTACGAGGCGCTTTCCTCCCCCACTACAAGTGATTCCGTTTTTTTGGTTTTGTTTTTTTCTTTTTTCTATTTATGCCCGACACACTCTGTGTCGAGGGAATATTGCGTTTGTGTGGTTATGTGTAACACCCAGAACCAGTCGAGATAGACCGTACAAAATATATATAGAAATGATCAGTGTCACCAGGAGATTCGATTTAGCCATGTCCGTCTGTCTGTCCGTCTGTTTGTATACAGTTTTCTTATCGAAGGAGTTGAGCTAGCTCGCCGAAATATGGTATAGGTGCTCAGAGGAACATAGTTAGAGTTCGAGAACGGACCCGATTGGACCATTTTTAAGGGTACCTCCACTACTAGGGTCTGTCTCAAAAATCTCAAAACTGATCCAAAATCGCACTTTTTCGAAATATTTCAATTAAACTTAGAATTTGAGCGTATATTTAAGCCTCCGATTATATTTGAAAAAAATGGGGAAAGTGGGCGTGGCAAAGCGGGGCTTTTCATAAGGAAATTTAACAAAAGTCGGCAATTGGTGCCCCTTATGGCCTTAAACACATCTTGATATAAAAATTATTTGAACATATGTGTCTGTGTCGGGTATTCTATTCTCAGGCTCGCCTGACTATAACACCCTTACTTGTTTTTTTTTTTTTTTTGTCTTTATTACAACCTTCGAGTGCAGCTCATGAAGACCCGGGTAATTAAAACGATTGTTGATAAAATGACTAACTTAGCTTAGCTCAAAACTGTTTCTAATTTCCAAAATGTGGCGGCAAAGGCCTAATCCAGACTATGATGAAGGGGGTGGGGACGATTTTTTTTTTATAGTTCAAAATTAAAATAGATTTTGACTTATGGCTCGATTTTCACGTTAATTCTGTCTTTCATAGAGGAGGGACAGGACCCCATTGTTCCCCCCGTAACACTGAAAAAATTTTGCATCGTTGTTTCTACGATAGGAAGACACAGAAAAATATAATAGAATCTACGTAAAATACAATAAGTTTTACTGTAAATCCAATAGTTTCTACTCTGGAAGAATTATGTCCATCATAGAATCTACGATGCAATTATCAGTTTCTATTGTAGCGAATTGTAGATTATACGATGCATTCCATCTGTAAAAATAACTCTTCGCCGAGCTTTTTTGCTGCGAGTTCCATTGGACATTTTGCCATACACACAGAAAAATATGACCCCATAAAATCGATGAGATCCCCTTATTGTGCGATTTTATAGAGAAATCTGCTTAAACTACGTGAATAATATAGATATATAGATATATTTTAATAGATATCCTCATATATTTCATATGAATATCTTTTTAGTTATGTTGAAGAATATGGAAAACTTCTTGATTTAGTCAAATCATATGGTGACCATATCAATCAAACTATGTGACATTCTTATAAAAATGACGTTTTGATAAGATATCCTTATTGAAAGAAAACCGCTTTAAGAAGAAGCCTTTTTAATATTAAAGAAAGGCTTATTGATTTAAAAAAGTATGTGGATTCCGTATTCATTCCATATTTTAAAAAGACAAAGCAGTTGTTTGGCACTTACATTGATATAATAAAACTAGCAAGCCCAAATCATATCTCGCGATGGCGTAGTTGAAGTGTGCTAGATTTGTAATCTGGAAGGTCCGAGTTCGAACCAGGCAACAGGCAAAATAATTTGTGGAAAAATGGAGAATTAAACAGGCAAGTAAATTTCAAGGAAAAAATACGGGGAAGCAGAAAGTAAGTTGCCAACGAATAAATAGTTGCTCTCATCGCGCCTTCCAACAGACAGACAGACAGACAGACAGACATGGCTAGATCGACTCCTCCTGTCACCCTGATCAAGAATATATATTTATGTCTATATCTTTCGCGACTCCTTTGGTATGTTACATACTCCGTGCCATACTCAATATACCCGGAAAAGGTTTAAAAATAATAAAATAAGGCCATTTTTAGGAATCTCCTATGTATTTCAAAAAAAAAAAAAAAAGGAAATCCCTCTCTGTCAACGCCAGTACCACCTTTTCAAAGCTAAAATAAATGTCAATGAATCAAAACTATCGATAGGAACACTAAAAAATGATCACGCGGTATAGTTTTATAATGCCTGAAACCACTCTCTTCTGCTATATATTTACATTGATATACATATATTTTTATTACTTGTAAACATTACCTTCAGATTTGTATTTAATTTTCAAACATTTACTTCTCTTCAAATTAAATAACAATTTATTATAAATTTTCTTTTTAATTCCAAAAGTTTTACAATATGTAAATTTAATAATGTAACGGAATCGTGTTTCATTCGAGCTTTGAGTTTTTAATTTTTAATTCATTTAATGTGGGAGAGCATGCAACTCTTCGAAGGAGTGAGAGCTTTGAGAACTTTTTAAACAGATGAAAATTTATGTCCAATAACTTCATATTTTATACAAACACGTTCTCAGACTCCACACTACGATGAGATCTGCATGTGTCCTTGTAATATTCTTGTGCTTCTTTTATTCTGAAGAAAAATTCTTAATTTTTAAATATATATATATAGAAAAATTTTGGGTTTTATTCATTTTTTTTTTTTTTTTATTAAATAAGTGTACGTACAATTATAAGTACAGGCGAAGTAGTGCTGATTTTTTGCATTAATTGAAGAAATGCACCCTTTGGATTTATCACAAACAAGAACATAAGAAAATGCACATACGAACTCCAAGGTGCAGCAGAAAAAAATAAATAAAAAAGTAATGAAAAAAAATAAATCTGCCGGGATTAACAAATTTTCTCTGGGAGAAAATATAAGAGAAGCTTTGAGGCACTATATGAAAATGGATCAGGTTTTATCAATTGTCAATATAAAACAAAAAAAATATTTCCTTTAAAATATAAAACTTAAGAGTTCAACATTACGTCGAATTTGCCTTTTAACACTGCAGTTATTTGCTCACTTGATTATTTTTTAGTTGCCGTCATTATATTTTTTTTCATTATTATATAAGTATATGCATATAAATCTCACACTAAGTCCACAATCGTCACAACTCAAAATTGCATTTAAAAAACAATATCCAATTTCTTCCAAAGTCTGAACAATTATACATAATTGGTTTTTAAGATTTAAAGCATTCTAGGTGTTGCAATTCTTGCAGTAAAATGTCCTTAAACATTCAAGAATTTATGAAAAAATGGTTGAATTGTGTTGGTTTTGTATTTAGTGTGCATTATCTGTATATATTTATTTACTATATAAGAAAAACATAAATACATAAGTATATAAAATACATTTTCATGGCGATAAAAAAATTTTTTTTACTATAAGTATTTGTCTGTATTACGATTCAAAATAGATTAAATTCGAGGTTCGATTTTGTTTTATGAACTCCCGATTTAAAATTCAATTATGTGTATATCGCATTATAGGGACAAAATTAAATTCAAAATTTTACTGCATTATAAAAAAAACCTCTGGTCTGTTTTTCAAAACTTACATTCTACCCAGAAGTTTCCTCAATAACCCAAAGCGCTATGTTGTACTCTTCACTTATTCAATTGAACATTATATATTATAAAGAACATTGTTTAAGACTAAGCATAAAAAGCATAATATTAAGATTTGCACTGCATTCAAAGTTATTTTCTTAAAAGGCCTCTACGAAAACGAATTTCATAAGGAAAATTCTACGTTTATTTTATTGTGTGCTCAATTTATAAAGTTCATTTGTGCGAACTACCATCATCATCATCATCATTAACATAATCAAGAGGTGACAATTCTAGTCTCTCCGCGTTTTGCCTTTCATGTCAACTTTATTATAACGCGGAGTTTTTTTAATTTCAAAATTGACAGACATTGTTTGATCCGAAGGACAATTTTTCAAATAGACATTCAGGTACAAACGTGCGTTGCCGTAAAAGTCAATTTTGAATGCTTTTATAAACTTTTTAGTTTTGCTCACAACGATTGGGGAAACACGAAAATCGTTTTTGTCACCTCTTGCTTTTACCGCCATCGTATCGGTATTAATCATCATTTATAACTAAGGGGCTTTCTCCAGTACTGTCAGAAATAAAAAACTTCATATAAAAAAATCTCTTCAAAAAATTTCTGATTCATTTCTGAAGCGTTTTTTTATATGAAGTTTTTCATTTCTGACAGAGATGGAGATAGCCCCTAAACTTAGGTAATTTTAAATTTTTATGCAATTGTTTTTCAAAAATTATTTTACTTGAATGTGGGTTCTAACAAGTGATGTATCTGGGATCGATACCTTTGAAGAACCGATCATTTTCATAGCAACTGGATAGATTTTGTGATTTTTCTTTTATGCGAATTTAAAACATCTTTGTCTGTGTAGATGCATTGAAGATCGAAATTTTGTTCATACAATATGTTGGTTATATTAAGAAGTAACAAAGAATTAAGATTAAATAATTTTGTATCAGAATTCATTTTAACCTTTAAGTACCTACTAGACCACCATAGCTTTAATAACGAAAACTTTTATGTTTCTTGATATTCTTCTAAAAAAAAAAAAACAAGAGAGTTTTAACATTTATTACTAATTAAGGTGCTTCTCCACTTGGCAAGTAAAGCGCTTTTACTTCCTGAAGAAGCAAGTTTTTTTTTTTTTTTTGCTCTAAAACTTTCTATCAAGATCTTTTTTGCTTGCTGAAAACGCTTTTTGATCAACCACACTTGGCAAGCGGAAGCAAAATAATTGTTAAAAGCGCTTTACTTGCCAATAAGATATGGGTATTTAAAAGTTAAAAACGTTGAATTTTGAGTACTTTTCCACCAAATCGTGTACTTTCAGTGTTTTCAATCAACACTTTTAAGAAGAAAAAGCGAAATCGATTCCTTGGAAAATCACGGACGCTACATTGTGAGGCATAGTTCAGCATATCACGACGTTTCGTAGCCATTTGGGATACTAAAGAATCGATTCTGGACAACACTAGTTTTAAACCCACAGATGTACTTTTTTTCTATTTACATGCTTTCTATACAATCATTAAGTTGCATTTATAACTTGACTCTAATGGCTTCCAAAAAGAAGTACATTTTTAAAAAAAGATTTTCCATCTTATAGGCTATTTACACTGAAGTAATTATGTATATCGATATTCGAAATTAAGAGTCAGAGTTAATTCGTAAATTCAAGTTCCCGAATATATGTACAAATTGAAAATCTTATTGAAATCTCTTAGAATTCGGAAAATACGTGCTTAATTTAGTACGTAAAAAGAAGCATGTTGAAAAAAAAAATAAATGTAATACATTAATATGTTACTGCTAAGCCCTCTTGGGTATATCAGTGATAAAATCAGCAATAATTGATTCCAAAATATATATTCCTAATCGTATTGTATACCAAATCAAATTGAAATGAGATTTAAAATCTTTTAAAAATCTGTAAACTAAATCACTTCGACTGGGATGTTGTTGCGTAAACTTAGCATTAATTTAAATATGGTCATCCGAAAGTAATCATAAGCTTATCCAGCACAACGAGAGTGGAGTAATTAATTTAGATAACCGACTAGCCCGTACTTTTTCATCTTGGGCAAGTCAGACATTTTGATAATGTCGCTACTCAGAAAATATTTTGTGAGCTTATTAAAAAAAAAAAAAAAAAAAAAAATTAGGTATATATGTACCTGTTTTTCTTAAGAGTTCCAGATTCACTACTGCATTACTATTCCCGCATTCCGATTTGATATGCAGATATTAGTTATTATTTAATGCTTTTTAGTCATTGCAAATGAAATGCATTCCTTGGTGTGTCGCAAATCGCCTCTTTGTGAAAACTATCTTTATTAACGTAGTCTGTTCGAACCGCTTTCGTAGAACTCTTAGCCTCTTTTGTGTTTGTTCTTGTTTTAAAGGTTATACATCGGATTACTTGTCGCATCGAATAGCTGCGTTCCCGTCGACTCAATCATAGAACGCAAGGCAATGCTACGTTGTTTCGATACTGCTTTTCGCAATGTTAACTCAAATACATTGTCCTCGTCGATGTTATCCAATGGCATATGATCACGTGGTATTTCATTTGGTTCTATATCATGGACAATGTTATTTGCAGCTATTTTGGTTTTTGATTTTGACTTTGAGTCTTCATAGATGATTCTATCATTCTCATAAGTTAAACGATTATCGGTGAATTCACGGAATATTTCTGCGGTATTGCGATTAACTAGCACTTCACTGGGAAAGCATTGCATTAGTTCTTCGAAAGTCAATTCTGCTACCAAATGGTTAAGTATTTCTGGAAAGTAATAGAAAAGATATTTAATGAGAAAAATGATGTCATTTGAAGACCACTAGAGTTATGATATTTGCTAAAAATCTTGGCTAAACATTTAACCGAGAAATAAACAACGGCTTTACGGACGGCGATTTCAATTTATTTCATCTAATTGTTCATTTTAAAGGCTCTTTCTTGAATTAAACAAGTAAGAAAGCTCGACTTTGATATGCCCAGCTTCATGATAATATTGGCGTGCTATGGCTTTCCTTTCCGTACGGAAGTCACCTGATCAACAAAATATATGTATATTTATATATATTTGTCTGTATCTGTGGGGCTTAGTCCTAGCTGTTCCAAGATCCGAAAAATACTAATATACCCTGCTTACGCTGGGTGTACAAACATTAAGTGCTTTTTGTTATGTTAACAAAATAAAAATGATATTTTGAAATTAGGATTGAAATTTTCTAAGTGTAGATTAAAATTTGAAAATCATACTAAATGGCTAATTAATTTATTGCTTAATTTATATGAGTAGTCGGTAAAAGAGAAAACAACATGAGCTAGTTGCCAAAGGTCCTAGATTCAACTTCCAGCTGGTTCACAGGTGTTTGTTATGTCGATTACACTGGTCGGCACCAAATTTTAAGCAAAACAGTGTATGTATATGTGGAATTGATACATACCCTGTAGGATATTGGGGTAAATTGGAGCTCTAGCGAGTAGTCCTCGAGTATAGGAAAAAGAACGAGTGCACGAGTATAGATACCGAGAGTAGCGACTAACTAGTGGCACGGTAAACGAGACGCTTACAGTTCAATTTTGCTTCAACGTTAATGTAACAGTGTAGCAAACTTTAAGTCAGATAACTCGATAGAGTGATGGAAGAGTGTTGGCTTAGAAATCTGAAGGGCGCGAGTTCGATCCCTGTCGTGGGCGAAAAAAATTTGGAAGAATGGTGAAATTCAAAAATACAAAAAATTTAAAATAAAATACACATGGCTTGTCTGACTCGCCATTGGTGCATTGACGTATCAGAACTTGTTCAAATAATTCTATGCATTTAGAACCCTTTTTTTTATTTTTATTTGCATTTTATTCTTCTAATATTTATTTTGAATAACTAACCAAAAAAAAAAAACTTTGCGAGAATCGAACCCGGTCTTCCGGTTGTGCGGCAAATGCTCACCCATTCGCTACTTCACCCGAGCCGTTAACTTTCCTAGTAACGTAACATTCAAATGACTTGATTGGCCCCATAATCTTATTTCTACACTACTTCAAACGCGAGTAGAGATTTTTCAATGACAGACAATGTTAAAATCGTCAGTTGAATGCATTGTGGCGGAAATTAATGGCGAGTAGTACTGGGGCTTTACGAGTTCTTAGACCATACCCGGAGTACTGCAATCTTCTACAGGGTTCGACGAGATAAATCTAAATATGCAAGAAGAACTTATATCGCCCCTTGCTCCTAAACTGGCACAATTCAAAAAAATCAAATTTTCAGTAAAAAAAAACAGTTTATGAAGACTTAATTAAAGGAAAAAATTTACATGTAGGAGGTCATTAAAGAAAATTTTCGTTTTTTTATTTTTATTTCGTACGTCGGGAAATTCAAATTTTTAATTGTGCCATTTTAAGTATTTTTTTGTAAAATCACTGTCTCAACTTAAATTGACCCCTTTAACTAAAAAATGTTTACAAAATTTTTAAAAATCTGTAAACTAAATCACTTCGACTGGGATGTTGTTGCGTAAACTTAGCATTAATTTAAATATGGTCATCCGAAAGTAATCATAAGCTTATCCAGCACAACGAGAGTGGAGTAATTAATTTAGATAACCGACTAGCCCGTACTTTTTCATCTTGGGCAAGTCAGACATTTTGATAATGTCGCTACTCAGAAAATATTTTGTGAGCTTATTAAAAAAAAAAAAAAAAAAAAAAATTAGGTATATATGTACCTGTTTTTCTTAAGAGTTCCAGATTCACTACTGCATTACTATTCCCGCATTCCGATTTGATATGCAGATATTAGTTATTATTTAATGCTTTTTAGTCATTGCAAATGAAATGCATTCCTTGGTGTGTCGCAAATCGCCTCTTTGTGAAAACTATCTTTATTAACGTAGTCTGTTCGAACCGCTTTCGTAGAACTCTTAGCCTCTTTTGTGTTTGTTCTTGTTTTAAAGGTTATACATCGGATTACTTGTCGCATCGAATAGCTGCGTTCCCGTCGACTCAATCATAGAACGCAAGGCAATGCTACGTTGTTTCGATACTGCTTTTCGCAATGTTAACTCAAATACATTGTCCTCGTCGATGTTATCCAATGGCATATGATCACGTGGTATTTCATTTGGTTCTATATCATGGACAATGTTATTTGCAGCTATTTTGGTTTTTGATTTTGACTTTGAGTCTTCATAGATGATTCTATCATTCTCATAAGTTAAACGATTATCGGTGAATTCACGGAATATTTCTGCGGTATTGCGATTAACTAGCACTTCACTGGGAAAGCATTGCATTAGTTCTTCGAAAGTCAATTCTGCTACCAAATGGTTAAGTATTTCTGGAAAGTAATAGAAAAGATATTTAATGAGAAAAATGATGTCATTTGAAGACCACTAGAGTTATGATATTTGCTAAAAATCTTGGCTAAACATTTAACCGAGAAATAAACAACGGCTTTACGGACGGCGATTTCAATTTATTTCATCTAATTGTTCATTTTAAAGGCTCTTTCTTGAATTAAACAAGTAAGAAAGCTCGACTTTGATATGCCCAGCTTCATGATAATATTGGCGTGCTATGGCTTTCCTTTCCGTACGGAAGTCACCTGATCAACAAAATATATGTATATTTATATATATTTATATATATTTGTCTGTATCTGTGGGGCTTAGTCCTAGCTGTTCCAAGATCCGAAAAATACTAATATACCCTGCTTACGCTGGGTGTACAAACATTAAGTGCTTAGTTTGTTATGTTAACAAATGATATTTTGAAATTAGGATTGAAATTTTCTAAGTGTAGATTAAAATTTGAAAATCATACTAAATGGCTAATTAATTATATTGCTTAATTTATATGAGTAGTCGGTAAAAGAGAAAACAACATGAGCTAGTTGCCAAAGGTCCTAGATTCAACTTCCAGCTGGTTCACAGGTGTTTGTTATGTCGATTACACTGGTCGGCACCAAATTTTAAGCAAAACAGTGTATGTATATGTGGAATTGATACATACCCTGTAGGATATTGGGGTAAATTGGAGCTCTAGCGAGTAGTCCTCGAGTATAGGAAAAAGAACGAGTGCACGAGTATAGATACCGAGAGTAGAGACTAACTAGTGGCACGCTAAACGAGACGCTACAGTTCAATTTTTCTTCAACGTTAATGTAACAGTGTAGCAAACTTTAAGGGGGGAGTACACTTTGATTTTTCAAAAAAATGTATTTTTTTTTTTGGCTTAAAATGTTCCTTGGGATGTATACTTTAATTTAGAAAAGACTCCAAGTCCGCCAGAATATTCCTTACCGCTTTACGAAGCGATTTCCTAAAACATGTACCGGCGCGCTGAGAGAGCATTTTAGCGCGCTCGGAAAAATGAAATTTTATCTTTAAACGCGTTTATCTCGAAACGGGGCTTTTCAAACTGGCGTGGGAAATAACTCTAACCAGTTATTATTAAATTTGGATATCGCCTAGGTTTTCTTGTTTAGAATTAAATTCTGCTTAGAAATACGTATCCACATTTTCGATTTTGTCAAAAATGGATTTTTAATCCACGATTTTGTAAGCATTTTTAGGGTTAAAAAATGGACTTTTTTTCCTAAGGCCACAACTTTTGAAAACAATTAATTAAAAAAAAATCGGAATACGTATTTTTAACCCGAATTTCATTACTTATCAGGATTTTGTTCGATTTATGTTCCAGGATCACATGGGAAGGAGTATTTTCTCACGCCGTTTTCCGACTTCCGCGCGAGGACGCCCGCGCGACCTGGTGCACCGGTCACGGGGGGACGCCAATCGAGTTCAAAAAAATACAAATTGTAGTTCGAAGGATGAGTAATAAATGGGTTATAACATATTTGCCCTCCCTGAGTGTTTTATTGCTTAAAAAAATTAACGAAAATGCCTTACTTTTTGGACGTTCAAAGTGTACTCCCCCCTTAAGTCAGATAACTCGATAGAGTGATGGAAGAGTGTTGGCTTAGAAATCTGAAGGGCGCGAGTTCGATCCCTGTCGTGGGCGAAAAAAATTTGCAAGAATGGTGAAATTCAAAAATACAAAAAATTTAAAATAAAATACACATGGCTTGTCTGACTCGCCATTGGTGCATTGACGTATCAGAACTTGTTCAAATAATTCTATGCATTTAGAACCCTTTTTTTTATTTTTTATTTGCATTTTATTCTTCTTAATATTTAATTTTGAATAACTAATCCAAAAAAAAAAAAAAAAAAAAACTTTGGCGAGAATCGAACCCCGGTCTTCCGGGTTGTGCGGCAAATGCTCTACCCATTCGCTACTTCAGCCCGAGCCGTTAACTTTCCTAGTAACGTAACATATCAAATGTACTTGATTGGCCCCATAATCTATACTTCTACACTACTTCAAACGCGAGTAGAGATTTTTCAATGACAGCACAATGTTAAAATCGTCAGTTGAATGCATTGTGGCGGAAATTAATGGCGAGTAGTACTGGGGCATTTACGAGTACTCTTAGACCATACCCTGGAGTACTGCAATCTTCTACAGGGTATCGACGAGATAAATCTAAATATGCAAGAAGAACTTATATATGCAGCACGTCTAGTTTTCCCGCCACAAGCAACTTTCGGTTTCATTAGAATTGTTCATATTTCATATACAAAAATTTCGTGTCGCGGTCCTTATTATCAAATTCTTTTGAATTAACTTGGCCGATTCTTATGAAATTTTGTGTGCATATCTATTTCGATCCCTTAATCGTAAATATTTAGTCCCAAGGATCAAATTTTAGTTTCAGCGTCTCACGTATGCGCAACGCTATTTCGATAAAATGTAGTAGTTCGTAGCATTATGTACGTCTGTTTTTCTTTGTTTTTCCGTTTTAAAATTGATAGCCTTTTTGCTAGTGCCCTTTGTGTAGAGTTAAAAATATGATATGATCAAATACCCAACTGTTATAAATAAATTAACAAAAACACAAAATTGAACTTGTACAATTAAGTGAAGAAATAATGTTTAAAAACGTTTTAAATAGTCGGATTGGATGAAGATTGATCGAAAAGAATTCCAATATGATCGATTTTTGTAAGGGGTAATTATGTGCTGGAAATTAGGACTACTTAAACGAATAAAAAATTAATTCGGTGCACTTTTAATATTTGTACCTGTCAAATGGGTTTTCCAATTCGGTAAAAGTTCGGGTTTATCAACGATTTTTCTTATTAACGATTCCCAGTGTTTCGGTGTAAATCCATTGCACTAAAAATTTTTCAAGAATATATTCAAAATTCGTATTATATATATATATATAAAATAATCCAAGAATACGATCTTCTACACACCTTGCCATAATGCCACAAATATTCCGGACAAAAGCCAAGCATGTAATTTATAGCCAAATTTTTTGGTAAAACAATCACCAGAAAACTATCAATTCCAATCAAATCCGGTGTCTTTTGTATGAATGCGATAAATTCTTCGATAATTTCCCGATCAATTTTCGGATAGGAAAGCAAAGACTACAAGTAAGAAAAATTTCTTATATTCAATTAGACGAAATGAAACATAAATGACCCATTACTTGCCTGTATTTTAAGTGTCAACGTAAGCATTTCATTATGCCAGCCTACAAACCGTAGTTCGTTTTCACCTTCATCACGATTGGGATAACTGAAATCACTTCGTCGAAATGGTGGCAAACGATTCAGATATTGCGGTCTCTCCAACAGACATGGCATTGGTCTTATGTACTCACTGATTTGTTGTTCAAACTGTTCCACAGTTAACTTATAATCTGGTATATAAGGAACAAATACGCGCCGCTTATTTTCATATTCTAAATGATGGCGTTGTTCATTTTGTTGTTGCTGTTGCTGTTGCTGTTCCAGTTGCTGTTGGTGTCGCATATTGGCATAATATAAACGACTGATCGTATTCTGTTCACCTTGCTGTGTACGCATCTCATGTAGAAGGCGTGTCATGAACTTTATGCATTCTATGCGTAAATTCTGAAAATCCTCATTTGGAGCTTGTTGTTGCTCTTCATCTGCCGATTGTAGATCAACAATGAGATCACTTAGAGCCTTTAATCGTCCCAAATACATGCGAAATAGTATTTTAAGACCTTTAAGATTCGTTTCGTTATTTTGTTCATCGTTTGTTGTGAGTGGTTGTGGTGATGATTCATTCATTGGATTATTTTTAAAAGGGGATTGCTGATCCTGTAGTACATCATAGAGCATACGACGACGATAACCATTAGAAGTATTTGCTGCCACTGGAGGACGATCTTCAATCGATATGCTATTGCATGAATTCGATTCACCATTCGATTGTCCAATCGATTCATTATCCCTTTCACTGTTCGATGATGCTGCCTTTGAATTAGAATCAAAAATTGAATCGTTAAGATCATTTAATGGTTGAAACACATTCTCATGTGAGTGACTCGACGACGATGGATTGACATCAAACAGATCATAAAAATAAACCTAAGAAAGAAAATTAATTAATATAAATTTAAATATTCATTCAGTATAAATTCAATATAAATTTTTAAAAATATAAAGTTGCGAGTTCCCAATGAATATAAAATATAATCAGGGATGTCACAGAATCCAATAGCCGTCGGAATCGGAATTAAAACCAATCGAAATTTCATACAGAATTTACAAATTTGTTCGTATTTGGTTTTGAATCGGAACCATTATCGGTTCTTAGTTGCACAGAACCTTAATTTATCCGGCTGTCTATCAGATATATATGAAAATTCAGTCGATTAAAATTCCAATTCCGATAGTTATCGGATTCTATGACAACCCTGAATATCGTCGGCTTAAAGTGTAATCCTGCTAAGTCCAATTTTAACCGATTCTGACTTTTCGATGTCATTTGAAAGAAAAAAGCACACTGCATCGTCAGGTCAAAGTTCACAGCTAACACCAACAAGTCACTCCAACGTAGCTTTTATGTAGTGCACAGAATCGAATTAAGAAGAGACTTCATATAGGAAGAAAATAAATCATCCATATTTTGGGTTTCCTTTCCAAGCTTTAAATCTTGAAAAAAAAAGTTTTTTTTTTTACCCTGTAAAGTTTTGAAATTGTTATTTAGCAGGTTTACACTTTATGCCGACGATATATCATATTATTGATATCAACAATTTTTCTGAAATATTCGATTCATTTGAACGGTCAGCGGAATAAGGTTGGATTTTAAATGTTTAAATAGATTACCTGTAGTATATTGACGAAAACCTTCTGTGAAGTCTGATAGCCTTTGTGACCGATATGAGTTGCGATATAATTAAGGAACAATTGCAAAATCATATCTAAACTAACGCTGCATTCAATGCACAGAGCATGTATGAGGGCATCACTGATCGCTTCGATAAGTGACGGATTTTCCGTGGCTAAAAGAATCGTCTCTGTAAAATCGGAAAATGTTGCAACCGATGCGGCTGTTGGTGCATCAATAGAACTATTTATTTGCGTATTGTAGCCTTTAAACTTAAAACGTCGTCGATTCGAGCTTCCATGCGATCTTAAACGTGTTGTTACTCTCAATTCCTCACGCTGCTGTTTCTGGCATAGAACAGTACCATCATCGAAAAGAACATTCTTATGTGCAATCAAACTAATCGCCAAGTCTCGTCGACTTGTCTTGGAAAGCGTTTCCTGTGAGAGTAAATAATTTGACATGCGACATGCTGTAACAGCAAGCAATAAATTTTCATCAGGGCTTCTAGAAAGAAGTATTTACATGTTAGAATCAATTAATTTTTTCTTTTGCTATCTAATTATTTCTTACAGTTTTTCCAAGTACTTTAGATAGTTGATTAGATCTCCGCTAATAGCGTCTGCCAGAACTGGTGAGTTCAACATTATTTGTGGTATATCTGTTGCTGAATATTTAATAAACATATTGAGGAATTCCAATGAGATTGGCACTAACGGGTAACCCTGTTCGATAACACGACTAGGCGTAAAGAATGGTTTGACCAATTGATTTAGGTATGCCGCCTTCATCCGATCTGTGCCAAGTTCCAAAAGGAACGTCTTTGCAGTATACATAAAACCAATTAACTCGTCTGGATCCAGTTTATTTTCGTTTTTACATTTCATATCATTATCTTCTGTCGATTGACGTTGCGTACTAATGCTATCAATGTAGTCGGAATAGATTTCTGATAATGAAACATTACACATTTTGTAGAAGCCGGTGGCTTGAAGGTATATGTCCTTTTTTAACGATCTGAAAATGAATAAAGAAAAAAAATTTGTTTAAATATATAAATGTTCAATGGTTGATTGGTTGATTGGTTCCTTTACATGAAATTAAGTTTTTTTTTTTGTTGCCTAGCAGAGTGGAGCTACAGATTATATATTACAGATTATTATATATATATTATTATAGACCAGTGGCAGTATGTTCCATGAAACGAGATATTCTTGCCCAAATAGCGACTTCAATGGTTGACTAAGAAACCAGTTCTTATGTGAAGGAATTTCTCCGGAGCGGTCAATTAAACCCACAACCGTCGGATTGCAAAGTAAGTAATCTAAAACATCTCTCCAAGGAGACTGCCACCACTCGTTTTCTTATGTAATCTTCTTATTAAATCTTACCTAATGGAAAAATGTGCCAACTTTTTGCAGTTTTCCAAAAACTTCGAACGCAAAATCTGCTCCCGTTCATCAGTTAGTTTCTCATATTGTAGCAAAAGACTCAAACGGAGCATAACATGCGCTTCTTCCATTAAATCATAGAAGTTTGTACTACTTGCTGCACGATATGTCTCTGCAATAGCTTCGAGATCTTCAACAACATTCTTAACATTAGGTATCTGAAGACTATAAAGCGTCCAATCGTTTTTCGTTGCTGCATGCTGTGCTGTTGAACTACTACCTCCACTTCGCAAAAGGTTATGTTTAGCCTTCGCCTCGGCAAGCAATCGTGCGGCAATGTTCCTTTTAACTTCAGTGCCACTAAAGCTACCTCCACTTCCACTGCGTCGTTTATTGTTGGCAGCTAGTGACTCTGCGCTATTGCTAATCAATATCAATTGATTCCGATTAACGCAAACATGCTGTACGTGCATGAACGAGCATAAGCCAACAACCGTTACGGGCGCATTTATATCCGGACTAGATTCCTCGGGAAAAATATTACTTATCGTTGGATATTCAAATCGATTATGGAAAAGCTTATGACCAATACGTGATGTATGCGTCTCTACGGAATCTGTCGTTATGGCATAAATTACATAATCATTGATATGCACTTGTAGAACCGGTGCAGTAAAAGAATACGTTGCAATGGGTTTTTCATTCTCATTATACCATTTACCTGATGATAAAAAAAATTCATTATACATATTTTCAAATTCATAAATTTCCTCGACTTACCCTGTGCACAAAACTGATACATATATCCATCGACACTACTTGCAACAAGCAGTGCATAACCAATACAATTATGATATTGACTGGACTTCAGCGTTCTTCTTGCAATATGCTTTGAAGTGCTTACGGCGCTAGGAATTTGTTGATTACCCATCTCATATACTTCGGAATTTTCAATATCTTCTCCATTTTCATTGGGATTTCGTTGATATATTGCCTTTAAATCCATGCACCGTAAAATATCAACGATTCGTCCATTGGATTCATTCGTTTTCATACATATTTGCAATAGCTTCCGTATATCGTACTGTACTTCGTCCGTCGGTGGTGACTGCACATTGCCATTGTAACAAATACGCTGCATACACAAAAATGGAGTTGATTTTACCATTCATTCAATTTTTGTTTTTGAATTTATATCATTCATAAATAACCACATTTAATCTTCTCTGCGGATCCACTTACCTGGACATTCATCGCTTTAGCCTCGTTAACTAGTTTGATTTTAATATCAGTTGCTCTCATCGGAGCGACTAATATATCTTGACTGTCATGCACGCTCGAGCCGTTTGCAGCAGTATCTGCTCCAATGCCACATGTTTCCCATTGAGATTTTAAATCGATTTCAAACTCTCGTCCACCAATTGAATTCACCATACGTGCAACATTAAAGTCTATAGGATTGCGTCCAGCAACTCCGAATCCGTTGCGACCACTCGAAGTTGTTTCCAAAGAATCGGATTCGAAACTATTCTGACTAGAGGGGAAACCAGGTCCAGGTCCAGCTCCAGCTCCAGCTCCAGATACAGGTACATAGCCAGCTCCAGTACCAGTGACAGCTCCATCTGCAACTCCAACGCCACCACTAGCCTTACTCATTAAACTGGATCCCGAACTGAAAACAGCTTCGTCAGCATCAACATCAGCAATATCATAGCCATCGTAATCATCCTCCATCAACACCGAAGCGAATCCAACAGGACACAAGACACCGTTTCCGCCAGCCGTTACAGCACCGCAATGACTATTATTTAATACATCGACGACCTTAAACGCAACGCAATAACGATTATTTATGCACGCAATCACATTCTCGGACAATTTCATCTTCAGTGGAATAAAATTTAAGCTGACATAGAATTTGAATGGCAAGAAATCGATGTAAGAGAATCTTGGCTGCGTATTCTCGTGCGTGCAGTGTGTATATTCATATAGATATATGCGATCCTTGCTGCTAACAATTATATTCCCCGAAGTCTGACAACACTGGATAAGACTTGGTGGACTTCGTAATGGCAGTTCGATAACATCGATGCTTTCGATTAGCGGTGCTTTCGGTGTTGTCATCGATGCAATACGTATGGTTATTGGCAGTTCATTTAATTTCGATTCCGAAAATTTTAAGAAATTCGCATAGATTCGTACAAACATTTTCGTATCGTCTTCAGAGTAAGCGGTTGTCGTATTACTATTGCTCGTACAGCTCATACTTGTTGTATTCGAATTCACTGGACTGCCAATATTCTCTTTCTCCAGCGTAAGAAGATATTTCCCTGAAAGATAAAACCATCCATTTAGATAAAGCAAAAAAGGATTTTTAATTTCATATCCATTTTTTTTTTTTTTTTTTTTTTTTTTTTGTTTATTGTCTTCTATTCGATACATACCTGCTTCACAGTAAATTAAGTTCACAACCTCGCCAACGGTAGCCAGTGAAAATTTCAATGGAGTTTTCTCGTGATCATCGTCATTAGCACATTCGTCTGCATTACCATCGTTTTGGGTGTCAAAGCCATTATCGGTCGCATTTATATTAACGTCAGTGAACTCCTGACGACGCGAATTACCACCCACATCATAGATTTCAATAAATTGTTCCGTACTACTTACAGCAATACGATCGGAGCTTATAATCGTCGCAGCTAAAATTTCACCGTTCAGGGAAAATGTGTGCTGCTTCGCAAAATTATATGACTGCAGGATTTTCACCATTTTTGTTTGTGTTTGTGCTGGGAAAAAAACATATTTAAAGGCTATTTTTTTTTAGAAACATTTCAATGAGAATTTCGGCTCATATATACAATGGTCGGAAAAAGTATGTATATTGGCAAAATAAAAATTAAACATTTTCAATTATATCTCTTGCTTTAATGATGCGAAAACGAAAAAAAAAAGAAGACTGCACGAAACTGTCCAAAAGTGCCCAATTTTCATAAAGTTTTCAAAAAATTGGACTGTTTTGGGCAGTTTCGTGCAGTACGGGAACAGATCTATTATAGCTTATAGCTTTCAGAAAACATAATGAAGATCAATTTAAAATTATAGCTCTAAGATTAAAAATAATGTTCCAAATATGTGTATGTGAGGAAAAAAGTATTTTGTCAAAATATTATTGCTCAAAAACACAGTCAAATATGGAAAAATTTACAAAATGAAGACGTGAATTAATAAAAATTGATCCCCCCCGTTAGCAATGATAATTTTCTGCAGCCGATGTGTCATGGATTTCACAAAATACAGAAGGATTTGTAAAGAAATTCCCTTACAAAGGCTTTCGACTTCAGAAATAGTCTCCTCTCGCTTTCTTGTCAGACATGAACTTCTTTTTCTTTTAATATAATGGCACACATTTGCAATATACTTTAAATGTGGGCTTTGTGATGGCCAATCGAATACATTTATTTCCAAGTCCTTTAGAAGAGTGTTATCATCCTGGCTTTGTGGCGTGGAGTCTTGTTGTAAAATAAATCGCTGTAGCGATCAATTGTTGGCCGTTAGAAAACATTCTAATATTGATTTATGGTTCATTGCTCGACCTATTGGTACAAGGTCACCGATGAGACACAGGGCGAAACATGGAACTTCGTCAAACCATGGCACTGCTGCCATCATGTAGATACTCTTTATAGCCCACAGGTTGGTAACTTTTTGCGCATTTGGAAAGGAATTCTGTAGAGAAATGTCTTCTTCGATGCGTGATATTGAATATGAAATTATTTGTCAGGAATGGTGCATGAATTTTGTCAGACATTTTTGTAAACTTTGATTGTTTCTATATACAATTTTTAATTCGTAGCCGAATTGAGAGCCATAACTTGCGGTAGGAATTGAACTGCAGCCCTTTAGATTTGTAAGCGGATAGCTCTTCCATTACGCCACGGAGGATTTGACTCACGCGCAGCAAATATTTTAAATTAATATTTGAGCCACTTTGACCATGGCACTAGTTCAGAACAAAGAAAGAGAAGAAGAGGAGAGAAGAGAGAGAGGAAGAGAGAAGAGGGAGAGAGAGAGAGGAGAGAGAGAGGAGAGAGAGAGAAGAGGAGAGAGAGAGAGAGAGGAGAAGAGAGAGAGAGAGAGGGAGAGAGAGAGAGAGGAGAGAGAGAGAGAGGAGAGAGGGAGAGGAGGAGAGAGAGAGGGAGAGAGAGAGAGGAGAGAGAGAGAGAGAGAGAGAGGAGAGGAGAGGGAGAGAGGAGAGGAGAGAGAGGGAAGAGAGAGGGGAGAGAGGGAGAGAGGAGAGAGAGAGAGGGAGAGAGGAGAGGAGAGAGAGGGAGAGAGAGGGGAGAGAGAGAGAGAGGGAGAGAGAGGAGAGAGAGGGAGAGAGAGGAGAGGAGAGAGGGAGAGAGGGAGAGAGGGGAGAGAGGGAGAGAGGGGAGAGAGAGAGAGAGAGGAGAGAGAGGGGAGAGAGGAGAGAGAGAGGAGGAGAGAGAGAGAGGAGAGGAGAGAGAGAGAGAGGAGAGAGAGGGAGAAGAGGGAGAGAGAGGGGAGAGAGAGGGAGAGACTGCCTATTATTCCATCTTCTTGGGACCAGTAATATACTAGTATGGCTAGTCACCATGACTAGGGCGACCTACTGACTACTGACTAAAGGGAGACGTTTATCTTTGCTTAACTATGCCAGAGACGTCTTTCTCGCTATATTGAAATTATTGCCATTTTAAAATCCAATACAAACGGATCGAAGACCTTAGTTCATCTTGCAAATCTGAAGGTTTCGAACATTCAATAGCACCTGAAAAATATTCCTTCAACAAATTTTAACCGAACAACATCATGTATGAATTTATCACATCAATTTTATGCATATTTCTTACACATAAATCTCCCTCCTATTGTATATGCTTCAGCTTTGGGACTCTGAGTAAAAATAAACAAAATCATAAAAAATATGGCGACTTTGTTGAAAATCAATGCATATTATCATCGTTTAGGATATTTTATTATGAAACAAATAACCGGGAATCGTGTACCTATATGTAATATGCTTTAAGATTTTTGCCTGTACATATAAGCAAGTTATTTGAGAGACCAAATAACGCCCGAGATGGCACAAGAACGATGTTCATATCAAAAGAAAAACCCATTGCATAGCATGCAATGTATCCCGCCGCATTCTAAAAAACTAACCGGAAATTTACAATTGGAGGCCAAAGGATTTATTACACTGCTTGCACATACAATTAATGAACGCCAATCCTCGTGACAACAAAGATACTATAAAAGAAAAATAATAGTATTATGGCTGCAATGAAATTGGGACACAAAATCGCAAATGCGAACGGAACACACCCTTTTCTTCACAAAGCTTCCGCATACATCTGTGGGGCGTTGCCCCAATTAATTTAATTATATGGTATAATATACCTATATATATATATATATATATATATATATATATATATATATATATATAAATTAGTAGGATGTGCATAATTTAAATGGCTTAATTTTTGTCGTGAACAAAACCGGGTCATTCATGATGAACGAGAAAATGAAGGGTTTTTTTTTTTGCTTAATTTAAGCTATAAGCTAACCATACGATAGTAGCTGGTCTTTATCCTTAATACGACTTGTTAAAGGGAAATTCTGTTCTTGATGATGCCATACGTGAGATTCTTCAATAAAAATAGTCTTAACAATGTGATCATACGAATTGTGGTACACCTAAATATTAACTGAACGATTCACGAAAGTACCAGTATCCCAGTGGGGAGAAAGTCGCCCTGTCGATTCTGTCAGGTTGATTTTAGTTCCGAAACACAGACTTTCGATAAACATTTTATAAGACAATTATGTATATAGTGATAGTGACGTCACTAGTGGCATTATCATCTATTTTGTCATGTTAGGGGGTGCGATAGTGAAAATAACATTTGAAAACGATGAACGGTAAAGGTTTCTCCCACGCTAAACCTGTATTTATAGAAATATTCTGAGTGCAGAACTCTATTTCTTGTTCTGCTTGCCTCTTTCGAAAATTTCTGTTTGTGGCTGCAGGCTGTTATTCGCACGAAATAAAATCCGAATAGTCAAAGAGAATGATGGATGTGAATAGCTCCCTTATGCAATGACACTGTCAC
Source organism: Chlorops oryzae (assembly GCA_020466095.1). Classification (NCBI taxonomy): domain Eukaryota; kingdom Metazoa; phylum Arthropoda; class Insecta; order Diptera; family Chloropidae; genus Chlorops; species Chlorops oryzae. The sequence goes on from CM035806.1 coordinate 132,112,983, forward strand.
CTACATATATATGTATGTGACCTATTAAAACACCGATTACTTTGTCATGTAGGAAATTTTTGCCTGCTGTGATTGTCTAAAGCAGTCCTCACTATACCAAATTGCTAATTCAGGAGCCACTACGTTCAATTTCTTGAAATTCAAGATTGCGTCATTCGCCATCGGAATCTTGAAAGAATTATATGTATTTAAAATTATTCTGAAATTAATTAATAAGCATGCAAGCTGTTCTTGAAGATAGATTTCCTTGGCTTCAATCCTTTTAAAATCATCCCTAGGCATGAATGAATTTCCGTTCTTTGAAATCTTGTAAACGGAAAGCTAAATGATCTGGCTTCCAATTTTACGTGGACTTTGAGGTCAGAAATTACGAATTCATGATTACTTAATATTGGGCTTAGTAGAGACATGTTAAATAATCTTATTAAAATTATTGAAAAACTACGTTCTTAATTTTTCTTTAATTTTTTTCATCAACGATTTTAAATTTTTAAATTTAGCATTTTTAATACTGGTTCTTAAATCGTTCCCGTACTTCACGAAACTGCCAAAAACTGCCCAATTTTTGAAAATTATATGAAAATTTGACAAAATGGGCAATTTTGGGCAGTTTCGTGAAGTACGGGAACAGACCTATTATTTGAAAATTAAAATTAAACATTCAAACAACAAAAATGAATTAAGATTATTTCTATTCAGATGCGTTTTCATACAGAGAAGTGGTTTCAATTTATAACTGTGAGAGGTATATGAGAAGAACTATCTTTCTTGTAGCAAATCAAGAAATATATTATTTTCGTATCCAGTTTGGTTGATGTGCATGACTTTTCAAACGATTTCTAATCAGTTGTGATGTAGTTGGCACAAAGTTAAATTTTAGAAATTTCCTATATTGTGTTTGCTTGATGTCTAGATAACTTTTTAAACGATTTCTAGTCAGTTGCGAAAAAGTTCGCTATTCATTAACTTATTTACTAATCGCTTGATAAGTCCTGCAGGGCATGCACTCAAAACATTTTACTAACACACTCACACTTTTAGAACTTGAACGCCAACTTCCCTGTGGGAACGAAGACAGTAATTTCAATAAAAAAGTTAGCTTTTCAATCAGTTGGAAAACAAACTGTTCTAAACAGGGTTGGCAACCGTAACCGAAACCGTAACCGTAACCGTTTCAAAACCGTTTCTTTTCGATACCGTAACCGTTACCGTAACCGAAATAAAAAACATATCGGTTTCGGTATTACTTTATAAAAAAAATTTACGGGATACAAATTTTATCAATATTTTTATATGGCAAGTCTTTCGACTCTGCTAGTATGCATGCTCTTGTCTCGTGTAATGTCCCAGTTATGTTGCCATGTTTAGCTAGTGTAAGGCACAACAAAAATATGGATGTCATTTGTAGGGATGTCAGTTGAAAAAATACATTCGATGTTTTTCTTTAAAGAGGCCTTATCACACAAGTCAATTACTGACTCAATTTTCCATTCTGGGCGAGCAAAGTGCGGAAATTCAGAGAAAGTGGAGCGTGTTCATTAATTGTTATATAGCATCTTTAGTAGTGATGCCACGAATAGTGGATTTGGCCGAATAACGAATAACGAATATTTGGCACGTAGTAAAGACAACTTGGGCCTACTCGCGACTATAGGTGTCAAGACAAACGCTGCCGCTTAAAAATTTGCCTACTGTATATAATGTTATCAGAAAAAGTTTAGAAGAAGGTAGCATATATTTAATTTTTCTAAACAATAAAATGAAAATTGCTGTATTTAAGTTCTCGTTAATTAAATTTTTTTTACGTTATTTGAGAAAAATTTAATTTTTAGTTACTGCTGATTTTGTTTATTAAGTTATTTTTCTATTCGGTATTCGGCCGAATATTTTAACGTGCCTCCAGCAGGTGAGCGTCGAACGCCTTTTTTCGGAGCCAAGTTCATTTGAACGCACAAAGAAACCGTCTGGATGCTGAAAGTTTTTCCGCTGTTATGGTAATAAGAAAAAACAGTTGCTTTGCACAAAAAAAAGGATGAAAAGTTCTAAGCTATTTCTTAAAATGCCTTAAATTGCGTTTCAGAATAAATGTTAAAGCTTAAAAAGTATTTTTGAAAAAATGATGCGAAAACAAAATTTTAATATTCAAAAAACCGTTTCATCCGTATTACCGTAACCGAAACTTAAAATTAACCGTAACCTTACCGTAACGTTATTCGTTTCGGTTGCCAAACCCTGGTTCAAAACTAATTGAAATTATATGCAGTCAACAGTCAGTTTGTGACTAAAATGAGGAAGAAAAAGAAGAAGAAGAAATACTACTTTGATTTTTAATGTAATTTTTTTTTAATGCAATTTGAAATAAAGTAATTTTCAACTAGTTGAAAAGATATGCAGAACTGGACAATTGACTTACTCGTAGGACACCGTAATGCTCAAAAGGTTAGTTCGCTCCATACAAAAAAGTCAGAATTTCAACTAGCTGTCACTGAGAATCAACTAATTTTAAATTAGTTTAAAATTAGTTGAAATTCTTATCGGGTTGACTTCAATTTTTCTTTCAAGCTCCGTTTCAATTTTACGTTCAATTTTTTAACAGCTGATCATAGTTGCATAGCATTCTAAGTTGTTTCCTTGACGAAGTCATTTTGAAAATAACATTGCCTTTCAAGTTGCATGCAGCCTACGTCATAGCTTCAATTTTAAAGAATTTTGACAACCAGCAGGTGTGCTCAACTTGAAAGCAAATTATTGAACGTGTGGCTACGGTGTTAGCACCGAACACTAAACAACACTAAATTTAAAAAAAAAAAAAAAATTAAAAAAAATTTGCATAAAGTTAATCGAAAAGTGTGCTGCACATGGAGTTAGATCATAATAAGGTTATGTGGTAGATGATAAAAACTCCATCTTAAGATTTTCTCGACTTCTTTATCTTTTAAGAGTTCATCTTCAAATCGACGATAACGTGGTATGGCACTGCCAAGTACTAATTGTACCATAGTTCATCCTTAAATTATATGAATTATTAATCTTATTGCATTATATTTTCCAGCGAATATCACAACATTTTCCCTTTCTGCTCTTTGAACCATTTGACATTTGCATATTAACTTCTTTGTGTAAATCTTCTAAATTTCTTTTTGGCATTGCGTGCAAGTTTCCACTTTTACTATGCATGTTATGGTATAAAGTAAGTCGTTAAAAAAAAGGATGTCGTCATTATTTCGTTCACTCGTCTTTGAATGGGTTTTTTTGTGTTCAGATGTGCCATGGAAGAATGGCAGTGTCTTGCTTTCCTCGATTGCGCATAATACTTGAGTGGCTTTCTGCACAAAAATTAACTCGCTTCATCCGACGACGAATCCGCAAAAGCGGTCTGAGGCGATATGCCACTCAAAGTCTAACGAATTATGATGAATGCTATTTCCATTCCATTTGATTGACGGCATCGGGTGTGATGGGAAAATAGATTTTAGGTTCTTCATTTCAGCACTTAAGAGCACAGGCTATCAATATTTCAAATCGCCTTTAGTTTCAGCAAATATCTGCTTGAAATCACTGATAGCTCAAGCGGGTTATTATTGTCGTTGGCATAAAAATGATAACCACATAGGTATGTAGTGGCTCCATAAACTGCATTTTCACGCTTTGCTAGGAGCAAGTCAGAGTATTTAATATGAACAAAAAAAAAAATAATAATAAAAAATGTAATAAAAAAAAATTTAATAATAAAAGGGGTCTTCCCAAGGTGTATTTAATACGGTGATAGCAGTTCTACAACAAATACAACTCGACAAAAACAACAGGGAGGATTTTGTTGTGCCGAGTACGTCCAAATGTCAAATATGTTGTTGTGAATACAGAAATTTTAATATCAACTAATGAATACAAAAACAAATTTTGAAGAAAAAAAAAAACTTGTGACATTTATACGGGAAAATAAAATAAGAAGAAGACATATGGTATGTGCTACTGCTACCACCTTATTAAATACACCTTGGGGTCTTCCCTTAAACCTGAAAATATCGAAAAAGCGGAAAAATTTTAAATTCATTTATTAATTTCTAAGCCTTCTTGATTTACGAGTTTTCGAGGCAAATACACGTTTAAGAGAAGACCCCTAATATTAATAACATGCATAATTCCTGAAAGGAATTCAAAAATTCAATCAAGAAAATTAAAATTCCGTTAGCATATAAACTTTGAATCAGCTCTTGAGACCATAATTGAATGTTGCTTTTTATTTTAGGGAAACTGAGATCATCACTAATTCCCCTTTCGCTCAAAACCACTTAGTATACTTTTTCTTTTATGCACTTGCTTTTCTACTTAACACTTACCCTAGTTAATGAAAATTCAAAAAAAAATCGATGTATATGCAAGGCACTTAGCCTTTTTTTTACCCTTCACAGCTTAACTGCGGCATTATATTTTGCTGAAAACAATAAGCGTCAGCAATTTTTTTTTTTTATTTACCAAAAACAGATGCAATTTCTTTTCGTTTATAAACTGGGAATCATTTAACGTCTATTGTATATAATTTCAAAAACCGATTTATTATTAATTCACACTAGGAACACAAACAAGGGGGGAGGGGGTGAATTGAATTTTATACGAAGTGATGGGTAATCAAGCGCCAACGTAAACTCACACGTCCTAACATCTTGATTTTCCGCGGAAAACTGTAGTGCCGCGATCAGTGCTGCCAATAGTTCTTCTATAAAATATGCCAAGCAAGTTTCCACTTCCCAGCCGGAAATTTCCCTACTTCTGCAGTACTTCCAAAGTGGTGAAATGTCATACTGCGTCTACTCGCATTACTAACCCCTAAAGGGCTCTACGCAGATACGCAGGAAGTAAATTTCCTATACTAAAGACATGCAAAAAAACCAAGAAGTACTTCGAGTTACTTCTGATACTTCGACGAATACGCAGATTAAAAGCAATTGAGCATGCAGGGTTGCATTTAAACTTGAGCGGGCGAAGTCTTTTTACGTCAACTTAACAACGAGCACGTTCATTCTTTAACGGAAGTAAGTGAAAAACTGCTGCACAATGTCAACAATGTAAAGTATAACAAGCGGGAAGTTCGCTCGATTTGTTTGAAATTTTGTCTGATATGGGAAGCTCGCTTAAATCTTACTTACTTCACAAGAACGAGCTCTATACTTCCTGCATATCTGCGTAGAGCCCATAAGGTAGAAACACTCACCCACTGCGGCGAACTGCGTGGCATGGCATAGCATAAAGAAAATTTGTAGTAGACTGTGAAGCACAGCAATAGGCAGTTGGTTTCATATTTTAATTTGCTCTGGTTTATATATGCCATATAGAACTGCATATATAAGCATATAGGATTTATGCTTTTGCAAAACTGATGGTTTCCTCATGTGAAACAAATAATAAGTGAAATGAACTTGAACTGGCTGCTTTGCGAGTAATTAATGCAATTTTCCAAACAATAGCAATACTGCAGCTGTCAAATTAGCACAGAAATCTAAATTCTATAGAACGCTATGCCATGCTATGCTATGCTAATTTTTGACTGTTCGCTTTTATGCATTTTCATGTATTTTGATTTCTACGTGACAGATGACACTGCGGCGCAGTGCGTGAGCGTTTCTACCTTTACTTCTAATGAAGTTTGTTAGGAGATGGCCGCTATTTCCAGTACTTCAAAATTCATGTGTTATTCATTAGGTAAAGGAGTGTATGACCCTGATCCGCATGAAAACTTCATTTTGGAAAAGAGCGCGTGCTGGATGGCTAAAATGGATCCAATGTGCATGATTATTTCATTTGAAAATAGAGTATGTGCTGCTAACATGAATGAAAATATCATTCTGAACAAAGACTATGGTGCCAACGGGAATGAGGATTTCATTTGAAAAAAAAAAAAAAAATACGCCGCGGATAGCGCTTTCGAACTTGTATTTATTCAATGAATATTTTTAAAGTTTCAATTCTTAAAACATCTTAAGTACAACAAAATTATAAAACTTTTGAGAAACACATATTGAAAAGCATCTTGTCATGACAATTTCATAGGATCTTCATTGAAAGTAGGGGGTATACAACCCTCTTTCAAATGAAAATTTCATATGAAGAAGAGTCTGTTGCAACGTGCTCTTGCTTCAGTGATATTTTCACTAGAAGATCATTTGAAAAATCACCAATTGGCCCCTTTCGAAATGAATGCTTCATTACTTCTGCATTAATGATTTGTTCATGCATGCGATAAAGTCCGGCTGGGAAGCGACTGTTGAAATTGTGCTAAAATTATGCCAATACGCTACTTAAGCGGCCCGCACATAGCGCATCATGCAGCGCTGCAAGCCCGTGTACGTGTGCAGCGCTTTGCCCGCACACGGCGCGCTGCTTTTTCATTTTTCGTTTGCCTGTTTTGAGTGCGGACGACAATTCCAAATGCGGATGAAATTTTCTTTAGCAGCGGTTGAAGTTTCTGATAAGAAGCTAAAGTGCCGAAAAGGAGGAATGTGAATGAAAAAATAATTCTGGAAAAGGAATGCATTAACACATCGAAATTTGTTATATGATGCATATATATATGTACTTATATTTTTTTTAATATGACTAAAAACTGCATGAGACTAGATAATTCATCTTATCATATGATTGGACCTTATATATTTATTTACTAATTATTTACTATTTATTTAACTCATATTTGCTAAAGAAATTTATTAGTCCCTTGAACGGGTACAGGTAGTACCTGCGTTTTAATACCTGAACCATTTTTTGCTAAGAAGGGCACGAAATAATTTTCCATATTCATCGGCTTTTAATGAGCGAATGCAAGGAAATATTAATAGAGAAGGAAGCTATTTCGTGTTGCTTGCAAACTGCGTATGCCAAAAAATTGACTCAATTTGCAAAATACATACGGGAAGAATATATGCAATTTTTAAACATATAAAAAATATCCCACAACGCCAGTAAATTATGGTAAAATTCAATTAATTCGATAATAAACACTTTTTCTTCTCTCTCCGCCATGACGACCGGCCGCTGTGAAATTCAGTTTAAAATGAATGCAGAGCTATTTTGCGCGCAAACGTGCAGCGCTGAAACGACGAAATATCTAATCCATTTGGTAATCAGCGCTGCATCGCGTAGGTGTGACACATACCCTTCCATATCACTCATACACCCTTACGTGCAGCGCTGCATGATGCGCTATGTGCGGGCCGCTTTACACGTTAAAGGTAGAAACACTCCGCCGCAGTGCGATCTGTCACATAGAAATCAAAATGTATGAAAGCAGACACTCAAAAAATTATAGCTAATGTTCATGACTTAATAGCCTATACCCTGAGATTATGCAGTAACTAGCTTGCGTACATTAGTGAAGCCAATTCGCTACAATCTGTTTTTTCGTGCATGTGTTTGAGTATAGGACAACTATATTCTTAGCTCTTGAAATTCTTCAAATCGATATGCCAACATATTCTAACACCTTCGGAAAGATCGGGTCAGTATTTTCATTTGAAAAATGTGTCAACGGATCAGCTGTCCTAGTTGCATTTACTTGACATAAAGAAATGTACAGTTCATGTTCTATGGCGAAGTAAGCAGGCAACGCTTGCAACCTGCGCACATGATTACTTGACATCTCCAGTATAAGCGAAAGTAAAAGTATTTACTTCGAGTACTTTTCAATTTTTTTTGCACGTATTTTCTTATGGGAGCTTTACTTTACATATATCTATAAGGCATTTTAGCCCTAAAATGCGCATTTTAGGTTTTCGAAAATCGATTTTCGAAGAGTGTTCATAGTGCCGCATTAAGTAAATGTGCTTTTACACACAACATATGTTCTCGACTTACAAACAGCTGTCCTTTTTATTTGATGAAAAAAATCGAAATGCGTCGGCTGAATCATTTTTATTTATTTCAGATATACTGTCCATCAGTTCAATTTAAACAAAAATTGAACAATTATTAAACACATTCGATATTAAATAATAAACAAAAAGCGTGCAGTTTTTTGCAAACTGCTCGCTTTATACTAAAGTTGCAAAATTGTGTAATGAACTACATAAACATTAGACTTTATCTAGGAATAGAACTTTTGCGTGACGACTGAAAACGTAACAACCAGCAAAAACGTAAACAGTAACCAGCAGTGCTGCATATATTCGTATTGTCAATAGTTCGAAACATGAAATTTTCTCAAGTGCAGAGTTGCATTCGCCTTAATGCACATTGAAGTTGCTTTTACTTGCATTAAGCTTCAAATTTTGTATGGCTAAAACAATTTAGAGTCGCGTTAAGAGCTAAATGCGCTAAAAGCGTTTAAGGCTTAGCATGACCCAGCATTAGTATGGCATAGCGTTCTATAGATTTTAGATTTGTATGCTAATTTGACAGCTGTAGTGCTGCCATTGTTTGGAGACTTGCACTTATTTCTGGCAGAGCTGCCCTTTCTAGTTCATTTCCATATTATTTTTCAGTGAGTCACTTTTTAGTACAAATCATATAGAACTATAGCTACAACTTCGGCCAAAATTTGGCGCGTTATGGCATGATTTGGTGAAAAAGTTCAACTGTGATGAACCACGCCATAAGTTGAGTGTTGTGGTGAATCACGTAATATAAAGTGTGGTGTACCACGTAATGCTTTTGGCCGAAGTTGCAGCTATAGTTCTATATGCTACAAATTTTCTCTATGTCATGCCATACCACGCAGTGCGCGAGTGTTTCTACGTTTATGGTAAAATCAAAAACGTAGCACGCCCCCTAAAAATGCCGGTTCCGGTCTAACAAATATTTTATAATCTTGTAACATGAACTAAAATTTTTCTTAAAAATCAAATATATATCAGTGTTAATCAATGGTTTTTCATAAGAACTCATTTTATTTTTCAGCAAAATATATTAATTTTATACAATTAAAAATAATTAGACAAAATTTTACTCATATTATTGAGGAACGCTAAAGCAGAGTACTCATGCGTCGAATATGAGCGATTCTCAAAAAGTTTGAATTCCACCACAGAACAGCTGATATGAAATATTCAGTGATATCATAACTAAAAATGCTCGATACATAACTAGTGGCTCAAGTACTAATTACATGTCATGATAAATAGAATGGATAAACTATATATTTTTGGATCTCTTCTGAATGAAAAGGGTACAGAATTGCATAAATGTATGTTTAGTTACAAAATTGAGTGAATACTCCAAAAATTATAGCATCACTAGTTCACCCCGGAATTCGGCTGTAGTTGTAATGGTCCCCAATATTACAAATAATTCACAAGTTTACTACCTTGATAGAATTTCATTAACAAACAACTTTTGTGGCATACCCAGGCCAAGCCTACTGAGTTACTAGGCTTTTAATGGCCATACACTAGCTATGACCAGTTTATCGTGTAGTAGGCTTCATATTTAAATTTTTGTACAGTAACTATGTGTACAAGCCGTAGTAATTACAAGGCATATAGAAATAGCTGCAACTTCGGCCAAAAGCCTTAACGGTAGGTCACGTGACTTTCCTATTAGTTGCTTCTGTCAACTCGACTTTATAGCGTGTACCACAGTTAATTTTTTGCACCAATCGCTATGTTGCATATATCGTCCCAAACATTTGGCACAAGTTGATCTTATGTAGCATAGCTACAATTTCCATGGTGTGGCCTTACTCGGTTACTATGCAGTAACTACCATATAGAACTATAGCTGCAACTTCGGCCAAACATTACGTGGTACACCACTTCTATTACGTGCTTCTTCACACTCGACTTATGGCGGGTCAACAGTTGATTTTTTACCAAATCATGCCAAACTGGCCAAAATTGGCCGAAGTTAGTATTATGTTTATATGCTACAAGCTTTGGCCGAGGCGCGCGGGGATGTGATATGGTAGTGTCCCCAACAAGCAAAATAGGGAAATATGACCAGCGTTAGGTCCGTTCGACCTATTTTGGTTACTATTTTTGACCAAATTTCTGCCTTATAAATGCCCTAACTTCAAAGTAAGTTTTACAAGGTCTAAATTACATAAATTCGACTTATGTTAGGGCTTAAAAGTCAATGTGACTTTAAAGAATATTTTAGGTCGAAAATAGAAAAAACAGTCCCTCTTAAATGCCCTAATAGTGCCATAACTTTGAATTCCAATTTAGGTAACTTTTTTAAGGCATATGGAGCCAAATTTTTGACTTAAATTCGACTATTAAGTCCGTTCGACTTTAAAGGCGATATAAGGTTAAAAAAAAAATATTTTTTTTCCTTTAACTGCCCAATAAAGTCGAGATGTCTTGATTATTTGATTTTAAGGGGCTCGCCTCAGTTTGTCAGAAATGAAACAGAAATGAAAAACTTCATTGAAAAAACGCTTCATAAAACATTTTGAAGTTCAATTTCTGACATTGTTTAAATAAGATTTTCACTTCTGACAGAACTGGGGCGAGCCCAAAAGTCGAAAAATTCCTTGAAGGAAAAAACATAAAGAAAAAAAAAAAGCCTATTTTAGGGAGACATTATAAAATTTGCGTTTGAGACAGCGTAATGAGAAGCGATTTATATAAATTTAAATGAAATTTTTCAAAATGAATAAAAATCCACTAAAACCACAGACAACTGAAAGCCGAAAGCAACGCAAAGAAGTGCGATCTATCAGCTGATTTTTCGTTGAGCTGGGCAGATGACCTCACAGATATTGGTCGAAATATGTGCTATTAGAGCCATTTAAAGGCAAAATGACTAATTAGGTCGAAATGCCCGCAGAATACCCTAATAAGTTTAGATGCCTTATTAGAGCACAAATAATTAATAAATTCCTTAACAGGGATAATTGAAAGAAAAATAACTATAAAGGCCATTTTAGGGCAGAAGCTATTATAAGAAACATGGCTTTGAAGGCAGCAATACTTAATTGAGAAATGCAACTTATATCGAGAGTTGAAAGTCATTTTTCCCTATTAGGTAAGAAATGAAGGAAATTCGACTTTGTGGCCCGATTTTACGTTCCGCCATGTCTTTCGAATGGCGGATTGAGAATTTTTCTTCTGCATCTGTTTTTTCTATACGAAAAATAATTTTTTTTAAAGAAAAATTTATTTAATTCACATCAATGAGATGGCCCCTGAAAAATGAAGAAGTACAAGAAACAATTTCACCATAAATCCAAGCCCGCATATACATGCTTTAAGGTTTTATGAATCGCAAAATATTTTTTAATCAAGTCCATATATTATTTAATATTCATTTCATAAGACATACTTGATAGAAAATCTTTCGTTCATTGTTGTATTGCAATACTTCATGAAGTAATACGTATGAATGAGTAAGATATTATCTAGTTATATATCTCTCTCCCTTTTTTCGTTTCGCTTTGCGTTCGTTGTCGTTTCGTTTCGTTTTTCATTTCATTCTATGCCCAATTTAGGTTAACCTTTGGTAATTTCGACTTCTTTTCTACCTATTTTTGGTCGAAATGCCTTCTCAATGCCCTAACTTTAAAGACGAAATGCCCTATTATGCCCTATAATTACCGCCAAACGACTTCCATTCTATTACCCATTTACGTCGAAAGGACGTCGTACGGACGTAATTATGCCCTATTTAGGGCAGGGCAGGGAAATATTCTGCCCTAAAATAGGTAAGAAATTACCAATTTTGGAACTATTTTGCTAGTTGGGTTTTTTCCCCCCCCCTTTGCCGAAAAAAATTTGTTTATTATCGAAATTCTTAACGTGTAAATAGCGTATTAACGTGTAAATAGCGTATTATTAGAAAAAGTTTCGAGAAATGTTAAATTTGATATGAGTTTACTCCACTTAGGGCAATATTTTTGTTTACATATTTGCGATTCAATGTTTTTTATTGTTTTGAATAGAAGAAACGGAATTTGGGAAATTAGTTATATATAATTGCTAACTCAATATGTCGACACCCAGTGGTTCAACACGTAATTTTATACCAATGCAGAATAAATATGATCGAGTTGTTCTGTTAGTAGATATGGATTGTTTTTATTGCCAAGTGGAGGAAAAATTGAATCCTGAACTAAGGGGACAACCGTTGGCTGTTGTGCAGTATAACGCTTGGCGTGGTGGTGGGTAAGAGATACAATAAAAATATCACTTTCAATTGAATGATAAAGCAAAGTAATTTTCCTCAATTTTAGAATCATTGCGGTCAATTATGCTGCACGCGCCAAAGGTGTAACTCGTCATATGCGTGGCGATGAAGCAAGAGAGCAATGTCCAGAAATTCAATTGGTGCAAGTTCCAAGCGTACGGGAGAAAGCCGACTAAGTAAATATCGTGAGGCAGGTAAAGAAGTGGCCAATGTATTGCAACGATTTACAACACTTTTGGAACGTGCATCGATAGATGAAGCTTATTTGGATATTACGGATGCCGTAAACAAACGTTTAGCGGAAATGAATGCAGTATGTTTTTTGAATTGACAAAAAAAAAAAAAAAATAAAGAGCTTCTTATTTATTTTATTTCATATTTGATGCGAAATTTATATATTTAAAGGGGACCTTTGTGTTACAACCGGCAGAGCTGATTAATACCTACGCTGTTGGATTTGAACGCATTGGAGATTATTTGAAAGCTATAACAACTCATTTCTCCAATCCGTATGCTGATGATGAATATTTGCATAGCTTGTATGATCCAGCAGATGTACCAGCGGTTCGGCAAAGTGATGTACGTCTTCTACTAGGCGCTTCGATTGCAAGCGAAATACGTTTGGCGGTCAAGGAGATAACCAGCTTTGAGTGTTCCGCTGGTATTGCTCATAATAAGATTCTAGCAAAGCTCGCATGTGGTATGAATAAGCCCAATAAACAGACGATACTACCATTAGCACAAATTGGAATACTTTTCGAAACATTGCCTGTGGGAAAAATTAAAGGACTAGGCGGTAAATTCGGTGAAGAAGTCGCTGAGCGTTTGAAAATACGAACTCTAGGACAAATGTTGAAATTCACCGAGACAGAAATGCAGAAGATTTTCGATGAGAAAAATGGGTAATAGTTGATTTCGAATTCTTGTCAACATGGTCATTAAAAATCATAATTGTAATTTGATTTCAGTTCCTGGTTATACAACATTTGCCGTGGAATTGATCTGGAAGCGGTTACCCCGCGTTTCTACTCAAAGAGTATTGGTTGCTGTAAGAAATTTCCAGGACGAAATAATATAACTGGCTTAAATACACTTAAACATTGGCTAAAAGAGCTTGCAACCGAAATTTCGGAGCGTCTCGAAAAGGATATTGCTGAAAATAATCGTAAAGCAAAGCAAATGACAGTCAGTTATATACAAGAGTTAGATAACGATGAAGTTTCAAGTTCACGCTCTGTACCGCTGATTGCTATTGATCAAGAAGCATTAACGCAACGTAGTTTGGAAGTTATTAAGGCGAATACAAAGCAGTTTTTGCGCTCTGGAAGCGAAGGTGTACTCAATAATCCGATTAAGTTTTTGGGTATTAGTGTTGGCAAATTCGAAACGGTCAACGGCAATCAATCCAAATTGCAAGAAATGTTTGCAAATCAAGTACAAATGTCAAAAAAGCGGAAGAGTGATACTGCGGCGAAAGGAGAAGATGGTGCTGTTAGCTGTCATGTTGAAGAAAAACCGACAAATGTATCTTTTTTCTCTTCGGTAAAACAAAAACAAGGGGAAGAGAAAATGAAAGGATTCTTTGCAAAATATTTGAAAGGTGAACCAAAAAATCCAATAGAAAAAATTTATGAATCTACAAAGAACGTCATTGAGGCAACACCAATAGAACCTCCAACTCAATCAAAGAACTGGACTGAGACTGAGACCCCAAAGCCGTCAGCACAACATAGTTTCTTTGCAACAGCTTTAAGCAAACGCACTATCAACACACTTCCAAGTGAATTAAAAGACCAAGAAAACCTATCACCATCGACCTCAGCTGACGATGTTTCTTACATAGAAAATGATGATATATTGCGTCTCGAAGCAGAGCTAAAAGCAATTGCTGACGAGCGAGATAGTTCCTTAGATGATGGCAGTAGTCCACAACGAAAAAAACTTCGGATAACTACTGTTGCTTCGCTTTCAAACGAAGACAAAACCAACAATGATACTGCAAATTCTCCACAGTCGAGCTTTCAGGTTCAATATGCCGAGTATGCAGCCCCGGATTTTCGTCTCGATTTATTGGAATTCCAACGTTGTGAGACTTGCGGAGTTAAAGTCCCTGTTGAAGAGCGCGCATTACAGATGCATCGCGATCTCCATTTTGCACAGCAATTAAGTCAACAGCAAAGAGAGGAATTTCGTACAGTGCGCGAACGTAATTCGAAAGCTTCTCAAGACACACAAAATAACAAGAGCAAGGGGAAAAAAAGTAGTACGGAAAAGAAAATTACGAAAGCTCCGACCACATCAACGGCACCAAGTACAAGCATAACTAAATTCCTTACGGCAAATGTCACGACCCAAGATCACTCAACAATTGAAAAACTCCCATCGCAAGCATCAACGTCAATGGCAGCAATGGCTCAAGTGCAACTATCGTCCATGGAAGAGCCAATGCTAATTTGTAGTCATTGCAACCAGAGCATCAAAAGTAGTGAATTTGAAGAACATAATGACTATCACTTGGCCAAGCAACTACAACGCGAACTAAATAAACTCGAAGTGCGTACGGTGGTCATACAAAAAAATAAGACGTCATCGTCATCATCCAATAAAGCATTGAACAAATCACTATCAAGTACCAATAATCAAACCAATACTTCAATGAAACCAATTACACAATTCTTCAGTCAGACGCAAACGTAGATGAATTTGTGGGAGAGAAAAGAGAGCGTCAGGTAAATTACCAAAAGAAAAGTTCACATATTTTTTTGTGCATTTTTGAACTGCCTTCACAGTTAATTGCTTTTTTCTTTAATATTTCGAAGGTTATTCTTCGTTACAACTCCTTTCTTAAGCTTTTTGCTTAGATTACTACTTTTTGACAAATACAAATACAAATAAATTCTTATAAGAAATCATCATCATAATCACATCACAGAGTTTACTTTCAAATTGATAAGATTTGATACGGTTTGGATTGACGGTTGATTGCAGCTCGCGGTCGGCGATCAATTTGAATGCTCGATTATCGAGTGAATAGTGCTTAAAGAATTTTGTGTAATAATCGTTCAGAAAGCTATACTCGAAATGGCCGAAATTCCTGTTTGCATGTTGGTAGCTTTGCATCGTATCATGATGATAAATCAATATATCCTTGAAGTACATATTCGGTACAGAGAATGTGTATTCATCGATTTCGCGGTCCAATGGATAGCCGAATGGCATGGTATCAATGTGACGTACACCGGATCCTATTGCCCAGCTGTAAGTGTAATCATAGGTTGAGTATTGTTCCTTGTCAGCGACATACGGTGTTAAAATAAAACGAATTGCATGGGAATTCATTTATCTCAACCTTTAGGCAAAACCAAGCGATGGAGGAAGACGCAGTGTGGTTCGCTAATGTCCAATGGTAAGTCATATTTATCCATCCCAAGCCATCATTACGTATTGGTACAGTTCGGTGTAAGTGGTACAATCCTTAACAGTCCAGGTGAATAGGTCAGAGCTGCGTTTGATGGTGTTCTGAACAGCAGTTAAGTCGAAGAGAAATTCATCGATTTCTACAATGTTTTGCGATGTTCAACCAGCGAGAATATACGTCCGAATTCGTCGAATTTGGGACTCAAGAACGCACGAATGACAACTTTTTGAGGTTTTTCGGATTCCACAATGAGTTCAAAGTGGAATGGTTTGTGGTTGAGGCGTGTTTGACGAGCGAAAAGAGCTTTGTCCCAAACGAAGTTACCATTTACGAAGACCATTTTATCGTTCAATAAGTTTGTGACATCATGATCCACAAAATCGAAGTAGGTGACTAGATCATCGACATGTAGATCCTTGATTTCAACACCAGGTAACACAAGGTCATCACGGGTATATGGTGTCAAGTTGTACTTCAAGCTCCAGAAGACGCTTTCGATTTTCTTGTAGAACATGTAGAAAAGTGGTTCGCGCATCATGCGCATGTTTCGAAGTTGAGCATTACGTTGGGATAAACTTCAAAGTCATTGTAGTCAACCTCAGCTGAGTGCATATGAGATAGAATGTACCAGTAGGTGAAGAAGAATCTGTCGTAGGTATCAACATTGCCTTGAAGCATATTTCCAATGAATTCAATCAACTCTGGTTTACGTAAATCAATCACGTTTCCATCGTGGGTTCTGTTAGCACCGGTTTCAATTATGTTTTCAATACGCTTAAAGACACCCTTGACGTGATCCAACATATCGAAGTTGCTAGTTGTCATCATATGATAGTAGTTCTTGCGGTAGCTGAAACCAACACCCTTAAATATGTCATATAACTCATATGTCTGTTAATTATGAATCAAATATTTTACCTTGGACAAAACCGTAGCAGGAAGTTGTTGGGAATCGCCCACTAGAACCAAGGAACTTATACGAAATTTTAATGGCAGAAGTGTCCATGGTTCCGTGCATTGTGTTGCCTCGTCAATTATGCAAACGTCAAAATAATCGATCCAACTTTTGAAAAAAAGAAAAGACATTTAATGTTAATAAGAAAGTCAAGTCATGGTAAATTATATTTGACCTACTGGTACAATTTGACGCAGCTCGATAGTGTCGTGCATATGATATTGCTTTGCCATAGATAGTTTTTAGATATACATACAGTAGCGTAGCTAGGGGGGAAAGCGGGGGCGGTCCGCCCCGGGTGTCTTCCTTATAGGGGTGCCTCTATATGTACGACCTTTTTTTCTTTTTGGTCAGTCATATTGCATAGTGTTCTTTTTGCTTGGAGATTTTTAGGGTGACGCCACTATTTCCGACCCAGGTTCCACCCGTGCTAGTTACGCCACTGTATACATATGCTGCTCATCATAAGCACTCAAAATTCTATTACACACACTATGCAAGTGATCGATTTCTCTCTTTTTAGCTTCCATGCTCGTTATACTTCGACATTGCTCTTTGCTTGAAATGTATACATACATACATATATGCTTGAAATCGTAGTGACACTCTCTTTTCAGGAGATGTTCTATTTTCAAATGCAGTTCTCTTTTCAGTATCTAATTTATGCTTTAAGAGTTGGAAAAGATTTTCGATCATCGTTTTTTCTGACGTACTATTATTATTGTCGTTATGGCTATTTATTTGTGGTCCATCAGTACTAGAATCATTATTGAAAGAACTAACATTAACGATCGTCTGTGAGCAGTTTATTTTTGGATAAAATTGCATATTGAACAAAAGACTGGTCCAATTTGAATTCTTCTGCTCCGAGTCTTCATCGAAATCATCGTTATTGTTTGCGGGCTTATTGATCTTTTTGTTGATATTAATGATCTTCGGCCCTCAACAGAAATATTATCTGATTCATCGTCAACCTCGTCAACCATTTCGGATGTCATTTCATTGATCAAAGCCTGCAAATAAATAAGCTGATTTTCCTCTGCGCTGCCATTTTCCGATTCATCATCGGACTTAGCTTCATTGTTATCATTTTGATTTGTAACGATTTTGTCCGGTAAATTATTGGCACCATTTGAACTATAGTTTTTGAAAGTTTGTTTTAGCTTTCCGTTATAACTAATTTCTTCATCATCGCTAGATAGTACAACAAGCAGCGTTCCCACTTTGCTCCGATCGGAGTATATTTACTCCATTTTTTTTTTAAACTTTGAAATCTACTCCGTCACTACTTTTCTATGCGAATCTACTCCGTTTTTAAATTTCCTAATCTTTGAACTCTAGTTACAAAATGTAAGAAGTTGGCAAAGCATTCCCGCTAAACAATTTTTTGAGTCTAAAAAGAGTATTAATTTATACTGATTTTAAAGTCATCGTAAATAAGAGTCTTAAAAAAAGTATAAAACAATTATACATTTGACCTTTTTTTACTGTATTATATTTTAGTATAAAAACACTCTTAACAGACTTTAATTTCGAAACGCTCAAAATGATGGAGTTTAAAAAGAATCTAAATTTATATTGTTTTTAAAGCCCTCATAAATAAGATTGAAAAATAACTATCATAAATTTGAGTGTTTTTCGATTGTTATATTCTTTGTTATATTATATTGTTATATCTCGAAGGAAACAGCTGCGTCCGTTTTTCGCCAGTGAACGAGGATTACTGCGAAATTACCGAAAACATACCATCATAAGAAAACAAAATCAGCGATGTTGACCATGAATCAAATGAGAATGGTAAGAATTCATAACACTCCTTCACTCTGTTTCTTATATATTTATATTTATATATATGTGTTACTACATACAGGTAAATTAGAAACAATAGCAAAAAATGTATGAGGAAATCGTACGACGCTGAATGAGCTCACTGTGGAGATGAAATCAATAGAGAAGGTGCAGCAGCGGATTCTGCAGGAATTGATGATAGCCATTAGAATACAAGTTTCGGGCTCGAAGAAAGAAAATTCTATGCCGATGAAGCCACTCAAAACTGAGCGTGCCTTTGAGGATTTAGAAACGAGACGAGATATTGGAAGAAAATAAAAAAATTACGCGAAAAAAATTTTGATTTTAATTTCAATGAAAGGATGAAAAAGGGGTAAAAATAGTGGTAAAAAGAGTGCAAAAACACTTTAAAAACGCGGTTTTAAGAGTCTAAAAAGTGTCTAAATGTATCCTGGGAAGAGTATAAAAAAAGTCTTAAAAGAGTATAATAGAACTCTAAAAACACAGTTCGAATATACTTTTTTTACACTCTTATTTTAGACTCTAAACGTGTGTCCCTTTTCAAACAAAAACACACTCTTTTTAGAGTCTTTTTGAAGCTCAATCTAGACTGTTTTGCTCAAAATTTAGAGTCTAAATGTTTAATGGGTAGCATCAATAATTAAATTCATTATAACAAAACAGGTAGTGCTGTATTTATGTGTCTGCTATCAACCCTTAATCAGAGATACATAATTTATTTTGCTAGTATTTTATAAAAAAAATCACCCCTGTGTGGAAGAGGAAAATGTCATAAAAGGCATACAAAGCAAGAATTGACGATCAATTCTTTCGAGTAAGTGTAAAAGCGAATGCAACTCCAAAAGGGAATATCGATAGGAATTGACGGTCAACTATTGACTAATGTAAAAGGCCTCATTGTAAATGGCCTCTAACCGATAGTCGATAGTATCAATCGATAGTGTAAGAAGTACAAAACAATTCCCAGAGAACATTTTTTCCGATTTCTATCAGAAGTCTGGATGATTGTCTGAAAAAATTCCGAGTCTGATGGCGCAATCAGTCAGAAAACGTATCGAAAGTTGTATGGGTGGTTGACAAGAAATCGGAACGTTTTTCCCAATAAATTTCGGCTTCAGTTTCGGACATTTCGGTTAGAATTCTAAGTGAAATAGTTGGGAAATTCCGAATACAGACAATGCGCAGGAATGCTGCTTGCTTGTCCAAAAAATCCCATATCTGATATAAGTGTTTGCTGGGAATGTAATATATGAAACTATCGGTACTATCGAGAGCTCCAAGATCCATCGATAGTTTGCTAGCTCTACAGATAGCGGAAAATCTTAAGACGACGACGACAAAAAGATTTAAATATTGTGCGAGACGAATTTTAATTTTTAAATTTAAATCAAGTGAAAAAAATGGAAGCTCAAATACTAAGTGATGACTTTTTTTGTCATGAGCGAACGTTAAATACATCGGGAATGTTGCATTCCGAAATAAGTGATTCCACAAATTCGGCGACATGCTATGATTCATTGGCAAGTTCCAATTCGACAGGATCATCTAGTGCTGGCTTCGGCATTAATGCAGAATCAATGTTAAGTACCAGTAACTTCGATGATGTCCCAGATGATTACGTCTTTAAGCAGGAGTTCCAATCAGATTCGACCGATAACAGGTCGATGACGCCAATAGTCGATGGCAAGCCTTTGACTGCACAGCAGCAGCCGCAACAACAGCAGCATCAGCAACAGGTGTTGCATCATTTAGGCTTAAGCTTAGCTTTAGAAGATACAACTGACCTGGCTTACCCTTTAATATGTAATGCGACAATGACACAAAGACAACAACAAACAACAAGAACAACAACAACAATAAATGATAATAGTAGCGGAAGTATCAGGAACCATAGCATTGCATCAGCACCGCATTATACATTAACGTTCGCGGACGACGACGATTTTTACATAAGCTATCTTACGGCTATCACACCGTCACCGTCAAAAGCATCATCAAATACGATAGTGACATCACACATACCTTCACAAATGCCAATGTCAATATCACCATCACAATTCGCATCTTTAGATTCATCCAATGCATCTGCATCCAATGCAACAACATCAAGTATCAGTGCCAATGACAGCGGCACGTCCTTATCATCACCAAGAATCGATGAAAGCCCACAACAAAAAGATTTAGACTTTAAAGCAGGGGAGCTGGAATCCGCAACAGACCAACATCACTTCTCCCAGATCGATGTTGATGGGAACATCTGCTTCAAACTCGAATATGAGTTTCAAAATCAACAACTGGTCCAAGTTCAACCGCCGACTGTAGTATCTTTATCGAGTGCTCTGACGCCAGTTCCCACGCTATACTACGATGACATTAATTGGCAATTGGCAATACCCTCGCCGACGCCCGTGCCCCAAAAAATCCAATTTCAACCAACTGTGCCATATGTCACTAACGAAAGGTAGTAGTTCACCTTTATGTGATATATTCGTTTGCTTGCACGCGCTTTATTTCTCTTAACACTTCAATGTGTGTGCAAGTGTGTAGTGCTAATTATTATCCTAAATTTCTTCTTTAAGCCTATGTCTTCTATTTTGCTTCCAATTTATCCTTCTACTCTGCATGTTCTTGACTCAATTTAGTAGCATAGCATGCCGCTCTATACGCCGATATCACCTGTCAAAATTTTTTTGTTTGGCAGCCTTCACTGCTTACTATATAAAAATATTTATTTTTATATGAATGTATGTATCTATAATTTTTAATAGATGTTTACTGCAATCATACTTATATTTTTATATGTTTGCTTCTTCCATTGATGCTCTGTAGTTCATAGTGCCTGTTCTTGGCGTCTTTTCCGTTCCCATTCCCGTTGCCTTTGCTGTTGCGTTGATCTTGTCGCATTTGCTTTATCGTTATTTGTTCACAATTTCATTAGAGTATGTAAGCGCTTTATAGGGTAATTTACACTTAGCAAAATATATTAGTTGTAATATGCGAAAATTGAAAAATACAAGGTCATGTCCTACTTCTACGTGCAGCTTCATAACTTTTACAACATTTAATAGATAAAGTTACACTTTGAAATTGTACAAGTATGCGACAAAAATTACGGAAATTCCTAAATTTCCCACCGATAGTTTCTTCATCTTGGTGGAGCGTTCGCAATTTGCTTTGACAAACAAAAACCCAGAAAAACAAGCTTCCAAATACCATACTAACTAGAGTTATTATCTATTATGTAGCTTAAAATTTCTTTTTAGTTTGGACACGTCAACGATTTTTGCCTCTACATATGTTTATGAAGTTATTTTTATTATACATATGTATATCAAAACATAACACTTTGCGTTCTTTTTCCTCGTCTTGACGTTCTATTCGATCAATATGAAAGAGTTGCTGGCTGCAAACCAAGAAGTAGTAAGAGAGTTGAAGTTTTTTCTTCTTCCTTTCGATACTTTTGAAACAGATGTGAGATGATATAAAACAAAAAGATATTTGCCTTTGTAACCGTCAGTTCAATTAGATTTTGAAATTGATGAATACAAAGCGAGCATTCAATAATATATACAATATTTTTATTTGAACTAACTTAAATCGCCTCCATCGATATATGCTCATAAATAAATATAAATAATAAATATATATATTATATATATGTATGTATGATTATGTATGTATGTATATATAAATTTCAATTTTTAAGAATTACAGGCTGATTAAAATATAAATGTATATGTACATTTATATTTTAATCACCCTGTAATTCTTAAATATTGAAATTTTTTTTTCACCGAAAGTCATCAAAACTATAACAATAACAAAAACACTAACGTAGATATGAGTCTTGCCACGGTCAACGTTGACAACAGCAAAGTCATTGGTCATAATAATATAACAGAAAGGCAGACAGACAGACAGACACACAGACAGGCCGACAGACAGAAATATGGACGGATGAACAGTTAGATGAAATGAATAAAAATGCTCGACAAGGTGACAAGGGCATCATCAAGGGGGAGGAAAAATTTGTGCCTATATTGGTGATCAGGTGTAAGAAATATTCTAAGTTGTAGGCAGCTGTTTCTGTTTATGTCTGCCCACTCACTCCATTGTTCACTTGACTCTTAGTTATTTTCTCAAATTAGATATTTTCAAATAGGAATTGTTTTTTTTTTTTTTTTTTTGCCACACTAGAAATTCAGTCCGCTTTCGTTCCGCCTCCTGTACTCTTCGATCACATCCTGTCAGCCACACGTCGACCTAAAATGTTATGTTGAGTACCATATGCTGTTGCTAATTGGTTTTTGTTGTTGGAAAGGAGATAGCAAGATCTAAACATGGATGCCTGACCGTATGAGAGCATCTATGGGTGTGTGATGTATGTGTTTGTGTTCCACAAACGGTCGCGACCGTATTCTCAATTATTGATCTGATCTGTGTTCTTTTTCGAATATGAGCGAAACTCAACGTCCAAATGTCCAGAAAATAATGAATCATTCGAACAGACTTATATGTATATGTATGGAATATATACAAATATATAAATATATATCTTTCACAATCCAAAATCGCTGAAGTTAAGAGAAAAGCAAGATCTTCAATCGTTTTTAAAAATTTTCTTTTAAAAAATTATTAATGTTTTTTCAAAAGTAGAACGTTCTAAGATTCGTTTGAAAAGTTTTTTTTTTTTTTAAATAACCAGGGACCCAAAATCATAATTATTTTTGAAATTTAAATTTTCAATTAGAATGAATTAAATTATATTTTAAAAATGACAATTTAAGTGTTATTTTTAGAGTTTAATTTTTTGATCAGGAAATAAAAATTATTTTTCGAATTTTATTTTCTACTCATTTTTTAAATATAATTTTTAACATTTATGGTCTCTGAAAATAACTCAATGCAATCTACAGATCGTACCCCAATCATTTGACCCAAGTTGTATTACAATAAATAACAGTCCTTTAAGAATTAAGCTGATTTCCATCGCTATTTATAAGTTGGCAATTAGGTCAGATTGATTCAATGGGCTTTTTCCAAAGCATGCTGTGAGAAGTCTACATTTATGCATGGGTTTCGTATTGCTAAGCATTTGTCTTCAATATAAGGTGCTTGAATGATTTTGATGAAAAACAAAATTGTCATGGATCTCGATATTTTCGACTGGGATAGATACAGTTTTTATATTCGTGTCACACATTCAGTCTTCCTATCATTACAGCGTATATTTGGTCCGCTTTAGAAGATGAACAAGTAAGGGTGTTATAGTCAGGCGAGCCTGACAATAGAATACCCGACACAGACACACGTGTTCAAATAATTTTTAATACCAAGAGGTGTTTAAGGCCATAAGGGGCCCAATACACCGACTTTTGTTAAATTTATTTATGAAAACTGCCCCTTTGCCACGCCCACTTTTCCAATTTTTTGGAATTCTAATCGGAGGCTTAGATATACGCTCAAATCCTAAGTTTCATTGAAATATTTGGAAAATGTCCGATTTTGAGACAGTTTTGAGATTTTTGTGACAGACCCTAGTACTGGAGGTACCCTTAATAATAGACCGATCTAGGAAATTTTTTGGGAGGATGTTTATGGCTACAAAGGAAGCATAAGTGCCAACTTTCGTTCAAGTCCCATTTGAATTTCGGGTGTAGGAGAGAATTTTCAAAAAACGCCCTTCTGCCACGCCCACTTTTCCAATTTTTTGAATTCATAGTAATTGCCTTTAAGCATGTTGAAATACCAAATTTCATCAAAATATCTTGAAAAACTCCGATTTTAGAGCAGTTTTTGTGATTTTCGTAACAGACCCTAGTACTGGAGGTACCCCTAAAAACGGTCCGATCGGGTCCATTCTCGAACTTGTTCTTACTCATGTCCCCGTGAGCACGCATACCAAATTTTGTCAAGATAGCTCAACTCCTTCGATAAGATAACTGTATACAGACAGACGGACGGACGGACATGTCTAAATCGATTCTCCTGGTGACGCTGATCATTTCATATATACATTTTGTATGGTCTATGTCGACTAGTTCTGGGTGTTACACACAACCACACAAACGCAATATACCCTCGACACAGAGTGTGTCGGGTATAAAAACAAAATTGTCATGGATCTCGATATTTTCGACTGGGATAGATACAGTTTTTATATTCGTGTCACACACTCAGTCTTCCTATCATTACAGCGTATATTTGGTCCGCTTTAGAAGATCTGTTCGCTCAATTAAAAAAACTGAAGCGAAATTATTTTTATTCGAATGAATTTGAAATGGAATGACGGCGCCAACAAATTCTTTGACTTTTTCCATTAAATTTAACCGATTACTGATTTTGTTAATTTTGAACAATGTAGATTTTCTTTTCTCAACTACAATTGTGGGAATATTTTCCAAATTGTTGACGTGACTAAAAGCTCGATCGGATAAGGCGAAATGGAGTTTAAAGGGTCCTTCAGTTGATAATTCTCTATGTATGTATGTATGTATGCTTGCATGGAACTCTATTACAAAGAAGATTTTTTATATTTGCTCTGTTTTTAACAGTGATGAACGCAATGCATTCCAATTTCTTCTCTTATTTCTTTTGGATTTTCCATTTTAAATTAAATTCATTTTTTGAGAACAGATTTAATTAGAGAAATGAATTCTCGATTGTTGCAATTAATTGAAGCTGGTGAAGTATATCATCCGTTCGTCAATATACTTTGTATATCTTTTCATCTTTTCAAATAAATCACATTATGGGTACATCGATTCTTAATACAATGTGTCTAATCTAATTTATCGAGCGAGCGTTATATCGGTATGTGCCATCGAGTTCATTTTCTTCAGTCCAATTAGTAGATATTTTTTTTTTTTTTTTTTTTTGTAAATATCCAGTTTCCAGCATGCATTTGTTGTAGATTTTCTTACGAGAATTTAGAAAGTTAAAACTAAGCTTTAATCGAAAAGTTAACATTTGTGCATTGAATGTATACCCGGACTTGTTGAATCGTGTAGCCATTGATCACAAGATTTGACTCAGAAGAAAGTGTGCCGCTCTTTCAATGTCACGCCTTTGAATTATGATGAGCTTTGGTTCTTCAAATCTTTTAACGTGTTCTCATGATGCATTTTTGATAAATTTAAAATCATAATTTTAAAAAATTAAAACCTTCAGCAATTTCTTTGTGACTGACTCGCTTTATAAACAATAGACGAGCGGCTCTTTGCCTTCCTTTCAAATGCATACATATATACAATCGGTGTTCGAATTTATCTATAACCTAAAGAATCCGTCTGGCCATTTGAAAAAGATGTAAGCAGATGTCCTTATATCCTGAAGCCAACATAAATATATACGTACATATATATAAACAATTTTAATGCTTAATCAATTTCATCACATCTTTTAAAATTTAAATTATACATATATAGATATCTTCGCGCCCGCATCAAATCAATACAAACATAGTTCACGCCTCGATGTTACTACCAGTGCGGCAACTTCAAATTTTTACCGAAATGCGCATAAATAACATATTTATTTTCTTTGGTTTTCTATTTTTCAATTTTTAATTTAACATTTTCACATAATTCTGAACTATTGTTTCTTAATTATAACTCTTATTATTACCGTGATTGTTATTATTTTAATTATTATCTATATCTATGAACTCTTGCCATTCGGTGTGTATCATGGTGTGTGTTTCTAGTTACATCGAATCTAATAATCGACCAGACGAGCTCTCATTATGTATACGCCCTGGTGCCTTGCACAAACACAAGAGAGGAGAACCACAAACTCACGCAACAGTTACTTCCGAGGTAGTACAAAAACCCTTTCTCGATCGCTCGCTCGCTCGCTCTGCTGAATGCAATGCTAATGAAACTCGCTCACCTGCTGTGCCGAAACGTCCGAATCGATTTGAATTGAGATAATGTTGTATCTATCTAATCCTGATCGGCGCCGTCGGGAGTTATTAATTAAAATTCGATCTCTAAAAAATTGTTTGTTATATAGAGTTTTTTTTTTTTTTTTGTTTTTTAGTTGGCAACGTTATTGATCTAAATCTTTTTGCTTATACTGGTATTTTATTTTTGGTACCATAAGTTTCAGTACTTACTTCCTTTTTTTTCTTTTTTACTTTTTAAGTTCTACTCTCGCTTTTCTATTCACATGAATTAATATGCATGCATAAATCTGGAGCTTTTCGGTTGAATAGTAGTTTTATAAATTTATATTATTTTAGTAACATAAGAAACTTCAAAAGGGGCGCATGCATAGAATTTGGAATTGCAACATTACTTCTTTTAAAAAAATTTTTTTTAGTTAGATACGAAAATAAGCGCAAAAAGGGCCATTTCTTGTTTAAAATTTATGCATAATTTGAATAATAAATAGTCCAATGCACTGTTCCATTTTATTGGCCAGAATAATTTAGTTCGAAAATTTAAGTGGCGTATTTGCTTTTATTAAAGCCTTCAAGGGGAATTTTTCAGATGCTCTAAAAAGTACATGGGCGCATACTTTATTTTATAAATGAACAAATAAATACCTATATCAACACAATTATATTTTAATTGGTTTAGAATGAATATTCGTAGATACTTAAATTCTATAAAAGAGAAAATTAACTATATTGTAAAAGAAATAAATTCCTTTTGATTGAACTAATCAATTTAAAGTACCTAAAATAATGTAAACGTTATCATTTATACGTGTGTAAATTTCGCGATTTTACCGCACTATATCGATACATTTTTAAAGCAATTTAAGTCAAATGTACTCAATTGATCATATTTTTATAGAGCTCTGATGAGGCCCTGGCACGTTATAAGTGCAATTATGAGAACTGCAATCGAAGCTATAGCACAATAGGAAATTTGCGTACGCATCTGAAAACTCATAAAGGTATGTAAAATCTTAATATTAAATTATAACAATACTTAAATTAAATTAAATTAAATTAACTTAATTCGCTTTAGGGGACTATCGTTTTAAATGCACCGAGGAAGGCTGCGGAAAAGCATTTTTAACATCCTACAGCTTAAAAATACATGTGCGGGTTCATACAAAAATCAAACCTTACGAATGTGACGTTGGCGGCTGTGAAAAAGCGTTCAATACACGTTACAGGTATTTGGGGAAAAAAATTCTATATAAATTTTAGAGATGCTTTAAGTTTATTGTTGTCGGCTTTTATATAAGTGCTGTTTACATGCCGTTATCAGTATTGAAATAGTATTCTTTTTTTTTAAATAGAAACTAGTTGAATTGAATTTTTTTTTTTTTTTTTTTTTGCTTGCAGATTGCACGCTCATTTACGACTGCACAATGGGGAAACATTTAATTGTCAGATTTGCCAAAAATGTTTTACAACTCTAAGTGATCTTAAAAAGCATATGCGTACACATACCGGCTTCCGACCGTACAAATGCCCTGAGGATGCATGTGGCAAAGCCTTTACAGCCTCGCATCATTTGAAGACCCACATTCGAACGCACACGGGGTATGTCAAACGCAACGCAACGCAACGAAATGAAAATAAAGCATAAAACGATTTTTCGCAAAACATTTCTATTATCTATTTCAGTGAAAAACCCTATCCATGCGAGGAGACCACCTGTACGAAATCTTTCAGCACTTCACATAGTCTAAAGTCACATAAAAAAACCCATCAGAAACATATTCAGCATAGTGTTACCAACGCTAAACAACAGAAAAAATCGAATGGGAACAAACCCAGCACAACTGCGTCTGGAAGCGTTAAGCGTTCGATAAAAACCGCTCCGAATAAAGCGAGTGTTAAAAGCGAGCGTGAGAGCCCCACTTCCAGTTGTTGCATTGAAAGCCAAAATTCCAACGATAATATAAATCGAAGCAATGGAATTTCTACGAAATCAACAGCTGTTGAAGAAATGTCTGTTATTCCGCCACAATCGCCGAATCTAGGCACGGATTCAATAACTCAAATATTAAACGGTGGCACGAATATAAAAACTGAAGCAACGGAAATCAATACCATAACAAATGTACAGCAGCGACCATTTCAGACTCCTTTGACTTTGTTGCCAAAACTCGAAACCGCCGTCGTTCTCCCAGCCGAAACACGCGCTCAGGCTGTTCAATTAGCGTATGCTGCTGAAGAGGAAATCCCTGCTCCGTGGCTTGATGCAGGCGTGCTAGTTTCAAAGCTTATGCCGCCATTAGAGCGTATGACCTCTACATGTGTAGGGGTTGCGCTACCTACAGGGATGCCAAGTTTTGTTGACTTGTCACAGAACTATACTAGTGCTATGCCCGAATTGTCTGTTGTTGGTAACGAAAGAATGCAACAGCAGCAGCAGCAGGAGCCGCGAGGACAACAACAACAACAACAACAAATTTTCTTTCAATGAATAGTGTTGTTACCATTGACACTGATTTACCCATATCTGGCAATTCAAATCAATTTTTAAATACCTTAAGTATGACAACCCCATCCGCCATGGATGTAGATCTCGAACAAAAGCATAACTCACCGCAGCAACAAGAACAAAAACAGCAACAGGCACACCAACAATATTACACATCCAACAGTATTAATTACAGCGACCAAACTGCGCCGAATATACAAAATATGGCTTGCAGCAATAACAACAACAACAACAACAACAATAGTCTGCCCATTCAGGATAGCATTGAAGATCTTTTAAAAGACGCTGATTTTATCGATGGGTCTGACATCGAAACGGAATCATTACTCAACGATATTCTTATGACCATCGATAACGATGCCAATTTAATACAACAAACCCTACAACAAGCCGACCAAGTTGCAACAACTGTCGATGAAACTGGCCTAATCGAAGTCGATTTGCGTAATAATAAGCCAACATTAAAGCAAATTACAGCCGATGCTGGCATTTGTAGTTGTACTAATTGCAAATGTGACAAGACTCAAAATTGTCAAGGCGGCTGTGCTAACGAAAATCCTTGTGGCCAAAAAATTCTACCGAAAACAACAACTATACCAACGAAAAGTTCAACAACAACAACAGCCAAACCCTCCGTGCGACGTACGCGTTCTTCAACCAAAACGGAAAAGGGGCAAGACTTGAGGAATTACTGTGAGACACCGAAATCTTCATCAAACTCAACACAGCGTCGCGCAGCTGACATGAATCAAAATATCGAAGATGTTGCGGTGCTTTTACAAAATCTCGCTTCAATGGGCGGTAATGGTTTGGGTTGCGGCGGTGGTGGTGCATCAAGCTCGACCACCATGTCGGGTTGTTGCAGCAACAAACAAAATACCGCCAGAATAAGTTCCAATTGCTGTTCGATGGAAAAACCTTCTGGTCAACCGGCCGAAACAACCAATAAAAAGCAATTCGTGTACCTGCAAAAGTCCCGCTGAGGGTGTAGCCAATGGTTGTTGTGTTGTTATTTGCATTAAAACTTTACAAGCACTACGAAAGGTTCTTACGCGAAAAAATTTGAACCTGATGCTTTGCCCGCAGCAGCAAAGGCAACAACAGCAACAACATCAAAATATGTCATAAATACTGTGGTGAAAGAGAAAACAGAACAGAGAATTCATTTGACATTCGGCAATGGATTTTGAATGTCCCCGAAGTCAATTCAAAATCCTTTCAATGCAAAGCATTGCTATTAGTTTAATTGCTTTATACATTTTTTAATACCAAATATTACAAATAAATGTATGTAAATACATATGTGGTGTGCGTTTCCATCTTTTACACAAGCCAAAACGTAATGTCTCCTGTAAAACAAAGTCATTATTGAGTCCTCTTATTATTATATCTTTCCTTAACTAACTCATTTTTATTGTTTCTTTTTAATTGGAACGGAAACGCAAACACTTTAGTTCTAATTGAAATGTCGCTGTAAAAACACAAAGAAAGAGAGGGAGATTTATCTGAACAAAAAGGAGAAACTTCATGTATATAGCGTAAATTGAAGGGCAACCCCGAAAAGGGAAACAAGACTACTTGAATATTAGGCTTCTGATAAAAAAATATGTTTATCTTATTTGTGGGCCCATCCGAAATTATAAATGAAAATAGATACAACGGACAGACATAAAAATTCGCTGGACTTCCATAGTCATCGTAATGCAAAACTCACGAATCATTTATATAATGCATTTTTTTTTTTAGCCTAAAAGTATTTTATAACTTATGCTATTTATGCGTTGGATAAGACTATCCTCGCTTTCTATAACGAAGCATAGAGATAAAGTTATAAAGGAATGCTTAATAATTAACACCTCAATGAGTTTAATGGGCACGAAATCCTTTTTAATCTTCTCCGGCTGGTATAGCATCTTCCAATCGGCGCACAAACTTAACACGTATTTCGGTAACGTTGTCACCCTTTAATTGATCCTATAAAATAGAATTCAGACCCTTACGCATCTTGGCGTATTTATTTACATTGCAACAATTCGCTTACCTGTACAAACCAACATTGTACCTCAAGCTGAACCATTTCCAATGCACCACGAATGCAACCGGTGAGTATGGAACTATAACGTAAATTTGTTAAATCTGCTGGTAGCTCTACAAACTCCGTCAAAGGACTAGTCTCAAAGACCAATGAGAATTCATCAGAAGCTGCAGACCAATTAGAAATTGTTGGCTGAACATTCAGATAAAATCGAAACGCTTGCTGTATGCGATCTGCTGTCTCACGCATCTCCAGACAACGTGGTGCGGGAGTACGCGCTAGAAAGTCCTCAATCAAACGCATTCCCATGTTGTATCCAATACGTTCCAACTGCTTGTTAACGTCTTCTACATTATCGAAATCGCGCAACATTTGCGTAACCAATGCGCCATATGTTAGCGTCAAGAACTCAGAGTTCTGTAAGTCGTTATTGAAAAAGATTGAAGGTTTGTTTTTTTTAGACATTTCTAATTAAAACTATAGGATAGTCATACACATATAAATATATGCATACAAATAAAACTTAGAATTAAAGTTAATTATAAATGAACAAATATACATCTTTGTTCTGTGCTAAAAAAAAAATAATTTCTTCCAATGTTCGAATATTTATCCACTTCCTTCATATTCCATAGGTATTTATGGTACAAAAAAAAGGATTACAACTAAAATTTTCTTAAAGAGCTCAAATTACCCTCGAGTATAAACCATGTATTAACATGTCACAAGTCGTTACTGGAATATTTCTAAAAATAACTGGAATTTTCTTATAAATTAACTTTTTTTAAATTCATATTCTCTTTTCGAATTCCTTTCGAGAGCCTCAAATTATGAATTAGAATTCTTCGAAAATATTTGGATTAAGTCTACTTAATGGGTGTAATCGTAATGCTTGGCGTTTGATGGGGTGCGATCAGCTTCGGTTGTGCACGTATCGTTGCTCGTGAGCTCTGTGCCGATTGCTGTTGACTTGAACCGCCATTATTGCCGCCGCTACCCGCCTGCTGTTCGTTCTTTTCCTGGGCCGAATGAAAGCGCCCGCCTTCGCCTCGAACACGATTCATCGCATGTCGATGCCTCGACTCATGCAAATATTTGGATCTTTCCTTGGGTATTCGTGATTCGAGCTTGGCACGAGCTTGCCGTCTTATAAGTATTCGCTTATATTGCTTAGCATTAACGTATAGCGGCTCTTCTTCTGGTTCTGCTTTACCATCGTCGTTTGTTGCATCAATGACCGTTGTGTTTGAATTCGGATCCAAACTAGAGCTGCCACCAGCACCAGCAGCAGTAACGACTGTTGTTGCATTCTGTGCGCCCTGTAAAGCATTGGCAGCCGCGTTAGCAGCGGCTGTTGCTAGCGCAGCTGGTGTGGCGGCAACTGTAGCTGCTGAAGCTTGAGGCACCATAATAATCTGTTGACCAACTGTAGCACCTTGCGGACCAGCAGCGGATATTTGCATAATCTGACCATTTATATTTATCAGTTGTGGCTGCGTATTCGCTTGCGCTGCCGTAGCATTACCGTCCAAAGAGAGCGTGTTTGGTTGATAGAAAACGGTTTGGCCATCGGGTAATTGTATCAGTTGAACCGGCTGTGCAGCTGTTGTTTGTTGTGGCTGTTGCAACATTATCTGGTTGGCTTGTAATGGTATTAGCTGTTGTTGTGCGTTTCCTTGACCTTGCGGCTGTTGTGGAGCTTGTCCGATAATTATTTGCGTTCCTCCGGCAGTCATCACCGGCATTGGAATCACTTGAATCTGATGATTGCCTTGGCTAGATGTCACCAATCCACTCGCAGCATTACCGCCACTCACAACATTTGGACCCGCATGCTCCTGCTGACTACTGCCGCTAGTGTTGCTACTCTGTGAGGCATGATTTTCCATTATCGACAGAGGTCCTATTGTTGATTTCGCTTTTGTGTTCGACGTTGATTCCAAAAGGAGTTTAGTTAGGTGGTTTCCCTGCTACTTTACTGCAAAATCGAAGGAAGCTTCTTGAGCTGAGGGAAGCCAGTTCTTATACAAGTTCTTACTTCTAGCTACGCCTATTTCAATTTTTCAATGCGAGTTTTAATCGTTAGAAACTTAAGGCTTACCACTTTCTTTGCATCCAACCGTGGTGTTTGGCGAGACATCCTTTTTATTTACCAAATAAATAAACTTCAATACAATGTGACGGCTTCGGGCAGTAATTTTTATAATTGCATTTATCTACATATATAAAACCATATTCAAAGAAAATAGAGCATAGCATACCTCGTATGAGTACTCGTTACATTCGAGCAGTGCTGTTAAATCGTTTCTTTAGTCGGCTTCTACATTGAACGATTATCGACGCGATTTTCACAACGATTTTTTCAAATTCCCTTTTGAAATTGTCTTCTGTCGGTGTTCGCTTCTACACTACATGATTTGCAAGCAACCGATTTATACTTTGTTGTGTTTTTCTTATGACATTCGTTTATTGGATTTATGCGAATTAAGTAAGTAAGTAATAAAATAAGTGGTTGTGACGCATTTTAAAATATATAAATTAAATTAGAATGGATTCAGACACTTCATAAAAATTTATTCGAACAGTTCTTTGAAACTGTTTTCCGTTCTACGAACGGCGGGAAAGGCAACTGTCAAAAATCGGCATGGAAATCGACGACATGGCTAGTACAAACGATTTTGACCGCTTCACTTTCGTCTCTCCTCCCTTGCCTACAAACGCAAAAATCGGTGAGTGCTGTTGGCCGACAATCGTCCAATGTAAAAGTAGACTTAATAAAAAATATTCGGCTCGTTGCTCACTGTGGAAACTTAGTGTGCTTTCAGACACGCCGATTTTTGGCCGATTTTAGTCGCTGATTTTCTTTTGTTTTACTGTTCTATCGGCGAGACATTTAGACACAACGATTTTTATCTAACGATTTTTTAATGAAGTTGGTTTCTTGTGTGCTTCTTTTGACACTTTGGTCCACCGTTTTGAATAAAAAAATAACGATTTACCTCTATTTAAGTGAAATCAAAACTAAAACAGGAAATTAAAACTAAAAAAAAATCAAAATTTTGATCTAACGGTCAGAAAAGTCAAAAATCGTTGGTACGAACGATTTGTACTCGTTCCCTTCCGTCAACCCTCCCTCGCCTAGCAAAAAAAAATCTTTGAGAAAAATCGGCCAAAAATCGGCGTGTCTGAAAGCACACTTATGAAATGACAAGTTATCTAAATTATAAAATAAGCACAGCTAGCAAAAGATATAGTAACATTGTTAGTCCGTTCCCGTACTTAATAGGAAATACTCGGTAAAATGACAGAGAGCCAAAATTATTCTCTATGAGACAGAAAAGCTCCCAAAATAACGGGAACAAAAAACACAAAATTTCTGTCCGAAAGCAAATTGCCAAAGTGCTTTTAAATTCCAAGGCACGCAAAAATCTTATGTGCTACGGTTATTAAACATTATTTAAAAATCCAATTCTTCTTGTTAGCCCTTTTTAGTAAAGTTTGTAAAACTTCACGTACGAGAAATGTTTTTCAGTAAAATTGGATCGTTTTGAGCAATTTCCTGGAGTACCTTGTATAACTTGGAAAACAAAAACAATTATCTGCTCGCCACCTGTTACTAGCTCATAGGAAAATAGAAAAAATGTTCAACAATCAAATAAGATAATTCTATAAGGCTAGGAGTTTCAGCAGTCTGGGCAGCACTGCTTGGTAATTTTTTGTACCGAGTACTTATGCTACGAAAGAGCGGCGGCCATTGGAGATAAATGAATAATCATAAAATTGTAGTGACTTGCAAAACACTAGCATCTTTGAGGTCCGACTGATAAATTTCGACAAAAAACTAAATAAAGCCATGAGTGTTCGCGTAATAAATGATGAGGCTCATTTCCAGAGTGAGCTTGCCGCGGCAGGAATTCGATTGGTAGTTGTGGATTTCACTGCAACATGGTACATATTTAATAAATTGCAATGACATGTCATTTAAAGTGGCCCAAAATGCCCCATTGAAACTACATTTATTCCATCAGGTGTGGACCATGCCAACGTATAGCTCCCCATTTCGAACTATTGCCTGCAAAATATCCCAAGGCTATCTTCTTAAAAGTCGATGTGGACAAGTGTCAAGACACAGCAGCAAGCCAAGGAGTTTCCAGTATGCCAACGTTCATATTTTATAGGAATCGGGTACGTTGATATTGATTTGTAGATTGCGATCCGAGATTTGTGGAATTCAATTTTTATTGCGTTTCTCACATTAGCCGCAAATATGTATTTTCGACGGTTTCGAATTTTCGAAAATAAGACTGTTCACACATAGTTTTTGAAATTTCGTGTTTTCATATTTGGAAAATGTTGTTCAAAGATTTCAAGCAAGCCGTATTTAACAAGGTGGTGGCAATATCAAGTTTGTCTTCTTCTTTCTGAAATTTAATTGTCAAACTATATGAAATTTTCTGAATTTTTAGTTTCTTTGCAACAACAAAGGAAAGTGTTTGTTTTAGATTTGTTTTTCTTATTGTAATATTGATATCACCTTGTTAAATACGCCTTGGATTTCAGGTAAAGAAAATTTACTTTTCGCCTTTTTAACAAGTTGGCATTTAGGTTTTAGAAATTAAAATTTATATTTTTTTCGCATTCGTGCATGATTTCGTTGAAAACAATGTGTTTTTGACAAGGTGGTGACTATAGAAACAGCTCTTCTTCTTCCTTTTTTAAACTCGGAACTGTCCAAATTGTGTATTGAATTTCGACGCTTAAATTTTTGAACGAAATTTAAAATTTTTATATTTGAACAAAATTCAAACAAACGTGAGCTGATTTTGATATTTCGTAATTTTTATAAATTGTACTATAGACGCCACCTTGCTAGATATAAGGTGTATTTAACAAGGTGATATCAACATTACAAGATGTACAGAAACTACCCCTCCGCGCTTCATCTCGTCCATAAACCAAAAAATTGTCGGCAATAGTTGCCCTAATGTAAAAGGGCACATTGCCATATAGAACTATAGCTGCAACTTCGGCCAAAAGCTATTACGTGGTACACCACACTTTCTATTACGTGGTTCACCACAACACTCGACTTATGGCGTGGTTCACCACAATTGAACTTTTTCACCAAATCATGCCATAACGCGCCGAAATTTGGCCGAAGTTGCAGCTATAGTTCTATATCATATATAACTATATATGTCACTCAGGAGCCGTTTCCATTTTGGCTCTTTTCACCACGGTCTTGGGTACCCACCAAAAAGAGCATTTTGTACTGAGGTACTCACCAAAAGTATTTCTCTCTCGCTCTTCTTTTGCCTGCCGAGTAACATCTCTTTCTAACTGGCGCGAAACGTCCCGCGCAATATCTCTGAGAGTGACATATGGGCCAAAATTCTTTTTAATGCCTAAATTTCTGTCTCTGTCAACGAAAATCAGTGTTCGTAAAAGAGCAAATCAAATAAATAACAAAAAAATTTTACCTAAAAATTTATGAATAACGAAATAAAATACTCTAGTCCAATTGGAAAAAATCGAATATTACCAAACTTCCATCTTGTTTACTCGCAAATTACAGTAACATTGTTGTCGTGTTTGGCAAGACAAGACAAGATAAGACAACAATGTTACCGTAATTTGCGAAGGAAATAAATTTAGTTTTGTTAATCATTTATTTTTTCAATTCGACTAGAGTATTTTATTTCGTTATTCATAAATTTTTTGTTAAAATTAATTTTTTATTAATATGGTTTGCTCCTTCAGAAAAACTGATTTTCATTGACAGGGACAGAAGTGAAGGCATTAAAAAGAATTTTGGCCCATATATTGTTATATATGTTCTATATGCTTTTCGACGTCGACAGTTAGCCCCAGTGTTGCCAGATGGGTTTTGTGAAATTCTGCTAGACAGCGCTTTATTTTCAGCTATATTCAGCTGAATTCAAATATGCCAGTTTTCGTATAGAAAATTTTTTTGAAAAAAAAGGTATGACACTGTCTTCTAGTGAACTACTTCAATTATTCCAATTCCTTCATTCGCTTGAAAACAAAAAAAAAAAATCTTACCGCCGTTTTCACCAAGCTGTTGAAATAAAACTTGAATGAAACGAACTTTGCGATTATATAAATAAAAGGTAATTTTTATTTAATTTTATTTAGAAAGCTTGGTGCAACCGTGGGTTACTTTTTTATTTTAATATTTATTTTATGATAACATCATTATTTTATCATCAGTCTTAGCTCCGTTAATAATTTTCACAAATCCCCCAACGCTTCAAAACAATCCATTATTGCCATATAGAAGCAATCAGTTGACCAGTGTTTCCAGATCAGGAAAATTTTTCTCTGGGTGGAACATAAAATGTTTTCATCTTTTTGCAAAAGCCTAAAAATCAGCTAAAAATCTGTCGATCAACAGTAAAATTCCGCTAGATTTTTAGCTATGGGAGCGTCCATAAATGATGTCACGAATTTTTTGCGATTTTTAGACCCCCTTCCCCCCCCTTTGTCACAAACCTGTTACATATGAGCTAACCCCCTCCCCCCCAGTGTCACGTCACAATTAATATGAAAAAACAGTATAGGCCAATTCACAATTAATGCTAATTTAAGGTTAAATATGCTAACATGTTTTTTATATGGAGTTTGACATCTCACGCCTACTTTAACACATTAAACCTTAAATTAGCTTGCACTTTGTGACACATATCACTAATTTATAAATATGATGCTATTTTTCATATAAAAAAATTAATGTAACAAAATCTTTATTTTATATTTATATTTTATTATTATATTAAAATAAAACAGCTGATTTTTTATCGATACATACTGTCTCAATTAAGCTAATGCAATGTTTACACGGCGATTGCCTTATACTTAGTTCATAGTACAAAAATTAACGCATTTTTTTAAACAAATTTTACTATGAAAAGTGTGACATAACATGCTTGGGAATATGTCACAAAACTGTCACAGATGAGCTGACCCCCTCCCCCCCACCAAACGTGACATCATTTATGGACGCTCCCTATCCGCAATAACGAATTTTTGTCAGCCGACGAACTTCAAAATCTGCTAGATCTAGCAGAAAATCTGCTGATCTGG
Source organism: Chlorops oryzae (assembly GCA_020466095.1). Lineage (NCBI taxonomy): Eukaryota > Metazoa > Arthropoda > Insecta > Diptera > Chloropidae > Chlorops > Chlorops oryzae. Next base: position 132,150,827 of record CM035806.1, read on the forward strand.
CATCACTGGTTAGCCCTACACTCCTACATGGTCGAAAATACGAAAAAGTCGAAAACTCGTATTTTCGGCTGAAGTGAGAACACACTAATTAAGCTCTGAGTTAACATTTTATTTTTAGATAAGAAATTTTTAAATAAAAAAAATTAGATTTGAATTAAAAATTCGAATCTAAAAACAAAATGAGGTAACTCAGAGCTTAAAGAATGATTTATAAAAATGAGTTCATAACTCATTTTTTAAAGTTTCAATTCACAATTCAATTGTCATAGAAATGAATTCAATAAAAATTTGAAATTGTTAGCTGTGAATGAAAGCGCCTTAAGCCTCAAATGAATGAATTATTTTACAGTTCTGTGGCGTAATGAGGATAAAATTAAAATAAATTTGAGCGAATATCTAACATTTATGACAATTTTGCTAAATTTTAGTCCGTTAATATCGTAAAATTATCTTTTTAATATAATAAGTTTTTTAAACTCCATTCAGACCAAAATAGATCGCATTCAGGGAGCGGATATAAATGCACTGGAGAACAAAATCCAGGAGCATGTTGGAACTGGTGATGAAACTGGCGAAGACTACGGCCAAGGGCTAGTGAGTTTTTTATTTATTTATTTTTAATATTCACTCAGTATAGGATATAGTTGAAAGCAAAAACCTTTCACGATTTAGATGGAACTGAATAGTTTCATATCAAAACAAGAATGCGAGTGCCTTAACGAAGCTGACGATCATCCCATGATACACGCTTTGACTTCAGACGGAGGCTATTTGCAGTCAGATTGTGATGAGCAATTAATACTTTCGGTAACGTTTAATCAATTGGTCAAGATCCATTCTATAAAATTCAAGGCACCACAACAACTTGGTCCCAAAGACATTAAGCTGTTTATAAACCAGCCACGAACTATTGACTTCGATTTGGCCGAGTCAATGAATTGTGTTCAAGAATTAACGTGAGTATGCTTAATTCATTGATGATTTCATATTGCGTGAATTTTTATTTATTTAATTTTTTATTTTTAAATTGCAGTCTAGATCCTAAGGATCTACAAGAAGGACAGCCAGTGAACTTACGTTTCGTTAAATTCCAAAATGTTCAAAACCTACAGATTTTCGTACGCAATAATCAATCTGGCGGCGAGGTTACCCAAATCGATTATGTTGGTTTCATCGGGTCACCGGTAATGACAACAAAAATGGGCGATTTCAAACGAGTAACTGGAAAAAAAGGAGAAAGTCATTAACTCTGCAGTCACCAAATAACCAACTGGATTCCAGAGCATAAAACAATGTCAAACATATAGAAGATGATTAATTTTATTGGTAATAAAATCTTCGGAAAAGCAATATAGCTTTACATGGCAAACACCGAAATCCATTAAAAATAAACAAGATAGATAAAGCTAAAGATGGAGGTAACCTGTGCCAAAAAAGCAAATGCTTTCATGACGACATAAGCGGAATTCAGTTGCGTTCGTTTTCATTGTCTGTGAAGAAAAAATTGAGTTTCCATTGAAGATTTCTAGAAGAGATGCTGAAAGACAATTTAATAGATTGAATTTTTTTATGTCTTCTAAGCCAATATATATATATATATATATATATATATATATATATGTATAGGATCATATGCATTTCCACTGTTTTATTTTTAAAATAAATGAAAACACAATTGACTTTCGCATTTGAAACCGCAACTGTGAGTTCCGGTTTTTCTTCAGCTTTTAGCATCATCTTTCCTTGACTATAGTCAAAAATCGTCTTTACGAAATTTTGTCTTAGAAATTCAATGGTATGAATTATTATCTTTGATCCCAATTCAACTTAGCAGTAATTAATTATTGCTATCGATTTCTTAAAAACAATATTTCAAACTTAACAATGTTTATATTTATGGAGCAAGGATGAATGTCATCCTAGATTAAAATTTCTCGTTGCTTTCATAGATTTACTCTCCGATACGATCACATCATGCTATTTGTAGATTGATTGCTCAAATGCCAGTGGAGAATTTTCCATGCCCGTTCGGCTTGCGTTTGTGTGAATTCTGTTTCCCACTGAGAGCTGAAGACGACATTTGATTTGGCTACTATCTCGGTATTGGTTGGCTGACTTTTCAAACGTTTGCGTGCCTCTTCTTCGCTGAGCATGTCACGCTTCATAACACGCTGTATGGCTACGTCTTCAGGAAGTATCATACCCCATATCTCATGGCAATCTCTTTCCCATCCAGCTTGAAATAGCAACGCCGCTTCGATAAATACAACATTGATCTTTCTATTTTGTTCGGATGCACTTTCAGTTAAAGAACGAATGCGCCGTTTGATTTCCAATAGCAATTCTGGCCAAACAATCTGATCAAGTTTTGCTAACTCGTCTGCCTGCTTAAATACAATGGCAGACAATTTCTTCCGGTCAATTTGCCCTTTTATATCTAGGATTCCCTTTCCAAAATGATCAACGATTTTCTTATAACAAACTTGACCAGGTTCATATATCTCATGCGCAAGCTGATCAGAATGTATGATGATAGCACCCATTTTTTGGAAGCGTTCTGCCATTCGACTTTTTCCACTTGCAATGCTACCAGTCAAACCAATTATGTATGGATTATTTGGCAGGTGCGGTTTTTCCTATTATTTCCAAAGAAATTTTAATTAAGATAGTTCTTACATATACACATATCTCCACTTCCTCTCACCTCTGGCTTACGTATACGTGTTCCAAGAAGATCAATGCGTGTATTACTTGAGCTGATCTTTAGCTCTTTGGGACCACTATTGCATTTGTCCTCAACCATTTTAACGCAATATATATCCAACTGACATAGATTATTTTTCTTACGTATTTCATTGATTTTCTTGCCTCCACGCAACGTTTCTTCACTAACTACAATCATATCCATGTCTGGGTCAGTGCTTGTTGGGCCAAAAATATCCTCGATTTTAACAACGTCATACTGCAAACTTGAATCGACTTCTTGTAAGAACTTTCTCACGTGCTCAATGCGTTGCTCCACGGGCAATATGAGTTCCCATAAAATCTTTGCTGCATCGATAATTCCATAAATTAATCTATGAATTACAAAGGATTCTTATTTTCATTTTCATTTTCAACTTACAATGGGTCATCTCAGCTGCAGTCACACCAACAACTAAACGTTTACATGCCCGCAACGCTGCTTGTGTTAAAAAGATTTTATGCCCCAAATGAATGCGATCGAATGTACCACCCAAAACGACGGTATCGTACATTTTCAGTTCCTCCTCAGGCTCATCGCAATATGTTTGCATTTCAGAGGTATTCGAACTGCTCTTCAGATATATGGTCTCGTTGGGAATTTTAAGTTGAGTTCGAAGTGATTCGCAAATTTCTGGACAATTGGAATCGGAAAAGAGCATTTCGATCGGCCGCAGTCCACTTATTGAACGACCTTTGAGCGGTGTGATTAACACACTAATGTCCATGGGAACACAAGTGTTTTTGGTAGTTATTCCGCCGATGTCCGTATAGAGTTGATTTATAATTTTTCCCCATGCTGGTGTAGGTTTCGGTTTGGTGGCGGATATGTTAAGATGTATGAAGAGTGTACGAACGTACTTTCCGACATACTGCAATGAATGGAATATTTCCTTAACGTTCGACACTACCAAGATCCCGGTTGCAGTCATCACACTTTGTTGTAGTTATGAATAATGCGAGAATATTAATAAACATACATATATACTGACATATGAATCTTTGATAAAAACTGTCAAATAATTTTAAAACGTCAATCGAAAAAAATAAAATTGTTTTGGTAGGTAATATAATATAAAAAATAAAAAATTATTTAAATTGGTATTTTTGAAGTTGTTAATCTGTATCACTAATATATTTACCGTACACGATAATAAAAAGTAACTTTTCTGAAAAAATTTGCCGCGACGTCACTAGCGCAAATAATTTTTTTTTTTTTTAATTTTTACGTATATTTAAAATCAGTCTAAAAAGAAAAATATGTTTGTGCAATCGAGTCAATAAATTTTTTTTCAGTTCTTGCTTTATTGCTTTCAAGAAATTCATTATTACGGCTTTTTGGTAAGCTCCTAAAATCTAAGATTATTGTTTAACACGTTTAATCAAAAAATGTGTTTACTATCAGTCAATTGTTCATCATTTTGCTTCACAATAGTTGAAAAGAAAAAAGTATTGATACGGCTTTTTAGTAAGCCTTTCAAATCAAAGATTAAAGTTTTAAAAATATGACACAAAAAATTTAGCACACAAGTTTTTTTTAACCTCGTGACGTCACATTTTAACTTCAGCGTTGCATTTGAGTTTGAGAAACATGCTCGCATTTGGATTGGAATAGAAGACAACACGTCACACATTCCGAATCAATTGGTTGAGAAGTGAACTCCCAAACAAGAGATTCATAATAACAGAAATGGAAGCACTGTACCATCAAACTAATCGCGTACTACAAGAAATCGATCAGAGTTTCCAAAAACTTGCTCAGTCCCGAGATCCGGCCAATAACCTTGAAATCGAAAATGAAATTCAAATGAAAATCACTACCGTTAATTCGTGAGTGTTTCAGAAGGCGCTGCTCAATTCATTAAATTTTAATATAATTTTAAAATTAAGGAACTGCGACAGATTGGATGTGCTGCTGTACAAAGTACCAGTTTCACAACGGCCTAGTGCGAAAATGCGAGTCGATCAATTAAAATATGATGTACGTCATTTGCAAAGTTCCTTGCAGCTTTACCGTGAAAAGCGACAACGACGACAGGCGGAGCTCTCTGAGCGGGAGCAGCTGCTAAGCCATCGATTTACAGCAAATAGTACATCACCGGAAACGCGTTTAGACATTGACTACGCCCTACAGCATAACACGCATCTTCAGAGCGCCCATCAGGGTGTAGATGAAATGATTTTCTCCGGCGGAAATATTTTATCAAGTCTTATAAATCAACGTGAAACTCTCAAGGGAGCCCAACGACGTATTATGACAATCGGTTCAACGTTAGGACTCTCTAATCATACGATGAAACTGATTGAACGGAGATTTACGGAAGACAAATACGTTATGATTACTGGAATGATTGTAACACTGATTATTATAGGATTAGTCGTGTACTTTATTGTGTTTTGAGTGTGGGTGCTCCCAGTTTTTTGTATTAAAAACAAGAAGAAAAAAAAAAAAAAACAGTCGAATTTAGGTCACAGAGCCTATTGTTCATTATTCATTATATTACTTGACGGTTTTACGTCCTATTCAACTTAGCTTAACAAATGATTGAAAATCTATATATAATTACATGTAAATTATCTTATTAGCCTAGAAATTGAGATACGGAAATATAACATGACATGACAGTGGTGAATTCCATAAAATCGGAATATAATATACAAATCTAATTAAGTGGCAGAAAATTGCGAAACTGCTGCGGTTGTTGTGGCAGAAAATTGCGAAACTGCTGCTGTTGTTGTTGTGGCAGAAAATTGCGAAACTGCTGCGGTTGTTGTGGCTGCGGTTGCGGCCAGGCTTGAAATCATCGATGCCGAATTTTCTTATTGATATGCCCACTCTTCTTGGCTGCACTCAAGCCGGATGAATTGCCGCTGGAGTGCTTATTCTTTGAATTAGAGTTGCTCATGCTTGGCGTACTATGGTGCATAATGGTCATGTCTTTATGGCTCTCACGAATTGGTGTTGTACCGCGTTCCGTATAGCGATAATTAGACACTATAAAAATGAACGCAATATAAGTATTTATCAAGCTTATCTTCCAATCGAACAATTCACTTACTCATCTTGTCATCTTTGCCGGAACTCTTAATAGTTATCGTGCCATCATGAGCTGTCGTTGTGTTCTGACAATTTGCAATTTGGTTATCACTTGAATCTTCGTTCGTCACAGAATCAGATTCACTGGCTCGCTCAGCTACAGCATAAGAAGGAAACCAAAATATATTGAAAAACTTCGAGATATACATTGTTCGTACTTACGATTACATATTGCCATTGAAGTGATACTGGATTTGGAAAATAATCGTTCGGCCTCTTTGAATTTCCGGTTTCGTTTGTCGGCTTTAGAATTGGTCGCCTTATTTGATGTTAAGTATCTTTCCCAACCTCTTATAATATTCCCGCAGAGCTGTGTATCCTCTAAATACGAACCTTCGAAAGCATATATTTGACGCTCGAGGTTGGCTAGTTGTTCCTGCAATTATGGAAATAAGCAATAATGAATTTTCAATGTCTTGCAACATATATTGACTTACAGAAGTTTCCGCCTTTTTCTTTATCAAATCAGCGAGCTCGGCGCGAGCATCAATGTTTGTGGATTTGATTGTAGAGTTTCCCTTTGATGGTTTACGCTGTTTAGTTCCATGTGATTCGTTATTGCTGTTCATGTGCTTTATGACAGGGGAACTCATTGCTTCGTTTTAGTTTGCTACGGCGTTGATTTGCTAAAGAATTGTAGTAAATTGTTATTGTTTTTAAAAAAAAAAGTCACCACCAATTATTAGGGATGTGTAAATTCCGTAATCGAATGTTAGGAAAACATATGCGTGTTTTCGATATATTAGTGGTATTCAAGCAGGCTCGGAAATAGCTAGGTGTAATTTTTGCGCACGGAAATTTTGAACTATTGCTTGAACGACCCTTATGCAAAGCGTGTGTAAAAATTTTGCGAAAACAGCTGGTTTCAATGTTTGCCTTGGTGAAAAAATGAGAAGCAAATATCGCGCATATTTTGCGCATCACAGTAGGCGTGCAAAATTTGCGAGGCTGCGGAAACTATTTTTCATACAAAATAATTTGCGAGCTCGCGAAATTTCCGAGGGCGCAAATTTTGCGTACCTGCTTGAATACCACTATTGCATGTTTGCTAACTTAAGGTCGCAAATGGCCATCTATCGCTTGCGATGGGCAGTCACTTTTGAGTTTTTTATGTTGTTCTCTTTTCTGAAAGAACGGATTTACCCAGAATGTCGGGTTTTTTTTTTCTTTTTTGCTCTTGATTTAACAAATCTTGCATCCCTTTCAATGTTTTAGCGCTTCTATGCAGCGAATTTGCTCGTTGAATGCCATCTTAAAATGCTCATCGCATACCGAAATTTGCCCACTCAAAAAAATCCCTCTACCTGCTGCCATCGCATACCATAAAATTTGACAAATCGTCCCCTGAGAAAACCGGTGTCGTATGTAGAAATTTCGAGGTTTTGGGAAATCGTCGTTGAAGTTTAAGAGATAATTACTTAAAATCTGTACGGTAGATTTTTTTAAATTTTCGTCGAGATATAGAGTGATACATGTATTTTTGAATGCAGCTCATATGAGTGTTTTATCTTACATACTTTTTAATTTCTAGGCCATTTAAGACCGTGACACAATTGTCGTATGTGGCGTTTGCTAACTCCTCAGTTGAATTGCCCATATCACATACGACAAATTACATCTTCGATTAAAGTGAAAAAAAATTTTTTTTTTAAATTTTAGTTTTGGTGTATTGTCAATTAGTTAGCCATAATTATAGAGGTGTTCAAGCAAAGTTTCAGGTTTCTAACCCAATTTATGAAGATTGCGCATGGACCTTAAATTTGGAAAAAACTGGGTTTTCGTCACTTCAAATCGTCATAACTCAAAAAGTATTACTAGTCGCTACATAGAATGTTTCGTGGACCTTATTGTTTTTCAAAACTGAATTTTTCTTTCTCCGGTTGTAAAGCTTTTTCTCTACACAGAAAAAAATTTTCTAACTATATCCGATATTTTAACGAGAAACGTTTTCTCATTTGACGGGTAAATCTGACCTCTGACAGAAAAAACATTGATTGGCAACCGAATATTCGGCACGTAGTAAAGACAGCTTGGGACTACTCGCGACTAGCTGGAGTCAAGGCAAAAGCTGCCGCTGAAAAATTTGCCCACTGTTTATAATGTTTTCGAAGAAAATTTAGAAGAAGCTAGCGTACATTTAATATTTCTAAAGAATAAAATGCAAATCTGCTGTATTTTTAGTTCTCGTTAATTAAAGTTTTTTACGTTATTGTGAGAAAAAATTAATTTGTAGTTACTGCTGATTTTTTTAATAAGTTATTTCTACTATTCGGTATTCGGCCGAATATTTTAACTATTCAACCAAAACAATATTCCGTACGGTTAACGAGGAAAAGCTATGTCAAAATATCGAAAAAGTGATATAAATCGAATATGAATAAAAAAAAAAGTCCAAGGCTCCCGTTCTCTTATTAGCAGCCAATTTGAAAAAAGTAATGATGCAGAACCTAATGTTTTTCCAACTACTTTTATGATCCACTATCACATCCCACCCCCCAAACGATCACCGAAAAAATGTCGCACAATTATTAAGGGTACCTCCAGTACTAGGGTCTGTCACAAAAATCCAAAAACTGCCTCAAAATCTGACTTTTTCGCAATATTTCAATGAAACTTAGAATTTGAGCGTATATTTAGTGGAATCTCGATAAAATTGAGACCTTTTTACCTACACATTATACAAACCGCATGTATGTACAAACATCGCAGAAAATCAAAATATTTTGATGTACGGGCAAATGTACGCGTTAACACAAAAATAGGCATACACACCGCAGAGCATCTTGTACAAACATGGATTTGTGCAAATGCTTGTATGGTGTATTTAAGCCTTTAAATAACCTACAACCATATAAGCAGCGTTGCCGCTCTGGCTATTATTAGTCAAAATTGGCTATTTTTGATTTCAAAAAATTCTTTTGGCTATTTGACGACTTTATTTTGCATTTGGCTATTTATTGTAGTGGTAGCACAGTTTCACAATTTCCCTTTGAACATTTTTCCAAAATTCAAAATTCAAATAGGAGAATATGCCTATAATGAGTTGTCAGATTTTGTTTTCGATATATTATGCTTGCCTCATAGCTCTGCTGCAGAAGAAAGACAATTTTCTCAACTATCGCTCATTAAAACCAAAAATAGAAATAAGTTAAATATGGAAACCGTCGATAATATACATAATGCTAGCAAAAGAACTTCTACCAAAGGAAAAAGATTCTTAAATGGTTTTTTTTTATATGTATTATCAATTGTCAGGCTTTAAGAAGAACCGTCCGCAATGTGAATACTTTTTGTTACTCGTTTTTTAAGTTATTTTGGAAGAATTATGTTTTGTTTTATTTTGTTATAGGGACATTCTTTTACAAATCGAATACCTTTTTGACTTGACAATTTTGATTGATTCCAAAAAAATTTTTTAGAGTCTATACTGAAAATAAAAATATATGCATACGATTTTTAAGAAATTTCTTTTTTGGAAATGCGGCCATTTTGAATTTTGAATATTTATGCTATTCTTTTACATGTTAAATTCAATAGTGGCATTCATGTAACAACGCAAAGCAATCAAAACTGACAGTTAAATACTTTTATCTCACACATTGCATGAGCGCACCAAATAAGCAGCTTGCGTGTAAAGTTGTGAAAATGATAACAATACTGAATTTAGAAATCCAAAAATGCCAAAATTGAGCAGATATAGAATAATTTCAAATAAATCAATTAATTATCTTAAAACGAAAAGCATAATGTCAAGATAAATATGCGATTTATAGTCGCTTTCGCTAAATCTTAAAACCGTCAAAATAATGTTCAACATTATGCAGTTTATACGTCAGATTTGCGCTATCTAATCTTAGTGCAGAGCGCGTAAAATAATTTTCATACAAAATTTGACAGTTGGTTTATGAGGGTGCAAAAATATGAGATTTGCGCTATTACATGAATACCACTATTATCTCTGGTTCTACTAGTGATATCGTTACAAAAGCGCTCGCGCGTGGAAACGTACTTTATTAAGCGCTAGAGGTAGGAGTGGGGTCACAAAAATATGCATAACTTTTGACCTACTGGAGAATACTGATTTTTGTTTTCACCGAAATTTTTCTTAAAGATTGTATAATTGAATAAAATTTGCAACAAAAAATCTGCAGGCGAAGAAGTCTTTTTTATTTTCAATTAAAAAGAAAAAACGGACTTTGTTCTAGGAAAAATTAATTATTTATTAAAAATAATATTTTTGTGAGAAAGTACATTAATTTTCGAAAATTTTGATGTAGTGAACGTTGAGTTTCAATAAACCCTTCACGAGTTGTGAATTAAAAAAAAAAAAAAGCATTACCGAAAACTTTGACGGCTAATAACTAACGGAAGAAATATGTTTTTTTTTTCAAATAATTTTGAAAAGATTTTTTTTACCTCCAAGGCTATTGAATGCCGTATCAATCACTAAAATCTGAGACGATCGATTTAAAAGTGGCCCACTTGAGAAAATTTGACCCTTAAACTAGTAACGGCTCCATATTTCTGAAAAAAGGCTTTTATAGCTAAAAACATAACAAATACGATATAAATTTTTTTAATCGATTTTGTGGTGGTTAACATTATTATAATATTATTTAAGCAATTAAATTGTTATTAAATTAAGAGATTGAAAGCAAAAGCTACCATGACCTTAAGCTAACTGTCAAGTTACAATAAGGTTGAAGTACGTTTTCATAACTTTTTTAGAGCCTGATATATTAGTGGTATTCAAGCAGATGGGGCAATTGGAGTGGGCAAACCTTGCACTAGCAAATTTTGCACTTTTGCATGAACAACCCTCAGAAGAACGAGTGCAAAGATTCAACGATAGCAGCTGTTTGATTTTAAGATACATACGGACAGTCAAACATATTTGGTCTTTCACATTTATATTCGGGCAAATGTTGCACATCAAAATCGATGTGCAATAGTTGTCCAGCTGCGGAAACGATTTTCCATACAAACCAATTTGCCCAAATGCCCAAGATGCCCACCTGCTTGAATACCACTATTGATTGGTTTTCCATACATTAAAGTTTATCTATCTTCCAACTCTTGCCCGACCCAACTTATTATGCGAACTAGCTAACGACGTTTTGCGAAGCAAAAACCAATGGGAAAGTTTGTCACGCTTCGTAAAAATTTTTCCATACAAATTTTGACAGTTCATTTCCCATTTCGTAAAATTTGCGAACCTGCATGAGCCCTCTATTGTGAAATATAACACAAAATCAATCATGCCAACTATGATGACGTCACATTCAAGTATTCTGATTTCTGTTACCGTTATGGCGTATTTGCATGTATTTTCTTGATATGTGGTTTTGAGATTCATATATGAATATATGTACATATATGATATATGAATATGCATATTCGATTAATTCATCAATTCGTTGTTACATTTTTTTCACATTGAAAATAGCGCTGTCAACAGCGTTTCCTCCATGAGCAACAAAACTTGATACAAGTGTCAAAAATCTGCGTGCAGCCATGTTCTTCCTTGAAAAAAATTCAACTCTGAGCGGGTTGCCGTATGGACAACAAACCCCCTCCCCTTTCCATGTAGTTTTCAACAGTAAAACCCAACAGCTCCTTGACAAAAGTGTCCTAATCTAACGGCTATTATAAAAAAAAATCTTCACTGGAAATAATTCTTCGGCTTGTCCAATTTTTCGGAAAGTTTGCCTGGTAGCACTGTCCAAACACGTGGTCTTAACCTAAAATTTAATTTTCAAGAAAAGACACATCGAAGAGGCAAGGTCTAGAGCTGGCAAACAATCGATTTTTTTCAACCATCGATTTTTTCGATGTTTTCAAACTAAAATTTCATCTTTTCACTTTTCAGGGAAGACACTCAATATATCTTAAATTAAAAACGTACATGTAAAAAAGTTCATAATTAAAAAACAAGGAAACTATATGTTATTATTCAATTTTCCTATAATATGGAATAAAAAAATTCTAGAACCCTTGTTTACGTGAAATTCAATGCGTGCGGCCCTGCTAAGTGAGCGTTCGGACTGAAATGTTGATGCAGACAACACAAAAAAAATTTTTGCTAGACTTTTGAGGGCTGGTCTATCATCAACGCTTATTCAAATACAATAGAGGTCTTCCCTTAAATGTTTATTTGCCTCGAATACTTGTAAATCGAGAAGACTTAGAAATTAATGAACTAAGTTTTGTATGAAATAATTTACATTTCTACGATTTTTCAATCTTTTCATCAGTGGTGCAACTATCGGGGATATTAGGGGTGACATTCTCCCGGGCCCCTAAACCAGGGTGCCCACGCACCTGTATCAACTAATTGCGTCAACTGAAAGATATTTTATTAAATATTGCAAAAATTTTTTCCCCACACATTTCGAATCAAATTCGAGCATTTATGAACGCGCCCTCGATACATTTAGATGTATTCTTACCTATGAATACCTACGTTTTTATATTTAAAATAAACATTATTATGCATGTTGGTTCTTTTTTTTTAAATTTGGAATCGATAGAGGAGGGCCCCCGAAAAAAAATTCTCTCGGGCCCCGCAAGGTGAAGTCACGCCACTGCTTTTCACGTTTAATGGAAGACCCCTAATGTTTTCTTATTTTAATTAGCAATGCGCCCTTTTACATAAGGGCAACTATTGCCAGCAATTTGTTGGTTTATTGGCGAGACGAAGCGCGGGGATGTAGAGAAACTGCCCCTCCGGGCTTCATCACGCCAATAAACCAACAAATCGCCGGCAATAGTTGCCCTAATGTAAAAGGGTACATTGAAAGAAAAACATCGATAGCGACAAAAAAATCGATAGTTAAATACTTTATACACATCGATACTATCGATATTACCATCGATTGTTTTCCAACTCTAGCAAGTTCTTTTTTAAGTCGTGGTCGAGTCGGTGACAAACGTAAAATTTTCAGAGGTTCTCTACATTTGGATTTTAAGCTAATTTTTTTTTTTTAACAGATCCAAAATGGGACGTAGACCAGCAAGATGTTATCGGTATTGCAAAAACAAGCCATACCCGAAGTCGAGATTTTGCCGAGGAGTCCCGGATCCTAAAATAAGGATTTTTGATCTTGGTCGTAAGAAGGCCACTGTTGAAGATTTTCCATTATGCGTTCATTTGGTATCTGATGAATATGAACAATTAAGCAGTGAAGCATTGGAAGCCGGACGCATCTGCTGCAACAAATACTTGGTAAAATTTTGTGGAAAAGACCAGTTTCATATTCGTATGCGTCTGCACCCATTCCACGTTATTCGCATTAATAAAATGTTGTCATGCGCTGGTGCCGATAGATTGCAGACTGGAATGCGAGGTGCCTTTGGAAAGCCCCAAGGGACCGTTGCGCGAGTCCATATTGGACAGCCTATAATGTCGGTTCGTTCTACCGATCGTTTTAAGGCTCAGGTCATCGAGGCTTTACGTCGTGCCAAATTCAAGTTTCCTGGCCGTCAAAAGATCTACATATCGAAAAAGTGGGGCTTCACAAAGTATGATCGCGAGCGTTACGAGCAGTTACGCGATGAAAACCGATTAGAACATGACGGTTGTAATGTTAAATACCGTCCGGAACACGGCCCTATGGCAGCATGGGAAAAGGCCCAACGAGAAATATATGCTTAGAAATTGTATTTCTTAATATGCGTAATTTTCATTTTCAATAATAAATATTTCTGACGATTAATAGTTCGTCAGTTGAATTACAAATTTTCTCTGATTTTCTTTCGAATATCCGCGCATTTAGCTACAAAGGAAACAGTAAATCATCTATCGTGAGGCATATGGACATTGGGTTTTCAAAACTTTCACGTTGAACGCGGTCTGTAAATTTGGAAAATGTTTTCGAATAAAGAATGCTTGGGTAAGGGACGTTATTGGCATGGTGAACTGCTTTTGTTTGCCGTACTTGTGTGTTTCCGCTTCGTACTTTCAAAGATGGCTGCCGCCAACAGGCTTTTGATATCGCTCTATTTTTTGATCGTTCATGAAGGTAACATTGTGGATGGAAAAACCGTTTATACTATTTGTGTATTAGCTATAATTTAAGAATTAAGGGGTCAAATATTCATAAGCGAAAATTCTAAAATTCATTCATATTAAGCAAAACCACGTTTTAATCAATGTAGCGCTATCGTGCTAGAAGATATCGTTTTGACCGTGACGTCATATCTTTCGATAGATATGTTTAAGCTTTTTAAGATACGAAATATACCATTAATTCATTAAAGGATAATGTTAAAAAATAGCCTATACAAATGTATTGCAAATATCCATATTTATTCAACATCTATTTCTATATTTTCTTTGAAAATTAGAATTTGAATAATATTTTTTATTGCAAAATCGCTGGCATGACGTCATTCAGAGAAAATATCTCTAAGAGGCCATTTACACGTTAAGACATTTCGATAATGAAACACACTTTGTCGGCTAGGGACGCACGGGGATGTGGTATGGTAGAGTTTTTCTCTCTTCCCCCTGCCTCCCTTGCCATCGAAAATTTGTTTCATATCGAAATGTCTTAACGTGTAAATAGCGTATAACTCGAGAGTCAGACATATCTGAAACATGTTCCGGAACATTTAGTTCGTAGTACGCTATTTACAGTCCACAAAGGAAGATAAATGACCTGAAGGAATTTTTTCCCATATAAAATGAATCGGAGATATTTCATCGCAAAATGAAGAGGAATGCAAAAGAAAAATAATTCCTTTTTGTTGTGCACAAAAGAAGAGAAATGCAAACGAAAACTTGACAGCTGGCGATTTGAATTTCTAGCTACAGGTGGCAGCACAGCATGAGATTTCTTAACGATTAATTAAACAAGTTTAATAAATCAAAAAGAAAACGTAAGATCATTTTATTTTATTAATTTAAACAAGTTAACCCTCTAGCATGTAAGACCGCCCTCAGGCGGGCATCAATAAAAGCTAAATGGCAGCAAATCCGTTGATATATTTGTATGTCAATATGATATAGCATTCAAGTCTATGACACATTGAGCGATCACGAAGTCTCTGAGGTTGCTAGTTTACAGTCATTTGAAGCGTTATCACATATACTTATGCAAGGTGCTCTGTGACGTTTGGGTACCACAAAATGAGCTTTTTGACTGAGTATCACAAGTTTTTGTCATTGCATGCGTTAAGGCGCGATCCGATCCTAGAGTGACATATATAATCGTATATTCTCATCATACAGGGGGGTGGAGGGGGTCACGCGAATGATGACGCTTAATGATGAGGGGGAGGGGGTCAATCCGCAATGATCACGTCATCATCTCTATCTTATAAGAAAACACTATTAAACTATATTTTGAAGAAATTAATTTCTATTTACTTGTGAAATAATAAAGAGCTCAAAGATGATGTCAAACAAGGGGGGGGGGGGGGGTTCTGGACGATGACGATTGATGATAAAGGGGAGGAGGGGGTCTAAAATGGTCAAAATCATGCTGACGTAATATATGGACGGCCCCTTAACCAAGAAATTAGCACGTAAAAACTTTTCGTACAATTGTTTTTTTAATTTTCAAACAACCAAAACTTTTGTTTTTGTTTGCCGAATCATGTGAAATAATATTTTCTGAGTGATTTGAACCTTCTACTTTCGAATAATTTCTTATTTTATCAAAATTCAATATTTTTTCGCAAGAATTTTAGAGGGGGCGGTCTTTCGATTTTTTCACCTGGCGGTCGACAGATAATTTTTTTTTGGATTTCAACATCAGATTCGGATTCCACGCACCCAAATCATTTTAGAAAAAATTTTTCGTCAAAAAATTTCAAGCCGTTCAATTTTGCATGCTAGAGGGTTAAAATACTTTTTAAAATCAAATTTTTAATTTAATTTTTGCACAATAAGCGTAATCAGCTGTCTTTAAAACGAAATTGACAGCAGATTGACCCAATGAGAACTGTAAAATTCCTCTTACTAAAAATATATTTATTAAACCAAAATTCCTTCAGGTTATTTCTCTTCCTTTGTGGACTAGGGTTTACAGGTTAAGACATTTCGATAATGAAACAAATTTTCGAGGGCATGGGACGCAGGGGGAAGAGAGAAAATCGCTCCCATACCACATCCCCGCGCGTCTCAAGTCCACATATATATATATAGGCAAGAGACGCAAGAGGCAAAGAAACTTTTCCTTTTCTGCTTTTTGGCCTTAAATTTAAATGTCCCGCCGTAACCTAAAAAATCCCACATTTTTCAAATATTTGGAAGATGATTTTTTCCGTTTTATGCTCATTAATATTGCTAGCTAAAATTTAAGGCTAGGCGCCGCCTAATCAATTTTTAGTTCGAAAAGTGCTCTTGCGCGCCGACTATACAATTGAAAATTGGGTACTTTCAATTCAATCCATCTATTATTAATTAATTACTTAATAATTTATTAATTACTCGGTACCATGTGTTTATAGAACACTACCAACTAAAAATTGATTTGTGTGCGGCGCCCCATAAGAACGTATGTAACACAACACAATTGGCCAATTTAAAATTTGTGGCAAAACACAAATTTTTTATTGGGTCAACTAAAAATTGGAATGTCGGCGCGCTCTCATATAGTTCTGTGTGCCACAAACACACAACTTAAAACTGGCCAACTGAAAATTGCCTAGCGCCTAGCCTAATTTATTCTTATAAAAAATATCATATCTAAAATTTACCCCCATAAAATAATCCATTTTTCGTTTTTACCCAGCCGGAAATTTCACTACTTCTGCAGTACTTCCGAAGTGGTGAAAATTCATACTGCGACTACTCGCATTACTAACCCTTACTTCTAATGAATTTTGTTAGGAGATGGCCGCTATCTTCAGTACTTCAAAATTCATGTGTTATTCATTAGGTTAAGGAGTGTATGACCCTAGTCCGCATCAAAACTTCATTTGGGAAAAGAGCACGTGCTGGCTGGCTGAAATGGATCAAACGTGCATGATTATTTCATTTGAAAATAGAGTATATTCTGCTAACATGAATGAAAATATCATTTGAAAAATAAGTATGTATATGGTGCCAACGGGAATGAGAATTTAATTTGAAAAAATTGTATACGCCGCGTAGATCTGAGCGGAGAAGGAAAAGAAAATTTTTCAATTTCTTAATATTCTAAATGTATGAAAAAGCGGTTTCGAACTTGTATTTTTTCAATGAATATTTTTAAAAAATTGGCGGATATGGCCATATTTGGTCACTTCGTGACTGTGACACATTATCGCCTTTGGAAAAACGCAAGAGTTTCAATTCTTAAAACATCTTAAGTACAAAAAAATTATAAAACTTTTGAGAATTGTAGCACACAGATTGAAAAACATCTTGTCGTGAAAATTTCTTAGAATCTTCATTGAAAATATGAGTGTACAACTCTCTTTCTTCATTTGAAGAAGAGTCTGT
Source organism: Chlorops oryzae (assembly GCA_020466095.1). Lineage (NCBI taxonomy): Eukaryota > Metazoa > Arthropoda > Insecta > Diptera > Chloropidae > Chlorops > Chlorops oryzae. The sequence goes on from CM035806.1 coordinate 132,168,097, forward strand.
TGCAACGCGCTTTTGCTTCTGTGATATTTTCACTAGAAGATCATATGAAAAATCACCAATTGGCCTCTTTACATATGAATACTTCACTTCTTCTGGATTAATTATTTTTTTAAGCATCCGATAATGTCCGGCTGGGTATAAGTATGTGGAAGATATAAAAGAAATCTTAGATGCTGTGCATGGGTCAAAAAAAGTACAAATAATCTACAAATGTTACAAAATGTTAGTCATAAAAATCTCAGAAATCGAGCAATAAAACCATAAAAATAAAAAGTGATTAGAATATATTTAGTAAAGGAGTTTTTGTGGGAATTCTGCATTCGTTGTCTCGGCAAAATGAATTAAAATTTGTCCCGAAATTTTTTATGAAATCCGTATGTTTTGGGAAATTTTGAAAAAAATCCCGCTTTGTAAGAAATTTTATCTGGCAATAGAGCTCGAGAACTATCGATAGTCGGCACCATCGATAGTTTCGATAGTCGATAGTCTCAACCATCGATAGTATCGATAGTCGTTTTAAAATAAAATTTTAGTTTTACGGGTAATTATTTTTTTTCTATTTGTAACAGAAGTTTTAACAATAAAAACAAAACAAAAATAGCATTCTTAGCAACAAAACAAAAATAGCATTCTTAGCTTAAAGTAAAGTAAAGTAATTATTATAGTTGAATTGAATTTAGCCCGATTCGAGTGCCCTTGAGTACTTATATTCCTCCTGAGCACACGCTTCGAGCAATTCCCGTTTTAAATGACCGGCGTCAGCGTTCAAACAAAGATGTCGGCACTTACTTCTTTTCCTTCAGCTTCACCCAGTGATGCCAGATTGTGGGTTTTTCCCCATATTTTGGGTTTTTTCACTCAAAAAACGTGACATGGGGAAAAGTATGGGTAATTTTATATCGAAATTTTTGCACTACATTTAAGGTACATTTACTACTACAATTTTAAGTTACTTTTTTTTTTTTTTTTTTTTCTTGATACTTTTATTAAAATATTAAAATATTGAAATATTGCGTTTAAATCCAATGTTCAATTTTGAAATCGGTATGCCCATATTTTCAAAAAATCATTCTGGGTTTTTTCGTGGGTTTTTTTTTTTTGAAAATGGGGAAAAATGGGTTTTTTTCCAATATATGAGGGTTTTTTTATCGATAAAATCTGGCATCACTGGCTTCACCTACACAGTTTTTGCTGCAAGAAAACTATCGATAGTGTATTACAAACCATCGATAGTGAACAAATTTTGAAACTATCGATACTATCGATAGTGCCATCGATAGTTCTCGAGCTCTATCTGGCAACGCTGATATATGTATGGATACCCTGTAGAAGATTGGGGTAAATTGGGGCTCTAGCGAGTAGTTCTCGAGTATAGGAAAAAGAACCAGTGCACAAATATAGATACCGAGAGTAGAGACTAACTAGTGGCACGCTAAACGAGACGCCTGCAGTTCAATTTTTCTTCAACGTTAATGTAACAGTGTAGCAAACTTTAAGTCAGATAACTCGATAGTGTGATGGAAGAGTGTTGCCTTAGAAATCTGAAGGGCGCGAGTTCGATCCCTGTCACAGGCAAAAAAAATGTGTAAGGATGGTAAAATTCACCATTGTTGCATTCGCCATTGGTGCATTGATGTCTCAGAACTTCGCGCATAAACTTGTTCAAATATTTCTATGAATTTAGAACCCTTTTTTTATTTTTTATTTGCCCCGGTTTTCTGGGGCGTGCGCCAAAAGCGCTACCAATGCGCTACTTCAGCCCGAGCCATTGCCTTTGCTTGGCCCCATAATCTCTACTTCTACACTACTTCAAACGCGAGTGGAGACAGCACAATGTTAAACTCCAATCTTCTATAGGGCGAGTACTCGTAGACCATACACAAGAGTACTCCTCCCTCCCCCAATTGGCCCCGTTTTCTCTACTGCTGCACTAGTTCAAACGCGAGTAGGGGTTTTTCAATGACACCATAATGTTAAAATCGTCAGTTAAATACATTGCGAGAAAAATTAACGGCGAGTAGCACTATGGAATTTACGAGTACTCGTAGACCATACGCAGGAGTAATCCTTTCTCCTGCAGGGTATATATTTGAGGAAAGAAATAGATTTTTAGACGAATATACGCTATTTCCACGCTAAGACATTTCGGTAATAGTGGGATTCATGTAATAGCGCAAATCTCATATTTTTGCACCCTCATAAACTAACTGTAAAATTATGCATATGCTCCGATTTTGCACAAATGCTCCTACAAATGCGCTACGATGGAAAAAGATGCAAAGAAATTCAAGCGAAATAAAGCCAATAAAAAATGGACTGTAGAGGAAATTCATCAACTTCCGATCGGAGTAGATCTACTCCGTTTTAAAAAAATTTTTGAAATGTACTCCGCCACTACCCTTTATCAGAAATCTACTCCGATTTTTTTACTTCCCCAAACTCGAAATAATTTTGTCTATGTCGCGATTTAGACGTAATGAGATCTACATGAGAAAGAGTTTTTTCTGTTCCCTCGTTCGCAAACAAATTGTTTTTCATACAGATGTCCCTGTATCTAAATCATGTCTAATGGGTATACCAAATGTAATGTGAAAATGTACTATAATAGCATGTCCTCACTATAGGCCCAAATTACGTAATTTGAGCGTTTTCGTAATTTCAGTCTCTGAAATTGACTGCCTGAAATTACGAAAACGCTCAAATTACATAATTTGGGCCTATAGTGAGGACATGCTATAAGGTTCTGAATGCTTGCAACATCGATAATTATAAAACAATGAGCATCCCTAATCCTGTTTGATAAAATATGCACCGTGTGCTTCGAAAGTACACTCACAGTTTCTTGCAAATGCAAAATAAAATTTGCAAATGTACATGCACATGCACTTGATAGTGAATACCGCTAATTTTACGAGCTATGCACTGCGATTAGATAGCGCAAAGCGAGTGTATAAAGCACATAAACTCGTTGAATCGTTGTTTTGAGGTTTTTTAAAGATATTAAATTGAATATTTATTTAAAAATTTTCTATTCTTGCTCAATTTTGGCATTGTTTGGATTTTCCTCCAATTTCAGTATTGATCATCTGTTTTTCACAAATTTGCACGCAAGCTGCTTATCAGGTGCCCTCATGCAACATCCCAGTGGGAAATTTCGCCCTTGGGGAATAAGAAAAAGAATGAATTAACTCATTACAGAACACATTGCTTTCATCCACATCGATGTCCTACGATTTTCGCTCATTCCCACTCACGAAGGAAAGGCATTCCTCTGTAATTACAAAAAGAATGTGTTGGCTGAACTCACCTCACGACGATTCTTTGTATTACCAAGTAATGAAAATTATAATCAATTACTAACCATGGAAATATATAACACACATTTTTGGAATTTATATTCGTTTATTTATTATTGTCTTTTTTAACTTTAAAATTAAAAATATCAAACCAAAAGGTAGCCTTCATTCTTTATTTTCGTCCGTTGGGCCATCAAAAGAACTTTCCGCTTCATCATTCGAAGTTCTCATGTGTTCCGTCCCCGCAAGTAAACGCTTTTTTTCTTCTTTTATAAGCCGACGATAGTGGCGTTTGCTATACATCATTTACCTTTTTATTTTTATTTTATTTTTGTTTTAAATACGAAAAGTTGCACGTTTCACTTTGTTGAAATAATAGGACCAGTTGTTTTGTAAGTGGTGCTCTTCAAAACTTCATTACTTTTTAATACAGAGTTTCCCTCAAAGCTACATTTTAATTATTCTTTGCATTCCTTTTCTAGAAAAACGGTAATGCATTCCCTTAAACTAGAATTATGCAATGCTTGTCTATCAATGAATTCATTTATTCCTATAGAATTGAATATATATTTAAAGAAGAAAAGAATGACTTCTAAAACTTCCCACTGGGATGTGAGATAAAAGTATTCAACTGTCAGTTTTGCATGACTTGCACTATTAAATGAATGCCACTAATGAAATAAACTTTCGATGGGAAGAGACGCAGGTGGAAGAGAGAAAAACGCTCCCATACTACATCCCCGCGCTTACTTAGCCCACAAAAAGTGTGTTTCATTATCGAAATGTCTTAACGTGTAAATGGCCTCTAAATAGCGTATAAAGGGTAGGCTAGACGATATGGTTAGTAACCAAATTTTGGCTGTTTTTGAGTAATTTTTTGTCCCAATCCAGTCCAAACCGTGTAACCGCCAACCTTTCATGCTGCAGCCGAACGTTTGGATGCCAAACTAGCCATATCGTGTAACACCCCTTTGGGACAACACGGACAAATTTGTTTAACAAATGGGACGAATTTGCGCTGATTTGTCATTTGGTCAAGCTCAAAAATAGACCCATGACCAAATGGCAAACTTTTGTGTCAAAACTTAAGATAAATTCAAGCGGTTTAAAAAAAAAAGTGGTTTTATATATTTATTTCAACAGAAATCTAAAATTTTTTTAAAGAAATCTATATTCAACGTATCGATGTTTTAAAAATGAGCCTTTCACAAGCCGAAATGCTTTTTTTTCATAATTGTATCCTTTTTGGGTGAAACCAACGAAAGCAGATTTTCGAACTGAGCTTTCGTCATTCGAAGAAAATTGTTGTACAATTCGGCCTTTTCTTCTTCCTGCTCTTTGTACAACTTTGCGCAAAACCCTTCTTGGTCCCGACGAGTAACCCAATTCCTTACCCAAACTCGGGGACGCTTGCGAGGCTTTTCAAACACAGTTCGGTCCGAATCGTCGTCAAAAATATAGCCGGCCAATACGACGGCAAGAATTCTTTTATTTTTTGCATTTAGCGACATTTTTTAAAAATTTTATTAAAACAATCTCTGGCCGATGTGTTCACTCTATGCACAACAATATTATTTAGCGTCAATTGACAGTTGGCCATAATTTAATTTGGTCACTATCGTGCATATCGTGTAACACCCAAGCAAACCGAAAAAGCAATTTGGGACCGAACAATATTTGGACACTATTTAAGCGAACCCGACACGGTACTGAATTCAGTACTGAACGCTATATGTGTATTAGTGAAATAGATGTGTATGCGTGTCACTTACAACGAGGGAAGCGATTCAGTACGCAAAATCCAAATCGTTTTGATTTTGCGTACTGAATGGCTGAATTCAGTAACGCGTATGCGCGACATACTGAATTCAGTAACTGAATTCATTTGAGAGAAAATTTTACGGCGAGACGACGTGATGGCGGACAACGATGATAAATCATTTATTTTGGAATTCATTGAATTTTACCGTGGTTTAGCTGCGCTGTGGGATATAAAAAGCCCAGAATATAGCAATCGAGTTATACGGGAACAACAAAACCAGCAGCTCCTAGAAAAATACCAAGAGCGGTATCCAAATGCATCCAAAAAAGATGTTGGGAAAAAAATTAACAATTTGCGCAGCAACTACAAGCGGGAGGTAAAACGCATGAAGGAAGCTGAGAGGAGTGGTGCTGGCGTTGATGATGGCATAGATTCGAGCCTGTACTATTTCGATGCAATGAGTTTCATCAACGACGTTGATACTCCAAGTACATCAAGGAGCACATTTGATATGGTCCAACCATATTCAATAATTCCTCAAAAGTGTCATTAGGGGCTGTCCATTAATTACGTAAGCATAAAAGGGGGGAGGGGGTTCGAAAAATCTTACGCCTGCTTATAAAGGGTGTCAAAAATGGTCAAAATCGCCCTTACGTAATTAATGGACAGCCCCTTATCCATTCGCATAAAATTTTTGAAGTCTTTCTGCGCAGATATTTTTATTTCATTCAATAAATTAGTATGAGCAAATTCCTTCCTTTTTTTTAGCCAATTTTTCATCCAAATCCTTTTTTTGTTTTTTTTTGTTTTTCGTTTTCCTTTTTTTTAATGCCACTACAACAGCCGCCAAAATTATTTTGTCCGCGTTTGACATCGTCGTCTGCACTCGTTGAAAACAAGCGACAAATAATGAAGTATACTAAATTCAGTAACGTGTCGACGCAAACATACTGAACACGTACGTATGAATTCAGTAGGCTATTCAGTACCGTGTCGGGTTCGCTTTAGAATTGGTGGTGCGCAAACGTTTTGGGACAAAATGTGCATATCGTGTAACCTCTAAACAAATGTCTTGCTGACAAATGAGCATACAAGCCAAAATTTAACCAAATGATTTCAACCAAACGTTTGGTCATTAACCATATCGTCTAACCGTCACTTAAGCAGCGTTGGCGTTTTGGATAAAATTGTATCCAATTGGATATTTTCAAAATGAAATGATACGCTGCCCCTCAAATGGATACGTTTTTGTGAGATATCGAAATGTCAATATATTTTCTGTAAATAAATTTTATCTTTTAATGAAATAAAATTGCATAAAATTGCGTTTAATAAATTGCGTTGAAAGCGCGTATATTTTATGCAGTGAATTAAATTTTTGACAAAATAAATCTACCACATAAAGGGCCCTCTCCAGCTCTGTCAGAAATGAAAAACTTCATATAAAAAAAAGCTTAAGAAATGCTGAAGGAATTTTTGTGTCAGAAATTTTCTGTTAACAGTCTCCAGTTCGTCAAAGAGTAGTTTCTGTTTTCGCTCCCTTTTTTGCTGTAAATAAAACACGGTAACACAGATTTTTCTGTTAGAAATATTGAATTTTCCGTTTTTTCTGAAAGGAATTTTGACAGCAAAGCCAAGTTCGAAAAAAATTAAATGGATTTAACAAGGTTCAATGTGTAATTTTCAGAAATGGATAAATGAAATCAATAATTTTCGATTATAAGAAACGTCTTGACATAAAATATATAGATATATAGATTGTCACTATTGCATTAAAAAATGAAATTATGCTACGTTTTTCCCTTTAAGGAATATTTAGAAAATTCCTGCTGAGATTCCTTACAGAGCTGGAGAGGGCCCTTAACTAGTTAATATCAAGATTGGAACTTTACAGCAATTGCAGTTGATCTACTGCGCTTTTTAAAACTGTTTTACATCTGCCTTTTTTTCAAAACTCCTGCACTTTCTTCTTCACCAAGTTCCAACCCTGGTAAGTATGATTGTATAAAAAAAATCGATAGCTACACAAAAAAGTTTTGGATACTTTTTGGATACGAAAAAAATGAAGTGACTGGCAACGCTGTTCCTAAGATGCAGTAAAATTTATTTAGTAGAATTTAAGTGTAGACACAAAGGATATAGATGAATATCCATAATGTCAAGCAGAGGTGCTGAGACAACATCAACGGCAGCTTCTAGTGAAAGCGATCGTGAAATGGTTAATGGCCCAAACACGAATTGCAATATAAACGCCCTTATCGCGAGTGGGGGTGGCGGAGTTGGGAGCGGTGAATGTAACAGTGCCACTGAAACTGATGGAAACGTTACAAACGATGAAGTCCCAGTGTGGACACAACGGAAAATGCAAGCCTTCCATCCTCGATGTGGAAGTCGAATAACTCTCTCGAATGGTAATCGTACTGCAATGCGTTCTGTGCGAGATTTCAGTCATGCTTTGGTCTTTAGCGCTGAGCGTCTGGTGGACAACGTACTCTTCGAAGTAGTTATCGAAAGGAAGGTATATTGAAATAAAGTTTCAATCGTGAGAGTGGATAGTGATTATTGGGCTGATATTGATACAACTTGTTTTTAGAACCATTCCTGGGGTGGAAGCATTGAAATCGGTGTTACACACGAACCTCCAAATGAATTGGAGCTTTTATCTACTGCCACCGCGATGCGCAACGGTACATGGGTTATTAGTGGCACAGAGGTTCGTCGAAATGGCGAATGCATAAACAGTCGGTATGGTATCGATTTGGAGTCTCTCATCGAGTCGGATCGTGTGGGAATAATGCGAACACAAAAGGATGAGCTGATAGTTTATGTAAATGGTTTTTCAATGGGTGTTGCCGATTATAATATGCCAAAACCTTTATGGGCACTAGTCAATCTGTATGGTCGTTGCGTTCAAGTATCCCTATATCCGTATATTAATGTGGAAAGTGGTACTGCGTTATGTCGGGAGATGAGTGAATCACTACTGCAGCAGCAGCAGTCGCAGCAACAACATCAACCCGTTGAACTCCCATTATCCATTGATGTATCAGTAAGTCAGTCAGCGTCGAATGGTGGCAATCTCGCGACATCGACGTTAGCGGAAGCAGCTAATAGTGCAAACTTATGTTTGGCAAATGTTTTGGCAGCAGCATGTTCTTCTTTACCAACGCCCCTACTCTTCGCCCGACAACAGCACAATTGTAATTTGAGCCAACAGAATTCTAGCGGCGCCATATCGTCTTCGAATAACATTTCAAGCATGGTCTCATCAACAATACAGCAGTCCAGCGATTTCTACGATATGAACGAGCGTCTACGTTTCCATACACGCTGTGGTTCATTGGTCAAGCTCTCGACAAATTTTCGTTCTGCGGAACGTCGCCGTCCACTGGATGAGTTCAATAATGGCGTCGTTATGACACATCGACCATTGAAGGATAATGAACTATTTGAGATTCGTATCGACAAGTTGGTGGACAAATGGTCCGGATCGATTGAAGTTGGCGTTACTACACACAATCCAACTGTTTTACATTTTCCAGCGACAATGACAAATATGCGCTCGGGGACGATTATGATGTCTGGTTGTGGTATATTAACTAATGGTAAGGGTACTCGACGTCAGTATGGGGAATTTAATTTAGATGAATTGGCGGAAGGAGATCGCGTCGGCATGATGAGAAAAGCTAATGGCAATCTTCATTACTACATCAATGGACAAGATCAAGGCGTTGCGGCAACACGAGTTGCCTCCACACTATGGGGTGTTATCGATCTCTACGGTATGACCATTAAAGTAACGATCGTCGATCGCGACGAACGCGAACAGCAGAATCTTGTTACGCGACGAAATAATTTGTTGCTTTCGTCTGCTGCCGCCGCCGCTGCTGCTGCAGCTTGCGCAACGACAGCGAGTTTGACCCCAATGCTAAGTTTGCAGAGTCCCGAATTGGAGTTGCAAGTTAATGGTGGTGGAGATTCTGCGATTAATGCATTGAATGGTGCAATATCAGCCTCTTTGAATTCAACAAATACACAGCGCCACGATGATCGCTTGACTTTTAATTCATTGTGTGGTTCGCATGCTCGGGTCACAAACAACGGACGCACAGCATTACGTCCCAAGTAAGTACAAATCCAATACTACCAAAGAACATAGACAAGACGTGATGACAAGACGAGAATCCTTCTTTAATTCATGTCCTACATATTTTGGACAACAATGTCAATTGATTTTCATTCTTTACACTATTACAAATATTTCTATGTGTATTTAAATTTTGTTTCCCCAGTTCTTTACTCAAATTGAATGTTCTCGTTGTTACAGCGCATCCGATGATTTTAATAACGGTGTTGTGCTTACCAGACGTCCTCTTCGACCGAATGAGCTTTTTCAAGTACGCCTGGAACGTGTTGTCTCAAAATGGGCCGGCTCTGTAGAAATGGGTGTTACAGTTTACAGTGCTGAGGAGCTTGATTTCCCATTCACTATGACGAATATTCGGTAAGTATTGAAAATATTTAAACTAAAAGATACATTTTTAACTGAAACAATCATTAAAAATAACAGCACTGGGACATGGATGATGACTGGAAACGGCGTCATGCAAAATGGTATAACAGTTATAGAACAGTATGGACAGAATCTCGATCGTTTGCAGGTGGGCGATCGAGTTGGTGTGATGCGCAAAGACGACGGTTCTCTACATTTCTGGGTAAATGGTGTTGATCAAGGATTAGCAGCTATTAGTGTACCGGAACGCGTTTATGGTGTTATCGATCTGTATGGACAGGCTGCACAAGCTAGCATAGTTGATACATCAGAATGTGGTAGTCCAGATACAGGAAATTCGACAATCTCCAATACATCACTCTACAGTGAGCCTCCTTTGCGCTTTCATTTAATACATGGTATGAAAAGACCCAGAAAACAAAACAAGAGCAATAAACCTCTACTCAATGACTTCATAATATCTTTTAAGGCAAAAATGCAAACATTTCCAGCAATGGTCTTACAGCTTCAAGGCCAAACTCTTTAGCCGAATTCAATGATTCAATTGTCTTTAGCAATCGTCCATTGCGTCAACGGGAGCTGTTCGAGGTAGTCCTGGAAAACATGGTACGACATTGGTCGGGGAATGTAGAAATCGGTGTAACTGGCACAAGACCGGAAGATATTATTCTCTCACAGAATGCCGCCGATTTGGAAGCTCCCGAAACTGTTATACTCTGCGGTTCAATGCTTTTCTATAATCGCAAAACAATACGCTCAGATGTTCCAATGGACTTGGATCTTTTGTCTGTGAATGCTCGTGTCGGTGTCATGCGTAATGGTGATTTTATACATTTTTATATTAACGGTGTTGACCAGGGCCCAGCATGTGAATTACGGTCACCAAATATTTGGGCCATTGTCGATATCTATGGACAGTGCGCACAAGTGAGCTTAACGCAAACCCAGCCGATTGAGATACCTCGGGTGGCACCGTATGCAACGAGTGAAAATTCTCAGAGTTGCCAGGCAACTTCGGTTATACAACCAGCTAATTTAGAAACCAAACATCGTTGGACTTGTGTTTCGGGTTACGTGCAGCTATTACAAAATTGGACTGTCGCTTCTCGTTTGAGTGGCACACAAGCTCCTTTATCGCGTTGTTTAGTTTTTTCGGAGCATCCACTTCGCTTAGGATCACCATTCGAGATACGTATACTCGTTCGTAATCCCATGTTGGCGGGTGAGTGATTATGAATTAACTCAAGTAGTATAGACCCAATGACGATGTTAATAGCGATAAATAAATAATATAATCTTAAAATCCATACTCCTTGAAGAAAATTTTTCCAATATATATCCTATATAATTAATGTTTTTTTTTTTTTTTCTTTCTTAGGAAGCCTTAGCATTGGCATAACTGATTTGAATCTAAGAGATGAATATGTACGCCGAAATTTACCGGTTAATATTAAACGTATTCCAGCCAATGTCTGGTATCTGACTTGCAATGAATTGCGTCATAATATGCGTTTACTTCAACGTTCAGCAACGTCATTAGAATGGTTGAGAACTGGTGATCGTATCTCACTTGAACTGACCACTGGAAGGACTTTGCGTATTCTTTTCAATTCAGAAGATATGAATATACACTTTAAGCACGTTGCAAAGGTATAGACGGATACTGAAATATGCAAGCGGGCTTTATAATATGTGGCATTATTTTATTTGTTATCGTTAATTTTAGAATCCTTATGTTGTTGTTGAACTGCATGGCTCAACTATGGCTGTTCAGGCTATTTCTTCGCAAGCGCCAATGTCGCCATTGCGCCCATGTATTTTACGATTGCAAGATTCACTAGATTTCGGTGCAGATCCACTTAACAAACAAGACTCAATGCTTGAGTCCATGGAATCGGAGGTAGTCAGTCTAGATTTTCTAGAGTATTGTGGAAAGAATATACGTCTTCAAAATGATAATCGAACTGCCACACGAACAGCTTCGTTCAATCATGGAATCGTTTTTGGCAGTAAAGCAATGTGCAAAGGCGACTGCATCAGCGTAAGTAATACACATGCATAAGATAAGAAAATATAGCCTTAGTGTTTTCATTCTCAAATTTTCTCATATAATAAAACTGTTAAAACATACATTCAATCATTTTAATATTAATAATCTTGATAATCATAATTTAATTTTTTTTTTCAATAGATTAAAGTGGACAAGGTAAATCCAAAATGGCATGGTACTATTGGCATCGGTATCGTCGGCATTGGGCCATTATTGGAAACTGTGGCTCCATCATTATTGCAAATAACACGTCGCTGTTGGGGTATGACAAAAGACTATATAACCATCAATGGCCAACGTATTTCGAGCAATTATGGTGAAGCATTAGATCACATTCAAGCCGGAACGTTGATAACGTTAACTTTCACCTATTCCAATATGCTAAGTATGTCCTAAACCAAACATTATTTAACATAAGGTTACACCTATATATCTCTCTGTTTGTTTTTAATTATTTATGGTTTCCGTTTTCCTTCAATAGTTATAACTGTAGGCGGAACAACTTTGGTAGAAGTTGGTACATTGCCGGATTGTGGGTACCCAGTTTTTGATTTATATGGCAAGTGTGAGCAAATTACGGCAGTCGTCATGCCAAGTAATGATGCAGCAGCCCTAACCAATAGTATTTCACCACCAACTACATTGGCATCAACCGTAGAAACAGTTGTGACAACGACAGCTGCCTCTACAACAATCGCTGCACCGCCGATGTTAAATTCAGTAGCGGCTGTTGTCGCAAGTATTAGTGCGGGTGGGGATGATTCAATGTCTTCATTGGAAAACGATGGTGAATATAATTTATCACGTGAGAAAGCTGATTTAGAGTGTCATGAGAAAGAGACAAATGAAAGCTACGAACAGCCAACGAGAAGCAATACGCTTAATGTAAGGAGATTGGTTCAAGACGATGGTGATGACGAAAGCGATGATTTAATTTCATTGCATGCGTCTCCAGGATGCACCAATTTACATGCGAACTTGTAAGTATTTTGTGTACATAATAAAGTAGCATAAATTAAATGGTTTTGATTTAATTTCAAATAGAAATCGTTCTGTTATGGAGAGTGTTTCGGAAAATCTATTTACGAATCTTTCAATACAGATTCGCAGCTTAGAAATTCAGACTCGTCAAACAGAAAACAATGCTTCAAGCTCAAATCAACCAGCTTGGTGAGTTGTATTATATATTATTGCGATTCTAAACATATAATATGAAATAAATCATATAGATTCTACTCTTCCCGCCAACAACATTTCATGTTGAAGAAGTGTGATGTTATAATATTTTAATTATTTACTTTATTCCATTGCTTCGCATATTTAATACTTTTTCAATAGCAGAATAGAACTAAATAGTACTAAATCGATCCAGTGTGATGGAAGAATGGAGATATTTGATCAATTTATTTATTTTTAATTAGTATCAATTTATTTTATATTATTGGAATTTATACATAATTATTGTACGCAGTGGACATGATATTTTTTTCTTTTCTTTATTGCATTCGCTTATAGTCCAAAATTCTTTTGTCTCAGAGGCCGCAAGTTGCCTTCTGACTTGCCACAGATATTTATTCGGTATTGTTAACGGCTTTTATTTTGTGTTCCCATTGCATATAAAAATTTATCATGATAATTGCTTTGTAAATATTTTTTCCAATTATATATTATATTTTTAGTCGACTACGCGAATCTCTTCAATTGCATCATAACACAAATTATAATATACAACGTAGTCAGAGCAATCAAAGGCTTCAGCAACAGCAGCAAACAAATCAAAATAATACAATAGGCACTGCTGCTGTTGCTGGAGCTGCCGTGCACGATACAAACAAAGACTATGAAGAAGCTATGGAAACGGAAGGCAGTTCGACTTTTGAAGACAATTGCTTACCGCAGTTGAACTCCTGCAGTGAAAGCTATAATGCTACAAACAATAATGACATCATAAATTCCTCTCGAAGTCGTGCCACAACTTCATTTGGTGCATTTATGCAAAATGAGATTCTAAACGATGCCTCAAGCACAACGAGCAGCAACAACAGTGCTTTGGGCGGCGCCGGAATAAATGGAAGAGACCGAACTTTGGATGAGATGGGCTTACAATCGGCTGAAATATCGAATATGGTTGATTCAGTATTAGATTGCACTAGCACCAGTAGCAATTTGAGTGCTTGTGCACGAGATCGAACACAATCAATTCGAAATGGAAGTAGCCTGAGCGATAATGCTTCCCTGATATCGAACGATAGTTTTACTAGTTTAGCCAATCTTGCTATTGCTTCTCGTATGGCCCATTGTCCCTTACGCATTAACGACTTCTTATTGGATAGCTCAAGCGATGGAAGTAGTTATAATGAAAGTGAAAATCGTCACATAGAGCGATTAGATATGAATGATGTAAGCGATGGTGAGGATTTTGTAACTATAATGGGTTTAAATTCACAATGGCGTCCACGTTCACCTATACTGGAGGAGTGTCATGCTCAAGCGCATGTTGATGCAATTGAAAATACACAAAGTGATTCCGATAGTTTGAATTATGCTGATTTACTTCATAATGCTGTCATACGTGTCTCTAATATATTGGATCGTGTGAATGATATAGCAACGCGCGATAATTCTCCCATGCTAAGTGGCAGCAATTACGATTCAATGCAAACTCTCAATACACTTGACCGTCGTGACTGCCCATATTTGAAGCTAGTGAAGCAATTTTTTTCTTCTTTAGTACTTCCGAGAGTGTTTTTTCCACAATCAACCGAGCCGCTATGCTTTTGTTCGAATTGTAATATTTCTGGTCGTGCCAACATAAATGGTTGGGTCTATTTCAAGTTGGATACTAAAGCAGCAAACGCTCATGAGACACCAACATCGATAACGGAATATGGTAAGTTTTCGGAATAGCATAAAACGAAAATTGAGACCATAAAAATGAGAAACACCCAAATACAAACGGCATCAGTTTAAAAGCTATATTCTTTAATTTTATCGATAGAATAGAATTGATATAAATACAACTAACGCATTTTATTCGCAGATCAATATTTTTGCATGTATTTTGTAACACGTGTTGACAAAATTCGTGCAATTTTGGATTTTGGCCAACTGGTACCACAAGATCCGACACGTGATGGTGAAATACATACCCCTCCGTCGTCATCTAGCACCCAAAAAGATGAACCGGGAACACGCTTAGAGTTGCATTTCTCACCAGAGAACGAGGCATCGATGAGAAAGAATGCCCAGTTAAAATTTACTCATAATGGGAAAAAGTATCGTATTGGAGCTACTTTCGAGGTGTTTGTACGTCATCAGGCGCTTTGTAGTTTACCATCAAATAAACTGGGTGAATGCCAGAGCAATCGTGGTGATTTACATAGTTTGGCCAGCGTACCAAGTTGTACCAATAGCATTCATAGTGTGATAAATAGCCTAATGTATGGGGGGGATAGTAGTAATGGTACTAACAGTCCAGTCCATGTTCCCGCTGCCGCATCTAATAACTGTAGAATGACTGGAAGCGTACGTAACAATGCTAATGATGTGGGAATTGTTCCGTCATCCTCAAATGATGGCAATAATTTACGCCTGACCAGCACGAACTCAAATACGTCATTCACTGAACTTACCTGGTTTACAAAGGAAGATGGATCTTGTTTTATAAATGCACTTGTTCTACGCTTGGAGGAATTTAATGGAGATGAAGTTTCATTTGATAGTTTACTAGACGATTTAAATTGAGAGGATTTGGTTCGATGTCGACGGTTTTGTAGCTGCTGAACGTAATTTTGTGATTTAGATATTCTTTCTATTATAAATTGTTAGTTTTCTTTTTCCTCGTTTAAATTTTGTTTTCCAAAAGTTAGTCATCGAGGAAAATGAAAAAGGCAAAAGATCTCATGAAAATGTTCAACATATATTCCTTATTAGCTGAAACAAAATGTTATATGTATAAGTATATATATCTATATATATATATATATATATAAGTATGAATTGAAATTGAATTCGAAAAGGCTTATGCGGAAAAATTTTTTCAGTTTTTAATTTTACCTTAAGAGAAGAAATAGCTGGTAACACAGAGTAAAAACCTGCAACTTTTTTAAGGCATGCTTTTGATATGCTGAGGCCTCCCTTTTTTGTTGAAGCTTCTATTTTAGTGAGCGATGTTACAAAATTACAATGCTGCAATTGAGATTGTCAGCAAACGTACGAGTAGACGTTAAGGGCTGTTCCTTTTAACATACTCATTCTAGTCCCAATCACAAAAACATACACATTTATTTATATTAAGAGCTCCAAGAGCTCGAACAAATTTTTAATCTCAGTACTATTCTGTCGTCTCAGGCGTACTTTTGTCTATTGCCAAAAACTAATAAAGTACCAAGAATTTAAAAAACTCTCATCTCAACTGGATTATACACCTGGATTATACACCTGAAGCAGGCATAAAACATAGGACGATTTCTTGCAAATTGTTCGAAATATTATTTAAAAAACAATAAGAAATGTAAAGAGAGTTTTGAAGTATCTGGATACTCTGTGCTTTTTACAACATTCACCCTCATTCACTTTACTTTAGCATTTAAGTTTTTTTTTTAGTGACATTTTTCTTCGGGTATATTCTTTTTACTCCCTTGCCTTGTATATAGTTCATATTCATACATATGTATTTATTAAACTTTAAATTATTCTAGAGTAAAAAGCCTGCAAAATTTTATGAATTCAAATAGAAAAGGACATTCAAAAGGTTTAATTAAAGCAAATGCTTCGCGTGATTTGATAGTTAAAAAAGAAATTTATAGTGGAGTATTTACACTGAAGACATTGTACTTGTATATGGACGTATGTTTGCATGTGGATCTGATAATGCTCATGTTTTAAAAGAGCAAAATGATACGCAAAAACTATTACTCTTTTTTTTTTTTTTTACGAATTAATACATACACACAAAATCGTGTTATATGTGATTGCGAATGTGTAGGAAATTTCTATTGCAATTGAAATGGAGCAAAAATCGAGAAAAATTTATTAAGGGCTGTGACGAAGGGTCACTCTGAAGACATATTAACAGAATTGTAGGGGAAAAGCCTTGAAATATACTCAAATATTTGAGTATATTTGAATCAAAATTTTTAAACCCATACATACACACTCAAACATGCATTCGCCATTACACAGTTACAAAGACAAAAACGAATAAAAAGTTTTTTTTTATTAAAAATAAGAATTCGATGAAATATTTTCACTGCTAGCCACTAGAGCAATCACAAAAAAAATCTGAAATAAAAATTATATAACGAATATTATTATATTGCAAATTGAAACATTTACTATATTTAAGAAGAGAAAACAAGAACATTTAAAGATAATTCAAATAGAGAAATATAAATAAAAAAAAAAAAAAATATTTGAAAGCACAAAAAACGTTGTAGTTTCATAAATTACGTCAGTATAAATTTGCAGTTCCTTGTGAGTGTTCACTCACTCTTTGGTTCATGCTTTATGCTTTAACATCCCAGCGGAAAATTTTGATGAAAAAGTCATCAGTGATACCATCGATGAAATTTAAATAAGATTTTAGCGTCAGTTGAGCGTTAGCATGAAGTGGTGTAGAGGATGAGTGCTCGATTCAGAAATCCGAAGATCGCGGGTTCGATCCCAAGCTGAGGCGAACAAAAATTGTAAAAAATAGAATTTTCAAAATTTGTGAAATATTCAAAAAGAAGACAAAGAAGAGAGTTTTCAACTGGTATCTATAAATTGACATTTAGAGAGAAAAGAGCAATTTGAAGCTCTCAAATGATTTTTTCGCCATCGCACACCCCTAGCATGACATGTCACCGGTGAATTCACTGTCCAACAAATGTCATACACAATGTCCTATGAAATCGCATGCGTTCCGGCTCCAAAGTCACCCTGACTTCATCGATGATGTCAGCGGTACATTTCCCGCTGGGATAGTTATTTGAATATGCATATGTATTAGGGTGGTCCTTATTTAAAAAATTTTTTTATTTTTCGCGCGACACCCCGTCATTTTAATATATACCCCGAGAAAACATTTCTGTATTTTTTTCAAATTTTTTAAATGACATTTAGGGGTCGCTACCAGCGTTCAAAATTTTCCATGTAAACTCCATATAAAAATTTGTTAGTTTCATAAAATATATTATAAAATTACAGCAGTACAAAAATCCAAGCGGTTTTTAAGCAATTTCTTTAGATTTCAGCTTGCTACATAATTGAAAAATATCAAAAAAAAATTCCATCACGTCAGAGTTCCAAGTTATTCGCGTATTAAATTTTTAAATACCATTGATGTTTTGAAACTCATATTTCTCAAATATGGTTTGAGCCATCTTAAAATTTTTAAGGCTTTTGTGTTACTAAAACGTCATTTTTTACTATGAAATCAAAAATAACTTACAAACCTTTAAATTAATGGTAAAAAATTGTGCTCAAAGTCGAAAAATGTAAAATTGTATGTAAAATTTTCATGTTTTTTTTTTTACTAATATCTCTGCAACGGTGAAGAAGTCGATGGTCAAATTTAGCACAGACTTTCACAATGGATTATCCTATGATCACAGACAGCGAGCTTGAAAGATCGCTCAATAATGGTGGAGCTATTGAAAAATTTGAAAAAAATACAGAAATGTTTTCTCGGGGTATATATTAAAATGACGGGGTGTCGCGCGAAAAATAAAAAAATTTTTAAAATAAGGACCACCCTAATATGTATATATATATGGGCATGCTCCCATCCACTGTTTTTATGTGATTTATATGTACAAATTTATATAATGTATATGTGCGTAGATTAATCACAAAATATTTTCCGAAACATGCTAATGTGAATGACTTAATTGACTGGTCACTTTCTAAAAGGATAAAGCCCAGCCGGAAATGTCATTTCTGATAGTGAGTATTTAATTAGGTAAATACCATCTCGATGTTTAAGACAATTGCGTTTCTACACAAACGTGATAGTTCATCATTAATTGTTTTTGAAACAATCAATCGATGAATTCCTTATACAGGAAGATATTTCCCCACGGGAATGGAGCACACACAAAAAAAAAAAAAAACATCCACACACATAAATATTTATGTCCTTACCCTAGAGGAAATTGAACTGGAGTAGATGTACTCTTCGACTACTCCACATATCAAGAGTACTACTCGCTCATTTGATATACTATATGTTAATAGAAAGAAGAGCTGCCCGGGCTGTCGTAGCTCAGTCGGTAGCGCGTGCGCCTCACGATTCGAAGGGCCCGAACTCTCCGCCCTGTCGGAGTAAACCGGCAATCAATTATATTCGGTTCACATATTTGGTTTTTAAAAAGCAAGCTGTTTTTTTCATATGAATTAATTTTTCTTTAAATCAATTTATAGTGCGGGAGCTAGCACGTGTTTCACCTCCTCATAAGCGGATCATTTGAAATGTATCTTAAAATAGGGAGTCTTACTCGTACATCACATATGTATGTAAATCGTTTGCGGCATAGGGGGAGAAAATCAACCCCCAATGCGTGAAAAAAGTGACAAAAAAGCGCGATTTGCGGATCGGTTGAAATTTTGCAGTTTGGTAAAGAAATGGACAATTAAGCGAAATATCATTTGCTGCCAGAGCGACAAAGTCGCCGAAGTCAAGCGAAGTTGTCAAGTTCGCGAGTGAAGTCTTTGCGCACACAGTTCTGTTATAAATAGCGAGAGAGATAGAGCAAAGACTTAAGACGAGAACCATATTTTTTACAACGCAATTTTTTCGCCAGTGACAGGACTCGAACTTGAGCTCTTCCGATTGCTAAGCGCACACGATTCCATTACGCCACGGAGACTTCCGATTCGCGCGTGATAGATTCATTTTATCAACGTTTGAGAAAATCGAACTGATATACAGTGGACCGACTCCAAACATTTGATGGAAAGGAGTAGAAAGATTTTCCCTACAGCAATGAAATTTGGCATGGAGGTTTCTTTGCATATAATTTAGAAATTTTGAAAAAATTGTGAAAATCAAACCACCCCAACCCCCACACTCCCACGCAAAGAGGAGATCCAAATTTCACAATTTTTGTGCGTTAGATTAATGCTTTCAGCAAAGTTGAACTGTAGACGCTTCGTTGACTATGTCACTAGTAGGGTTCAACTGTCCGTGTCTCTACTCGCGTACAAGTTCTTTTTCCTATACTCGAGGATAACTCTCCAGGGCACCAGTTTACCCCAATCTTCCTACAGGGTATGAAAAAAAACCACAGACAATATACACATTATTTGTATTGGAATTGTTGTGATTATGTGTATGGTATGAATTGACATACATATTTCCGAAATTATGAACTTCACCTTGAGACGGTTCGGTTATTTTGTGTTTCAAGTTTTCTTCGCACATCGTTGATTTCGGTTTAGGTCAATGTAGTTCTCTACTCGATACAGTTTTTCTTTCTAACTCGAGATTTCTTCAGATATTTACAATCTTCCTAAATGAAAAATCCTGCTCAGAGCAAAACACATTATTGCTAGGAATGTGTCGAATAATTTAGATAATCCTACAATCAGTGCCGAAATAGCAACTTCATAAACGGTGGCAATGAGGGGGCTTTGCCCCCCACGCATTTTTGTTTTTGCCCATGAATAAAATTGAAAAAATAATTTTGCCCCCCCACGCATATTGGAAAAATAATTTTTTCCCCTCACGCAAAACAGAATTGCTACGGCACTGCCTACAATCATCGAGACTGTTCTTCAAATATGTTAGAATAAAATGGTGGGAAACTTCAATAAAAGCAATGAAATTTAAAGAGGAAAAGAGATAGCGCTTAGGCAACATACATAAGTATGTACATATATAAATGGCTATGAGACATTGTGAAAATCCTATTGTAGAATATCCTAAACTAATTCTACATTTAAAATTTTTATTACTTTTTCAAACACATATGTATATATTCTTAAAATCAAATTAGAGATTGAAGAATTTTATTTCCAAGAGATTTTTGGTTTTTATTTTTCAATAACACTAGTTTACGAAAATTAAAAAATTTTCGACCTTCGGCTTTTGATGGTCATTTCTTAAGTAAAATTTTCTGTTGAATCCGAATATGTAGTCAGATAATTATTAAGTAGAACAGTTTTCGAGATAAAGGCTGTTTTCCGTTTTTGGAGTTTTGAAAAAAAGTATGGTTGGTAAATTTCAATTATCTCCGGACATACTTAACCGATTTGAAGTTCATACCTATAAAATTAAAGATAATAAAATTCCCTAGAAACGATGCCTAGAATATCTTTTGGTCCAACCATTGGCTTCGAAGCTATTAATGAACTTTTTCAGAAATTTGTTTCATTTTTAACAAAATTTCTTTAATATAATCACTTTTAGTCTAAATTACACAATGATAAAATTTTTTTCATTTTTTTTTCTTCTTTTGACATCAAAGAATGATGTTTAAGGAGGAAAAGAAGCAAATGTACAAGTAGATCACATTCGCTTTAAAAGTGTGGCATTTATAAGCATTTAAGTAAAAATACTTAAAACATAATTTTACCAAATGGCGGGCCCCTTGCGCCCATTGTGCCCGTGCGTAAAGACGGCACTGGTGATAACTTCGTTTGGAAAACTGATTAAGTTAGCCATACAGGTTCCGTAAAGGAAAACATATTGAAAACCAGAGACCATAGCTGTTATAAGCAGACCTGGGCAGACCAATTACAAAATTTTTTCAATTACAATTACTTGTAATTTTTTTTTATTTTCTACTTAGAAAATAAAAATTATTCTTAGAGTTTTATTTTTTCTCAAAAATTCATTTATTTATGGATTTACAAAATATTTTCATACTGTGCCTCCTACCCAAGTTTCCGTGGAGAGGACATTTTCTGCTTAAAGACTAGTTTTCACACATATGTATGAGGTTAAATTTATCAACTTATTCAGTTTTATATTCTTAGCTACAAATCGAAGAATAAGTATTATTTTCTGATCAAAAAGTAATAAGCTCGAAAACTAATTATTATCTTCTGAGTAAAAACTGAAACTCCGAGAATAACACTTAACTTGTAATTTTTTAATAATAAATTATTTCATTTCGATTTTTAAAATTTGAAATTCAAAAATTATTATTTTGGATCCCTGTTGAAAACACATCAAAAAAATAATCAAAATGATAATAGACGGAACAATTTATATATGTATGTATGTTTAAGCCTATCAAGATTAGTTTAAAAAAAAAAAAAAAAAAAGAAATTAAAATTAAAATAAAAATAAAAGAAATGTTAACGCTCACTCAAAATGGGAAAATTTGCGATTGGAAAGGACAATTCGCAAAGTTGAATGGATCCCCCTATTAAGCCAATAAATAATAAATGTTTTCTTTAAAAGCAATTTGAATCATTTAAATGTAATCTTTGATCACTAATCGATTGACAGCTCCGATATTGATATACATAAATTGTATGCGTTTCCCCCGGATTCTTCACCTACAATCTTGTTTGCTTTGACATTTCAACATTTAATTCGCAAATCATGTTAAATCGTTTTCATATACATACATATATATATATGTGTTTGTAAAGGGATATATATGTATTTATGTGTTTATACAGCTAATTATTGAATCAACAAGAAATTGTAATGTATCCTGAGAGCAATTTTATTATAGTCACGCATGCAAGCCATTTCCACTACGTCCACATTCCTTTGAAAAATCCGATGTAATAAGATACGATAATGTAAAACAGTTCGAATTCGCTGTGGACTTATTTGAAAATCGAAAAAATTCTTCTGATTTGGAATTGACTGCTCTCGAACGAGTTGGAAAGAAAATTAGTATTAAAAATTCATGCACACTTTTTATGAGGATAATTTTTTTTCTTTTTTTTTTTTTTTTTTTTTACTCAGAAGAAAATAATGCGCATAATAATCATCAAATATTCATCTTACAATTAATTAAATTGCTGTGTAATCAAATAAAAATTATTAAAATCATTATATAATTATTTTAAGATATTGACGGCCTCATCGATACTTTACAGCAGTGGTAGCCATTTAAATATTTCCTTCTAGGGCACAACAAAAAGGTTTTTGAAAATTCTACGGTACACAAATAAATAGTTTGATGAATAGGGGATAATTTCCCAAGGTGGACCAGTCTTTCGAATAATCGTAAAAACCAAACAACATTACATAACTTGCACAATATAACAATTCCTGAAACCTTAATTCATATTTCAAACTGTTCCCGAAACACAATTTTGATACCATCAATACAACCAGTGTACAACCAGTGTTATGACTCTAAAAAATAGGTCCTCCTTTGAGAAATCCACTCAAAAAGTTAGAAAAATAATCTGTATATTCATGTTTTGATCATTTTATTCAATCTTCGGTGTTTTTTATTTGAAATCGATTTGCATGGTAATCATAAACAAATTTATTACAAAAATATGCGAAAACCAAGCGTTACATAAAAAAAAAGGTTTTAATTAAAACCATCGGAGTTACATTGAGGACAAGTGTCAATATTCATATATAGGTACATACCCTGTAGTAAACGAGCGGTCAGTTTGCAAAATAGGACCCACCTTTGGTGAGACTGTTAGCAACTAGACCATAAAAACTATGGAGCACGTCTAACCTAAGGTCGACCTCTATAGGTCTCACCGCTGACTGTTCCATAAGAGATCGAGGGGCGGTGAGTTCATTTTTTTTGTACTCTTGCTGTGCGATTGTTGTTGTCTGCTTTAAGTTCGCATTCTGATCGACCTACCGTCAAGAGTTAATTAGCGTAAAGGGTAAGACTCTCGCTCAGCAACCACGTAGATCGAGATTCGATCCCTGGCTCAGTTTTGCATTTTTTTTTTCTTCTCTATTGCCTAAGGTTTTTTTAATGTTCATATTATAATTAATTTTTTTTATTAGTTAATTTTGAAAAATAAAAAATTTTTTCTTTAATATGTAAGTATTTTTTCATATTTAAATTTTTTTTTTAGTATTTATTTTTCAATTGAAATTTTTTTGCTATGAAAAATTCTATTTAATTTCACAAAAACTTGAGCAACCAAAAACTCAAGTCAGCATTTTGATCAACATATTAAATTTCCTTGTTTAGCGTAATGGTTAAGACGCAGACTTACCAACCCAGAGATCAGCGGTTCGAGGTTCGTTCGAGACGAGGAAATTAAAAAAAACAGAACTAATGTTTAAACAAAAAGATTTAAAAAATAAAAGAAAAAAATATACAAAATAAAAACAAGAAGAAAAAAGTAAAACAAAAATTAAAATGTTTTTTTCTCCATATATTAACAAAATCGTCAATTGACCTCCAACTCACCCAAAACGTCTCACCATGGGTGAGTCTTACATGCACTACTCTCTTTCTAATGTAGGCCCCATGTTAAAGAGGTGAGTTAAAAGCATGTAAAAGTAAATTATGTGGGGACTAGTTGTGGTCTTTTTGAGGTGCACCATAGGTGAGTAGGGGGTGAGTCTCAATTACTGCAGGGTATGTATAAATTGAATAGTACATATCAGTGTTGGAAAATGGAAATTTCAGTTTGTACCTAAAATGGTCCATAAATTGTACCTAAATATAGTAAAGTGTACCTAATATACCCAGCTGGAAATTTTTTCATAAATAGCAAATTCATTAATGTTTTCACCGAAGATATCAAGGGGAAAATTTGAGTACTTCTCAAATCTGATGACATGGTCATTTACATGGTCTTACTTATCCAATGCATCAAACCTCTAGTTTGACTGCAATTTAAACCTCACAATGCGACGAAAACGACTTCACAAACACGTTTACATTTGAAATTTTCTTATTTTTAAGGAGGCAATGCCAAGTCCAGAGTCAGACTCACACAAATATGTTTCTCTTATACAGAGTTTACACTTTAGGTATTTATATATGTATAACAGGTCATTCAAGAAGTTCATAGGATGATTCATAGATGTCGTTACTCGAATTTTTATACCCGACACACTCTGTGTCGAGGCTATAGAATCTAGCGGACGATATAGTTGATCAAATAACTATGAAAATGGGGACCGAAAACACTTTAAGTACAGAAGCTGACGAAAATAATTGGAACAGGAGAAGAACGGCTTTTCAACCATTAAATGCATCGGATGTTCAGGATTTTCCACAACTTTCTGAAAAGGACTTAATAATACTATTCACCGGAACATACCACTTAAACCAGGCCGTTTCGTACCTAGCGGAGTTAATCGGCGAAAAAGATAGTGCAAAATTTCAATATTTGAAGGAGTCTCCAAATATTATTGAGGCTGAAATCCGATCTCGGCATATTTACGAAAGGAAATATCGATGCTACGTAGAATCCATGCCTGTGACTGTGCAAATGGCAAACGAACTGTAGGATGTTGTTCACATATTGCATCAATTATTTATTATTTATCGCATGCTAGATATTTATCACGTATTTTTAAGCCCGCTGAAATTTTAACAAAAATATTTCACGAAACTGAAGTCACAGTTGTTATAAATTCAGACAGTGAGGAAGATTAAATAATTCTGGTATTTTTTTAAAATGCAGGGTGAATTCTTCTCCAGTTCCAAGTAGACAGGTAGATAGATTCTGTTCACTTTCGGGTTTTATTGCTTTGTTTACATATTTCATAGATTAGTTGTTTTGCAATTTTTATTTGGGTTAGATTTTTCAGTAGAATTAGGGAATATTTGGACTGTGGTTAGATTTTTCTGTAGGATTAAGCAATTTTTTATTATACCCAGCGTAAGTGGGGTATATTAGTTTTGTGCGAATCTTATAACAGGGAGATTTAAGCAACGGAGATATAGACAAATATATATAGAAATGATCAGGATCAAAAACTGAATCGATTTAGACATGTCCGTCTGTCCGTCCGTCCGTGGTCGGATCTCCTCCGAAACGGCTGAACCAATCAACTCAAAATTTGGCACACATGTATATCGGGATCCGAGTATGATCCTAAGTAAAAATGGGAGACATCCGCCCACTGCCACGCCCACAAATGAATTTATTGTGTTTTCAGTAAAATGCTTGTAACTTGCGCACCACTCAACACAGTCCATTGATATTTGGTGTACTGGTAAACTACGAAAAGGTACATATCCTTGAAAAATGGACGCCGTCCTCCTCGAGCCACGCCCACAAATAAGCCCACAAATAAGGGCTTATCGTAACTTCTGAAGTAAAAGGCGTAGAAGCTTCCAATTGGCAACATAGGTTCACCAAGGCGAATGAAAGGTGTAGGGAACTAATTTATGTGGCCCGCCCACTGCCACGCCCACAAATTGTGCGCTCATAATGTCGGGACGCTGGGTATTTCAAAGTCAGGCTTGACCGACTTTAGCTTTCTTACTTGTTTTTCTTTGTTGTTTGTTACACAAATTCACATGATATGACAATACGGAAAATTCATATTGATGCGTACCAATCACAGGTATACCCGAGAAGTATGCAATATTTTTTTTAACTTGCCATTTTTAAGGATGTTGCAGGCGCCTGAGCGTATTGAAACCCAGCATACTTAATCCTGGTGTAAAACTCTATTTTCGAGAATTTTAATTAAGATAGTAGCATACCTCGAATAACAAAAAAATTTTCATGGAAAAATATCCTTCCACGGGAGCATGTATTGGTTTTAGCAAAATTACCTGAAAAATATTTTTGTAAAATTTGCTGAGTAATTTTCTATATATATGTTCTTGAATGAACATTCTATCTTTATAGTTGTTTTAGATATGATTTTTTTTTAAATTTTCTCTAAAAAACCCCCCCTTTTCAAGGATATTTAAGGACTATAGGGGATCGAGAGCGAAAACTTCCCGAAAATTAAATGTTTTGCACTTACCTAAACAGCAAAACAACTAAAGTTGAAATCGGCTTCCGGGGCAGAATCACTATGCTTATAGTGAGATACCATTTCTCGTTTCGTAAAGTATCCGAAGCTGAATGAATCCCTATAATAGTTTAGTCCTCTCTGAATTTCGAGCTTACGGGGTTTTCGAGGCAAATACATGTTTAATGGAAAATACGTATTGGAATAAGAAAACAATCGAAAAATTGAACATCGAGGTTTCATAAAACATTACTTTTTGGTCTTTTAAAGATGCGCAGAAGATGCGGTTCAGGATACAACAACAATTGCATGTAAATTCACACCGAATCTTTCCGCATCTTGCCAAAATGCTGAAAGATGCTAGATGCGGTTATAGTGGAAACAGCCTCTTAGATGGTAGTGTTTTTACCAGTTTAAACAAACATTAGGGTATACGAATGCGTGCCGCATGAGCTCACAGTCGACTAGAAACACCATATTATATTTCTAATATGAGTTACAACATATTCTATCTCTAATATGAGTAAGATAAGCACCACTAACCACTAACAAATTTTAACCCCATATGGTAAAAAAAAATGCGTCAGAAGTGGGAACACGTGCTAACAAATTTTTTCAGTTTGAGAAATTCCCGAACCGATGAACCGAACCGAAACCGCGGTTCGAAGAAGTAGAAAAGCCGGTTTGACGAACCAATCCAAAAGTTTAAACACGATTCGAACCGCCCAACCGAACCGGGAACATTTTTCACCCGGTTCACGTTTCTGATTCTAATTAAAAGCGTTTTTTTTTTTTAACTTGAAAGGGCAAAAGAAAATAAGTTTTTTATTTGCAATCAGAAGAACTCAAAGGATGAGAGAATTCGCGTTTAGTTAATTCATTTATGGCCATTATCGCATTTATATAATGGCCTTCTATTGCTCAATTATAAAAACTTCGTTTTGTTCGCCAGGATTTTTCTAATCGCCAGAGCACACATGCTTGTTACACACTCTATAAAGTTGCTTCTTGTACGAGTATGCACAGTCGACTCTCGTTAATTCGAAACTCGAAGGACCCTTAAAATATTTCGAATTACCGACGTCCCCCCAAAAGGTGCATGGCACTCGGTGACCCTTGAAGGAAGTTTGCATTTGAATTTAAATTGCGCATTCAGATTCATTATGCTCAAACTGTTGTCACCTGAGCAACTTTAGGCGGCTGCTCATTTTAAGAGCATATTATATATATAAAATGAAATAAATAGAATAATACTTGAGCAATCAATACAGCTCTCTGTCATTTTGTATATGTCATCGATGACAGAACTGAAGACTCTATAATGCAAAAGGAACCCCTTCTGGGTTATTAGTAATAAAGAAATTCGGACAAAAACTTATACATACACATTTCAACTGAAGTACAATACGAATAATGCTGTCCGGCTGAATAAGTGAGTAACTGATTGACCCACAAACTGACTGTCAGGGCTGACAATGTCAATTTTTGTGTTTATTATTATGATTATTGTTTGCACTCCAATTTCTAATTGTCTCCATGTGTTGATGCCCTTTGGCCACTCACGTATGTATCTACCAACCCTGTAGGAATTTGAACTAGTGTCGTACTAGTACTTTACTAGTGCAAAAGCCACCAGTACTAGTTCTTTTCTATACCCCTGTCCATATAAAATTCTGTCGAAAATCAGAATAACACTAGTACAGTATGCACTAGAATTATTCTAGTACTTTTCGATCCAATTTTGTAAATTTGCACCAGTTAAATACTAGTGATGTTTACGGGAAAAAGTTTACAGAATCGTGGATTTTTTTTTCAGTACAAAATGGAAATAAATATTTATAATAAAAGAAAACCATTCGGTTGTGTATTTATTATCAATTTATAACGCCTCAATGAATGAATGCAATTATTCCACTGATCACTAGTATAGTTATGGTGCAAACTTACCCAAACGTTGCACTAGTTCTTTTAGTACTGGTAAAAGTACTAGTTCTTTTAGGCAAATTGCTTAACAGCTTTCTACAGGGAATGTACATGTATGCGCGCATATGTATTACGCAAATTAGTAAAGCATGTATGAATAAATGTCCTCAAATGTTCATGTCACTCACCGACTTATACGATAGAATTCAGATACTGTCCGCACGATACATTCGAAGGCGCCATTTTGATTGCACAAATATAATTTAGATTTTATTCAAAGATTCAGTTAATTTCGAACTGAACACTGAAAAGGTTTAAAGCGGATCCAAAAAAAAAAAAAAAACAAATAATAAAAAAAAATTATTCATCTTTAGGCGCTAGTGCGTATCTTTAAAAGAATCCTAAAATTTGATAAATTTAGTAAGTTTTTGGTATTTGTTTTTTCAAAAGTTATTTATTTCATATTATTATGAAAATTCAAGGATTTTTTGCGATTCACTGTGCAAATTAAATATCTGTTTTTCCATAAGATTTGGAGAACGTTCTTAGAAAATTGTTATGAAAAATATTCTTTATTTAAGATTGCTTGATGAACTGTCATTTCAAGAACGCTGTAATCCATAATATTTTTTACATTTTCGAAAAATTTACTCCTCAAGCACTTTTTGTTGCATATTTTGAGGAGAAATGTCAAAGAAGCTTCTTAATAATGGTTGGAATGGCAGGAAATAAATGAAGAAAACAATAAGGGCGTTCACGGGCGATTGGTTATCGGCAGGGCTCTGATTTTGTTGACTTTTATAAATTTAAAGCATACTTAATGGAGTAAAAATTTTGTTCAACTCACATCAGGTTAAAATTCAAATCAGATTTTTAACTTCAATATGATTTTTTTTTTTTAATTTAATTAATTTTATTTACTTACATTCTTTCATTAAATGATAATAAATAAATTTTATATATGAATTTTTTTTGAAGTTAGGAAATCGGTTTGAAGTTCAAATTCGCTAAACTTATTCGCAAAATGTTAGTAAAAATTTTTTTTTGCCCCATAAAGTATGCTTTAACCCTTTCGCGCCTACTGGGACAATACGTCCCACCCAGTTAACTTGATTTTTTCCATTGGGTCATATGTGTCCCATCTAAAACTGTTATTGGGATAATATATCCCAGGATAACCGAAGGACATTCGAAATTTTTTAGTATGCAGAAACTTTTTTTTGTTGCTCCTTTATTTCTGCAATCAGTTTTTAAAGAAATGCCTATCTTTCAAGAAAAATCTCCGGCGCGAAAGGGTTAAATTTATAAAAGTCAACAAAAGTCCGAGCCCTGGTTATCGGGTTATATGGTAAAAAATTAAAAATTTCCTATGACTATCTCGAACACCTTTTTGTTTATGAACGATCTTAACTTCACAAAATGAGCTTTACCGAATCTAAGTTCAAATTTTCAACTCGTAAATTGTTGGCCTTTGACAAATTTTGGCGAAAAATGCCAAAACAAAATAAAAATTTTAAATTTTCTACCACATTGCCCGATAATCAATCAATAAGGGTGAACACCCTTAATGTAAAAAATAGTATGATTAAGAAAGTTCATAGATATAAATGGAAAAATGCCGTCATTTAATTATGCAAAGCCTCTACAATTGCGTTGATCGCATTTCATTTGAAAGCTTTTATTTCTCAGATGCCTCATAAAAACAACGTTCACTTTTCACAACGAGAGATACCTACATATCTTGGAAAAGAACTTAAACGCGTTTTGAGAACCTTTAGAAAATTAATAAATTTTTTCGAGTGCCAAAAATTAACACATCGTATTAGAAATGCTTGGACCCTAAGCCCGAACAAATATTAAAGTAATTAAAAAAAAAAAAATCAGTACCCAAATATAAAAAGCTTATTATGGGGTTTCCCCCTAAATGTGCATTTGCCTCGAAAGCCTTAAAAACTCGTAATATGAGTGAATGAAATTTTGTTTGAAAAATTTTACACTTTTTCGCTTTTTCGATCTTTTCAATTTTAAGGGAATGCCCTAATTAACTTTTATCCCGGATAGAAGCATTTTACGCGTTGAAGCATCAGAACTTATGGCATCATGGCATTGTCATTTTTAAATATTCCCAAATTATTTCCTTATAAGTAAGTACTCTTCGCTTACAAAAGTAGATTTTCAGACAGTTTTGATGTTGCTCAAATTGATTGTGAAACACTTTTTTAACATTATCCCAAGTCCAAGTTAGCTCATTTGTCTCCATTGGGGCTTATTTCAAGCATTTAATGCCACTACATCTAAATGTTTGCTGACTAAAACCAGGAATATTATATTTTCGGAGGTCGCACAGTGGGATTTCTTCATAAGATTGAGTGCACAGCGATTAATCTTGTTACTAGGCCTTATTTTAATGAAACAAAGAAAAAAAAAAACAAACGAAGTTTCATCAAAATCGGTCACGCTAACACGAGTTTATTTAACACGTATCGAAGCATTGTATAAACATGGTAATAGATGCAAATATGCTTGAGACTTGTTCGGAATAAAAAATTCCCGGTGGGCCATTTGACCCCCAGTCCGCCCGTGGACATGCACCACTTTCAAAGTAAACAGTGAACATAATGACCAAAAACTGTGGGCGCGGCAGTAAACATGTTGAACTATGGAATTACGCGAATTTTATTCCGAACTTTATTTTTTCCTGGCCCAATATTTCAAATCATTCTAGTCATAATTGCTTTTCGAGACGAAAAACAAGTGGATTTTTCAATTCAAAGTTATGTTTTGTTGTGTATACGAAAATCCGAATTGAGTTGTTTTAGAAAAGCCTTTATATCGTGAAAGAGGTTTGTGCTACAGTTCTAAGATTTGATATGTTCCTCACACAATTGATTGGCCTGCCATTTAAGATATCGATATAGAAAAAGAGGCTGTTAATGGTTGTGTTATTTTCATTTAAACTCAAAAAATAATGAAAATTTTATATAATTTATTCAATTTTTTTACTTTGAGCAGCATTTTACACAATTCATTTAAAGTTTTTCAATTTATTTTTGGTATAATATTAAAGAATGATCTTTATGAAATACAAAAGTTTTTACAATTTTGAAAAAGCTTTAACCACATTTGAGAAAAATGAGTTGGAATGAAGCAATGGTGCTAAAAATTTCAAACGCGATTTTCTCGAAATCCTTACGTGATGGAATTTTTTTTGATATTTTTCAATTATTCAGCAGACCAAAATCTACTAGAGCCACTACTCAAACTCCAAAGGAGCCGAAAAAAATTCAATTTTGCCGACCCGTGTAATTAATTCTTCTTATTTAAACATTACCCGATAAAACTTCATCATTTTAGTTTTGAATTTCTATGGTCGAAAATGAGGGGTTTTTCATTCGAAATCCCACTGTGCGTCGTCATGATCTTAAAAATGGACTTAAGTAAAAAATGATAAAAATAAAAAAATATCTTTACAAAAGATGATCATATATATCTTGATTCGATAATTTTGGGAATTTTTCAATCTATTTTTATATGTGTTTTAAGATCTGAGGGAAGCCCGGAAAAAAACAAAACTGCATGAGCTTGAGTCCTGTTCAAGTGTAAGCGGCGCTAAGCCGAATCCCTGCCAGGCAAATCATGCCTTTTAGACGTAGCGTAAAAAAAAAGAACCAAGTAGAAGATTCTGATTCTAAAAATCGAATTTGCGCAACATCGAAGATTTCTCCCTCTATAGGGCAGAAATTTCGCCTTTTGCGTTACATCTTTGCTGCATAATTGCAGCAATTCCACACCGTGAATTGAAAATTTAGAGCGAAGCGATCGATCATCGAAATGAGCGGCTTGGAATTGATTCTGAATGCGGCACTTTGTGTTAGCTGTGCGAAAGTCGAAGTTACATTTCCGGCGGGTTTGATTTTTCTAAATGACACGGATATAAATGCGGTAAATAATTTACCGCCGCTTGCTGCGGACGATGATGAGACGAGCGGCGAAAGGGAGACGTGGGAAACATTGCGCACGAAACAACAAAGCCTGCGTCGGCTAAGGGAATGGATTAATGGGAACCATTTGCGAATTGCGACGTTGCAGGACTATCCGCTTAGCTACGTCGAAGGCTCGAATAAATCGCTGGTTGGACGTGGCGTCGCCTTCGAGTTAATTGATTTTCTCCAGGAGAAATTCAATTTCACATACGAAGTCGTACTGCCGAATCGTAATATTATTGGCTCCAGTTCAGATTTCGAAGACAGTCTTCTTCAGATGCTGAACCAATCGGTAAGTGGGACATGCTTATTAACATACATACATACATATATATTTATGTATATAACCATAAATCTTCTCAATTGATTTAAAGAAAGCGGATTTGGCAGCTACTTTTGTACCGCTTCTAACGGATCCTCGCCGTTACATTTTTTATTCGACGACAACACTGGACGAAGGAGAATGGATTATGGTCATGCAACGTCCACGTGAGTCAGCGACGGGCTCAGGACTACTCGCTCCCTTCGATTTCTGGGTCTGGATATTGATTTTAATCTCCTTGCTAGCCGTCGGACCAATCATTTATTTATTAATAATATTACGTAATAATCTTACGGGTGATACCGAGCAGAAACCATACTCGTTGAGTCATTGTGCGTGGTTCGTCTATGGCGCTTTGATGAAACAGGGTAGTACGCTCTCACCGGTCGCTGGTAAGAATCAATAATATATGTACATACACACTGAGCTCTGTTTTAACACGATCGGGTTTGTACGGTTTTAGTGTAACATGATCTGCGAGATTTCGATTCGGTTTAGTGCGATCAAATAACAAAACCGAAACAATCGTAATGTATTCGAAATTTGATTAGGGAATTCCCCTTTTTAATAGGGGGTTTTCCCTTAAACATGTATTTGCCTCGAAAACCTCGAAAACTCGTAAACCAAGAAGGCTTAAAAAAGAATAAATGAAATTTCGGATGAACAATTTTACACTTTTACGCTTTTTCAATATCTTCACTTTCAACGGAATACCCAAAATTTATTTTCATGAATTCTAAAAGTCTTTTTTCGGGACCCATTTACCATGTAACGGAATGTTTCGGTGCACTGGTCCGAATAAAATATAATATAAGAATCGCTTTTTCAATGCCTTTTCCTTACAGACTCGACGCGTTTGCTCTTCGCTACATGGTGGATTTTCATAACGATCCTCACTTCGTTCTATACGGCGAATTTGACCGCTTTCCTAACGCTTTCGAAATTCACATTGCCATACAATACGGTCAGTGACATACTTTATAAGAGCAAACAGTTCGTGACGGCCCGCGGTGGCGGCGTTGAGTACTCCATACGCAATGTAAGTTTAATCTTATGATGGCAATGTTCCACGGATATAAGAAATGCGAGCACTTTCTAATAAGCGAATCGAATGTATTCTCAGTTTTCTCCCCAACACCCCCCCCAGAACCGCTCAAAGGGTGATTTTTCTAGCATACATAAAAAAAGAATTACCTATTACCTTACGTTGGTGTGCTTAACACCAATCTGAGGTTGGAACTTACCCACGACCCTCAGTTTTTCCGCCCCCCAGCACCGCCACGCACTCCCCTAAAGTTTAAGATTTCTACTGTGATAGCGTGTCCTTTTTTATTTCGAATGACCTGCGTAGTTGATTTCGAGAGAGGTTTGACTGGTTGCTTGTTTTGTCTTGTTTAAGCATCCAACCATAGTCTGCTAACGTATTGATGTCCCATATGCCGTGATAACGTCTCTCCCCAGCGGGAAATGTCCCGCGGACATCCCCGATGATGTCCTAGTGACTTCGGAGCCGGAATGCATGCTATTTCCGGTGACACTTTGTATGACATTTACACAGGAGCTGACAGGGACTTCAGCGGTGACATTATCACCGGAAGATTAGGAAATGTCACTGGTCATGCTAGGGGATGCGATTGCGAAAAAAGCATTTGAGAGCAGCACATTGCTCTTTTTCCTCTCTAAATGTCAATTTATAGAAGAAAACCAGTTTGATAACTCTCTTCTTTGCCCTCTCTTTGAATGTTTCGAAAATTTTAAAAAATCTATTTTTAACAATTTTTGTTCGCCTCTGCCAGGGATCGAGAACCCGCGATCTTCGGATTCTGAGTCGAGCACTCATCATCTCCGCCACTTCATGCTAACGCTCAACTGACGCTAAAACCTTATTTAAATTTCAGTAGCCAATGAGAGTCAAGCACATGAACAACATCCCTCCACGATGACATGTCCTCCAAGATGTCATGCATGACAATGTCACTTATATGTCATCGACAACATTATTTGGTGACTTTGTCATGCAGGAGATAATTTTCCGCTGGATCCATTGCCTTATTTTATGTGCCTGTGCAGTGCCGTAGCAATTCTGTTTTGCGTGAGGGGGAAAAATTATTTTTTCAATTTTAGTCATGGGCAAAAACAAAAATGCGTGGGGGGGCAAAGGCCCCTCTTGCCCCTATGGTTGCTACGGCACTGTGCCTGTGTTATTATTAATTACACTAATTACACAGCCCCACCAAAAAGAAAAAATCAGACTCGGGGGTTTCACTGTGCTTACTATATGTTTACGGGGTCGCTGGAACCTAATTCGAGGTCCATATAGCTCCACCGGGTCTAGGTTTCGCCCAGTGGCGTGTCTAGAGAAATACTGCTTTGATAGTGCTTATATTTTCCACAGTGGTATATTGAACAATTATAAGACATTAACCCAAAAATTTTTGGGGGGGGCTAGAGGAAGTTTAGAGAGTTATGGACCAGAAACCAAAAAAATCCGAACAATTTATGGCGTCCGATTTGGATGAAAATTTATATATAGAATAAGCGAAAAATGCTAAGAATTTTGGCGTCAAAATTTTTTCAAGAAACCGATTACAACTAGTCTAGTTAGGGTCTAGTTCCAAACTGGTCCAGAAAGGACCAGTTTTTTGAAAAAATTTTAGTGCTAAAATTCTTAGAATTTTTCACTTATTCTATATATAAATTTCATAAAAATCGGAGTTATGAAATTTCGGATTTTTTTTGATTTTTGTCCAATAACTGCTCTAAGCTTCCTCTGCCCCCCAAAATTTTTTGGGTTAATGTCTTATAATTGTCAATATACCACTGGGAAAATATAAGCACTATCAAACAGTATTTCTCTGGACACGCCACTGGTTTCGCCGTAACCTCAAAACAGAAGCCCAAAACTACGATCTTTAGAGGTTATGACAAAAACTGGACCAGATGGAGCTATATAGACTGTAAATTTGGATTCAGCGAGCCCGAAAACATCGAGTAAGCGCAATATGACGACTGTCTTTTAACAGTTTGTCTTCTATATAGGTTAGAAAACGCAAGCCAGGCGGCTGAAAATGTGAATAGCGTTTATGAACCTGATACTGTAACAGCCAATCATGCGCAATTTTGGTTTCGTCGATTCCTTCCGGTAACTTCGAGTCAAGGATGCACCACGCACTGGAAGGCCAATTGTCGAAAATGTCGATTAAAAGCATGGAAAAATTATCGAGTCCGACCGTCAATGTTAGCACTGTTTCGATTGCAAAAGAGCTAAAGATTGCACAAAAAACCGTTTGGAACCATTTGAATAAGGCTGGATACACAAAGAAGCTCGATGTATGGGTGCCACACGAGTTAACGCAAAAAAACCTCATAGACCGAATTTCCATCTGCGAATCGCTGCTGAACCGCAACAAAATCGACCCATTTCTGAAGCGGTTGGTGACTGGTGATGAAAAGTGGGTCACTTACGACAACGTCAAGCGAAAACGGTCGAGGTCGAAACACGGTGAACCGGCGGAAACGGTGGCCAAGCCAGGATTGACGGCCAGGAAGGTTTTGCTGTGTGTTTGGTGGGATTGGCAGTTAATTATCTACTATGAGCTGCTCCCATACGGCAAAACTCTTAACTCGGAACTCTACTGTCAACAATTGGACCGTTGAAGGAAGCAATCGCCCATAAGCGGCCAGCTTTGGCCAATAGGAGAGGAATTGTGTTCCATCAGGAACAACGCCAGGCCACACACATCGATAGTCTGCAGAAGTCCGGGTTTGGTTGGAGGTTCTTTGATCCACCTTATATCCGACTGGACAAGTGATTACCACTTTCGTCCAGGCGAACATTTTGCGAAAATTCGTTCAAGAGGCTCGAAATTCGATGAAATTTTTTGCTAAAGAAGAGGTTTTGGAGTAAATTTTTTAAAAACGGTACAATATCGAATAGGGCTATTCAAACTGTCGCATCACTTTTTTAAATAAAGTCCGTCATTATGGCAAAATATGATTTCCATTTTCCTATACCATAAAATTTTCATCAAATCGGACGTAAAATTGTTCAGGATTTTTTTGATTTTTGACTTCTCAAATTTTTTGCTAATGCCCCAAATTGTTCATATAGCTATAATGTAAATAGCACTTAAAAAGCATTATGGAACGATTTTGGCCGACCCTGGTTTCGCCGAACCTCAAAACAAAGCCCAAAACTACGATCTTTAGGTTATGACAAAAACTGGACCAGATGTGTATAGACTGTAAATTTGGATTTAGCGAGCCCGAAAACACGAGTAAGCGCAATATGACGACTGGGTCTTTTTAAATTCATTTAGTTTCATATCTCCATCGGCTTCAGATATAGTCACAGCGTTAAAAAAGGATCCTCGAGTAAAGTTAAGTTACGTTCAATCAAGAGTAACTGAGCCTTATCTGAGCCTTAAAACGGAAACTGTTCATTTGTGAGACTCTCTCTCTCTCTTTCTCTCTCTCTCTCTCTCTCTTCTCTCTCTCTCTCTCTCTCTCTCTCTCTCTCTCTCTCTCTCTCTCTCTCTCTCTCTCTCTCTCTCTTGCTATGAGACTGCAATTTGCAGATTTTCTCTCACGTCTCTCCGAATCTTCTTCAATCTCTCTCTTTCCTCTCTCTCACCTCATATTTCTCGGATCTCTTGCTCTACGCATCTCCTCTCATTCTTTATGCTATGAGACTGCAATTTGCAAGATTTTTTCACGTTTTCCGAAATATTTCAAATGTTTACTTATATCACTTGAGCTGTCGACCTGCAATAATGTATCCGGAGAATATTGTGAGGAACTTAACGGCAATGGTCCTTGACAATATCTTTGGTGTTTATAAGGAAGTTGCATATAAGAGTATTCTTTTCTTACAGACAAACGAAACACTCTTTATGCTAAACTCAATGGTAGAGAATACCTACGCAACATTTACTGATTCAACCAACGATTCGTTAAATTTGGAAAGATACGTTGAACGAAAAGGTTTTGTTTTTGTACGCGATCGTCCGGCTATAAATCATGCACTCTATCTGGATTATCGCTATCGCAAAACGATCAGCTTGAATGATGAGAAAGTCCACTGTCCGTTTGCAATGGCGAAGGAACCATTTTTGAAAAAAATGCGCTCGTTTGCCTATCCGATCGGCTCGAACTTAAGCGATCTATTCGATCCAGAGTAAGACTGTCATTTCCTTCTCTTTTCTTTTCTTTTCTTTTCTTTTCTTTTATTACCTTACTTTCCTTTTTTTTCATCTACTTCCGTTTGCTTTTAATATAGTATACATTGTATATCCTTGTTTTCGTACATAGATTGCTGAATCTCGTCGAGTCGGGTATTGTTAAGCATCTATCGGGCAAGAATCTACCAAACGCTGAAATATGTCCGCAAAATCTTGGCAGCACGGAACGTCAATTGCTCAATACGGATTTATTGCTAACATACTATATAATGTTTGCTGGATTCGCAACGTCCATTGTTGTATTTACGACCGAAATATTTTTCCGCTATTTGAACGGTCGTCGTGATCGGAACAACGACAGTCAATGGGCACGTCACGGTGTCGGCCGTACGGCTAATGGACAATTGCAATTTGCACCGAAACGTTGGCTGCAGAAAAAATGGCGTCAACCAGCGGATAGTGATAAGGAGCGATTGGGATCGGCATCCGCAAATGTTACTCCACCGCCGCCGTATCAGAGTATATTTAATAATAGCAATGGGAAACGTGCTGACTACGGCAGCAATGGCCAACGCTGGCGACGTGCCGTTGGTGGCAATCTAGGTGCTGTCGGCGAAGGTGTTATGCTTGGTGGCGGTGGCGGTGGCGGTAGTAATCAGACCGCTGGCGTACGACGTCTAATTAATGGACGTGATTATATGGTATTTAGGAATTCGAACGGTCAGAGCCAGTTGATTCCGGTTCGTGCACCATCGGCAACATTGTTTCAGTATTCGTATACGGAATAGTGCTTCATCGAATACGTCCACATTTTAGCGTGGACGAACGATGGACAATTTTTATTTGTTTGCTTACTTCTGTTAGAGTTTCAATCGAAGCTTTTCGTTTGTAGATGTACCTATGTTGGTGCCTATGCAAGAGAGCGCCTGCATCCTTCTTGTTGCTCTCTAAATTCACCATAATTAAATAGACTTCTTCGTCTTCTTCTTCTTCTTCTTCTAAGAAAAAAGTATCATGTAGGTAGTATGTAGATCGATATTTTTATTTGATGCTTTGACTTTGTTCACATAAAGGGACACTGCTTAGGAAAGGTTCTGATACGATTTAATACAAAGCTTAGAGCTGTATTAACCCTAAAGGAGCTAAATTGGGATCACTGTCTGCGCTTTGTCACGTAGTATCATGGATGAGATTCGGCATATCACTATGGGGCCGTCCGCATGTTTTTGAACATTTTAGACCCCCCCCCCTACCGCTTATCATCAATCGTCATCTTCCACAGCATATCGCCCCTCCCTATTGACATCATCTTTGAGCCCTTGATTATTTCACAAGGAAATAGAAATTTTATTGCTTCGAAATATAGTTTTATAGTGTTTTCTTATAAGATACATCATTGCGAATTGACCCCCCGTACCCCTCATCATCAAGCGTAATCATTCGCGAGACACTACCTCCCTCCTGTATGATGACGTAATACATACTTATAGACGGGCCTATGACGATAATGCGTCAATGTTAACTTTTTACCATCACCTCTGCATGAATATAATTTTTTAATGATTTTTAATTTAAGTTATTCAGAAATTAAAACTGAGATTCTATGTATTTTTATGGCGAATTTTTTTTATTTGTGCATTTGTTATACATATATCGCATAATAATTACAAAATCGCACAACTCAAAATTTCGCATTTCGACAAAAAATATCCAATCTCTTTTGAAGTCTGATGGATTATTTTTGAAAATTAAATTTACGTTCTCTTAATTTCATCGCTGAATCAATCAATATAAATGTTTCTATTAAATTTTCAAGGTATTGGCTTTGCTGCAGTCAAATGCAGTCAAACATGAAAGAATTGAGTAAACAATTTATTATTGTGCCGGTTTTGTGTTTAGTGTGTGATACCTATATTCTTTAGAAGAAGAAACTGCCTCACACATCACCTTAATTAATAAAATAAAAAACACAAGCAAAATGCACGCGACACATTTCTCTTTTATCGTCTTCAGTGGAACCATCAACTTGGGTTAAAAAACTTTTTTTGAAAATTTTGCTCGCCCCTAACCCTTATTAATGTATTTCACAGCATATCGCCCCTCC
The DNA here is from genome assembly GCA_020466095.1 of Chlorops oryzae. NCBI lineage: Eukaryota > Metazoa > Arthropoda > Insecta > Diptera > Chloropidae > Chlorops > Chlorops oryzae. Next base: position 132,208,087 of record CM035806.1, read on the forward strand.
CTATTGACATCATCTTTGAGCCCTTGATTATTTCACAAGGAAATAGAAATTTTATTGCTTCGAAATATAGTTTTATAGTGTTTTCTTATAAGATACATCATTGCGAATTGACCCCCCGTACCCCTCATCATCAAGCGTAATCATTCGCGAGACACTACCTCCCTCCTGTATGATGACGTAATACATACTTATATGGACGGGCCCTATGACGATAATGCGTCAATGTTAACTTTTTACCGATCACCTCTGCATGAATATAATTTTTTAATGATTTTTAATTTAAATTATTCAGAAATTAAAACTGAGATTCTATGTATTTTTATGGCGAATTTTTTTTATTTGTGCATTTGTTATACATATATCGCATAATAATTACAAAATCGGCACAACTCAAAATTTCGCATTTCGACAAAAAATATCCAATCTCTTTTGAAGTCTGATGGATTATTTTTGAAAATTAAATTTACGTTACTCTTATTTCATCGCTGAATCAATCAATATAAATGTTTTTATTAAATTTTCAAGGTATTGGCTTTGCTGCAGTCAAATGCAGTCAAACATGAAAGAATTGAGTAAACAATTTATTATTGGCCGTTTAGAATTTAGTGTGTGATACCTCATATTTTAGCAAGAAAAACTGCCTCACACATCACCTTAATTAAAAAAAAAAAACACAGCAAATATGCACGCGACACATTTCTTTTTATCGACGTTCAGTGAAAGCATCACTTGGGTTAAAAAACTCTTTAAGATTTCGCAAAATTTCTTCGCTGTCTATAATCCAGAGATTGAAATGTAAATGATAATCTGCATTAGTTACCATCGATTCGATTGAACAAAAATTCTGTTTCTAATGTTTTGTGGGCTCATGCGGAATTTGATTCGGGCTCGGTTATACCACAGGCGATTTAAGTCTTTACTACGCACGTGCACGCATGTTAATAAACCCAAGGGAATGAGTTTTGGTTATACCCTCCAGTAAATGCTGGGAAATACCCCTCGTCACCCTGTCTGGGAATCGAACCACGAGGACCGGATCAGTTCAATTTCTGAGCCCATACAATCCAATCTGCACGAGAATCAAGTCTCTTAGGTAAGATAAGCATGTCATCATCAATCCGAAGCTATCCCGGCCTCGACAACAACGGTTACTTTTCAGTTAACACATATAAAAAGCCTTCAAAACAGTCCGCCGTCCAAAAGACGCGCTACTTGGCAACGTCGAATAATGTTCCGAGCTCCAAAATGTACACTTATATTATGGCTACTAAAAATGAAAGTTCAACTTATTAAAATAAAAGTGAAATTAAAATTTGTTTGTCACTTTTTTTTTTTTTTTAAACATTATATATTATTTATTGGATCACTCCTTTAGGATAGGAGTCTATAAATAATTTTTAAAATCTTATTTAACACAATCACATATCACAGAGCATATTCAGAATTATAGAAACGGCTTAAGAAGACTGGGCTTTTATTATGTGTGTGTAGGATCACATGTAATTAATTACAGTGCCGCAAAATCCACAAATTGAATAGGGCGACACCGAATTCGGGACGAAACCTTATCGCTGGTTCCCCTTTTTACTCCTGAATAAGTTGGACAACGTCTTCACTTTCTCTTTATTTTTTTTATTTGAATTAAAATTTGCGTCCTCGAGCGCTAAATTTTTTACTTTTTCACTTGACTAGGGTTGCCAAATGATCTTCATGAATGTCATATAAGACAAAATAAGTAACGAACGACGATATGTAGAAAAATTAGAGCGTCTACCCAGCAGGCATACTATTGCAGGCATACTATTGCAAGAAAAAGAGATCAGTGATTTCATACGAGATATTTAAGTGATATTTTCACGCACATTTTCTTTCGGTGACAATGTCTTTGTAGAAGGGTGCAGTTAATATGCTTGTTTTCATTGGGGGAATTGCACGTGAAGCGGGCCACGAAAAATAGTTGATGTTCAGCAAATTGTTCATACTCGGCTCAACTATACCTCTAGATGGTATGAAGTGAGGGGCACTTTTGTTATATCACCGTTAGTTTTCGAGATATAGGCTTTTAAAAGTTGATGAAATGAAAAATATAGTTTTTTTCATGCCGTTTTTTGAATAAGAAAAAAAAGAAAGATCAAAGAAAAAAGAAGAGTTTCTGCACTTCTTTCTTGTTTGAAAAGGTATCGTGCCGTTGCTCTCATATCGCACACCCTCTTCTAAGGAGACACAAGTCAAAATTAATCTTTTTTCAGAAAACGCAAAAAACAAAATGCGTCGCAGTGTCAATCAAAGCAAGAAGAAAGGCATTGACGGGGTTTTTCGGCATTTTATAATAAAAAAAACCGAAATAGAATTCTTCGTGCAGGTAGAGAGGTGAACTATGATCAAATTCCATATGTTAACTCAAAATTGACGATTTTTGAGTTGTGTCACCTTAGCAGAAGATGTGCGCTATGCTTTTTTCTCGATCGCACAAAGTCACCGCGGAGTCAGTCACTTCGTGTACGAATGTCATATAATGTGTCCTACCAATTTTCATGTTTCCCCGATCCAAAGTCATTCTGACGTCAAGGATGTTGTCAGGCTGACTTTTCGACTTGGGTAACATTTATAGGTTTTATTATACCTTTTCCGAAGGAAAGGGTATATTAAGTTTGGCATACCAAAGGAGTCGCGATAGATATAGACATATATATATATATATATTCTTGATCAGGGTGACAAGAGGAGTCGATCTAGCCATGTCTGTCTGTCTGTCGGTCACACTTTAGTTTTTCGTAATTTACTCCTAAGCCATGAAAGATATCATATTGAAATTTGGCATGGACTTGAACCAGGTAAATGTCCGAAAAACTGCATACAAATTTTTTTCGTAGTTCCTTCTTGGGTCGTGGGAAGTGGTTCAGATGTTTCAAAAATCACGATTTTTAAGGTTTTTTGTGAATAAAATGATTTTTTTGTTTTTTGCTTCTTCTGATTGTGTATTTTGCCGCCAAATAAAGTCGTCACTTTTGATTAAATTTTGACCATGACCACATTTCGCGAAATTCGCGAAATAAAAAAAATTGTATTTTCACTATTTTGAATTGAGTATTTCGCAGCTAGACAAAATGTCCTCTAACGGTTAAAATTTGATCAAGACCACCATTCGCAAAAATTTTGTGCTTAATAATAATTTCGAGTCTGTGAAGCTAAATCGAAGCACAGATAAGGTGCAGCTAGATATCTAAGCTAGAACAACGAAAACGGCAGGAATTTTTGTTAAGGTAATGTTTTAACATATTTTAGTCTGAGGAAATGTTATGTGTGCAATCGGCTTAGCCGATGTAAACTTCTTTACTTGTTTTTATTTTTTTTTTTTTTAATTTTAAGAAGAGTTTAAGCTCACTTCATTATGAAGTCAATTGAATTAAACTGGTAAAATTAGCCCTGATTAGACTTTAAAGAGGATGAGCCCGACGAAGAGCTTTCATTACGTTGTGGCATCCAAGCGTTGCGAGAACGTTGGTCATAGCGTCGACGTCGACGTCGTTGCTGACGTAAAATATCGATAAATGAACCAGCTACAATAGAAGAACTAGCAGCTCCAGGTGACAGCACGGCTGTAAGAATAAAAAATACAATGTTGAACTTTTGCATAGATAGCCATATATAAATAACTACTACCTGTGGCAGGTCTATCATCTTCGCCATTTGACATTATGTTGTCACGAGTTGCTGAAGAGTTTTCTAAAGGCGCTGTTGCGGGTCGTCGTGAGCAGCGTATGGTTGCCAGAGGAGCAGAAAGTGATGAGGATGGAGCTCCCAGTTGTGACGGTGACTCGCTAGACAGTGAAGAGAATGCTTCATTATCGCTAGCTGTGTTTACGACGCTACTCGATGTGCTAAGACTGCTAGAACTTTGCATTGATGATGGATTGGAGGCTGTACTGATTTCACGGAAGAGTACTGCATTTCGTCTATTGAGTAACGCAACACGTTGGTCTTCGTTAAGATCTTGGACTGGAGGACTGCTTTCCTCTTCGACTGGCACACCATCAATTACACGTAATGTTCGCACACTATGTTGCAGTGTATGACGATATAGAGGTAGATGACAAACTGGATTCCCCTGCAATGCGACCTCGACTAAATTCGGACACATGCCCAGGAATGTAAGCAAACCTAATTCGCTTATGCGATTATTACGAACAGTCAAACTTTCGAGCAACGTTAGTTCGCAAAGTGGTCCAACCCTTTGTATCATATTGCCGTCAGCGATAAGTTCACGAATCGAAGGCATACCGCCAGTTCCATCGAAGCTATTCAAACCACAATTACTAACGTTTAGGTGAGCCAAGTGCACGAGCCCACAGCCGAGATCACGCAGTGAATATAAAACACTGCCGCTAAGATCCAAATGCTGCAAACGAGGCAGGAACATTGACAGCCGTGCTAGACTGACCGTTATAGCCGATATAACGCGCAAACGTACTGTTTCGACATTCTGGATATCGGTGCGTTGAGTCACACGACGCTGTATTGAAAAAAAAAAAACAGAAGAAGAAGAAAAAAACAAGAAGGTATACAATCAAGATTGATGGATTTCTCTGGTGTTCAACGAGGGGATATCAATATATCGCACCATTGCTACTAATTCGGCACAATTCAAAATTTCGCATTTCTCGAAAATCATTCAATTTCTCTTGAAACCAGGCCTGTTAAATAATGATTATTTAATTAATGATTAATTAATCAGAATATTTTTTTTTATTAGTGAAATAATGAATATTAATGATTATTTGTCTATAACCTATATAATTATTGATTGCGATTACTAAATAATCGTAAAATAAATAATATTATTTCATTATAATTAGAAAAATCAGAAAAAATCAAAAATAATCCAAAAAAAATAATCTCGATTAATTTAGGATTATTTTCGAATATTCTTGATTTTTTTTGGATTATTTTTGATTTTTTCTGATTTTTTCAATATCTGTTGAAACTAAGGAGAAATAAATTTTTTTCTAATCTAATATGTATTACTCTTAATCGACTGCTGCATCAGTCAATATAAGCGTTAATTCTCTAGGTATTGGATTTCTTACAGAAAAATTCAATCGAACATAAAAAAATGCATTAAAAAAGTTTTGAATTGTGCCGATTTATTAGCATGGATGCGATATGTATACAAAGGTCTTAACCTGATGCCATCCGGGCGATATATATACATATAGCGTACACGGGCAATTTCATCTTGCAAGGTAACAAAATCGCCCGGATGGCATCCGGTTAAGACATATTTACATATCGCACCCCGGCAACTAAAGAGACACAACTCAAAATTTCTCATTTTTCAGAAAACGCAAAAAACAAAATGCGTCGCAGTGTCAATCAAAGGAAGAAGAAAGGCATTGACGGGGTTTTTCGGCCTTTTATAATAGGAAACACGGAATGGAATTTTTCCTGCAGGTAGACAGGTGACTAAGGAACAAGATTCATAGCATAACTCGAAAACCTTAAATTTTGAGTTGTGTCACTTTAGTTGCCAGGGTGCGATATGTGTGTTGCTTAGTACGTACCAACATCTCATCCAACTGTGGCTCTGCAATTTGTGTAGGTAAACTAACGGGCAAAAGATTCACTGCAGGTGGTAGTTGTAAGCCCACACGCGACCATGATTCAGCCTCATTGACTTCTGCCTCCAGTTCAGCTAAAATATCACCACTCTGTTGAATGGTTCCTTGCAATCCTGGTGCCATAGCTTGAGCTCGTGCGTCCGCAATTGTTTGTGCATTATGTAAACGTATAGTTGGCAAACGGACTCCTTGAAAAGTATGTGCCCCGACATCTCCAGCAGCAGGTGCTTGATGTGCTTGTGATTGAATACGTAATTGCGCAGCAACGGGTATTGCTGCATTCGCTGCTCCCAATTCAGCTGCCAAAGAATTTTCTGGAGAAGATTCTTCGTCGAAATTTGTCGGCGCTTGCAATTGAGGCATTATTGTCTTTCAAAAGTTCCCGTCGATTTGCTTGCAAGTGAGCTTGGAGTAAGATGAATAGATATTTCTGTTCAACAGAAAATATCGATCAAACAAAATACCGCAAAACTATTGAAGAAGGTCGACAGTGGCGCTTCATGTATTAGCTTGATAAAATGGCATACATTTTTGTTCTCTTCGGGAGATATTATTTATTAGAATTTAGTTTTTTAACATTGCTTCTCCATTGAGATTCTTAGATACGTCCATGACGCCAAAGGATTGTTACTTTTGACATCATATTCTAGAAACTACCGAACTGCGTCAAATAGAAAATAAACGCAATTCAGCACTTTAATCCTAGCGACGCCTCTGCAATCGAAATAAAACAAGTGAAAAGACAAACATAAGATCGAAATTGAGTCATCAATATACTGATTTGCGACATGGGAACCGTCACCACCATCTGTTTTTTTTTTTAATTTATTTATTCTTTATTCTTTATTCAGACTATGAGTTCGGTGTTCTTACAGACTATTAACTTAACAACTATCTTAAGGTTATGTGCATGCCAGTGACTAGATATATAGTATATCTTATGATTACGTGAAAAATACTAAAACCGATTTTAGGCGATCCCTAGACAGGCAAATATCAATTTCAGCATTGACAGCAATATCATTTAGACATGTTAAGGATCTATAGAAAGGAGCAAACATTTCATAATTAGTTCTCACCAGCCTCAGATGAAACATATCCATACGCCTTAAGATTCGGTTTGGAACATTAAATGCTATTAAATTAAGTAGCGCCGGACAATCAATCCTAGCACTTAAAACATCCGAAATGAAAAGAAGAGGATGCAAGTTACGGCGCGATTCGAAACTTTTAATACCTATAAGGGCACAGCGAGTACTATATGGAGGAAGCATTTCACCGGTAAACAATCCCCTGGCTAGACCATACATTTTCCACCGTGACAAATGAGATCCTATTACTTAGATAGGATTCTATCCAACTTAAGAAAGATAAATGAAATCCTATTGAGGCGAGCTTCCTAATCAAAATTTTATGTGACACCTTTTCAAAGGCCTTCGAAAAATCTGTATAGATACTGTCAACTTGATATCCTTCAGCAAAAGCTGATAGACAATACTCAGCAAAAATCGCGAGATTAGTCACGGTTGATCTTTCAGAAACAACACTATGTTGAACCGGGGAAATTATACCTTTAACCGCAAAATATATTCTATCTTTAACTATGCCTTCGAAGAGTTTGCTTAAGTTTGAAATTTTCGAAAATGGGCTATAATTTTCAACATTACTTTTTTTGCCAGATTTAGAAATTGGCGTTATAGTGGCTATCTTCCAATCAACTATAAAATTTCCAGTTATCAAAGATTTGCCCCAGGAAAAATCAACAATAATTGATTGGTATGCAAAATTCAAGCGTGGTGAAATGAGCACGGAGGACGGTGAACGCAGTGGACGCCCGAAAGAGGTGGTTACCGACGAAAACATAAAAAAATTCACAAAACGATTTTGAATGACCGTAAAATGAAGTTGATCGAGATAGCAGAGGCCTTAAAGATATCAAATGAACGTGTTGGTCATATCATTCATCAATATTTGGATATGAAAAAGCTCTGTGCAAAATGGGTGCCGCGCGAGCTCACATTTGACCAAAAACAACAACGTGTTGATGATTCTGAGCGGTGTTTGCAGCTGTTAACTCGCAATACACCCGAGTTTTTGCGTCGATATGTGACAATGGATGAAACATGGCTCTATCACTACACTCCTGAGTCCAATCGACAGTCGGCTGAGTGGACAGCGATCGGTGAACCGTCTCCGAAGCGTGGAAAGACTCAAAAGTCCGCTGGCAAAGTAATGGCCTCTGTTTTTTTGGATGGGCATGGAATAATTTTTATCGATTATCTTGAGAAGGGAAAAACCATCAACAGTGACTATTATATGTCGTTATTGGAGCGTTTGAAGGTCGAAATCGCGGCAAAACGGCCCCATATGAAGAAGAAAAAAGTGTTGTTCCACCAAGACAACGCACCGTGCCACAAGTCATTGAGAACGATGGCAAAAATTCATGAATTAGGCTTCGAATTGCTTCCCCACCCACCGTATTCTCCAGATCTGGCCCCCAGCGACTTTTTCTTGTTCTCAGACCTCAAAAGGATGCTCGCAGGGAAAAAATTTGGCTGCAATGAAGAGGTGGTCGCCGAAACTGAGGCCTATTTTGAGGCAAAACCGAAGGAGTACTACCAAAATGGTATCAAAAAATTGGAAGGTCGTTATAACCGTTGTATCGCTCTTGAAGGGAACTATGTTGAATAATAAAAACGAATTTTGACAAAAAAATGTGTTTTTCTTTGTTAGACCGGGGACTTATTAGCCAACCTGTTAGAGCAGGACTTGAGTAAGATAACCGACAAACCATCCAAGTCACTTTTAGATGAGTTTTTCAGATTCAATATACCATTTAAGACGTCGTCATCGTAATTTGTTTCATAGCAGTGTTCTCTAAAATTTCGAAAACTGTCACTGCCACTGCCTTATTGTAGCTCATCCTTTAGTCTTCATCAAGTTTAACTCATGCTTCATTTGAATTTTTCAAAAACTTTGATACAAAATTAATAAACCTGGTTTAAACTCTCATAGCGACTATCATTTAAAAGTTTAAATCTTCAAAAAATTTAAGCTAGGTTGAAGACTACAAGCCTTAATTTTTTTTTTTCATTTCATTTTATTGAATTTTTCTATTTCTAGTCAGTTATGAAAGAATTTTCCTTTTGTTACAAAACTTAAATTTATTTTTTGTTAATAAAATTAATATTTGGACGGCGTTCTTTTAAGCGCTTGACATGTATTGTTAAAGAAATTCGGATATGTGCCTCAAAAATGCAGCTAAAAAAAATCGGGTAAGTGCATTTTTCGCGTAAGTGCCCAAAATTGTTTGGAAAATAATAGAATGGAGCCAAGCAGAATAAACTGTACTGCCTTTTTATAGCCAGCGTAAGCGGGGTATAGGGAACGTGTCCAAACTACGTGACCCTTTTAGGGGGGGAGGGGGGTCCTGAAAGTACTACACTTGGACAAATTGGTCACTTAAATTTATTCTACGGATTGTCATCGAGGGGGGGGAGGGGGGGTAAAAAGTAGTAAAAAATGGTTCACGTAGTTTGGACACGTTCCCATATTAGATTTGTGCAAATCTTGTAACAGGGAGAATTAAGCTCCGGAGATATAGAAAATTATATATAGAAATGATCAGGATCAAAAACTAAATCGACTTAGACATGTCCGTCCGTCCGTCTGTGGTCGGATGAAGTCGAAATTTGGCCCACATGTATATCGGGATCCGAGTTTGATCCTTAGCAAAAATGGGAGACATCTGCCCACTGCCACGCCCACAAATGAATATAATGTGTTTTCAGCAAAATGCTTGTAACTTGCGAACCACTCAACACATTCCATTGATATTTGGTGTACTGGTAAACTACGAAAAGGGACATATCCTGGGAAAAAATGGACGCCGTCCTCCTCGAGCCACGCCCACAAATAAGGGCTTGTCGTAACTTCCGAAGTAAAAGGCGTAGAAGCTTCAAATTCGCAACATAGGTTCACCAAGGCGAATGAAAGGTGTAGGGAAATAATTTATGTGGCCCTCCCACTGCCACGCCCACAAATAGAGAAGCGAATCATAGTGCGCTCATAATGTCGGGACGCTGGGTATTTCAAAGTCGGGCTTGACCGACTTTAGCTTTCTTACTTGTTTTATATTGCATTTTTTTTTAAATTTTTTTTCGTGCTGTCCAAATGTCCCGTTAGTTATTTCTATGTGTGTACATTAGGGCTGCTCTTAACTGTATGGAGAAATTTTGTAGCGAGTTTTCTGATCGGTCTCAGGGTCCAGAAGTGTTCCATTAGACATGGAGGAGAAACGTGAGAAATTTGGAGGCAATCGGATAACGGGAACCCGTGGCAGTTTTCAATTGAAGTTTGGGAAATTGGCAAAAATAGAGAGGAAACGGCCCTTAACTCCCCACAAGGCGCCCCTACGGATATATAACGTATGGCCAACCCCCATTATTTTTTTACTCCGAACATTTTTTCTAAACAAACCACCCCTATCTCCCCTCCTTAAGGGGGCTCCCATACAAAAATAATTTTTTAAAAACTTTTCCCCCATCTTCCTAACTAGCCCCAGAGTGCTCCTAGAGGAGTCAAATGTATGACCGACCCCATTTACTTTGTCCCCCTAACATTTTCTCCGAACATACTTAACCTCTATCTCCCCTCCTTAAGGGGGCTCCCTATAAAACTACCTTAATTTGAGCAAAAATTCATACAAAATGACCGTCCTACAGTCAAACCCCTCCTAGGGGGCTGATATATTGACCGACCCCCATTATTTTTTTACCCAAACATTTTTCTTCAAACATACCTACCCTTATCTCCCTCGTTAGGGGGGTCCCCATACAAAATTAGGCTTAAATTAAAGAAAAATGCCTCACGAACTTCAATCTATAATATAGATGCCGTAGGAACAAGAAAAAGCTGTTCAGCATGCATATTCGAAAAATTTACAAAATTACCTTTTAAACGAGCCTAATATGAAGAATATTGGATTAGTTTTTGGTGTGTTTTAATAATATGATATATTTTATTACCTTTTTTTTTAACTGAATTTTGGGTTCCATCCCCTAATGGCCAAATAATGACCCTAGTAGAAAAAAATATATTTTCGAGTCAAATGCCGCAAACCTCAATCTATGACGAGTTTTTTGAGACTATAACCATTAAAATCGGTTAGTAGTTTCTATTCATAAAATTAATTCAAAACAAATATTTTTTGAAAAGCATTATTCACTGTTTTTACGTTCGTTTCTTGATCCTTGATATTGGTGTACTGGTAAACTACGAAAAGGGACATATCCTGGGAAAAAATGGACGCCGTCCTCCTCGAGCCACGCCCACAAATAAGGGCTTGTCGTAACTTCCGAAGTAAAAGGCGTAGAAGCTTCAATTCGCAACATAGGTTCACCAAGGCGAATGAAAGGTGTAGGGAAATAATTTATGTGGCCCTCCCACTGCCACGCCCACAAATAGAGAAGCGAATCATAGTGCGCTCATAATGTCGGGACGCTGGGTATTTCAAAGTCGGGCTTGACCGACTTAAGCTTTCTTACTTGTTTTATATTGCATTTTTTTTAAATTTTTTTTCGTGCTGTCCAAATGTCCCGTTAGTTATTTCTATGTGTGTACATTAGGGCTGCTCTTAACTGTATGGAGAAATTTTGTAGCGAGTTTCTGATCGGTCTCAGGGTCCAGAAGTGTTCCATTAGACATGGAGGAGAAACGTGAGAAATTTGGAGGCAATCGGATAACGGGAACCCGTGGCAGTTTTCAATTGAAGTTTGGGAAATTGGCAAAAATAGAGAGGAAACGGCCCTTAACTCCCCACAAGGCGCCCCTACGGATATATAACGTATGGCCAACCCCCATTATTTTTTTACTCCGAACATTTTTTCTAAACAAACCTACCCCCTATCTCCCCTCCTTAAGGGGGCTCCCATACAAAAATAATTTTTTAAAAACTTTTCCCCCATCTTCCTAACTAGCCCCAGAGTGCTCCTAGAGGAGTCAAATGTATGACCGACCCCCATTTACTTTGTCCCCCTAACATTTTCTCCGAACATACTTAACCTCTATCTCCCCTCCTTAAGGGGGCTCCCATATAAAACTACCTTAATTTGAGCAAAAATTCATACAAAATGACCGTCACTACAGTCAAACCCCTCCTAGGGGGCTGATATATATGACCGACCCCCATTATTTTTTTACCCCAAACATTTTCTTCAAACATACCTACCCTCTATCTCCCCTCGTTAGGGGGGTCCCCATACAAAATTAGGCTTAAATTAAAGAAAAATGCCTCACGAACTTCAATCTATAATATAGATGCCGTAGGAACAAGAAAAAGCATGTTCAGCATGCATATTCGAAAAATTTACAAAATTACCTTTTAAACGAGCCTAATATGAAGAATATTGGATTAGTTTTTGGTGTGTTTTAATAATATGATATATTTTATTACCTTTTTTTTAAACTGAATTTTGGGTTCCATCCCCTAACTGGCCAAATAATGACCCTAGTAGAAAAAAAATATATTTTCGAGTCAAATGCCGCAAACCTCAATCTATGACGAGTTTTTTGAGACTATAACCATTAAAATCGGTTAGTAGTTTCTATTCATAAAATTAATTCAAAACAAATATTTTTTGAAACGCATTATTCACTGTTTTTACGTTCGTTTCTTGAGTCTTTGCATGCGTACAGACCGAGAGAGCCATGCGTACAGACCGAGAGAGACATGCGAAGACCTAAGAAACGAACGTGAAAACAGTGAATAATGCGTTTCAAAAAATATTTGTTTTGAATTAATTTTATGAGTAGAAACCACTAACCGATTTTAGTGGTTATAGTCTCAAAAAAGTCGTCATAGATTGAGGTTTGCGGCATTTGACTCGAACATTTATTTTTTTGTACTAGGGTCATTATTTGGCCAGTTAGGGGATGGAACCCAAAATTCAGTTTTAAAAAAAGGTAATAATTATAACATATTATTATAACATACCAAAAACGAATCCAATATTCTTCGTATTAGGCTGGTTTAAAAGGTAATTTTGTAAATTTTTCGAATATGCATGCTGAACATGCTTTTTCTTGTTCCTACGGCATCTATATTATAGATTGAAGTTCGTGAGGCATTTTTCTTTAATTTAAGCCTAATTTTGTATGGGGACCCCCCTAACGAGGGGAGATAGAGGGTAGGTATGTTTGAAGAAAATGTTTGGGTAAAAAAATAATGGGGGTCGGTCATATATATCAGCCCCCTAGGAGGGGTTTGACTGTAGTGACGGCCATTTTGTATGAATTTTTGCTCAAATTAAGGTAGTTTTATATGGGAGCCCCCTTAAGGGGGGGAGATAGAGGTTAAGTATGTTGGGAGAAAATGTTAGGGGGACAAAGTAAATGGGGGTCGGTCATACATTTGACTCCTCTAGGAGCACTCTGGGGCTAGTTAGGAAGATGGGGGGAAAAGTTTTTAAAAAATTATTTTTGTATGGGAGCCCCCTTAAGGAGGGGAGATAGGGGGTAGGTTTGTTTAGAAAAAATGTTCGGAGTAAAAAAATAATGGGGGTTGGCCATACGTTATATATCCGTAGGGGCGCCTTGTGGGGAGTTAAGGGCCGTTTCCTCTCTATTTTTGCCAATTTCCCAAACTTCAATTGAAAATTGCCACGGGTTCCCGTTATCCGATTGCTTCCAAATTTCTCACGTTTTCTCCTCCATGTCCAATGGAACACTTCTGGACCCTGAGACCGATTGAAATTCCATTTCGGGAATTAAGAGCAGCCCTAGTGTACATACATAGTTCGTGTGCAATTGTGTTTAATTTTACGTTGTTTTGTATTCCTATGAATTATAAAGCCACTTGAAGTATAAGTTTTATGAAGAGTGGTTCAATAATCAGAAATCTCTCAGAAATGCAAACGGCTTAATTTTGAATGCTTCCAAAAAAAAATTCTAAGTACGGTTTTCAATTTTTTCTCCAAATAGAAACCTAAGATTTTTCAAAATATAATTGACTGTTCTGGTTTCATTATATTTGTTAATAGATGAAGTACTTCCGTGTTTTTTTTTTTTTGTTTCTAGTACTTTTTAAGTTACCAATATAACGAATTTTTCGATATTAGAAAACTCGTGTGAAGAGACTTTAAATAATTAAAAGACCACACCCACTTTATGTTTTTTTAAGACTTATATGATTTTCAGACGTACAACGAAATCTCGGGATTTCAGAACAAAATTGAAATCGCCTGGATTTCAAATGTCAAATTTGTTCGAAATTTTTCTGAAATCTCGAGATTTCGTTGCACGTCTGGAAAGCATATTAGTTTAAATCATAATCTAAACTTTTTCGCTTCGAATTTCTTATCGTTTTAAGCCAACTTTAAAAAATTTTCTAAATTTATAAATTGCTATCAATTTTCAACCCTTTCAGAATATCAGAAAATACTTTTTGATGTTTTACAATCGGACTAAATGCTCTGAATTAACACCCTGTATTCGAAAAGACCGCCGGCCGGGGACAATTGTCAAATCAAAAAATTACATCCTGTCAGTACTTACAGTAACCGGCATAGTTATAGATTACATATATAGATAGTTTTGGTAAAACTATGTTGGTTTTTTTTTTCAACTGAAGTTTCTTAGTTTATTTATTTAACACAATGATTAAAAAGGAAATAAAAAAACTTAAAAGGAACAAAAAGAGCCAAGTACTTCATAAGCTCACTTAAAAACTATTCTCGTAATACGAGACATATTTGAACGAATAAATTTTGAATATCTCCAATTTATTCTGTAACCAAGAAATGGTCAGAATCGACGCTCGAGTAAATGTGTCCCTCCGAAATGAGATAGTCAAGTATGACATTCAGCTCTTTCTCTTGAATGTGACGGAACTTTTGTTTCAAGGTCTGCCGACTGATGCCCTCAGGCGGTGAATTGTCGCGAATGGTATCGAACACAGCACGAGTTTTGGGATCTAAGCCAGTGCCAGTATTTTGGGCGCCATTAACACCACCAATAGCACCACCATCACTGCAACCGAAATTCTCATCCGATTTCTTAAAGAATTCCTCAGCCTTGAAGCGAGCATTCAATGCTTCCAAAGCATGAGTGCAAACCGCATTAGGATCCTTAACTGGTATCAATCGGAATATCATCAGAGTCTTGGCACCACCTTGCGACCGGGGACTTCCATAAACAGTAGCATAATTGTTTATCATTATGTCGGGAGTCATTTTGTCGGCATCGTCACCATCTTCTAACCAATAGTGCCCCTCTATGCGACCAGTATGATCTTCTAGCATGTAAGTTATCTTGGTCGACGAAGGCTCAACGGAACGAATAATGGCCGTACAGCAGACCATACTAAAATGCATTCCGAACATTGTGAAGTTGTTTTCAGTGGAGTCCAGCAATTGCTTAATGAACACTGGAGCAATACCTTCGGCTTTGTGTTCCGAAGCAGCGCCTCCGCTTCCTCCAGCAGTTTGAGTTTGGTTGAAGTCTCCGCCAAACGAATTGTCCATTTTCGATGAAATCTCTTGTAAAATGTTATTTCACAATTGAATGAAGAAGCGTTATTCCCGCCTTGCGAAGTACTAGAGGTGGAATATATTCGATCAGTGCTGCCAGATCGGTTATGTAAAATTTTGCTAGAGAGCGCTTCAGTTTCCGCTAGATTCTGCGGCCATTTGAAAAATGACAGTTTTCTTCTCGGGTAAAAAGTTTCTGAAGTCCAGTTTTCTAAAAACATCAGGATACGATATAAATCTGTGCCAGTCTTCTACTTATCGTCGTCCCGGAGTTATTTCCTCGTATATCACAATCAACCTTTTGTTGGGAAATTGAAAAAATTGGGAAAAAAAATGGCTCGTTGGAAATCGTTGATTCTGTTTTCCTTATATAAAATGCTTTACTTTTTATTATTTCTGATCATTAATTTAAAGTTACTTCGAAAATTCTTTAAGTTATAGGGTTTTTTTCATTCCAAGAATTTTTGACAATTCATCGTATACGCCACTTTTTTGGCAACCTGTGTTGGAAAGTGGATATACGAGCAAATGAATTAATAAAAATTTGATAATGTTTTTTTGTTTTATTTGTTTTGACACGAAAATCGACTTAACAAAAATTTTTTTAATGAGTTCATATAGGAAATTTGTTATTTAAGTATCCGTTTTTCATTTAAAAATAGAAAAAGGAGTCCAAATCATAATCTTATTGTTGAAAAATGACTTAACTCCGCATTTCCTGAGAAAAAACGACTTGCCACTGCATCAAATAGCGAAAATTTTTTTATACATTAAAGGTAGCATTCAAAAGTCATACCTGATACCTTAAAAATGTGCCTATTTCAATGATACACATTTCTCTTCTTATTCTTTTTCCGTGACCTAAACATTTCCAAAAAAAAAATTCTAAAAAAAAAATTCGAATTCTTATTTTTGTTGGGGATATTAAATTATTATACGTTATGTAATCAACTAAGCTACAAAATAAAGAATTGATTTGGGTATTGTTGTTGGTACAACGAAACTGTACCTTCCACGTTTGTTTTAAGGAGCTGAACTACCTGCATTAGCTTTGTTGTGCTGTTTTGCACTCATTTCCATTTGACTTTGAACAAGTCAGGAATCATAATCGGTCTAGCCCGACAATAACACAAACCAAGAAAAATAATTCAAAAGCATCTTATAGTATTCTATTAAAAGGAACAATAAGCGTGAGGACGTATTTACAGCGCTTGATCGAGCGGCGTGATCTGTAGTGCTACAAGATGACGTTAAACATTTTTAAAAGAAATGCAATTTGTTATATTATAATAAGCATTCCACACTATTTTCAGAATGAAAATTTTTGTAGGAGTGTTACTATGAGAATTTTTTTTTTTTTGCTTCTTTTGTTTTTTTTTTTCACACGAATAAATCTTTTTTTATTTAAATTAACATAAAAAAATGTTTCTTAAAAAAATTTTTTTTTTGTTACGATGAGATAACACAACAACTTTTTACTGCGCAAATTTCATATATAAATCATCGTATATCCACAAAATATGGATATACGATGTTATAACGCGTAGAAACTATCATTTTAAAGGATATACAATTATTTAGCTCACAAATATCTCGTAAACTATATGGTATAGCAACCTGGAGACTCGACAGATGGATAGATCTTGAAAAAGTACGCGGGAAAAACGTGCTTATCTCAAATTTTTTGATTTTGTGATATACGAGGAGATAACTCCGGGACGACGTTATATCAATTCAATTATTTGATACGCATTTTTGCGAATAGATTCTTCATACGCTTGCTTTCTTTGCCTTGGGAAGCGATATGATACTTGAATTACATTACATTTACATTTGTATTAAAATTTAACCGAAATCGAATGTTTTCTGTCGTATTCGATTTCAGTCACATGCCCGGGTATGTCGTGTGAATGCAAGAATGTCGATACATATGACCGAGCCACATGGCTGTGCATCTTTCTTTATTCGATTTTCAAACTAATTTGATAATCGTATATGTGCGCACGTGAAAACAGCTGTTTTCTTTTGGTTTTCTTTTAGTTTGCTTTTTAATTAATTGATAATTTTAAAACAAAGGAATTAATCGACATGAGATATATGTGTCGTGTGAGTGCCAAAAAGACCATGCATGTGCCAATCCAACTGTGACAGCGATACGGAACGAAATTTGACAGGTCATTTTGCTCGATACATATTGTGTGAGAGCACCTTAAGCAATCTGTCGCCTTAATCTAAATACGGACAATGATGAATTTCTTCCCGCTGCCCAATATAAAAATTGCTAGATCTAGCAAAAAGTTGCTGATCTGGCATCGCTGTAGTCGATGGCGATGACTCCTAATGCTATGTTCAGACGGCAACCTGAATAAAGTAATTCGGCCCCATTCGTAAATCACAGCCGAATCACGTTGTGAATCACATAGTACGCCATACAAAATTTGACAAGCCGAATTACGTCATTCGAACGTAATTCAGTTTGAATTACGATCTGAATTACAATAAAATCAGTGCCTTCCCTAATTTGTATCGGAATTTATCGAAACCAGAAGGAATCAGCAAGAAAAAATATACTCCCGGCCGGAATTTATTGCATTCATGACATAAGAGATCAATTAGTGCTCTATCCAATGTCGTTCTTGTAAAAATATTATGAAAACAAGAGCTGGCTACAACAGACCCTTCTTCAAAAGAAATTTTCATGGTCAAAAGAATTTATTACAGTAGAATCTCGCAAAAGTTAATCGATTTGTCCCAGGGGTAATCAACTTTTCCGAACTATTAACTTTTTCCAAATGTCTTTCAAAATCGAAAAAATTAATTAAATAGAAACTACATGCATAAAAATATGTTTATGCAAACATTACATGCTTATTTTTATTTAAAGTTTTTATTTTAAATTAGTTTAACACAGATATAGTTTAACTCAATTTTTTTCAACAACTTCTATTTCACAATAAGGCTGCACGCTTCGATCGAATTTGTCACTTTAAACTGTTACCGTTATGATATGCGTTGTCTTATTTTGTTTTTCTTCGCTATTCCACGTAATACACACGAAATAGGGGTGGTTTAATAAAAAAAAGGAAACGAAAAAAATTACGCTCAGAAAAGTTAACGCCAAAATTAACATTTTTAGAACGCTACGTGGGAGCTGAAATTCGATTAACTTAACCAAGCGTTTAACTCATTCGAGCGGTAACTTTTGCGAGATTCTACTGTACTTATATTGAGACAGTTTCATTACGTTGGAGTTGGTGAAATTTCCGACTGGGTTGTTGCTTTTCACACAAAACATCATGGTCTCTACGCAGATCTGCAGGAAGTATAGAACTCGTTCTTTTGAAGAAAGGAAATCAGAGTTGAAATTTCGATGACAGGTCGACAGAAATATAGAAAATATATGATTTAAATGCAACCCTGCATGTTCGATTGCTTTTAATATGCGTATTCGTTGAGGTATCAGAAGTAACTCAAAGTACTTCTTCGTTTTTTTTGCATGTGTTTAGTATAGGAAATTTACTTCCTGCATATCTGCGTAGAGCCCAACAAAAACGAATGACGAATCTCTCATGTGAACGGGTTAGTTCGCATTTGTAATTCATGGAGCCAATTACTAATTTGTAAGTGCGGTTTCAGACACGCCGATTTTTGGCCGATTTTGCTCGCCGATTTTCTTATTTCTTGACAAAGCATGAGTGACGAGAAAGGAAACTAGTACAAATCGTAGCACAATCGTTGACACGAACGATTTGTACTTGTTCGGCGAGCAAAATCGGCCAAAAATCGGCGTGTCTGAAACCGCACTAATGCCGTCTGAAAATGACATAAGTTCGCGTTCAGATCGATTGTGTGGCTCCTAATGATTATTGTTAAGATTTTTGATATTTCTTTCTTAAAGGCTGGTCTCCAGTTCCCCAAGAATGAAAAACTCCATATAAAAAAAGCCAAAGAAATGCTTAAGAAATATTTCTTCAAGAAATTTTCTGCATGCTGTCCCCAGTTCGGCAAAAAAGTAGTACATTTTTAATAGTTTTTTTGACATAAAATGTTACGGAACCCAGGCTATCAGCAGAAATAATTGCAAATGAATTGTTTCTTGAGAAATTTTGACAAGTGAGGTAGGTCAGTTGTGATTGTAAGAAATAGTGCATCCATTTTTCGGGGTTTTTTTTTTCAAAAAACATGGAAAAAACCCAAAAAAAAACCAAAAACGCTTAATAAATTTCTCAAACGAGAAAAACGCGAATTAATATCGCTTGTTAAAGAGAATAGAAGAAGTTGCGCGCTTTTTTATTCTGAACGTTTATAATCGCGCCTTTTTAATTTCTGTGTTTCGTTTCACTTTTTTTGACACATGTGACATATGAACAGATTGCCTCTGTTGCACTAAAAAGTTCTGTAGTGCTACCTTTTTTCCTCGGAGAAAAAAATATAAAATTTCTGCTGACATTTCCTTACCGAACTGGAGACCAGCCTTAAGCCTAAAATCCAATGTTGCGAGAGCCCGATGCGAGAGTGCGCGACGTTACGAAAATGTTTTGCGTGACGCATTTCAATCTCCAATGACACTTTTGCGTCACGCAGATGATAGCATAGTTTCGCTTCTAGTATTGCAATATTTGAACCAAGTACCAATCTAAAGAGTACCGAGTACTCATAAAATGCATACGTTATTAAAAATTTTTCAAAATGAACCCAAGATTGCGAAATATTTTAAAAGCTCTTTTTCACGGAACAGTGAACAGTTTTTGTTTTATTAAGTAGTTTAAACGAGTACCCAATAGCGAGTAATCAAAAAATAGCTACATCATTTACCTCTCAAATTGCATCGCAACGAGAAATATTCAACTTTTCAAACTTTTCTCGTTACGAAGCACCGTTGCCACTGACAAACTATTTTCCCTACCAAATATACATCTAAATCCTACCAAAATCGATTGCAGCCTACCAAAAATTTTTCAAGTACAAAAAAGCGTTTTATTGCTCACAAATCTCATATTTACAAAAACAAAAGTCATATAGACACATCAAGCGCAGTTTTCCGGTGCATTTGAATTTACTCTGACGTTTTTGCAGTTTGTCATCATATCAGTAATTTGAATTGGTTTAAATATAATATATGAAAAATAACCAAGCTCAGACTGATTCTTCAGATTAATTAATTACAAAGTGTTTTTTTTTTAAATTTATTCTTAGTGTCCAAAATTGCTTAAAAATAACGAATAAGCTATCTGCTTGACTTTCATTTGCCATATTCAACCAACAACAGTGATTATTTTGTTCAAAATATTTAAAGAAAAAAAAATTAACCTACCACTGTTGCCAGTTACGCGAGATCTCTGCGGTATTATGAAGATATAACTCGAACCACCATTATCCAAAGAAATAGTTCGAGTTATAGAGACTTTGAATAGGTGGAAAAAAAATTTATATAAATTACTCGCTTTTGCTTCCCTATTCAGTTCGAGTTATAGACAATTCAAGTTGTAGAAGTTCGAGCTATGCAAGTTTGACTATAAATAAAAATGAATTTTGTTGAAAATCCACAATCCTACCAAAATCTGATCCAACCTACCAACCTACCAAAGGAAGAAAATCCTACCAGATTTGGTAGAAAAAGCCCAAAATGGCAACGCTGTTACGAAGTCTCGCAGTTCGATACATTGGAGCTTGAGATATATAATTGAACGATTTGCAATTTGTGTGCGTCGCGTCCCGGGCTCTCGCATCGGGCTCTCGCTTTAGTGTGTGTGTGTGTGGGCTTTAGTGTGCTTTCAGACATGCCGATTTTTTGACGATTTTTATCTCCGACTTTCTTTAGTTTTACTGTTTTATCGGCGAGACATAGACACAGCTATTTACGCATAACGGTTTATTTATTGAAATTGTTTTTCTGTTTGCTTCTTTGGACATTCTGGTCTACTGTTTTGAAAAAGCATAACGATTTTCCTTTATTTAAGTGAAATCAAAACTTAAAAAGTAAATTTATACTTTTAATATATTCCAAAATTTATTCTAACGGTTCTCTGCAAAAAGAAATGTCAAAAATCGCCACAAAATCCAAAAATTGGCAAAAAAAAAAAAACGGCATGTCTGAAAGCACTCGAACTGTTCGCTTTTTCGTGTTAGTTTGACAAGAAGAGAAGCGTTATATGGCATTCAGACGGATCGAAATCCCGGGATTTCGGCACTTTTGAGGATTTCAGCCGATATCCAGTCGAAATCCAGGGGATTTCCCATACAAATGAATGTCAAACGAAATCCGCTCAGAAATTGGATTTCAACGAAATCCCAAGAGAAATCCGGTACAAACTGAATGCAACTCTGTGTTTTTTCGATATGTATCGAAGAAATGCTGCAACACTACTGTCAAATTTTGAAATATCCAAAGTAAACAAACAGGCAATGATGCCACACGCAAACGAAAAATTCCCTACAAACTAAAAAAAATCCCCACAATTCTTTACGTTTTTCCCTACCACAAATATCGTTAATTTTTTAAAAAATAATATGCCTCTTGCATACAAAAATATATGAGTAGCCATGAATATGGTAGGCTAATATTTTTGAGAATCTTTCAGGGTAGTCTGGAACTCCAAATCGTAGTAAAGTCATATAAAAATTTTGTTTTTTTTTTTTTTTTTTTCAATATAAAATGTTTCTTTCAAAAAATAAGTTTTTTTGTTGTGGTTCAAGTAAAACTGATTTCATTAAAAATATGAATAGGCCTTATCTTGCAGCGGTAAATAAAACAGTTTTCAATTTATTCAAAAAAGCCTATACAAATACTATTTCAATTTTCAAATTTGTAGACTATCGACGCTTAACGATAGCTTCGACCGAATTTTTTCACATAAACACAGGTTGGCATAGTTTTTTATTTTGTCTTTTTAATTTTATGATATATAATAAAAAACTAAATTTATACAAAATATTTAAATATTTTGGAATACATCACATATTCCGTACATTGGCCGATTTTAAGATATCTGTTCTTTTTTCCCTAAAAGCCATTTTTTGTTTAAAAAATCCCTTTAAAAATTTTAAGGAAATTTCCCTACAATTGGCAGCACTAAAAACAGATGAATGGTTTGTCAAACCAAAAATCCTCTCAATGGCGATATTGTCGTGTGAACGCTTGGATTTCGATATGGATTTTCACGAAATCCAAGTGCCGAAATCCCGGGATTTCGATGCTCGTCTGAATGGCATATTAGATAAAAATTTTGAATTTTATTAAAGTTTAAATTGACTTTTTTAGTTTTGATTTCACTTATAAAATGGGAAATCGTAATGCTTTTTACAAGCAGTAGACCAGCATGTAAAAAGAAGCAAACAGATAAACAACTTCAATAAAAAAGCGTTAGGTTAAAAAATGTTTGACTAAAATCGGAGAGTAAGATCCTTAAAAAAAAAATCGGCGTTTCTGAAAGCACACTACAACTGATTTATGATCCAGCCAATAGTTAATAGTGGTACACTCATGCAGCTTCGCAAATGCCTTCGCAACTTTTCCCATCGTAAGTTTTCATATAAATTTTGAAAGTTGTGTGACAAATTTCTCATTTCCCACAATTTTCGAAGCTGCATAAGTCCCACTAATACGTCACTGTTTTGAAATCGTTCACAATAATCTTTAATGTGAGGAAGTCGTTTTTTTTTCTTAATTTTAAGCCGGTGCTTTCAATCTCAACGGTACGATGCACAGTGGGATCTCGAGTGGAAACCCTTATTTTTCGACCCTCTAAATTCCAAAATGTAATGATGAAGTTTTGTTGGGTAGTGTTTGAACGAGAAGAATTAATAATTGGTTTCCCCAAAAATTAATATTTGATATGTAAAAAAACTGTATTCCTGCTTTTACAATTGAAAACAAATTTTTTCTTCGATTATAGTCCTTGGTTATAAATTTAACTAAAAATTATGTAGATAGCATGAATGTTTAAGACAAATATGTGCAGAGCGAAATTTTACTAATATATATCTACTATATATATATATATATATATGAAAAAAAAATATGTAGCTTACTTTTACGGTAAGTGATTGTAATAACACTCATGGGTGGTGGATGTGACCGATTTTGATAAAATCTTCGTTTTTATCTTTATTTCATTACAATAAGGCTCGGTGCCAAGTTAAAATCGTTTTAAGAATACTCCTTGTAGTTTTTGCACTTAAATGTATGAAGCGATCCCACTGTACCATGTAAGAATAATTTTTATTTTGAGAAATTGAAGAAGAATCCCACCATTTCAATAGAATGAAACCAAAAAAAAGTACGAAATTCTTCAAGAGTTATAAATCGAATTGAACCGGAAATTTATTCAAGAAATGGCTTTAAAAAATTTTTTTTCAAACTACCTATCAATCCTCAATGCTCAGTAATTATAATTATGTATATCTACAAATCCAAACAGAAGGAAAATGCACTCAATAACAATCACCACATTAACTCGTGATAACTGAATATCGTGCATCGAGTAAGAACAAAGAAAGAGGAAGCAACATCGAGAACAGCAGGGACAGAATCAAACTCCGGTGGCCAAGATGTAACGTGTTCAAATACGATGAATACGATGCAGAGGATTTTAGCCATAACAGCTCGCATGCGTGGCAACAATTTCATAATACGCAGGTGCTTCAGAATTAAACTAGGGTATTCAATCACTGTTTCGTGTAAGGGTGTTATAGTTAGGCGAGCCTGACAATAGAATATGCGACACACACACACGTATAAATAATTTTTAATATCAAGATGTGCTTAGGGCCATAAGGGGCCCCATATACCGACTTTTGTTCAATTTCTTTATGAAAATCACCAATTTGCCATGCCCACTTTTCGAATTTTTTTGAATTCTAATCGGAGGCTTAAACACACATACCAGGGGTGTTGCGAATATTCGCATCCGCATCCGCAAGTGCGGAGCTCTCGCAAGAATTTCAACATCCGCATTCATCGATGCGGATTTTCATGCGGATGCAGGTGTGCCAGAGTTCTTAAAAAAATTGCTGAGGATAAGAGAAAGAGACAAAATGTATCATAATCCGTTTTGGTTTTCTTCGTATCAATTATGTGTTTTCCTTCATACCGTAATTTTTGTTTGCTGTCTTTGTAAATAAAAGCTAAAGAAACCTTAGGAGTTTAAAGTAATGAACGTCAACAAAGTTGATTGGAAAATATGTATAGGACAAATAATTTTAAATAATTTGTATTAAATATAGAAAATGTGTCGAACCCAGGGGTCTCTCACTATGCATATTAAACGCTCTCGCAGTGGCCGAATCCAATTTTGGGGTCCACATAGTTCCTTCGGTTCCAGGTTTAGCCATAACCTCGAAAACGTCTTCTCGAGTGGGGTTTTAGAGCCTACTACCTTATAGCAAAACGTAGATCCGATGCAGTTATATGGAACTAAAATTTGGATTCAGTGACCCCGCAAACATATAGTAAAGCACAGCGAGACTTGCGTCTGACATTCTTTTTGTGGGGCTGTATAATTATCTACTCATTTGTATTTTTGATAAAAGTTTCTTTCCTTAAAATAATCATATCCGCATCCGCATTCGCATCCGCAGATGTAAGTTTTTAAACTCCGCATCCGCATCTGTATTCGCGGATGTAAAAACAAATCCGTGACACCGCTGATACATACGCTCAAATTCGAAGTTTCATTGTAATATTTCGAAATAGTCCGATTTTGGGGCAGTTTTGAGATTTTTGTGACAGACCCTAGTACTGGAGGTACCCCTAATAATGGACCTATCAAAGAAATTTTTGGAGAGGATGTTTATGGCTACAAAGGAAGCATAAGTTCCAACTTTCGTTCAATTGTCGAAAAACGCTCTTCTGTCACGGCCACTTTTCCAATTTTTGGAAATCACATTATTTGCCCTAGGATATCGCACACCCTCTTCTAAGGTGACACAACTCAAAATTTCTAATTTTTGAGAAAACGCAAAAAACAAAATGCGTTGCAGTGTCAATCAAAGCAAGAAGAAAGGCATTGACGGGGTTTTTTCGGCTTTTTATATCAAAAACGGAATAGAATTTTTCGTGCAGATAGAGAGGAGACTTATGAACAATCCATCGATCCACAGAATAAAAAAGCTTGAGCTGTGACTCCTTTGTTGCGGAGGTGCGATATCTCATATACCAGTTATGAAGAGCTCCAATTGAACAATAGCTAATAATTGAACATAGCTTTACTTTGATTTCTGCGGTTTTTATGCAACTTCATATGTGCGTGTGTTTATTTTGTGTTACCAAAGTACAAAGTACAAAAGGTTCGAAAGCATCGATAGCTACTCCCTGATGTTTTATCTAACAATGTACAGAGCTTTATTTGGTTTGCAATTGTTTTTGTCTTTGTGTTGTTGTTTTTGGTTATGCAATATTTATTTTATTTTATTTTATTTTTTGGTTATCAAGCGAACCTTAGCGGTACCCACCGCTCACGATTTAGAAGGGTTTATATGACAATAGAATCGATATCATTCTATGTTAGTTTGCTTCACTCATATCACTCCGCCAAGCTTGGAAATATTTGTTTCTACACAATTTCTCATCGAGTTCGTCTAATTTTTCAATTAAGCTCATAAATAAGCGCCAAAACGCCGACTGCACATTTAAGCGGTCTAGCAATGCAGCACACGCCGTTCCCCCACAATATTGGAACGTGAAATGAAGCAGCAAAGCCGCAAAGCAGCAAAGCAGCAAAGCCGCAAAGCAAGGAAACAACCAGCTACACCACCAATCAACCAACCAACTGAGCAAAGAGACAGCCAAGCTACAAGCACCATCATATCAGTCACTAATATAATCAGTCAGTTTTGCGCTTTCAAACCTAACGCACGCGCGCCGTCGTCTGCGCTTGTCGATCGTCATCCGCCGTCAGTGTTACACTTTCAAAATAATAATGCACAATCCAAATGAAGATTAAGGAAGAATCTTAAACGACAAAAAAAAAAGGAGAAAAATTGTTTATATTAAGTTTATCGCTTTGAAAATAGAATAAAGAACAATTAAGCAAAGAAATAAAAGACAACAAAAAATAAAAATAAAAAAATAAATAAAAACAATAAGAAAAGATTTTGCAAAGAAATTTTGAAAAAATCGCGCGATATATTCAAGAAGAGTTCAAACTCTAGCGAGGAAGCGATATAAGGCGGCAAAGGAAAAACTCATTTTCATGGCATATATGTATGTACGTACGTGTGGTAAATATTTACTATATTGAAAAGCGGAAATCGAATAAGAAGAAAAGCGACAAAGAAAAAACGAAACGCGACGAACCGAAAGGTAAGAAAATTAAAGCAAATGAAAGAAAATAGTGCGTGATACACAATACCTTTGCGACCATTCCGTACGATAGTTTGTCGGTCTGTCTGTCTGTTCGCAATTTGAATTTGAATTTGAATTTCGATTTGAATTACATTTGAATTTTCCTTACTTTTTTTAAGTTCTTGCGCGGTCTCAATTCGCACGCATTGAAAGAGGAATTGAAAAGTAATTGAAATGGAAATTGAAAATAATAAAAGTACAAAAAGATTATCGCAATTTCTTTTCAAATTTTAGTTACCCTTTGTACTGATCGCCCACAGACAGATTCACTCTAATTCAGGTTAGTCTTCGATTTTGTATTTTGCTTGCAAATATACAATTCAAAAAAATGGCCAACAAATTTATACTTTGTGCCAACAATTTTGTTGGTTAAATTGTTCCCCCACAATTTCAATTGTTCGAAAAAAAATCGAAGTTCTTAAAACAACAAAAAAAAAATTCTTTGCATGACCACTGAATTCGTTGGTCTGAAAATTAATTCTTGATGCAACAATTTTTTCCAAAACATTGTCTCAACAATGTAAAGTTCTTGAGAAATTTTTTTGAGTGTAGGTACTTATAAAGCAGGCATCTCCAAAATGGGAAAGGCATTTGTGTTAGTGAGCAAGAGAGCGAATGCGCTGAAAAAAATTGCAACACTAATTGCGTGCGCTCAATAAAATTTTGAGTTTCCATACCTTGTTAGTAAAAAATAAAATAGTTTTCATAAATCAATGAAATATAAGATTACTAGCGTGGAAAAACTTAACAAATAACAAATATTCGGCTATATAAAGGTGTCATGTTCAATGCATTTTTCAATGTCTACCACACCGACACAATTTCTTATCAAAAGAATACTTTTTAAAAGTTTTGCGCTTAGTTTGTTTCGCTGCGTTGAACAAATGTATTTGAAATCTGAAAATATTTGTTTACAAAAATAAGTTGATGGGAAAAACGATAAATACCTTAAAGAAATATCTCAAAAGCATTTGGGATCATAAAGGTAGGCTTTCAGCATTTTTCATTTTGCATACAAATATTTTGTAAAGATGTTTTTAAAAAAAAAGTTTGCGCTAGATATTCGCTCGTAAGAATGTTTTTTGGAATCGGGCGATATTGCTACCGAAAAGTTGAACGGAAAAGCGTAAGGCATACGTGTGAAGAATGAGCGAAAAATTTGGCTATGGCGTGAGGTCTCTGTTAAAAGTTGAACTTCTCTCTTCGCCTCATCTCCTCGCTCATTCTCTCTCGCTTTCTCTCATCTCGTCATCTTCCCTCATCGCAAAATTTTCTATCTCTCTCTTCGCTTTCTAACTACTCTCTCTCTCCTCCTCTCTCGCTTTCTCTCTCTCTCTTCTCTCTCTCCGCTTCTTCTCTCTCTCTCTCGCTCTTCTCTCGCTCTCTCCCTCGCTTTCTCTCTCGCTCTCTCTCTCGCTCTCGTCTTCTCCTCTCTTCTCGCTCTCTCTCCGTCTCGTCTCGCTCTTCTCTCTCCTCTCGCTCTCTCGCTCTCTCTCTCTCTCCTCCTCTCTCTCGCTCTCTGCTCTCGCTCTCTCTTCTCTCCTCTCTCCTCTCTTCTCTCGCTCTCTCTCTCTCGCTCTCTCCTCCTTCTCTCTCTTTCGCGATCTCGTAAAACTAGCTCGCTAGACTTTCTCGCTCACTGCTCGTCGGCTCTCTTCGTGTCCTCCTCAAATCGTAACTCTCTGCTCGCTCTCTCTCCTCTCTCGCTCTTCTCTCTCTCTCGTCTTCTCTTCCTCTCTCGCTCTCTCGCTCTCTCTCTCTCGCTCTCTCTCTCCGCTGCTCTCCTCTCGCTCTCTCTCTGCTCTCGTTCTTCTCTCTCTCTCGCTCTTCTCTCTCGTCTCCCTTTGCTCTCTCTCCTCTGCTCTCTCTCGCTCCTCTCTCTCCTTCTCCTCTCTCTCTCTCTCCTCCTCTCTCTCTTCTCTTCTCTCTCTCTCTCTCTCTCCTCTCTCCCTTCTCTCTCTCTCTTTCCTCTCTCTCCCTTCTCTCTCTCTCTCTCGCTCTCTCCTTCCTCTCTCTCTCTCCTCTCTCTCGCTTTCTCTCCTCTACTCTTCTCTCTCTCTTTCTCTCTTCTCTCTCTCTCTCCTTCTCTCCTCTCTCTCTCTCTCGCTCCCTCTCTCTTTTCTCTCTCTCTCTTCTCTCTCTCTCCTCTCTCTCTTCTCTCTCTCTCTCTCTCTCTCTCTCGCTCTCTTCTCTCTCTCTCTCTCTCCTCTCTCTCGCTTTCTCTCTCTCTCTCTCTCTCTCTTGTCTCTCTCTCTCTCTCTCTCTCTCTCTCTCTCTCTCTCCTCTCTCTCTCTCTCTTTTAAGCGGACACCTAAGGGACCGAAAAATGTGTCCGCTTAAGAGGAGTGTTCGCAAGAAGAGAGCACACTGCATACAGTTCGGCAATCTTGTAAAAAGGTCCGGCTAAAAATACAGAACAGTGAAGGAACATGATTTCACCCGCTTCATAGAAACATTTTAATTTTATTGATAGGTTGTTATTAATACTAAGTCGGCCCCTGTGCCGTATTTGACTGAGATGCCAATTTACGAAGCGATAGGCCCTGGATTCGACTCCCAGCTGACGTCGTGGATGTTTGTATCGTTTATTCAGTTTCTGTTTTTCATTGTTCTCCCATTATAAGTACGTGGTATCACAACGGGCCCATTTAGCGCCTAAGCGTGTCACCCTTGATGGCAGCCGCACTAACCTAACCTAACCCTAACCTATAATTACTAATTTATTTATGAAGTTCCTCTGTGGACTCAAAATTTACTTAGTTCCGCACTCCCTTTGAAGGTTTTTCTTGAAATTTTCAATGTCGAATTACCAAAGATTCTTTCATTAATCAATTAATGGAACCTTTTCCATTATTGAATAGTAATGTGTAAATTTGGAGCTCTAGACATTGAAATTTTCGAAGTCCATTGAAACAATTTTCGGTTCTTGTTTTTTTTTCTTCTTCAAATTATTTATAAGAACTTGAAAAACCACTAGCGATAAGCAGTCTTGTTTTTTGTTTTTATTATTATTATTATCAATCAATGCCCTGTTAGAAAATGGAAAACTCCAGGAAGTTCATTGATTGAAGAGTGTTTAGAGCAGGCCCTTTTTTCGCTTTGCCAGCGAATGACGCTCGCAAATTTTTTGAATTTTAAAATGATGTTCCGGATTGGTCTTTTTATTTTCGTTTTATTTTATAGCCTTCGATTTATTCGTTTAAATTGTTTTGCATCCATTAGGGCATAGACCCATTCAGAAATGGACATGGTTGTTAAGAGGAAGGTTGTTTATAGTCCAATTGATAATACACTTTTTATTCGTGATACATCTTGTTACTGAGCTACTGAGCGTACACTGAATTTGTGCATCGCAGTCACTCGTGATGGAGATTAAAAAAATAATTGAAATGATCGCGCCCTCGAGGAGATTCGATTAAGCCATGTCCGTCTGGAGCCATGTTATCTGTCAGTTAGGTTATCTTGACGGAGTTTGCAATCAAAATACAGCGAATGGACTCCAGCGGTCTATATTTTTGGACAGCTTTTTTTTACGGAATATACTTACTTCAAGTCCTTTTATGTTATATTTGAAAATTGGAAAAGTGGGCAGAATGAGGAGCATAAAGTAGAGCTCTACTCTTTATATGTCGACGGCAGATCTAACTAGAGTTGTAGAATTGAGAAATGGTTTTCAGTGTCTACAACATAGGTACATAGATTCTATATACTCTACAGTCTTTTCTCTTCAGGCTTAATATGACTTATCTTATGGACTTTGGCCTTGTAAACAAGAAAAAAAAAATCTAAATAGTTTTTTAAGGAAGCGTTTTTTACATTGATTTAAAAAAAAAAATTTTTTTTAAGGGATTGTTGCAGTTTTTTCGAGCATATCTCGACAATGCATCATCCGAAGTTGAAAAAATTATACCCTGAAATTATAAAAAATAAGCCCCTTAAACACTTTTTCGAATATACCCAGTCATTTTCATTAATTATTTTGCTTAGGTACTCTCCCTCACTAAGAAAGTCATAACTTTGCCATTTATCCATAGAAAATTGATATCTCATTTTTATACCCGCCACACTCTGTGTCGAGGGTATATTGCGTTTGTTGGGTTGTGTGTAACACCCAGAAACAGTCGAGATAGACCATACAAAATGTATATAGAAATGATCAGCGTCACCAGGAGATTCTGATTTAGACATGTCCGCCGTCTGTCGTCTCGTCTCGTCCTGTCTGTCGTCTGTTGTATACAGTTATCTTATCGAAGGAGTTGAGCTATCTTGACAAAATTTGGTATGCGTGCTCATGGGGACATGAGTAAGAACAAGTTCGAGAATGGACCCGATCGGACCATTTTTAGGGGTACCTCCAGTACTAGGGTCTGTTACGAAAATCACAAAAACTGCTCTAAAATCGAAGTCCTTCAAGATATTTTGATGAAATTTGATATTCGAACATGTTTAAAGGCAAGTAATACGATTTCCAAAAAATTGGAAAAGTGGGCGTGGCATAAGGGCGTTTTTCGAAAAATTGTCTCCTACCCCGAAATTCAAATGGGACTTGAACGAAAATTGGCACTTATCTTCTTTGTGCATAACATTCCAAAATTTCCGTCGGTCCATTATTAAGGTACCTCCAGTATAGGGTCTTCCCAAAAAATTCAATTTCAAAATCGGACCATTTTTCAAGGGTATTCAATTAAACTTGGAATTTGAGCGTATATTAAGGGCTCCGATTAGAATTCCAAAAAAATTTAAAAGTGGGCGTGGCAAAAGGGCGGTTTTCATAAGAAATTTAACAAAAGTCGGTATATGGGGCTCCTTATGCCCTTAAACACCTCTTGATATTAAAAATTATTTAAACGTGTGTCTGTGTCGGGTATTCTATTGTCAGGCTCGCCTGCTAACATTTGTTTTTTTTAAAACAAAATATTGTTTCGATTTTGATGCTAAGGTTTCATGGATTCTTAAAAATGTTGTTTGTTAAGGTTTAAAGGTCTAAAGAATCTTATTTTCTGCACCGATCTTAAAGCTATGATAGAAGAATTGTTAGAAGGGTTTATTTTCTTTAATTTATGGTATAATTTGTTCAAATCCGATGTCGAGGTCTGCTCGAAAAAGCTGCAATACACCTAAGGGAAAAAAATGTTTCTTCAAAAATCAATTTATGGGGCTCTCTCCAGTTCTGTATGAAATGAAACAGAAATGAAAAACTTCATATAAAAAAACACTTCATCACCCTTAATTGTTTACTTTACGAAATAGGTATATGTATTGTACCTACGTAGTACGTACGCCAATTGGATGTCCGGCTTGAACGATCTTTACAAATTGCGATGTTTGTCTATTTGTGTGTCCGACCGCCTCGTAAGTATATGCGCAGAGGACGCGTTGCACTCTATGCCAACTGCCTCATAAACCAAATGCATCTAGAACTTGTTGGAATTTTCTTATAAGTTTTTTCTTTTATTTTCTTTTTTATTTAATTTGATGCCCTCCAAGAGCGATCGATGTGCTATATCAGTTTCAATGAAATTTTGTGGAACTGCATTCGAGCTGTGTCCATGCATTTTTTTAATTCTAATTAATGATAGATACATATATGTTTTATGCCTGGGAGCACACACACACACACACACACACATGTATCTTTATATTCCCTGCAGTAAATGCAGGGCAAATTGACCCCTTTGTCACCGCTGTCATTCTATAGACATGGTCAACGAGGAAGTCTACAGTTCAATTCTCTCGAGCATTCATGTTATGAATTTGCTGCGCGAAAATCAGATGGCTCCGTAGCGTACGGATTAGCTTGTCCGATCATCAATCCGAAAAGAGAAAGAAAAGTTTCCGTTCGGAATTCTCGTGAATGCTTTCACAGCTTCGTGCGAAAATTCCTGTAAATTATATTTTTTAATATCTAAATTTTTTTAATTTCATAGCATAAAAAATTTGTTAAGCCTTTTAAGCCCATAATATTATCTAGATAAAAGAAAATCGGCGCTCGCCGTAGCAAGATTCGAACTCAGTTACTTTGAGTCGAGAGGCCAGACTCTTCACACTGAGCCATTAGAGCCCCTTGCACATTCTTATCCATGTACGTAGCTTAGCCAACTGCTATTACTGCATCACTACCCAGTCGGCAATCGGCTCAGGCATGAATTTGTTCTACAATGAATTCATCGATGAAATAACTGAAAAATGTATTGTCGAAAAGATTCATGAATAGTAAGGCAAAAATTCAGCTATAGCGGACCGAGCAGTTTTAAAGCAGCCGGTCTATTTTCTTAAGAACCATACACGCAGTGGGATATTTGTTCTTCCATTACCTTATTCTTCAAAGAATTCATCGAAGAAATGAGTATCGAAGCAGCTTTGACGAAAAAGGTAATGCATACAGAGCGAAAAATGTCACCTTAAAAAGGGAGATTTACGTCTAAATAAGTATGATGAATTTGAATCTCTGTGTGGCGTAGCGGACAACGTCCCAGCGGGAAAAACGGTAAGCCCTGAAATTTTTCGTTCATTATTTCGTCATGGAATATTGAACGAATGATTTATTGCATGATAAAGTAATGGAGGATTTGTTGCAATAGGTAATGCCTTACCGATTTCCCTTACCCTGTAAGCGAACACTTCAGACTGTTAAAGTTTTTTTGTTTAGAAAGATTTGCTTACATATGACTGCATAAAGTAAGCCTTACGATTTTGCTTACGGTGTATTGTAAAAGTTCGGCTATAGATAAGTATTTCTGCCTTTCGTGGTAAGCGAAATCGGTAATGCCTGAATTCCCAATGACATCGCTGTGTTAAAAAAAAGGCATTCCGTAAGGAGTTCTTCGCATGAAGTTTCTGTAGAAAAATTCAGATTTTTCCCACTGGGGTATTTGCTTAGCAATCTAAAGGGCTGGGGATCGATTCCTGTCGCAGGCTAAAAAAAAAAAGGTGTAAAAAAAATGGGGACTTGAAAGAGGCAAGTCAATTTAAGGAAAAAGTTCTCATATGCCAGTCATAAAGTAAAGTCTCCATCGCACCTTCAAAAGCGTAATGCACAAGCTCTTTCGAACAATTTTTTTTTGCGTTCAAATTTTGGTTGAAAGCTTTTTATTCCTCTAACTTATTTACAAAAAAAAAAAAAAAAAAAATTGAGAAAAAAATTGTGTCTTGTCCGACCGGGATATGAACCCGCCGACATCGGCGTGTTAGGCACTTTCTCTAAATTTTTCTAAGGAATGCCTTCTTATTTGTATACATACGTATATTTCGATTACGCTTTTGCCCAAGAATTCTTCGATTACACTGTCGTATTAGAATTCTTCAACTAAATGGTAAGCGAAAGAGGTAACAAACGAATTTTCAATGACATCGCCATGTTAATTTTCATCGATCCTGGTAAGTGGTAGACATGTACTGTATAGATTACCTCGCTCGCTTACCAATGTCTACCATATCCCGGTGGGAAGCGTCAATAGGAGAGTACAATGGCACGGGTGCAGTTGGTCACTAGTACTGGCGACGGAGAAACTAATGACAGATTGAATCAGTCACCAGTGACACTTACTGCAGGGTTTTTTGTGTTGTGTGCATACATACATATATGCCTGTGTGTGCGCGCGTCGATTCCAAGCGGAGCTTACGGCAATTTACTTGGGAGTTGCGCTTTGCGCTTCAACATTTCTGTCCCTGCTGCGCTTGCACAAATGATAATGCTGTATAAAAATCACATAGGGATCGGGAACCGGTTGGGGATGGGTCATTGGCTTTGTTATTATCATTTTTTGTTTCATATATACCTACCTTCTAGTTGGCTAAGCTCTCCTACCATTCCCGGAGTACTACTTTTACTACCGACCTTTTCATTTTGTTTTTTTGTTTTTGATGTTCTGATTTAAGCTCTGCTCTACGCGTTCCAGATTTATCGTCACTCGTGCGTAGCGGTGCGGCGCGGTGCGGTGCGGTGCGTCCGTGGGCGATCATGGGGAAAGACGATAGAGGCGACAGATGATGAAGGGCAGACGGCGAAGGGCAGAGGATCGAAGGCATAAAGATATAAAATTAACAAGTCCGAACTTGATTTTCCGCGCACAGTGACTTTGCTGAATTTGGTCTTTGTCATTCCAGATTGCCTTTTGATTGTTTCTTTGTTTCGTTGGTATTCTTTCCCTTTTTCATCTTTGCTGGGCTACGCTTCGGGTTTCAGCAACAAAAATTCGGAATTCTAAAAATTCTGGCATGGTTCTGCTCGTTCCTCTGTCAGTCGGTCGCTCGGTGGCATAATAATGATGACTCCACATAAAAATTCAAAGGGCCTAAAATTTCTATTTGCGGGATTGTGTGAAAAAGAAGTCTCTTCACAATTTGAAAGTGTTAGGAAAAAAAAAGATTTTTTCGGGAATTAAGTTTTTCATTTTAATGATCGATTGCACGTGTCAGTTGTGTTAATTATTTCCCCCCACCCTTTGTTCTTGTGTTGTTAATTATTATAAATAAAATCAGTTGTTTGTTGTACGATCGCAAGCTGGGTTCGCTATTAACACGCTAACATCCACTTTGAATGTGAAAAAAAAGTTCTAACAAGTTTGGTGGTTCGTTTGCTTGCCGCTTTCCAGCTCTTTGATGGATCTAAAGAAATCAAGTTTCTTCATAGCTTCGAGTTAATTGCGATTTTGGATTACTTATTTGAAAAAAATTTGTTCAAGAATTTTTTGATTATTATTATTTTTTTTTTATAAATATTCTATGATATTCGGTTCTTAGTTTTTGCGAACGGTTACTGTCGATGTGATTTATTGCTGTTGATTTGAAAGATTTCCGGAAAGTCAATACTACTTTGATGGCTTTTGATGAAGATTCTTTTTTTAAAGGGAGATTGAACGTCTTCCGTCTCTGTCACTCTCATGTATTTAATTCCAATGAGTCGTGTTTTGGCTCTTAATGCAGAACCGGACTCACGTATGTAAGTGTCGCGTCCATGTGGCAATGCCCATATGGGTTCGAGTGCAACAGAGGGTTAAAGCAAATGTTTCGTATGAATATGAATTTCGTATAGCAAAAGTGAAAGGAAAGGGGATTTTTCGAAAGTCTCTTTGAAAAAATCTACTCCAAAATCATTCCAGAAAGCCATTTGGATTTAAGAACCACCTCCACTTGAGAGCACATTCAGTTTGCATAAGTATTTGAAAGTACTCATATCCGGGAATGAATTAAGGTCTCATGACCATGCTCTTGCTCTTTCACAATGACTTTATCAATATACATACATACTTATGAACATATGTACTTACATATGTGCAGCAAAATTTTTGATTAGCTTTTCATATTCAAATTAAGATTTTGACTGAAAATACGAAATGGAGAAAAGTGAAAAAATCAGTGTTTAGTTCTGCAGTTTATATATGTAAATTTCGATGAGTCGGCAATTTGCAATGAAAGCTTACGAAAGCCTTGTTACTTACATATTTCCCCCCAAAAAGTCATCGTCAAGTTCAAGTAAAAAAGAAAACAAGTAAGGGTGTTATAGTCAGGCGAGCCTGACAATAAAATACCCGACACAGACACACATGTTCAAATAATTTTTAATATCAAGAGGTGTCTAAGGCCATAAGGGGCACCAATTGCCGACTTTTGTTAAATTTCTTTATGAAAAGCCCCGCTTTGCCACGCCCACTTTTCCAATTTTTTTGAATTCTAATTGCAGGCTTAAATATATGCTCAAATTCTAAGTTTCATTGAAATATTTCGAAAAAGTCCGATTTTGGATCAGTTTTGAGATTTTTGTGACAGACCCTAGCACTGGAGGTACCCCTAAAAATGGTCCGATCGGGTCCATTCATGTCCCCGTGAGCACGCATAGCAAATTTCGTCAAGGTAGCTCAACTGCTTCGATAAGAAAACTGTATACAAACAGACAGGCGGACATGGCTATATCGAATCTCCTGGGGACGCTGATCATTTCTATATATAAGTATATTGTATGGTCTATCTCGATTGGTTCTGGGTGTTACACACAACCACACAAACGCAATATATCCTCGACACAGAGTGTGTCGGGTATAAAAACGTTCTGTTTAGTTTGAACTTTTAAGCGAACCCGACACGGTACTGAATAGCCTACTGAATTCATACGTACGTGTTCAGTATGTTTGCGTCGACACGTTACTGAATTTAGTATACTTCATTATTTGCCGCTTGTTTTCAACGAGTGCAGACGACAATGTCAAACGCGGACAAAATAATTTTGGCGGCTGTTGTAGTGGCATTAAAAAAAAAAGGAAAACGAAAAACAAAAAAACAAAAAAAGGATTTGGATGAAAAATTGGCTAAATTTCTTTTTAAAAAAATTAAAAAAAAACAGTCTTCATAGGTTTTTAAGAAAAAAAAAAAAAAATTAATTCAGTATTTTTTTGTTTTTAAGAAAATAAAAAAATTAATTTAAGTTTTCAATAAACTAAAAAAATAATTTAAAAAGTATATACATAAAATAAGTCTTCATAAGTTTAAAAAAAAAAAAATTAATTCAGGTTTTTTCAATGAATTCCAAAATAAATGATTTATCATCGTTGTCCGCCATCACGTCGTCTCGCCGTAAAATTTTCTCTCAAATGAATTCAGTTACTGAATTCAGTATGTCGCGCATACGCGTTACTGAATTCAGCCATTCAGTACGCAAAATCAAAACGATTTGGATTTTGCGTACTGAATCGCTTCCCTCGTTGTAATTGAGACGCATACACATCTATTTCACTAATAACATACACATATAGCCTTCAGTACTGCATTCAGTACCGTGTCGGGTTCGCTTTACAAGAAAATAATTTTCTGTATCCACTTTTTTTCTTCAAACGATCAAAGTAATAAAAAAAATAAATAAATAAAAGGAGCTGCAGTCTTTAAGTCCTCTTCTTTCAATCTGTTGCATGCTATGAGAGGGAAGCGAAAAATCGGAAACAAATATTTCATATCTCCTCCATAGATTTCCACCGGTTCATCTATAATTGTGTGCGCTCTGCACTAAATTCTGGCCAGAAGAACTTGCAGCTCTTTTGTTCTCTATAGCAGCATTGTTTTTATTATGCTCATAAAAACAAAAAAAAAAACGAAGTACATACAAAAAATAATTGGGCAAAAATTTACGAAATTTTTATCTCCATACATTTATCGCTCCTTGTACGGCTTTTCATGAATTTTTACTATTGTTCCTATTTTCTGCATTTATTTTATTTTTTTTTTTTAGCTCGCATGTTTTTTTTTTCTTTTTTCCGAATTTTGTCATTTGACACATGATCGCAGCATGCATTTCCACATTCTCTGACACTTTGATTGGCTATCATTATCGTAGAGCGTTGCCAGCCATTCTACTCCCTCGCATCGTACAATATGCCGGCTTCCTGAAGCGATTTGCGGATAAATAGCAGCCATTTTGAGACATGAACGTGACATGCGAACAGCTAAATAATTTGGTGTGGCAAGTCGTGTGTCGGTCAATCAGAAGCTTATGTGATTCAGCGATTGGGTAACACACTCATATGTAATTCCATTGTCCAATCTAATGATCGCTGCTGACTCCTGAAATTTTCAATTGAAATCTCTGAATTGCTGTCGTTGGGAAAAAATAATATCAGTTTTACGGCCAAATAACATGTTTGATTAATAAGCTACAGTGACTATTAATCAAAAGTTAACAAGCATAGAAGTTTTTATACGACACGGCACACATGCGACAATTAAACGCCTGTCACATTACGCTCAACGCCCGTAAAGATAATTAAAGAATATTTAAACTGAATGTGAATATGTTGCATAATTGAATGGTCGTTTCGCACAGAATTCATGCAACTTCTTTCACTATTTAATGATAGGTTGTTTTTTATTATTTTTATTTTATTTTATTTTTTTTTTTGTTGTAGTTTCCGGTTCTCAATTGTCTGGGTTCAGCTTTCAGCGTTGGGTAACATAAATATGTATTTTTTTTTTTTTTTTTTCAGTTTCGTAAGCCATGCTTCACATCTTTTGACAAAGAAACAAAACGATTAAAAGCGTACATAGGTCGATTTAGTGAATATATACATTTTTAATGCTATAATTAGTCGATATCTCGCATATATAAATAAACGATTATATCAGTAAGTAGTTCTGATGTAAGTAAGACACCGTTTTTTTTTTAAGGGCTATTGATAATTTAACAAACAATAATGTTGCTGCAACTGAAAAGTGTCGCATAACGAGAAAATTCCTAGTAGGCTTGTCTATGTGTGTGTGCGTGTGATTAACCAGCGCGAAATGATCTTCTGCATGACAAAGTCATCAGTGATAACATC
This sequence comes from Chlorops oryzae, assembly GCA_020466095.1. Taxonomy (NCBI): domain Eukaryota; kingdom Metazoa; phylum Arthropoda; class Insecta; order Diptera; family Chloropidae; genus Chlorops; species Chlorops oryzae. Next base: position 132,246,878 of record CM035806.1, read on the forward strand.
GAAGACATATAAATAGGTGACAGTATCATGCATGACAACTTGGAGGACATGTCAAAGTGGCGTAGCGGATGAGTGCTCGACTCAGAATCCGAAGATCGCGGATTCGATCCCTGGCTCAGGCGAACAAATATTGTTAAAAATAGATTTGTTAAAAATTAGCGAAATATTCAAAGAGAAGAAAAATTCTTTTTTCGCCATTGCACCCCCAAGGATGACATGTCATGCTAGGAATCACCAGTGACATTTTCTAATCCCACGATGACAAGTCACCGGTGAATTCACTGTCCAACTCCTGTACAAATGTCACACAAAATGTCCTATGAAATCGCATGCGTTCCGGCTCTAAAGTCATTCTGACTTCATCGATGATGTCAGCGGGTCATTTCCCACTGGGCACGTCCGATTGAGTCGATTTATGCGCATTTATTTTTGTATTTTTTATCGATTGAGAAAATTTATAACGAAATATTTTGCTTAATTAAGACCATTTAAAAAAACACTTCATTAAGCAAAGCCTTTTAATACGTTCATGGACTGCATTATCACAAAGTTATTAACAATTAGGTCATTATTATAAATAATTGTTAGTTTAATCATTTATTCAATTAAAATTTACATCATTTAAGCACTGAGATCTCGCATTCTAATTGCATTTTCACATATTGAAACGGGCTACAAGGATACTAAGGTTTTGAATGAACTGTTATTACTTTGTTGCATGATATTTGGACCGTTTACTTTGAAAATGGTGTAACTGCATTTTTATATTTTCCGGTTCTGAGAGGCTTTGAGGGAAAATTGAAGGCCGTGGGCTAATTTAGTTCTTGGATTCGTATTAAGCTACCCATTCTAAAGACTTTGCAGGTTTGCTGGGTGGTGGCGGGTGCTGCGTAATGGACATGCACCACTTAATATCTCGAAATAGAAAAACGAAGTTACACCACTTTCAAAGTAAACGATCAATTTATGAAAATTTGTTAAAGCCCATCGAGTTGCCAAATACCTATATGTTAGAGAAAATCTGCATGATTAAGCCCTCCGCAGCTGGGCGAGGCGACGTAGTCTGGCAGACCCCGCAAAACAGAAAATCCTGCTTGCATTTTTAAAACCCGAAGTTACGTTCCTTTTGTTCCCTTCAAAAAATTCCGTTTTTTTTTTTTCGATTGTTGCTCCTTTTTTTGGCTTAAAAACGTTTTGCTCTTATGGGAAATAAGGACAAAAATACGCCAGCCAGGAGTTTCAAGAGGGAAATCAGTTTAGAGATGCGACGTCTGGTAGACCATACGTCAGTTATATTGTCAAAATTAGCTGCACAGCGTTGAAGCTGTGCTCGGTGGTTAGCATCATAGGTCGACAGATGAGAGAAAATTATTTAAAATTTATAAACTCCCATTTACATTTTCGGTTATAAAACGTAGGTACTTTTGCCATTAATATTTATTTAATTTGTTTTTTTTTTTTTTTTTTTTCATCACATCAACAAACATGCCATAATAAAAGTCAAATCAAAAGTTTTGTTCAATTAAGAAAGGAGATTTTAATATTTAATTATTTAGTAAATTGAGTAATTAATTTAAAAAAGAAAAAGCAATGCAATTCAGAAGGTTATAGTATGAGAATAAATTGTTTTGCTAATTTTCTTCAAATGGAACCGTTTTTAGATGGTAAATTTTTGTTTGTTCGTATGAAGTTAAAGATAAGTCTTGCGAACAAAAGAATCAATTTCGATCCTTGGTTTTCAATAGTGCGCGGCGAATCCTGCAAATATTCAACTCATCCAAACAAATGGAATCAGTTACAATTAAAAATGACACTGCTTGGCGCGCAGGAAATTCAATTTTTTATCCGAAACTTATGTAATTGGAGCCTGAAATAAAATCTGAAATAGAAAATTGCATTGAAATATCTAGAAAAAAAAAAATCAAATTTTGAAGCGGTTTTGGCGATTCTTGTAAAAACCCCCAGTACCAGTGGAGGTACCTACTTCAAAAAAGGGTCCGGACATATCAATACGCATACCGAATTTCGTCAACATAGCTCAACTGCTTCGATAAGACAACGGTATACGGACAGTTTCCACCAGACAGACGGACATGGGTTAATCGAATCTCCTGGTGACGCTGATCATTTATATAGTACTTACATGTTTTGCATAGTCAATCTCGATTTGTTTCGGATGCTGCACACATAAGCACAAACGATGTTTATGATAAAAGGTTCGCCATTTGCATTTAGGTAAAGGAATTTTAAGGCTTGGAACTACTGATGGATTCAAAGTGGGAAGCCAAAATGATTGAAAGCCACCCAATATGTAAAGAATCAATTACTTGCTTCCACACTCAGATAGAAGATTTCGAATTAAAACCCCTCTTCAAATGTGATATTAACGATCTTTTGGCAAATAAATAAATTAAATTGAAAAAAAATTCCTCTATCCATTTAAGCCGAAACATTCGAGAATATTGCATTATAATTATCTCAAGTATCTATTTTCGACGATCATCAATAAAAACTAAAACAATCAAAAATAAAATATAAGAAACATAAAACCGAAATTCGCTGTTTGCCTATTTATTCCAACGGCTTTTTGGAAAACCACCGAAAACCTGGTTCCACACTTTAAATGAAACGTTAACCCAAGAATAATTAATTCAAATCAGGTCGAATAATGAAGCCAAACTAAGCCGAACGGAGCCAATTCGAGCCATCTCGTTTTGTTTATCGAGTCTTCGATTCATTAATTCAAAGATCCAGAAATTTTTTTTAGTAACCCACTTAAAAGTACGTCATCGAGCTTGAATTCGAAGATTCTTTCTAGATGGTTTCCTTCTTATTTTGTTTTGCTTATTTTGGTAACAAAATATTCTTTTCCCCGGCAAGAATTGCGATGGCGATGATGACATTGCTATTCTATGCCGGTTGGCTCTTTACATGATTTCTTCGTCATCTTGTTTTTGGTTTAACAAGAAATTAATTTCATTTTTATAGACCTTTTGCGTCAACTATTATTATTGTTATTGTTATTATTTTCCCCGTATTTTTTTTTTTTTTTTTTTTCTATTATTTTCTTTCCAATTCTTTTCATGTAAATAAAGATGTTCGAGCGTGATATTTGTGTCGATAAGGTATAACTTTCGAGAACAGCTGTTTCGAGAATTGCGGTCCAATGTAAAAAAAAACAAGTAAAGAAGTTTACATCGGCTAAGCCGATTGCACACATACCTTTTCCTCAGCCTGAAATATGTTAAAACATTACCTTAACAAAAATTCCTGCCGTTCCTAGCTTGGATATCTATTTATACCTTCTAAGACTCGAGATTATTATTAAGCACAAAAATTTCGCGGATGGTGAGCATGGTCAAAATTTAACCGTAAGAGGACATTTTTTCTAGCTGCGAAAACCTCAATTCAAAATAGTGAAAATTAAATTTTTGCGAATTTCGCGATGGTGGTCATGGTCAAAAATTTAACCGTAAGAGGACATTTTTTCTAGCTGCGAAAACCTCAATTCAAAATAGTGAAAATAAATTTTTGCGAATTTCGCAAATGGTGGTCATGGTCAAAATTTAACCGTTAGAGGACATTTTGTCTAGCTGCGAAAACCTCAATTCAAAATAGTGAAAATAAAATTTTTGCGAATTTCGCGGATGGTGGTCTTGATCAAATTTTAACCCTTAGAGGAAATTTTGTTTAGCTGCGAAATACTCAATTCAAAATAGTGAAAATAAAATTTTTGCGAATTTCGCGGATGGTGGTCTTGATCAAATTTTAACCCTTAGAGGACATTTTGTTTAGCTGCAAAATACTCAATTAAAAATAGTGAAAATCAGGTTTTCGCGAATTTCGCGGATGGTGGTCTTGATCAAATTTTAACCCTTAGAGGACATTTTGTTTAACTGCGAAATACTCAATTCAAACTAGTGAAAATCAATTTTCGCGAATTTCGCGGATGGTGGCTTGATCAAATTTTAACCCTTAGAGGAAATTTAGTTACTGCGAAATACTCATTCAAAAATGAAAATAAAATTTTTGCGAATTTCCGGATGGTGGTCTTGATCAAATTTTAACCCTTAGAGGAATTTTTTTAGCTGCGAAATACTCAATTAAAATAGTGAAAATCATTTTCGCGAATTTCGCGGATGGTGGTCTTGATCAAATTTAACCCTTAGAGGACATTTTGTTTACTGCGAAATACTCAATTCAAACTAGTGAAAATCAAATTTTCGCGAATTTCGCGGATGGTGGTCTTGATCAAATTTTAACCCTAGAGGAAATTTAGTTTAGCTGCGAAATACTCACTTCAAAATAGTGAAAATCAAATTTCGCGAATTTCGCGGATGGTGGTCTTGATCAAATTTTAACCTTAGAGGACATTTGTTTAGCTGCGAAATACTCAATTCAAAATAGTGAAAATCAAAATTTTCGCGAATTTCGCGGATGGTGGTCTTGATCAAATTTTAACCGTTAGAGGAATTTTGTTAGCAGCGAAATACTCAATTCAAAACTAGTGAAAATCAAATTTTTGTGAATTTCGCGAATGGTGGTAAGAAACATAAAACCGAAATTCGCTGTTTGCCTATTTATTCCAACGGCTTTTTGGAAAACCACCGAAAACCTGGTTCCACACTTTAAATGAAACGTTAACCCAAGAATAATTAATTCAAATCAGGTCGAATAATGAAGCCAAACTAAGCCGAACGGAGCCAATTCGAGCCATCTCGTTTTGTTTATCGAGTCTTCGATTCATTAATTCAAAGATCCAGAAATTTTTTTTAGTAACCCACTTAAAAGTACGTCATCGAGCTTGAATTCGAAGATTCTTTCTAGATGGTTTCCTTCTTATTTTGTTTTGCTTATTTTGGTAACAAAATATTCTTTTCCCCGGCAAGAATTGCGATGGCGATGATGACATTGCTATTCTATGCCGGTTGGCTCTTTACATGATTTCTTCGTCATCTTGTTTTTGGTTTAACAAGAAATTAATTTCATTTTTATAGACCTTTTGCGTCAACTATTATTATTGTTATTGTTATTATTTTCCCCGTATTTTGATTTTTTTTTTTTTTTTTTGTTCTATTATTTTCTTTCCAATTCTTTTCATGTAAATAAAGATGTTCGAGCGTGATATTTGTGTCGATAAGGTATAAATAACTTTCGAGAACAGCTGTTTCGAGAATTGCGGTCCAATGTAAAAAAAAAAAAAAACAGTACAGTGTAATATTTTTTAAGCGGACACCTACGTGACCGAAAAATATGTCCGCTTAAGAGAAAACTATTTTAGAAGAAAGAATACTAAAGCATTCCCTAAAAGTGTCCGTTATAGAGAAGTGTCCGCAAGCAGCGAGTACACTGTAATTCCACAGTTAAGTGACGGTTAGACGATATGGTTAATGACCAAACGTTTGGTTGAAATCATTTGGTTAATTTTTGGCTTGCATGCTCATTTGTCAGCAAGAAATTTGTTTAGCGGTTACACGATATACACATTTTGTCCCAAAACGTTTGCGCACCACCAATTCTAGATAGTGTCCAAATATTGTTCGGTCCCAAATTGCTTTTTCGGTTTGCTTGGGTGTTACACGATATGCACGATAGTGACCAAATTAAATTATGGCCAACTGTCAATTGACGCTAAATAATATTTTTGTGCATAGAGTGAACACATCGGCCAGAAATTGTTTTAATAAAATTTTTAAAAAATGTCGCTAAATGCAAAAAATAAAAGAATTCTTGCCGTCGTATTGGCCGGCTATATTTTTGACGACGATTCGGACCGAACTGTGTTTGAAAAGCCTCGCAAGCGTCTCCGAGTTTGGGTAAGGAATTGGGTTACTCGTCGGGACCAAGAAGGGTTTTGCGCAAAGTTGTACAAAGAGCAGGAAGAAGAAAAGGCCGAATTGTACAACAATTTGCTTCGAATGACGAAAGCTCAGTTCGAAAATCTGCTTTCGTTGGTTTCATCCCTTATAGCCAAAAAGGATACAATTATGCGAAAAAGCATTTCGGCTTGTGAAAGGCTCATTTTGATGTTGAGGTATTTAGCGACGGAGGAAAACTTTCGGTCCTTGCAATACCTTTTCCTCATTCCATGGTGTACGATATCCACAATCGTACCAGAAGTTCTTGATGCGATTTATAAAGTACTTGCGCGTAGCTACCTCCAGGTTTGACTGCATTAAGATATTCTATTTTTCATCAGACAACATTCCTATATCATATACACTTTTTTTTTTTTTTTTGTTTTTAAAAATCGGAATTTTTTCAAAAAATTTTAGGGATTTTTGGTTCAAATAAAATATAAAACCCCTTTTTTTTTTTTAAAACCGTTGGAATTTATCCAAACTTTCCGACAAACAAACGTTTGCCATTTGCCATGGGTTTTTTTAAGGTTTGGACGGAAATTGGGACAAAAAATTCCAAAAACGCCCAAATTTGGTTAAACCAATTTGCCTATTTCCCAAAAAGGGGTTGGTTAACAAATTCTTTGGC